>JAEVHH010000003.1:4800000-6000000 GCA_017607445.1 Histoplasma ohiense | reverse complement strand
AAGCTTTCCCCAAAAAAAGAAGCTGAAAAGAAGCAAAATTCTCAAGACGAAGGGCCTTCCAACCCCAAACCGAGATGACACCTTTCGGTATAAAAACAAAGTTTTGTCAGAGGTGTTGGTCCCCTGCGCACGGAAAGTAGGACGAGGTAAACCTAAATCTGGACCTGTAAAGGACTATTCTGCTCGATCCGTCGCCGAAGCCTGATGCATCATCCTGAGAGACCTACTGGGAATAAAGCGCCAATCATTGATGACGTGTTTGGGGTTGTTTGGGAAGGAACAAAGGATTGGTCTGAGAACCAAATATTCTGGTTTAAGGCATTGAGGGCGCGGCTTGCGATCTTATCTCGTAAGAAAAGATTGCGATATCGGATGGCTTTGTTTTCTTGTTCGCGATATTGGACATCTACGCTTTTCGGGTATCCAAAGACCCTTCACGCTGTATGTAGTATCGATGTGCACTTGACAGTGAGACATTCTGATTCGTCCCATTATTGGCGTTGAAGCTCAAATTTAAGAATGCACGAGTTCAGTAGAGGATACCATTGAAGGACACTCTGCTTCATAGTAAAAGCAGCAGAAAATCGTAGTTGCCCTTAGCGCAACCGAGGGCATAGCCGCTTGCATGCAGATCAAGCTCAAATGCAAGCGAGGGACAATAGGTTGCAAGCCAACAGAAGTGCTGCTATAAGGCTAGGCAACCGTGCGCCGTATCCTCTCTGAAAGGTTACCTGCGCCATCCTTAATCAGTGGTTGCTGGTGAAGAAAGACAAAACCGCTGTAGCAGCTGGGACGAAGAGGGGGATATTGTCCACCAAAGATGTTGCAGAAGTTTCATTCTCGATATTGCAACCGCCGTTAAGGTGTTCCATGCCCTGGTGGATGGCTTTGAAGCATCCGGATTTGCCATGCTGGTTGACTGAACGAGTGCGCTTCGACCCTTTTTGCGAGGCGGGGATTAGAGCCTTGGCCTACACACACTTGTGGTAACTTGAATCATCCGGCTTGTTTTGTTGTCAACTTAACTGATCTTCTCTATCGAGGAATACTTCCACGAAAGGGAAGCCGATATCGTTATGGTGAAGAGAAATAAAACAAATACTATATTTGAAGACTACATAGCAAACTAACGCAAGGGGGATGTGTTGAACATCCGGAAAATCAACATCCAAATGTGTTACGTGGAAGGGTCACAGAGCAGAAAACGAAAAGGGAAATAAAATTAAAATCAAAATGTGGGTAGATACTAGTTCGGTCAGCGAAGGAAGCGCTTTCCGCGGCGGCCGGAAGACGTTGTGACAGTGCCCATCAGCTCGTCCATCTTTTGGCCCATTCTTGCGAGTTGGAGACGGAGGTTCGCAATTTCAGGATCCTCGTCCTGGGCAGCATTGTCTTTTAACATGCGACTCTTTGCCCTTTGCCCATAACGTCGTTGTCGTGTCTGTGAGTTCGACGCTTCAGCGGCAGGGCGTCTGCTGGGTCGATTGCGGGCGACTTCGACTTCACTCTCACTATCACTGCCACTCCAGTCATTGATTTGCCGAACGACTCTCTTTGGTGTCCTAGCAGCAGGGCGTCTGCTAGGTCGGTTGCGGGAGACTTCGACTTCACTGTCACTATCACTGCCACTCCCGTCATTGATTTGTCGAACGACTTTCTTTGGTGTCCTAGCGGCAGGGCGTCTGCTGGGTCGGTTGCGGGAGACTTCGACTTCGCTATCGCCTTCATCGTCCATTGCTTCATCACTAGGCACATCACATCGCTGTCTTCGCGGCTTATACCCAAGGCTGGCCATCCTCCCTGGGGGTATCTCTCCCTCACTTTCAAATATCTCACCGATCGCTGCGTCTGCGTCACCCATTCCCCATATGTTCCGTAGTGCCGTCCGAGTGATCTAGTCCGTCTCACCCTCACTTCCTGAAACCTTAACGCAGACAAGGAGGCCTAGGCCAGGTTTGTCCTCTGAGTGGGCTACTTTCAAGATTTCTTTGATTCCTTCATAGTCGTGGGTCATGCTCTTTGACCCAATCAGTTTCTTGTCTGGCAATTCAAGGTAAGCATGGGTTGCCCTCCAGCCTGTCTCTGATCCTGATCTAATCTCACATATCCGACTGTCTGGTCCATTCGCCTGCACGATAAACAGATGTCCCATAACTTCAGGTATCCTTAGCTTTCTGCCTTCTTTTCTTGTACGGAGCAACTGCTTGCAGGCAAGAATTGGCTCACCCTGCCGAGTTTCGCCGGGTTTCCACATCGCAGCTGTTCTTGGCAAATTCGAAGCTTCTGCAGGCATTACGACTGGCTGAGATTCATCCTCCCCCGAATAGGATCTAAGAAGTTGCTTGCCATCCTCACTGAGTGAGAATTTGACCTTCCAACAAGTAGGATAGTGATTTTCCTCAACAAGCGTTTCTATGAGGGCGTTGACTTTGTCAATCTTTTCCTTAGAGTCCTCATACTTGGCTTGTAACAGCTCAATGGGAGTTGACTCTATGCCTCGGAGGATATATTGAGCCATTAGCGCCTGCGAAGCAAATACAGGATACTGAATTATGAACACAGAGTGCTCCATAGTCGCTCGTACCCCATGTTTTTTAACATCTTGAGTGATCGACTCGTTGATTCGTCTTAGCTCATTCTCGGCCTCAGAGTCGAGGGGATTCTCAAACAAGCGCTTCACAAATGGCGTTGCTCGGGCATATAATTTTTCAATATACGCATCCGGAACTGGTTTGGCTTCGTAATCGGGCATTGTTTCTACATCTACTTTGCAAATATTTTCCTACGTTTACTTTCCAATCCTTTCATCGTCAATCGCAACTGATTAGCCGAAATTCAAGTCGACGATGCAGCTTATTAAGGGTCATCTTGCCCTGGCGGCAAGCTCTGGATTGGTGCGAGCGGTTGCAGCCACCTCCACCACTTTGGCGGCAGCTTATTCCTCGCTGATGGTCCCACCCATCAACTCGCCTACCCCGCTGGTTCAATCCTGTAACGGGATCAGTGAGAGATATGTGGCCCGCGGCACACTGAAAGACATTCTTGAACTACAGTTTTGCCCTGACGCGGTGAAGCTGCAGCCCCTAGTGCCCGATAATGACGTGATCGAATGGATGTACAACGAAGACACTCCAGAACATGTTGCAATAAGTGTCAACTGGACGAACAAATCGAACAAATCAGACTTTAAGTTAGACCTCCATGACTGTCTACGCTTTCTCCGCGATATGGTCCTGGACGGCTGCGACGGTAATGACCCAGGTAATCCAATGAACTGGAAAGGTGGTGGGCTGCTGCGAGTGGATGGGGTTGTGTATA
Organism: Histoplasma ohiense; assembly: GCA_017607445.1. NCBI lineage: Eukaryota > Fungi > Ascomycota > Eurotiomycetes > Onygenales > Ajellomycetaceae > Histoplasma > Histoplasma ohiense. The sequence goes on along the minus strand of JAEVHH010000003.1, from coordinate 5,996,682 downwards.
CAATTGAACCTCTTGTCCAGCGCCAACCGTACCCTAAAGAACCTCATGGTGTCTGCGATGTCACCCATGAGGACAATTATCACCATGTTATTATACGGGACAAGGGTTGGGCAAACTCTGACTGGGGGAAGATGCTGGAGGATAAGCTGTGTGATTGCAACCTGCTCCCCGACACATTTAACTTTATCTATGGGCAGGATAAGGACGGCGGCGAATGGAAAACCACAATGTACACCAACATGTGGAGAGAAGGCTGCGTCGTCGATGCTGCAAAGCAGGCTGGGGCCCCTGGTGGCTTTAAATGTGATGCAAGTACATGAAGTACAGCTCCTGTTCTTTGTCACTTCTCGCTCGGCTCCTTTCAATCTTTCTATCCCTCGTTAGTTTATTACTCTTGTATTTACGTTGCCAGGGACCTACACACACCCATATGAACAGTTATACATCAGTTGCTTTATCTAATTTTTTTTAAATCCTAACGATTAGTAGTTATTGACTGCGGCGACTCCGATGGATGTCGGGCCTTGCGTTCACCTAACTCGTATCTTGTTGTCAAGTACTTCGCCTCTGGTAGAGCTGGATGTCTGGATTTCTGGAGAACGATTATTAGGGCTCGCTCATGTGCTCGTATTAGACAGGGGGACCCACAATGATTTTTGGTACTTCTCCCCGGTCCCTGCATAGCAGCTACAAGTGACCCACCAGAATTTCCTAACCAAACTGAAAATATTTGTAATTTCGCCTCGGTCTAGGATTTGACACCGTATAAATGCAGCTACCCTTAAGCCAAGTATCCCCATGTGTACCGAAAAGGTGCCATCGCGGTCTGGGATTGGAAGGCCCTTCTTCTTGAGAATTTTGCTTCTTTTCAGCCTCTTTTTTGGAGAAAGCTTTTCCAATGATCTGGAGGATCTAAGGGAAGTTCTTCACAAGTCTTGGGTGCGCGAGGTGGAAACAGTAGTACTGATCAATAAGAACATATCAACTCGTAGTGGGGAGCATGGCATTTATAGAGGTATTATTTCGGTTTGCGTCGACCCGGCCGCTTCGGGCCCGCCGCCGCCCGCCGCGCCGCGCCTGCCCCGTTGCGGCCTGGCGCCCCTCCCCATCCGGCATGGCCTCGCCCGTTCGGGTCTGGCGTCGTCCGTTCCGGGTTTAGCCTCCCTGTCGCCGCGTCGCTGGGCCGTGACGTCGCGGTCGTCGGGCCCGTCTGACGCCTATATAAACCTCCTCCGACTTCCTCTTTCTTCCACGCCCTCCCTCTTCCTTTTCACCTCTCATTTCTTTTCTCTCTACGCACATTGACCCAAGGCCCCCGCCCCTGGGTCCCCCCGGTGCCAATGGCGCCACCTCGCACCCTCGTCTTCCTCACCCGCCTCATTGGCTCGCTACCGACCGCCGACGATGCCGGTGCTGCCGTCGCATTCGCTTCGCTCCGCTCCAGCGCCTGGGCCGGGTCCTGCACGGAGGAACCCGCCGTGCTGTGCTGATTCCTTTTGGTGGATGTCTCAGCAGACCGGCAGCCAAGCACCTGTGCTGTGAGGCCCGTTTACCGTCCGTTTCGCCTCTTGTCCCTTCTCATGAAGATTGCTGGGAAGAGGTGTCTTGAGGCCTCCCTCCCCCCGACGGCCATGCGTACTGTGGGGTTTCTCTTTCTGCTTTCTCTTTCTGCTTTCTCTTTCTGCCTGTCGACCCGGGATGATCCAAACGAGCTTCGCCCTCGTACCGGAGATTACGTGTCTGAGAACAACCCCCCCCGACCCCACTTCTGTGACGTGTTTTCTTCCTGTGCTCGAACCGCTGCCCGTGATGGAAAAAACGCCTTGGATACTCGCTCCACCTCCGTGCTCGGTTTGCGAAGGATCGCCGTTTCATTCCCCTCGCTTGGGCCGGCGGCCAATGGCGAAAATCCCTCACCCCAACGGACGCAGGCAGTGAGCATCAGGCCCGTCTTACGTGGCACCCAGTGTATGCACCTCGGCCGGTTTTCATGCATGTGGTAGCCTCGTCCGTTCTGGATCCCACCATCATCCCACCACCATCCCATCAACCCGGCGAATCGGAGAGGGACGATTGGGGGCGTTTGCAGCGAAAGGGAGGTCGCCCCGATCGCATCTATCTCTGCGGCGACATGGAGCTGCGCCTCCTGCTTCCCGTTTAGATTGCTCAGACCCCGGCGACGATTGTTACGCTCGTTTGGCCCGAACCAGGGGTATCCTGCGATGGTTCGCATCTCCGGCTCTTCCGGAGAAACCTGGCGAATCCACAAGAGGAGAGGGGTAATTCCTGCAACAGTGGCTTCCTATCCGATAGTCGAATTTCCAAATCCCTGCGCGACTCAGCCGCTCCAATGCAACGACGGTTGGCGCACGGGAGGGGGAAACAAAAAATGATCAAAAATGCAGGGATGAAGACCGGGTCTTGTGGGGGCCGCGCTCCCTCCTGGTGGTTTCTCCGGAGGCGGATTTGAATTTTCTCTGCACGCGAATCGGCCGTCTCGTACCTTCCATACGCACTCCAAAGTCTGCCTTGCCGTGGGGCCGATAACTGTATCGGGAGGGTTACCTCGATCCGTGGCGAGGCACCACTGCCCAGCTGACGTGGCTTTGATGGAGAATACGTATAGCGCAAAATCGCATCAGGGAACAATTCAGCGAGCTCCTTTACTTTCTATCTTTGCATGGTTCCTCGAGCGGGGGCAGGAGACGAGAGAAGATGAGGAGCTACTACTTGGTTTCGGTGTCGCCGACTCGTCCTTGCTGTGCTTGTAGCCGGGATCACTGGAACTGAATTCATCGCCCTTTCGCTGATGCGGAGAATGTACATAGAGTCTATATAAGGGGCCTGCTTTCCCGGTCTGTTTGGGCGTGAGAGAACGAACAATATGCACTGTGGAATTTAACCCTCGCCAGTTACGATTTCCCTTCCCCAATAACCATGGCCGTGGACATGGACTTCATCCCGTACTGCCCACTTCCCCTCAAGCCTTTCCCCACCAAGCCCTCTATTCGTGAACACCATCTTCCCCAGCCCACTCCTATGACCCCACACAATTCATCATCCTGAACCACTGTTAAAACACCCATTCACCTCCCTGGCCCTCTCTTCACTTCCGTAGAGATAACCTAGGTGGCCTGGACAGCCAGATCGGCGTTCGAGCATCGAACGCTCCGTTGAACGAGTTCGATACTGAGCTGGAACGTCTGGACGTCGTGGAGGTGGTTGACATGAGCGGTCGCGGCTCCACCGACCAGAATGGTGTTGAGCCGTCCAGCGCCCGTGTCGCCGGCGTGATCCAAGGTAGGCGCCCTTCATTCGAGTGAAAATCTCCTGGACCATCTGCTGATTGAAGATACAATGTTTTCTCCAGGCTCAACCGCGCCAGACGTCAGGCCTCGCCTGGAAGCCTCAAGCGATAGATCTTCACAGAAGGCCGACCGATCATCACCTCAGAAAATCATCCCTCCTCTCTCCGACAGCGATCACGATCCGGCGCTGGACGAGTGTGAACCGGAAGCCTCATGCCCTCCGCCTGGCCTGGCAGGTGTCTCTGACCGACACCCGTACAGGTTAGCGAAGTTACCGAGGTCAGTAGGATGCCAGGGTAAGTCAGCTCCCGCATCTTTCATTTGATTTGTCTGTGGAGCTCCGCCCTCTGACACCGCCTTCGGCAGAACAACCGATCCTCGTGGACTTGGAGAGCGATGGAGAAAATCCTCCGAACGATGATGAATTCCGGAGGACTATTGGTCTCAATGTGCGCGCCGGTGCCACGGGCGGAGGGGTTGTGGGTACACCTTCCAGCCCGGAAGCCAAACCGGAGTCTGGAACTCCTGTCAACCCTGGCGCTGGGGAAGTGTGCAGGCCGATTGGGCGGGGACGCGTGCGATACACGGATGTTCGAGTCGAGATTCTTTCCCCGCCAGACGCTCTCCAGGAAAGAGAGGGCCGAGGCGATAGGAGCGACCTCAGCGACAACAGTGACTTCAATATGGTCACCATGACAGTCAATCTAGCGCGCCTCCCACTTGATATTGTTCCCATGATCCTTGAGAACCTGCCTGATTTTGCATCTTTATTTTCAGCTGTCCAGACCTGTCGAAGTTTCTACTCTGTATTCCAAGACTGCAGCCACCAAATTTTGAAAACAATATTTTCGAATCAATGTCGTTCCGTGGAGAAGTACAGCTGGGGCAAGGTTTTTCGGGAGCTGTTTTTTATCGTTTGCAAAAATTTCGTGGCAAGGGATGCTGCTCGCTTCATCCTTGAGACGGCCTGGAAGTGTGGAACAAGAGGAGGTGCTGATACCTATTGCAGTGGGTTTGGCCCATTCCTATGTTCTTAGCGAGCGCGTTGATGATGCAATCAACCTTCTTGAAAAGATCTGCTGTGGTGCATACCTCTTTAGATGATCAATGTCTTCCAAAGGCACCTGCTGTTTAAAGAGATGCAGAGATGGAAGACTATGACACTATACCCTGCTCTACATCAGCTAGCAAATCTATACGCTGAGAAGGACTGTGATAATGAATCAATCCTGAGAATTCTACAGAGCCGCCGACTACAGTATGAGAAACTGCCAACAGTCTTGATTGAGGAAACAAGAATCACCTACTCAACTGACTCCAAAACTTTTAGCTCAGAGAATACCCTGATGAATGGTATCATAGACTACAAGTACTACCGCACTGGCAAGCAGTTCCAGTGGTCTGACATTCCTCTCATCGTGCGAGCTTGCCAGCTGCCTCACCCGGTCCCATTTGAAGCCACATTCCTTGAGAATAAAACACGCCTCAAATTGTTGACCATGCGCTGCTTGTGTTCTGCTCCCCAAATAGGGTTTGTGCAGGCAAAGGAGGCACCGCGGGATATGTGGAGTGACAAGCAAATGCGATCTCATTCCTGGCGTTACCAGCGAAGACGGGTTAAACATTCTGAAAACTTTTCCTCATCGGGATTATCGAGGGCCGGCGAACTGGACGGCGCCAAACGATCCTCCGTGTCGGGGGGTGGCATTTTGTAGCGGTAGCTGTAACAATAACTGGCGTTGGGGTATGGCAAGATAGGATAAATTCTAGGCTAAACTATGGACACGGTATCTTGTACGAAGCACCTGTGAAGGGCGAAGAATGAACTATGTACAAATAAACACCAAACACGTGATTTCCACCAGCGCCCGAGCGCCGTAGCCTTCCTCGAATACTAACCAATGTGCTCGAGCAGATCGAAATTTAGTTGGCATTGGCGAATCTACATCCTTTGCAGGAAGGATCAAATCTGTGAAGGATCCATCATTGAGTCAGGTATCAGAATGCTGTGTCGTATCCAGTCTTCCACCACAGCTTTTGGGGCTGCATGGCTCTTTGGTGACTCATTCAGGGATGGTGATTCATTATCAGATTCACCAAGATTGAGCCACTCGTGGTTACTTATTCCTCGTTCCCGTGGGGGATAGCCATCAATTCGGAGCCACCCAAAGATATTTAGTGTAGCATTTTCAGATGCTGATTCTTCCTCGAGATTCAGAGCTTCGTATTTGATGGGCGTATTTATTGCCGGGTGCTGGGCCGGTGGACGGGCAGATGTAGTGGTTTTAACGCACAATGGATGTAACAGTTTACCATTTCGACAAGCCCAATGCCAATCCGCATATTGAAGACCGTGACCAGTACACTGTGCATGTAGACGGACCTCAATTTCAGTATCTTCAAGTGCCGTGGTACCGAAAGGCATCCATGGAGACACCGGCCACCGAGTGTGCCGTTCTGCTTGGGTCAGATAGAGAAGTCGGCACTCATCTGATCGTAAAAGCACCCCATTAATAATTGGGGGTTGGGAGACAGGTTCCTGCAAAAATGATTGTGTGACACCACACCATGATGCAGCATGGAGTTCAATCGGCAGTAGGCCGAATCGACCATCCTGGAGGACATTCTTGTGAGTACCCACAATTATGCCACCAAGCCAAAGGAAAGAAACTTGCGGGACTCGGTTCATCATGATATGAGCAAGTAGATGGTCGTCCCCCACAGAGTCAAGAACAGTGAACGTAGACTGCAGCCATGGGCTTACGGCATTGCAAGGTATTCCAGGTTCATAAAATACACTCGACAAAAGAGAGTGTAGACCTCGTGTGTTGCAACTCAATGTCAAAAGTTTGTCCAGCTCCGACACTATCTGCTCTGATATAAAGCCAAGTTGTTTCTGCTCAGTTGGCTCTGATATGGCTGGCTTCAGCCTTTGCCTCTTATGACAATCGGGTTTCGGGAGTGATATTGGGTTTTTCTTTGTATGCAACGAAGGAAGAAACAATGCTGAAGATAGCGCCGCCAGGGTTTGGTCAACAAGGTTGTGTAGATTGCAGTATTCTGCAAGAAAACGAACTGCAGTGGTGAACGAAGGTGAGGCAGTTGACGTATGGCAGAGTGGTTTGCGGCAGGAAAGCGTAAATTTCGCCTCTGTTTCCAAAGCAGTCGACCAAGGCGATCGGAATCTTGCTTGCTCCCATGTAAGGTAAGCCTGCCATCCCTCACCAGGAGACAAAACAGCGGCCCACCATCTGGCCGCATCATCGTCAACATCTCCTACATCCACCATGACTTGGGTTTGTTCGTCTCTCTCGTTGTTGCCGTATTCCGCGTGCTTCTCAGTATAAGTCAGCTCGGCTCCGGGCATGAGCTCGACCCAACGCGCTGATAATATGTAGCTCCATGCCAATATTAGCACAGAAAGGTGATTTTCTTCGCCATTAAACCATTTCTGATAGGCCGGCTCCAGGCTTTCAGAGAGAGCAAGCCGTGTCGAGTGGTTGATAGAAACTGGTAGCTCAAGTCTCTTTTCCACAGGTGGTATCTTGCATTGTCCCCGCGAAGTTCCCCAAATCGACGTTCCGGTCGCGTAGAGGCAGTTATACTCACACTTCAGATCCAGGTCATGGACCAAGGGAGGTAACTGTCGAAATGTGTCCTGGATCTGGAAACAAGTTTGGGGCAGGCTGGGTTCCTGTCGAGCACACGTGTGAAGCGTTGTCCAGATACGAAAGCCTTGTTCATACACGGTTCGGTTCTTTTCAGTACTTGGACGTACAATATCTTCTGGCCCCATAGCGGATGGTATTGTAAAGGGTTTGAGAGGTAGAAGCGTTGGCGTGTTTGAGATGAGGTAGTATGAAAATAAATGGACTACAGGTGCGGATGGCCGAAGTATTTAAGTTGGGCCTTTGGATTTGTAAGCTAACAGGCACCTGGATGTACCTGGATACAGGCGCCCAATTTAAGGAACAATACAAAGTACAAATTTGAACAACCAAGTTAGAACAGGTCGACGAAACCAGCCAAGCTGAAGCACTGAATTAACCCTCAATATCTGATACTATACAAAACCATACAAAGCAGGTCTGTCATCCCCTGTCTGTTTCTTTAGCTACGCATATCTATTGAGCCAGTGTCCCTCAGCCACCTAAGATTTATCTACATCGATATCGGGATGTTTTGTTATTTGTTGAGGCGGGGCGTGTCGGTGACGTTATAAGGAGAGCTGTAAGGATGATTCGGGCACCACTTGCACAGCACATATTCATGGCTAGTTATACCGAATTCAACGTGGCTGCCAGTCTGGCAGATTTTGAATTTCTTCCGGCAGCCTGTAGCGGTACAGGTGTAATAATTATGCTCGTTCTTGAGATGCTGGCAGACATCACACCATCCGTTTACACCTGAGCTGGCTGACATCCTGCCGAATAAGTTAGATTGTTCACTCCAACGTTATGTATCCCCCCGTCATCAGCGGCGGCTTACTCGAAAGCAAATGGAATATTGAATTTGTTGTCTCGATGGTGGCTTCTGCACTCTTCGGCTCATGTTAGCATGTATAAGAAAGGTGATGAGAAGGTAGTGAAAGGGTAAAGTTATACATACAGCTTCGTTTTCGGATCCCTGAAAAAAGTGAAAACCAAGTTGAGTTGCAGGCTCACCCCAGTGTCTTGGGGAACCCATTTTTATATCTCAGTTCCCTCCTAACGATTCAAGAAACACTGGTAAATGCGAAATACAAGGACACGCGCAACATAAATAATCCAAACTGCAATCCATTGGCTGGGGTTCGTCCAAAAATAGAGACAGAAGGCCCTTCAACAACGACAGGCAGACGGCCTGGGATGGGAAGATGGCTGTTTGTTTTTGTCAGGGATAACTTGCAGTTTCCCAATCACAGTAGGCTCCTGCAGACCAATCCTGCCTGCGGGCCTATCAAATTGAAAACGGGGGTGGAAGAGGACCCTGGCGCCTTGAGCCAAAATTGGAAGCTACCTAGGCGCTGTGGCTGCGAATGTCGGTGGACAAACGTGATGCTCGAGTTGGGAGATAAACCATTGGCCACGATTAAGTCAGAATACCCCGTCTTAGGCGCTTACGAGGAGATTAAGCTTGATGAATTCACGAATTAGTTCCTCAGGAACCCTGTTAATTCCGGATATTGTAGCTTTATCCCCAAGTTCATCAGGCAAACGTTGGATAAAACTAATAACACATCGGGGTTGATGTTTCGGTCAAGACTTTGAAGCAGCCCGAAGCAGCAGATGAAGTACCTCGTTTGTCAGTCGTCTTGTGACTGGCTGTTGAACCTTGGCTGTCTTCTATGTAGTTGAACTATCTAATAAGTTTCATTCTCTTGCCAGCAAGAAAGTGATCACCCCATTCAAAAAGCTGTTTCTCAATAGCAGGCCAGTCAATACTTGTCCGATCAAACCGCCGGGTGAGTTTATCTTAAAGACGTACCTTCCACGGCCTCCGCCCTGGATCCTGAAACATCTATGGGATTCTAATTCCCATCACATTTGTTCAAAGTGCAGGAGATCACCCGGACTTTCTCACTTCGGATGAGTTACAACGACATCTCCAAACACAACACAACATGTGCTCCATATGCGGTGGTTTTCTCGACAATGAAAATAACTGAAGGATGGTCCGCGTGACATCTCACCTCAAAATCATCGATGGAAGTGACTTACTGACGAGTTTACAACAGCACAAACGGAGCCATGAGCCTAGGAACCTGGAGTGTTTCGGATGCGACTATACATTTGCCTCATTTTCGGGAATGTTGCTTCACTTGGTACGTCATTCTTGGGGATAGTAGCTGTAGTTTGGAGAGCAAGATTGATAAAGCGTGGCACGCCGCAACGGAAGCGAGTCGAGGTATCAAGAACTCATGATTATTAGAGGTTCAAAGCTTTGAACCTAATTTCAACAGCGTAAGCATGGTCATTCTGCGGCTAGTGAACGGACACACAGCACGACGGCAAATGGATGTGGATTCGGCCATGCTACGCAAGCCTGTGAATGGTGTAGGGGCGCTTTGGGCAGCATTACATGGACATGCCGGTGATATTACATGATTAGACAGTACATACGATACAACCGACTAGAACCGTTTCTACCCTGTATCTCAAATCTCGGTCCAGCGTCTCATAAGGTGGGCTGCTTGTCGCAAAATACCCGGAAGTAAGATAATCCGTTCCGTTCATTTTGTTTACCACGTTTGCTCCATGTGGCTTTCCGATTTGTAATTAAGCACATACAGCATTGTAGGGAGATACTATAAGATTATGCCTTTAAAATGGATCCGAAAATACAAGAATTATTGGCTGAACGTGAGCGAGAAAGAGCTGAACTTGATCAAGAAAGACAATGGCGTCAAGACGCGGAAGCTGAGGCGAGAAGCGAAAGAAGGCGACGTGAAGAAGCAGAAGCTTTGGCTGCGAGCTCGGAGTCATCAACACTACCTCTGTTTTTACATGCCTGCCATGAATTGTTAGTCGCGATCGAGATCGTGACAGACCCTACTCAAACCACTCAAGGCGCGGTAACGAGACTGACAAATCGGAGGGTTCCATCTCGCATCACATTGTGGGACACATTCACTGAGGAGCAAATGAAGGTGCGGCACAAGCTCGATCAGCATCCCCATTTCTTGACAGAAAAGCTCTTCCCCTCCCTACATCAGCTCAACTACGTCCGCCAACTTATCAGTCCAATTTCCTCAGAGTGGGATCTTCGGTACTATGAACGGGAAACGGTAGAAAATCAAGTGCGGGCCATAATAGACCGAATATATGAGAATGATGAGCTTAAGAGGGCATTCGGCTTGCGCGGATCGGGGTGTGCGCAGGCAAAGGGGGCATCCCGGGATATGTGGAACGACAAGCGAATGCGATCTCATTCCTGGCGTTACCGGCGAAGACGGGTTAAAAGTCCATGTCCATGTACATGAAAGTGATATCGTGATCGACCATAAGGTGGTCTTAAGGTGGCCTCTCCTAGCCGTTCATTAACAGCCCTTGGTAGGCAGGTGAGGGTAGGGTGGCCTTGAATAAAACCGAAGAAGCCGAGCCCACCTGTCCATCACACTGCCATGCAATCCCCTCTTCTACTGTACGCAGCCACGGCCGAATGATACCTACCCTCTTGCCCCTCCCCACGGTGATCCGCATGCGACAGCTGTGGGAGGGACGCCATTGCTGCATGAGTTCTATTTTCAGACTTCGTCCTCGGATATTGTTGGCTGCTGCGCCGTACTTCAATGGCTGGCTACCCACTGGGACAAGTCTTTGCTTTTGGTCAAACTGCCCGGCTCAACTCCAGGAAATTTATGATGCGGTTTCCACTTACCTACAACTTTGGCAGAAATTGACATTATTATTATTATGGTGTTCATAACATTCATCAAGTGAAGATATGTGCCGCTTGTGTTGCCTTCTTGTCAAGTTTGACCTTCTAAAATTGGATTCGCCAAGCGTACGGCAAAGAAAGGAAATTTGATCCACTTCTCATGGCGCATCGTTGGCGCATCGTGGGCGCATCGTGGCCCTTGTAATTTGATGGCGGTGTCCAAACCTATGCGCAGTGGTCTTCACACTTCTACAATGAGGAATAGAATATATACATAGCAAGTGAGGAAAGATGCATCATATCATTTGTACAGAAGGGCGACGATGGAGTATCATTAGCCATTTATCAAATACAAAGATGAGATGAAACAAGTATAATCAATACAGGAACATGTTGCTGCTAAAATGTAAACCGCGCCTTTGACGACGCCCTATAGGCTCCCGATCTCTATATGTATATGTGAAAATGTCCGGCTGAGGGTTGGAATTGCTATCTCCCTTGCTCAAATTCAAGCTTTCTTTCGGCATCTTGACGACGCTGCTGTTCTCGAGCGTAGGATTGTTGTAAGTTCAAAACCTGAGTTGTAGTTTCATTTCCATGATTCACTTTTGTGTGGAGAATACAGCGGTACATCGCTATGTCATGGCAGCTGCGAAATATTCCATCCCAACGGGTGAAGAAAAATCTCAAAGTTCTTATCGCTGTATTTGTTCCTGGTACTTGACCTAGATTCACTTGATTCATTCAAGCTGGTCTTTGATTTTGTCCGGCGGAGGGAAGAGGTCCCATGCGTTAGGCAGCGGCCACCCGTTACTAAACATAAGGACACTGCGCACACCTGCTCTAGCTTCCCGTGCCCGTCCCTAATTCAAGTTGTCAGGGATTCCGCAAAGTCAGAGCCTTCGGGATTCCACACCTGACTAAATCCTCACACGATTCCCTCCGCGATGAGTAGTCGTCCGCAGATATGGGTGCCGAACACTTAACTCCTTCAATCTTGCATCTGAAAGCCTCACTGCCCATGCCGCATAGCCTTTCTGTATCTGCCGTCGCAGAGGCCCACCTTCGAAAAAGTCACAGGTGAAAAGTGGAGGTCCCAATTGTATGTTGAGAAGGGGTGATAGTTTGCCTAGTAGTATTTTGTGTTGGGAGGAAGACCCTGGTTTTGATCGTCTTGCTAATAACCTTGTTAGATTCTCTTCTGTACGGTAGCAAGATTTAACTAACCAAAAGCTCCCCAAAGCTTGCAACAAGCGCATCCTCATAATCGCAGTATTTTAATTCTTGGCAACCCATTGATTCACGATGAGGAAACGTTGTTGCGACGTCAAAATCTATCCATACCACCCTTTCCGGGGTACTGGGAACAATTAGGATGTTTTTGGGATAGATATCATTGTGGTGGATTAGGGCGCTATGAATCGCTTTCATGCCGATCATCGCCTTACGGAAGCGATGAGTTGAGTAATTTACGCAGTTCAGTGCTTCTGCGCCGGATAAATATTCAAGCAAAATCGCCCTCGGTCTGTATCTGTCGTTGGCGAAAGTATTAAGCTGTGGAGCTCGGATTTCAAGTCGGTCGATATAACCATGGTAGCGGGGTACAAAGCCACGCTCACATACACCAAAGGCATGAAGGTTTCTGTAAGCATTCAATTCGCAGCGAAAACGATTGAGGTCACGGCCTTTCTTCGTAAATCCTGGGTCGCCATTGTCATGAAACTGCGAAGTCAGCGTTATTCTGGAGAAGGATACCAGAACTTACAAGTTTCATTGCATATCGGTTGCCATGAAGCTCTATCTCAAACACTGAAGAAGCCTGTGAACGAGATATTTCCCTCCAGATATGTATGGAATCAGGGTCGGGGCGTAGTAAGTCGGTCGAGCTCATCGTGACGGTCAGCGTGCGAGGTGGGAAATATCGAGACTGGGCCAAAGTTTGGAAGAGGCTATCTCCTAGGGCTGGGAGCCTTCAAACTGGAGCTGGTACCAGCTTGTCGTCGAACTCGTCCCAGACCTGTTTCCAGTAGAAGTTCTACTAGCTTGGTCGGGGAGGCACGTGATTTGGATTTGACTAAGCCCTGTTGAATCCCACCAGGTTGAAAATTAAACGCAGGCCAATCTTGATGGCATATCCAGTTCCCCACCTAACACCCATGGCATCCCAATCTCTCCTCCATTATCTCTCCATCGCTCTGCCGGCAATCCCAACCCAAGGTACTATCGCCTCACGTAATACAACAAATCCCCGCTACGGCGCCGACGATATTACACAGGTTGTTCCCTGGCCGGAGTTTAACTACGGCGCAATCCTCCAGCGGTATGGGCCAGCACTTAATGCGAAGCTCATTCGCCCCGATCCTTTTACTTCTCCGCCCGCCGCCATTAGGGATGAGCCCCAATTCCACCTGCGTTTTGCGGCCTTAGTCCTGCCTCGCGTGAGGCGTGGCCTCCGTGCGGGATTCGAGCAACTGGCCCAAGAACTCCCGATTCGACGGCTTTCGGCTGTCACCTTGGATGGTGGAGGGTCTGCTGCCCTTATCGACCAATTTCGACCAGACACGGCATATGTGGTGGTTGGTGGCAATTACGCTACTAGCGACAATCGAGCTCCGGGGGACTTGAAGGTGTCGTGGAAGTGGTCCTCCTCGATGGCCGGCTCCCAAAACTTGGCTGACCGACGAGAATATAAGCAGGCTTTGGCCCAAGTGAATTTCTATATGGATCAGCACGGCGCGCGACATGGGTTTGTACTTACAAATGCCGAGTTTGTTGCTCTCAAGCGGCTCGATGAAAACGGCCGTGTAGCTGTTGCCGACCCAATTCCTTGGACTGGTGGTGGCGTTGGTCGGCCTTCCGTACTGTTGGGGTTATGGTATCTCGGCATGCTGGCAGCAGAGGACGATAATTGGGTGTTGACTGGTTAGAACCATTTTTGGTACTGATGTACCATGTTCGTCCCCTTTTGTTTCCATTAGCCCATAGTGCGTTTACTCAACCCGCCTTCCCTCATCACTCACAAGGAAGAGAGGAGCATGAAATTCAGCTCGCGGACGCTATTGGTCGAGGGCAGCCGCATATTGATAATTACAATCCAGTTAATTCCCAGGTTACAATACGGACCGAAGATATGGCTACCACCCGTAGTGATATCTTATAGAACGCCTAATTGTTTCAGAAGATATAGAACATTAAAACCGCCAACCGTACTTCAGACAATAGTAGGATCGATTTTCGTCGGGTAAATTTCCCTTCGGCGCGTGGTACTCATTGACTTCGGATATTGCGGGATCGGTCGAACTCCTTCAAACAGCCCTGCTGAGTGGAAAGCAAAACACCTTCCTGGTGTCCCCATATCTCCTTTGCTGCGCTGGGATCAGGGTTGGGGCCGTCATGCGAATTTTCATGAATGGGTTGACTGGCAAACTTTATATCGACTAAAACAAGAAGAACAAATAAGCAGATGGCTGTGGTTTGGGCTTGAATATTGATGCATGCGTTTTATGGTTTATGTGATTTCTTTTTTTTACAGGGGCCCGGTGGTGCCACCTTCATTTTTGGATAACTGGTAGAGGATCACAGCACCTCATTATAAATCAAACCCACGTTCCAAGCGCGCATCCTCCCATCTTGATAGCCACTCTACCTGCCAACCTGCCCATGAAACGGACGGAATTCGAGATGCCACCGGCACAGATCCATCTCGTTGTGAAGCTTTGGACCAGACAACCTAAGTCAATACTGTGTCATTCAGTGCCATTTATTAACGACCCTGAAGGCCTTACATTGGCTGGATTTCGTCGCGAGGCATCCTCATATGCGCTGAGGTTTTTGGTATGCGTTGCGGGTGGTTAGTTGTCTGGTTTGGGTAACCCGACAATAGGTGGCTCATTTGTTGTTTGCCAAGACACTAGTACCGTTCACAGCACACTGGTCGTTAGCGAGCTTGCTTTAGGCGAACTAGAAGGGAAAAGGCTGTACGAATATAGAACATATTGTATTATATTTATGTGGACTTAAAAAGGCCCACACCCCGGTGGGAAGTTCCAGAGTTATGCGAAGAAACTCCGATCATTATAATATTATGCTATTTATGACTATGATCAACCCTAAAAAGGGAAGCTGCCCTGGTGCAAGTTATGGCTTCCCCGTGCGCATGACGAGCCCTATTTATCATCAGTTCGGGGAGCCAACTCTCAGCTTCTTGGCATGTCTACTAAGAATCTGAGACTCTCCTCCTTCTTCTTCGGTTGTATTTGCGAAGCTCCATTGCGCGTCTTGATACTCTGTTTGATCGGACAATGTCGATAGATCAGAGTCGTCCAAGGTGAGAGCTGCCTCGGAAGCCGTCTGGCACTGAGAGGTTGAATGAAAAAGCTGAGATTGGGCCTTTGCGTGCGTTTCATTTGCGTCCCTAATAAATTCATCCCTCTTTTCCTTTGCCCAGTCCCGAGCATTTCGGTATGCGGATGCTCCGTGCCGAAAGGTTCCTGGGTCACTGGTCATCGACCAGCCTTTGAGCTGGGTCATAATATACTCAGCGTGACGGCCTAGGCCTTCGGGCTCGGCGAGATGAATTGTGTATAGCTTGAGTGTACCGCCATGATAAGTTGACATAAGAGTGTAAGCATTGTTGTCATAAGTTGATCTGTCTTGTTGGTATGACTGGAGAGTGTGCATACCCTGAGCTCCTAGTGCGCCGTCATAGCAAGCCTGCTGTGTAGCCACAGCCAAGGATCCATCAGAGCCTTTTGCTTCCAAAAAGAAGTTCAGTACCATTGGAAGGTCATCCTGTGTTGATGGAATAATATGGTCACTAAGTTTGTTGCAGATTTGACAATCAAGCTGTTCAGGATGCGTGCCATAGAAGTGATCTGGCTTGGCCTGAGCCAGTGTGCCATCAGTTAAGAGTGCAAGATTTCCAAGTGGGTATCCCCCTCCAGCGCATTTGGGATCATCAACATCACCTTTGATGATAGAAATCACTGATGTTGTGACCAGTTGTTCTTTAGATGCATGGGTATCTGCTTGTTTGAATTTCCGAAAATGTTCATCGGAGAAGTTCAATGGGGAAAGAGAGGGCCGGGGTTGAGCTAGTGTTTTATTGATCTCCTCCCAGTTTTTTGACATTGCTGGTATTCGACCATCTGGATATTCATATCCGTCAGGGTAAACACCATGATCAATTAGATTCTGCTGGAAGTTACAATTATAGGGTGTGGTGCTTGTGGACTTGGTGGTATCCTTTGTATCTGCACTTGTTGATGGAGGAGAACCTGCGCGTCGCTTTCTACTTCGGGACCTTGAGCTCATTGCTTTTTCAAGGAAGTTTTCCAGTTTAGAATACTGGGTAATATTATCAGCAATATTATCAGCAATGGTGTATTTGCATGGATTTGTGGTTATGTACATTTCTAAGGTCAGTTAGATCAGGCCCTCCCAATCTGGAAACCCTTTTTATCTGCTTTGAACAAGCAGGTGCACAATCATGGAGAAAGGCTGGAGCAAACTGAAAAGGATTACAGCACTTCTTCAGCTCAGTGTGAAATCATCAAGTGAGAGGTCAATGATGATTCTGGGGTGGTTTCAGGTGGCTGTTTCTTCAATCCAACTCCTCTAATGCATCTTTGGTTAACCAAATCTTTGACAGGTTATCCCAATATGCTGATGCTGATGTGTCGAGCTTCTGCCTTTTCCGATATCGTGATCTGTCGGATGGATGGGGCTTAGAATACTGACGCTTGCGAGACGGGTTGGACGTCACTGAACTAGGCATATGGTCATAATCATAAATATTTGGCTCTTTTATCTTGCGAGTATGCATCGAGGTCAGAAGGGCCAGAGGTTCTTATAATTAACTTTTGCGCAGGATCCCAGAATGCATTTCAGGCGCTTATCCGGAGATTATTGCTGTGTGCCGAATAGGTTTAGGGACTAGATTTCACTATTAATAGAATTTGATCTTCTGTCAACGGAGGTCCTTGCACACGCTAAAAATTTATGTTGAAGTTCCAGTACTTCAATCAAAGGGCCCACCTAGTTTGATTTTCTGTTGTCCATGCGTCTTTGTGTTCCTCTTTGGAAAGTTTAATAAGTTAGTTATATCAAAATTAAAACAATCCAACTCTGTACCATGAGTATCCAAGGACTCCTCAGCCCATGATGACCGTCACTGTCATTTCGATGTAAAACGGTGAGAGATTTTCTACTCACCGAGGGCTGGTGTTGACTAATCCATGTCGAGGTGCTAATGTGAGCTAGTACAGTTACCCAGAAATAGGTTAGTTGACATAGGTCAGTTTGACCTGTGCCGAATAACCTGTACATATTATAAACACAGAATAGTGGTTGCAGGTCCTTCGGTGGTCTATGACTTTTGACCGAAGTACCCTGTAGGTACAAACCTTAGCAGGTTCTGTGGCAGGCAAACCAGTACACTTTCCAACCTATGCCGGCTGTTACGTTTGATATGCTGGTTTATCTCCCTCCAGGTAAACAATCCAATGTCAGCTAGTCGGACGTCAATCCACGCCCGTTGTCAATCCAGCAGTCATCCGTCAATCCAGTCCTCCGATTGGTGGTATAAAAGGCAAAAAGGCAAAAAGGTAGCCTAGTGTCTGAGACCCCATAAATTTTCCCCATGAGATAATCCCCCAAACTCGTCGATGAAGCAACCGCGGTTTCCACTACCACTAGGCCACTGGTGCAGCAACTGCCACCTCCAAAACCACTGGATCCCTCACGGCCAAGCTCGCTGCTTCAACCACCACCCTGAAGATGCACCACCTGAGTGGGACCCCCGGGCCGCTAAGAAAACGTTGCAGCTCAGCACCGCGTCCATGTCGTGCGGCTTCGGAAAGCCACTCATGGGAGGCCCGCTCCCGCATCCGAGACATCCTTGCCAGTGCAAGTTCTGTGAAACTCCAGCACACTATTGGAGTTGGCAGAAGAGTGTGGATGTGAGTGCGGTGGAAAAGAATTTACCCTCGCAGGTGATGTATAGGGATCCAAGGTTTTATCTGGACAGGGAATATATGAGGCATATGAATACGTTACTATCAAAATAAAATCCGCTGATTCTGCCTCGAAGTCTCAGGAAGTAGATATTCTAAAACATCTTCATCCGCACCCATTGATCAGACCGCTGCTGGACAATTTCATTGAAATTAGTCCCAATGGAGCTCACAATTGCCTGGTCATGGAAATGACTAGTTGTAGCTTGATGCAATCAAAGTCCTTGGCCTTTCACGGACTACTGGATCTTCGTATCGCGCGAGCTATTGCTGCAGACCTGGTGTTTGCTGTCCAGTTTTTACACGGACAAAACATTATCCACGGTGGTGAATAGATAATTGTTCCTAGATATACACAGTGTCTAATCAATCTTACAGATATACATTGCGGTAATATCTTTCTTTGACTTCCTGCTGACGTTCGCCGAATGATAGATCCTTCGCAACTGTATCAGAAATTTGGCGATCCAATTCTTGAGTCTATTGTCCGAGTTGATGGCAAACCTCTCTCAGCAGGAGTTTCTACTCATGTTGTTGGGCCTGCAAGAGTTGGAATTCGGTCTGACCAAATCACCCCTACCTATTTGCCCATCATGCTCTCCGACTTTGGTTCGAGTTACTACCCTAGTAAAACAAGACAGACTAATGCATATACACTCCCTCACCTTGTTCCACCCGAAATTTTCTTTCTTGACAAACAAAACGACGAATATAACCTTTCATTCCCCAGCGAAATTTGGACCCTTGGATGTATCATATTTGAAATCATTGGTAGTGGGGGCCCCTTTAGTATCTTAGGTGGAGGCATACTTCAGGACCAAGTCAGTGTTTTGGGAAAGCTCCCTGATTCATGGTGGTCACAATGGGAGTCTAGAGCTGATTTTTTTAACGAGGATCCAACTATTGATATCACGTCTGGTGCTCCTTTCCAAGATAGCCTGGAAGAACGGTACGATTGGTTCGTTAACGCGGCTCGGCGGCGATCAGACATGGAAGAGCAGGGGGAGGATGAGAAGAAGGCTTTCTGTGGTGCAATAATTTCGTAGAAACACGATGTCTATCAACAAAGCGCTATGACCAGACTCAAAGGGCAAGGAGGAACTGGGGCTATATATTTATGCCTAACAGTAGAAGTAGTGATGGGGCGCAAAGATCATATTTACCTCTATAAATGCCGTGCTCCCCACTACGAGTTGATATGTTCTTATCTATTAGTACAACTGTTTCCACCTCGCAAACCCAAGACTTGTCGAGCCGCGCTATATCAAACACGGAGAATTGTTTATCCTTGTACGATGAAATCTTTCACCATCTCGGTCTAGCATTAATAGCCTCTGGAAAATCGTCTCCATCCTAAGAGTCCGAGAGGAATGGCAACAGAGAAATAAAAATCATGAGGAATTCAAGTTCGCAGTGTCTATCACACCATCAGTCTTGAGTTGACATATTAAGTGCTGGTCATTAAATTAAATCTAGTTGTATTCAAATAAGTGCGAAGATTCAATATCTAAATATAATCTAGTTGATTATCAAAAACACCAATTAGCTGGGGTTACAACGACCGACGCTACTCTGACCGAGCAATCCCAGTCCTCCGATGATCAATCACTAGTTTCTTCCGGTGAAGTTGGGACTGCTGATGGTTAAAGGCTATTGTTGTTTCGAACTGCGGCCGTTTCAGCTCCGCTCCCTACACAAAAATAGACGGGGGTCGATGTTTTCCGGGATGTCGCAGCGCTCGTCGCTATAGCTGTCAGGGCTCTTGGCGCAGGAAGAGTACCCCGAGTCTATAACAGAGTGTGAACACTCGGCATTGATGTGAGCAAGGCCGCTCCCCACAATCCCAGATTCTGCAGTACCAGTCTCATTAGATGCTAATTTGACACTTTCAAGTTTTCTCAGATGCTTCATCACTCTCTCATTGTCAATATCCACTCACTTGCATTTGAAGCTTTCAGAAGTGGTGATATAAACTTTCAGCTTCATATTATCTTCTACTGCAACTTGTGAAGTGCAGAATATATCACTCTTCAATATCAGTTCACAACTCTGCTATTTTCTGAAAACAGAAATACAGTGTAAATCATCATAATAATACTGAAACTCTTGAATTGAGATGAAAAGCAGATCATAGTTATGAATGAAACTGCAGTTCAATCTCAAGACAGAGTTATTATAGTGATGATTCATATATCTGATCAACAACTGTTGATTATAGAAGACAGTTATGCAATGATATATCTATTTATCTCTGTCTCTGAAACATCAGAGACAAAATCTGAGTCATGTAAGTATGTCATATACTTCTAGAAAATCATACTTAAGTGAAATTGTTGCTGAGTGATTGATGTGATATTGACAGTGAACTTCAAATTCTCATTTATTGATGTATCATTGATGATATATAGAGTATAGATCTGAGAATTCATGCTGCTTCTTCAGAATAGTTTTTTGATATCTATAGATATACTTTCATCTCTGTCTAGTCAATAGATTTTTGATGATGTAATGAAGAATTCTGAGATCAGTTAGATTTTCTGAAGATGTGATATTTCTTGAAAAAAGAGTTAGTTTATCTCTTCACATCAATTTCATATTCATCTGTAGAATAACAGTTGTTTTTAATCTTTAGAGCTGAATGATTCAACATCAGATTTCTTCTATAGTACAGAGTTATTATATCATCAATCATCTGTCTTTTCTCTGAGCTTTATAACAGAATGTATAGAAACAACATTTCACTGAGTCTCTTCTGTTCAGATATAAAATAAGCAATATGATTGAATTATCTTTAGTAATAGTTTATACTGTGCTCATTCTTCTTCACAACTGTATCTGATTTATATTTTTTGATGAATTATTTTTGTCAATCATTCAGCTTTTGAGTCTTGAGCTTCTGTTTCTGCAGATAGTAAAAATACTGTTCATCTTTCAGCTTCTGATGTTTTTTCTCTAAGATTTTCAAAACTCAGATTTTACTGTTCAGCTTTTTAATTCAGATATTGAGCTGAACAAACTTTTGTCTGTTCTTCAGATTCTGATATAACTTTGCAGAAAGACACTGAAAGAGTTTTGAATAATATTTCAGAGATAAGTTATAAAAATGCTCAGCAATATCATCATACTATACTAACTCAAGAATATTTTCAACACTCTACACACTACATACTAACTAGCGCCGTGCCAAGTTGTCGTTTTCCTTCGAAGAAACCCAGCTCTCGACAGCTCAAAACTTCCTGTTGCGGCAATCATGGAGAGTTTTGCACCACGAGGTTGTCCCAGTCCCAGTCCCAGTCCCATTATCGCACCATAGAAGGGTTACCTTACCCCATCCTTATTCAACGTGGGGGATGCGGGACGGGCCTCGACCTCGCCAATATGATCCCGCCCTTGTATTACGGACCTGATGGACTGGTGGGCTATATCTTTTTGCCCCTTCTATCCCAAAATATTCAACTTGCTGAAGTAGCCCTTATTAAGGAGCGGGGTAGGGGCAATTGGGGTCCGGGCGGGCAGTGGGGAGCACACTGATGAGTGGGGTGGGGAAAGTCCTTGACGACCACGGTGAAGTCTGGCAGGCAGGCAGGCAGGCAGGCAAAGAAAGTCCCAAGAAAGCATAATAGATGATCCGGGAAGTTAGGATTTCTTATTTATTAGCCCCATGAAGAACCCCCTCTGTACTTGGGGCGCATCTACATCGCACGAGGGTTTGGTGTGGCTTGGTGCCGTCTGTTCGCTATACAAGCCGGGGTGATACACTATTGCGGATTTCTCCACAGCGAGCGTTCTCTCTTTTTGCCCCTCAGAAACCCAAATTCCAAAAGAGGGAATAAGAAATGGGAAGCATAGGATAGCAATGGGCGGGTCTGTTGCGGGTGCCTGGGGACACATCCACGATTGGACGGGAACCGAGCAGCCGGAGCTTGAAGCTGTGGAGAGAAGTGCAAACTAACTTCTACATGCCTTTCCAGCCTTACCTCCTTACTGACTGCAGGATATGGTCGGGATACGGACGGAATCATTATATGGGCGCAATCATAGTTCAGAAAAAGAGACTTTTAAAATTAAATTTTGTCTCTGATACCAAGTTTGTTTGAAAAATTAAAATATGAACTTAATTGACAAGTGACACATCATGCGAAACTTTTATAGAACTAGGTAAAATTACCAAAAAAAAAAAAAAAAAAAACAGAACGAAAAAGAAAAAAGAAATAAAAAAGACTAAATATAGTCAATATGTTGGAATAATTAAGGAAACAAAAATAATGAAGCATATTAAGTTAGGAGAAACGAAGTTGTGAAAATCGTGGCGTGGCTCGCGACAGCGAATGATTTGCAAAGTATCAAGACATCTATCTGTCATGCCAAAGGCAGCCCCATCATGGCACCCACGGGCGTCCCTAGACACTGTCATCATGTCATAGAGACCATTTAGAAAGTTAGGACCCCGGACAAAGACCACGATGGCACGGATATCATCATGCCACGGAAGATCCCCGTGTACTGCCCGTATGCTGCTGCTCGTATCATATGAAACATTCAATGTCCGTTATGTCACAGAGGCCCTCGGGAATCATATGATATATAAGGAGGCTCTAAGCATTTTTGTCGCGGTTAAGAGGATTTCCCTTTGGAGCAAAAATTCGTAACAGGCAAAAAGGGTAGAGATGGTTGAGATACTTTTTATATCAGGTGATATTACTGAATTACTGAACTATGTGCTGGTTCTTATTGACATCAATAATATCGACTTTATCAGAGCGGATGGTGAATTATGCCACGGTTAGTGGCTTCACTCGTGGCAAAAGTATTCAGGGAGTAGTTTCTCTTAACACAGATGCTCCAGTTTGAAGTTTTGAAGAAACAACTTGAAAATTGGGCTTTCTCTTCTCTCAACCCATGCTAATCAACACCCACTAGCAACTAGTTAACTCGTTAGTCAATAGTTAACTAAAGAATAAACATAAAAACAATCGGCCTCGAGGTTTCGGCCATCCCCCGCCCCCGGTTCGGGTTTCAAGAAGGCAAAATATGTTTGGATTTGAGTTTATTTTATTTTATGTTATTTTATTTTTATAGTCTAGTCCCTCGCCGGCGCACACAATGGTGGCGGGAATAAACTTACACAAGACAAGAACCCAGACCAAAAGAAGAAATCGCTCGCAGAATTTCCAGGCATTCCATTGCCCTTTCTCACCTAACCTTTATAGCTTGGAATAGTTATTTGGCTCGTTGATTGTGACATTTCTCTGGAGTCACGGGATCCGGGTACTGGTCGCTGGGAAGGGATGATCGATCGGAATAATAACCCGCGTTCATCCAACTCGAAACATGTTGTGGGACACACGGCGGAGCACAGAATTTATACAAGCATTGGGGCCCCAGTCCCACCGCGCACAACCGTATGTACAGTACATGTACATGTACAAGTGCCAGTTGCGGGCCTTTGCGCCGGCATGATCTAGACTGGTCTCGACGGCTGCTTCGGTAACTCTGCCTCCCCATAACGACAGGGCTGTTGTCGTCAATCGAAATACCAGGCATGTCTTAACGTTTCAGCCTGTGGCTGTGTACGGCACAGACAGCATGGAAAATATTGTTTCAAGCGCCCAGAAATCGTAAGAGTCTCAAAAATAATGATAAATTACAAGAGTACTCTGTAATGAGAATAGGCTCTGGCACAGCCAAAAACGAGTAGCCGCTGTCACCGCCACGATGATCTAGGGGTTCCTCCCGGGGCATAGGGGCCCGCAGGACTGGAGACGGCTGCTTTCAACGATAAGAATAATGACCGTGTCCAGGGTAAGGCCATGTACTGCCCAGTATCGACTCCATCGTGGGTGATTTTCAGGACCTGGTGTTGAAACAGCCAAGTCAAAACTTCAGCCCGTGACCTGCTGTTAATTCTTAGGATGTATACCGTACCAGTACTACTACCGGATAGTATCATATTGTACCGTACCGTACCGTACCGTACCACGCCCAGCCCAAGCCAGCCCATCCCGCTGATCTCCGCCAGTCCTGCCCGATTCTGCCGCCGCCCAGCCCAGCCCAGGCCAGGGCCCAGTCTTTCTCCTTGGCGGCCCGGCCTGGTCGCTGCTGTTCTTGACTTGTGGTACATCTTCTCATCCTCGTCCTCATCTCATCCTCATCCTCATCCTCATCCTCATCCTCATCCTCATCCTCACCTCCGTCCTCATCTCCATCCTGTCTTCCAACTTCCCTCCTCTCGCTTCCACGCCGATTCTTAGCTGTCTCCAACGCGATACGTGCAGTCCTCCCAGTTTTGCTTCTTGCTCCAGCTTCGATACCCCAAACCGTTGCAGCTCGTAGCTTCACCTAGCTTGTTCATTACATCCATTTTCTCCACCCTGTTGTCAAGTTACGATTTCTATCCAGCTTTGTGGGCGTCCTCAGAAAGAGGTTCCTCTTAAGAACGTTGCCTAAGTTCTAGACCGTTTCGCTTCTGTTACACGGCGGCTTTCCTCTCATGCTCCGTCGCTGTACGCCTTGAGCTTGTGTCCCTCCCGGAAGCCCGCCTCATTTTGTCGTCGAATTGACTACTTAACTGCTCGACTGTTGGACTTCGGACAACCGCCCTTCTCGTCGTTTGCTCGTCAAATGAATATCTCCGCAGCACACTCGTGAATTTTCGTGGAGAGTGATATTGAAATGAGTTGCTAGTCATGAAACAACCACTGGGTAGTGTTATTACCAGCGATGCCTCAGGGCCAATTCCTGCAGCCGAAAGATTATGTGCTCTGGATCAGTCCAATGATTCATCGTCCCTAGGAATACAAGACCCAACTACAGTACAACAACAACTCCTACAAACGCAGCGTCTGTTGCCGTTCATCTCCTCCTCGCAACACGTCCAGAACAATCGAATTCCCCATTCTTCCCTGACTCCCAGAGGGTCCTCCATGATTTCAAAGCGTAGCTCCTCTTGCGAGTCTCTCCGTACAGTGCCATCACCCATGATGCGACTCCTTTCAAGACAGAGCCCCAATCTGCAGCTGCCATCCTTCGAATCTTTAGGCATAGCCACTTCCCCAAGAACACCTAATCCTCCGACTTCCTCCCTTCAAAATTCCGCAATACCCCCATTTATCACTTGCAAACCATCCACCATTGCTATTCACACACCATCGCCATCCTATGCCTTCTCTGAATCACATTCTTCGCTCCCCTACAGCCGTTCTCTCTCCCTACCTCTTACACCTCCCGAGGAAACAGGATCTGTCAAATGGAATCCGGAATCGGATAGCCCAATCTCTGATATACATTCGAGTGCCAACCGGCATTCGCCATCACAATTAGACAATTTCACGAACGTGGATTCACATTCTCCAAAGGGGAGCAATGGTCAAGTTCCAGACTCGACTTCACAGACCGTACGATCGAATGGGGCCATACAACCAACCATGGAGCAGAATTCGTTCGCTAATGACGATCCGAAGTTATGGCTTAAAAATGGGATTGAACTTGCCGGTATATTCCCCTTCGTTTCCCCTTCGTTTTGCCATGGTGTCGGTCCCCTATAACTCAGTCTTCTTTTCCGTATGTAACTTTCAAATACTGACTTTGAACAATGCAGTGTCTTCACTTAACATTTCGAAAACACCAGGTCAAGCTGTACAGATGGTGTCTCAAACGCTGCCATGCCCTCCTATCGACCAAACCCCAATCTCGTCTCCTGTTTCTGCGTTCAGCGTAATTGTCGAGGAAATCCAATGTCGACTCCAAGCTGACCAATCCCCGTATATCAACATTATTCATGCTGTGCCCCCGAAATTCAGTTTAAATAATTTGCCGACTTCTCCACCCGGTACTCCAAACCGAATGTCTCCAGATGACGACTACTTCAATATGACTGTGTTTTCTAGTGGTGCTCCAGTCCCTGCATATGCCTATCATAGTGACTCCACTTCACAGGATTTGCCATGTGTCCCAGCGCCAATTGCACCCCCATATAGTGTGCACATCTCCATAGTCGAACGTTATCTTCCTCCACCATCACCTCAAGAATACCGGAATCTTTTCTCAGCCACTGGTCCGTCCGTTCTCGTGGATCGCCTGCGTGAACTGTCGCCTCAGGGCGGCAACCTCGTGTTGATATACCCAACCCAACAAGGCGCCCGCACATTCAAAAATCAATACCTGGGTCCAATCCTTGACCCCCTTCTTCGTCAAATGGTTGTGGTCAATGAATTGTCTGCAGACATTAGCAAAGCTCTTGGCTCTATGCCTGCCATCGCTGAGATGGATGATTTTGAAACTATGCAGAAAAATATCATGCAGCTCTGCAAAAATCTAAAGCGGCGAGACTCCTTCATGGCTGGCCCATCACCGACTCGCAGTTCTCGTTTTACCATGGTATATGGTGCCAAGGGTGAAATCTGTATGGATCGCAAATCGTGGATTGAATGGTATATTCAGCAGGAAACGCCAAGGGCGAGGGACATCCTAAATGGTTACTGGCGGGCTGGTTACCAATTTCCAACCAACCTCATGCTTTCGCCGGGTAGCCGTAAGCCGGCGAATCGGGATTTATCTAGCCCATCGCTTTTGCAGGCTCTTTTCCAGGGGCTCCGGAATAGGGCAGATGCCGATGGATCCTGTCTTGGGAAAAGCTTAGAGGTTGGCGTATTTGTTATTCGCAGATCGCAGTAGTTGTCATGGGGTGGCGGAGGGAAGAGGAGGAGAGTCACTGACGGAACAGAAGCGACACAGAGTATGATGGCTGCTGGTTTGGAGTTTTAAGGGGATTAACTGTTTTTCCTGTCTTTTCTTTTGTCTTTGCTTTGCCTTGCCTTTCTCGCCTTTTCTATTATTTTTGGAAAGGGAGAAAGCAAGGGGAAAAAAACAACCCCGAAATATGGGATGAAAAATGAAATCTAGGGAAATTTTACTATGGCTAGTGCAGCGACAAGATTCCCCTCGAAGATATTCATACGGAGTTTTTCCTTTTAAATTTTATAATTACTTTTTCAACAGTTGGGCTTATTTGCGCCTTTTTTTTTTTTTTTTTTTTTTTTTTTTTTTTTTGAAGCACGAAATATCATCTATCTTCGTAATTCTGTTTTTTTAATATAACAATTCCAAACCCTTTCACTACCATTAATACGGAGTACTCGTTTACACTTTGATGTTTTCGTTCTTCCTTCTTTGGTTCATATGGGGAAAGGGACTGACTGGCGCTATTTATTACTATTTATCAGTGTGTTGGTTGCACTTAGCACAAATCCTAGTCGGGGGAACTGTATATTACCCTGCATGTTTTGGGAGCGTTTCGAGGGCATATCTATCTATCCATCGATAGAAGGTTTGAATTATCTCTTCTTACCCACAAAGCACTTTCAGTTTATACTTAAGCAGCAGCTGGGCAGTTGAATGTAAAGGAAATATAGCAACATGTAGGGAGGTCGGTTCCAAAAGTTTTGACTCGCACTGAGAATTGAAACGGGAAAGAAATATTTATACCGGTATTAAGTATTGCCATTCCATCCCTTAATTAAAAGTGATATTAGCTAGCCTTCAGGGGGCTTCAGAGATTATCAATGCCCGTGGCTTGCTCACTTGCTCACTAAACATTGCCCAGGGTCCCAAGTATGACCGACCCTCCTTTGCACGAGTATTGAGATTTCTGTTCCAATTCTTAGTAGTTATGAGAAAAAAAAAAAAAAAAAAAAAAATTGAAATCGAACCCCGTACTGCGCTGACCAATATCGAAATATCGGGAGAAATGGTAGGTACCGTACAGAGAGTATAATGGACATGACTGAAGTACACGAAGGAAACTTAAGTACAATAAACAAAAAAAAAAAAAAGACCCAGGAAATACAACGTACTACAAAAAAGGAGGTTGGTGACGAAACAATGATAAATAAGAAAGGAATGAAGAAAAAAGAGAAAGACAGATCATATCCCCTTCTTCTCCTTGTGGGTTGTATGGACAAGTAGGGTCCCTCCCTGTCTCGTACTACAACGCCAATCCGAGGTTCCAGTTACACGTAATCGCCAGCTGCCCGACGCTTGCACAAAAAATTAAGACTTTGAAAAGAAAAAACCTGTACCAAAACTTCAACGAGCGGCCGACTGGCTAATTAGTTTGATGGCGAGTGGGTAATTGCATGTTTCTTGTTTTGGTTTTATTTTGTTTTATTTTTTTTTTTTCCTCTTTTCTTCTCTATCTCTTTTTTCAGGATTCTTTACGCGGATACAGTCGAACCAAATGCACATCCATCTGTGCAGGGAAGTCCGGGTGCAATGAGCCAAACCTCTCTGAACTTTCCAGGAAGATTCCATCTATCATCTCCCCATGCTCATGCTCGTGATCGTGCGTCGCGTCCACAAGCTCGTTCACAAGACGCGTGTCGATCCAGCCGTGCGGTTTGCTGGCAAGTCTCTCGATACGGGCGAGATCATCCTCGATCTCATCGGGCATGAGTGGCGGTGGCGGCGGCGCCGACCCGGACCCATTGGGCCGCGCGTGGTAGTTTCCGAGGATGAAATACGGCAGGTTGGGCCTTGTGGCTGACTTGTCAGCTAGTTCGCCTAGTAGCGTTAGCCCCGATGTGCCTGTATTGCGTGTAGAGCGCGTGGCGTGGTAGCCCTGGCTGGCTGTTCGTTCCATCTCGGGTGCCGCGCTGGTGTCTTCCTGGCCGCTGCCTCCGTCGCCGCCAGAGCCAGCTAGGTCATCGCCATCGGCAGCGTTCTGTCCGTTTGTGCCTGGGGTTGAAGTTTGTTTTGCTCTTTTGGAGGCGGCGAGGAAGTGAAGGGCGGCGACGTGGGCGCTGTTGCTGTGCATTGCCAGTTCTTTTTCGGTGAAGAGGGAGGATATGTGATAGCTGGCGGCATTTTGGTGCTGTGTCATCCGCGCCTTTGTTCGGTCTGCAGGCGTTGACATGCCACCGTCGCGCGCGGGGGAACCGAAATCGTCGTCCATTGGGCCCTTCCGTTTCCGCTTATGGGTTGCTTCTGATCCAATTCCATTGCCCATGTCGTCCATATCAACTCTGTGGCGTGTGTGACGGGTTTTGCGGTTACTTTGCAGGCCCCCGGGACTTGAAGGGTTGGCGATAGAAAATTGATTTGGATGCAAGAGGAGGGCGTTGGTATCAGCAAGGTCAAGTTGTTCCTTCTCCTTCATTAGCCTGTTTTTCTTCTGTGAAATTGACATAACCAATCGCTCCCTGATGGTCTCCCCTAGTTTGGCGCATTCCTGGTGTGCGAACTGGATTTTGAAGTCGTGTTCCCGCTTAATTCTTGAAAATTGGTCACGATGGCGATTCTATGGAATGCTCGTCAGTACATTGGACATATGGTTTCCTCTGGAGAGCAGAGCACAGAGAGGTGAGAGCGAAAGTGAGTGGGATGCATTCGCTTACCATAAGTACGGCGAGTTCTAGATCTCGCTCTTCCTTCATTTGATTCATTTCCTGTACAAAGTTGGCATACCATTTGCCCGATGGAATTGTTTCAGCTACCAGATGTCCAGCAGCGGAGAGTTTCTCAACGAGTTCCGAGATCATTTCCGGCGAGTCGCTCAACGGTTCCGTGTCATATAGTTGGGAGTTGGAAATTAGGGCCATTTCATTTTGTAGATCGTGGACTTGTTTGCGGAAATAGTAATCACGCTCGTTGCTAAATGTTTCGGCAAGATCGTGCACCTTATCTTGCAGGGCACTTCGTCTTTTATCACGCTTCGAGACGGGTTGAGGGTTGGAGGGGGGTGATCTCGAACGGTTTCGAGCGTTGGATGTCATCATGTACGGTTGGGCTCCGCCCGTCCCATGAGATTGGCCTGCCAGTGTATTTGGAGAAACTGCACGCGGGGAATATGCCATCGGCATGGTATTGTATGAATTTAATTTTGTAGGTTATGGGGATCCGTTGGAAAAAAGGTCACCAATCAAGGCATTCAGATATGAGATTCTAAACACAGCAAAATTAGGAATAGTTGGTAGGCTAGAAATGGAAGTGCACAATTATTCAGATATTATTATCGAAAGGTTCAGGCATAGAATAAGAGAGTTGAATAGATCGTATCTACATACCATCAGAGGGAACGGAGCTTTTTGGTGGTGCTTGGTGATAGCATCGAGCACATGGATCAATGATGAGGATACGTCGTACGGAAGCCAAATAAATACAGGACATACATAACCTATTGGTGGAAAACCGTTAGAAAATAAGATGAATGAACGAGACAGATGCAACGGACGAGAAAAGGCAGATGTTGCGAGGGGCCATGGCAGGAAAACAATGAAGTTAATTCAACAGAACGAAAGACAAACAGAGCAAACATACCCGAAGCGGAGGGAGAATCCTGGAGACTGCTTTTCCTCGACAAGCTTCGAGGATGAATGACTCTGGATAACAACTTATAAAAGGTGTACAAATAGCGATAAGAGAGCTATAGAACGGCGCGTAAAGATAATACTGATATCAGATAAGCCCGTCGGGTCGAGGATGCGGTGTTTTAATGGTCGGGGTAATCTAGAGTCTTCGCTGGGGAGGGATAGCAAGGATTGGGATCGGATCAACGCTGACGGATTTCCAAGGTATAGGGAGGTAGTTCGGCAATGACGAGCAATATACGATTAGATACTTGGTACTTGAAACAAGTTTTGGGGGTTGCTGAGGTGTGTGGGACAGGAGGAACGAGGCTACAAATGCAGCAGGCCGTCACAGCACAGGCACGTTGGAAAACGGGGTGATTGGAGGACAGGTTCTAGGGCCTGGGCCGGAGGGAAACGAGGATGCGATATAGCAGGAGGTGGTCGAATTGTGGCAGATATGTATCTTCATCTCCAGGAGTGATGAAGTTGCTCCAGAGCACAAATTACTATGAACGGATGACCAGTTGATCACGTGATAATACAATTAGCCGCTTGGGTTTAGCGCGAATGGCAAGAACATGGACACGGCCTCCCACAAATCCCATGATGGAATCCTATCTAAAATCCGCTGTGTCCAACGGCGCTTGTGCTGACCCACAGCCCACTGTTTCAAGCAGATTGTGAGCTCCTTTGCTGGCCTGCCTGAGTTGAGCAACTTGGGGCGCACAGAGATGCATTCAAGAGGCTGCCAATCTTGGGTTATTGTGTTGAGCTATTCCCTACTAGCATCGCCCATCACACCATTCTGACCACACCATTCTGACTTCACCTTGGGCCATGGCTGGCTCCTGGGGAGAATTAGATCCTCGTAGACCCCCTCTGCCTGACTAATTGACATATTGTCCTCACCCACGGCTGCGTGCTCCCCGTCCAATCAACTTGCCGATGCATGAGGTGACGTTTAGTAACGCATGCTGACACATCCATATCCATATCTGATTTCAAAGGACTGGGGATGTATACGAAGCGGTTCTAACGGAGTTAATATCTCTGCCCTCCATCGCCTCCGTGCGAGTGGACGGCTCAATATAAGTTCCATACCTCCCTCATGGGGTGGAAAGAGGAACTTTTACCCATTAAACCTTCTGTTTTTTAACTTTCACATCATAGAGCTCTACTTTTTCCAACAGCATTAATACGATCAGTTCCTTGTATCTCCTATATCCCCCTCTTTATCCCAATAGTCTTTCCCGGTTTTCGCTATGTCTTCAACAGCAACGGCAACTGTTGCCCAGTCTTCAACTCACCTGTCTGTCTCTGAAAAGGATACCTCTTACGTCCCCCGTGGGCCTGTGGAAGCGGTGATCTCCTTCTCGATCCCTCCGAGTGACGGATCTCGGCCATATCAATATGTTGAGACTCCACAAGGGGAGCAAACTCGCAACTACCATGACGATGGCCACTCAGTCACAATAACTGACATTCGTCACAATGAATCTCAGTTCAAATTGGACTACGACGCCTTTGAGGCTCTCGGAAACATTCACTCCGCAGCGGAGCCGTCTTTCACCGACGAGGAGAACATAAAGTCAGTGTACTATCCAGAGGTTGAGAGGCTGATTCTCGACAACGTTCCCGGCGCAAATAGCGTTTTCATTTTCGACCACACAATCCGCCGCTCGCATCCAGGTGCCAAACGTACGCCAGCCTTGAAAGCACATATAGACCAAACCCCGGCCTCGGCAGAGGCGCGGGTTAGGTACCACCTGCCTGAGGAATCAGAGCAACTTCTGAAGGGCCGCTATCGCATCATCAACGTGTGGCGCCCAATAAATGGGCCCGTACAAGCATACCCTCTTGCCTTTGCAAAGGCAACATCGGTTAGTGATCAGGACATCATGCCCGTTGAGTTTCGGTATCCCAACCGAAAAGGGGAAACGGCTGCTATTAAGTATGCGGATGGCCAGGAATGGCATTACTGGTCAGGCATGACGAATGATGAGAGGTTGTTGCTGAAATGCGCGGATTCCAAGGATGTTCCGGGGAAACGGGCACCGCATACTGCTTTTGTTGATCCCAGAACTCCTGCCGGTGCGCCTGGGAGGGAGAGCATTGAAGTCAGGGCTTTGGTGTTTGGATGAGGCGAACTAAGGCCAGGAGCAAA
The DNA here is from genome assembly GCA_017607445.1 of Histoplasma ohiense. Taxonomy (NCBI): domain Eukaryota; kingdom Fungi; phylum Ascomycota; class Eurotiomycetes; order Onygenales; family Ajellomycetaceae; genus Histoplasma; species Histoplasma ohiense. The sequence goes on along the minus strand of JAEVHH010000003.1, from coordinate 5,964,494 downwards.
ATGCTTCTTTATGACTTTAATGTATTCTATGAATTATTTTGAAACTGTTTCCCATGCTCGTTGGCGGTGGGCGCAGTGTTTCTTACGATTTCTTTCATGCGCAAACGGATGCCCAGTCTAAGTCGTTTTTCATATCCTTAGAGCAACGTACTGTACAGTACATTAAATGAGTAAACGATTCCATTTTCAATCTATTCTGCGCCTTCCTGCCAGCACCCCGACTCTAATTTTCTAGTGGATATCTTGGACCAAGAAGAATAAGCGATTGTGGCAAGTGCCTTGTTACACGAGAGTTGGCCTCTAGTCTGTATCGATAGAGTAGGGGACCGAATGTGCGGCGGGTAGAGGAGCTCATTGACTGTAAAAATTACCAATCGAGCCACAATATGTCAAGATATGAGTGTTATATTATATATATTCCTCTGTTGAGTGGCGCGCATAAGGGGCAATATCGAATCCAGATATCAGGAGGAGACAGGGAACTTCTTGACTATGGTTTAATACGTGTAATACATGCTAACATAAGGGCACCATAGCTCATACCGATTCTCAACTACTCTATTATTCTTAGCATAGCATACCTGCATAACTTCTATATTGTTTTGCGAGGAATGTATTCATTCATAGACTGCCAATGCGGGAGAGAAAAAAAAAGGGGGGGAGGGGGATGGGGGACTTCTGAAGAGAGAAAACCATGCTATATTGGCCAAACAGATATGTTTCACGTAAAGAAATGGCATAACCCGTGCGTAAAAAAAATATTGTTTTCAAGAGAAATAGTGCCCGCAATAGATGCAACTAGAAAGAAAATATGAAATATGTTCAACCGTATGTATAATAAAGAAAAAGATACAAAGTCAAACGGGAAAGTGAGAGGAATGACGAAGCGTATCAGATAAATAGGGGGAATTAGCCCTACAAGCTGCTGGTATGGCAAATTTTTCAAATCTACTGCAAAATACCCATAAAAATGGTAATAGAAGAAATGATCCACACGGCGGATGGAATCGACCTTGACAAAGCATCTCCAGTTCCAATATAGGGATTAGGAGTTGGGTTTCCTGTTGGCGAGACTGAAATCGTGGCGAAGGTTGAAGGCTGGGCGGCGGCGGGGTATGCTAATGGGGCATATGTCGGAACCTCTTCAGGAAGTGCAGTGCCTTGAACCAACCCCACGTATTTACCGGTGGCTGCACCAGGAATAGTTTCAGTGACGAACTGTACCTGTGGGACTGTGACTATGGTAGTACGGGTGGTAGGTTCAGCAGCGGAGTATGATATCACTTGAGAAACGGTAATTTCAGTGCGAGGGGCCTGGGGTGGAGGGGTAATGAGGGTGTTGCCGCCGGTTCGAGCTGCTGGTGGTGTTGCCGCTGGCGGTGGGGTTAGGGTAATTGTCGACGGGATTGCGGTAATGATACCAGGATTTTTCGGGACGTCTGCAGCACAGATGCCAGCGAAATAGGAGAGAGAAGATTGAATTTCATCATCAGAAGCACCCCAGGACTGGATACATGCGATTACCGCAGACGTGAATTTGGAGGAAGGGCAGAAGCAGCTAATGTCGCTGTTCGAGTTGCATTTTGGAACCAAATTGAGCCAAGTATTCAGACATTGTGGCAGTACTTTGGGGCAGGGAGCTTCGATGGGGATAGCTGGCGGTAAGGCAGGAGTTGAAGGACCAGGTGGATTTGTAACTGGGAAGGCTGACGGCGAAGAAGGTGCTGCTGATTCTGATGGAGCTGGATATGTGTTGGGTGGCGTTGGTAAACCCGTGGGGTAGGAAATGCCGGATGAATCAGATGGAGGAGGAACAGAGCATCCTGGACACACAGTACCAGTAGTGGTCACCGTAATAGTAGAAACCGTATTAGTAGTATATGTTATTTCTGTAGTGCCAGAGGTGATCGTTCCTGTCACTGGGCAAGTAGTAACAGTAGTATATGTACTATATGGATTTTATTTGCGCCCTTAGTCCCAATTTTTCGAAGCATGAATACAATGAAGGAAAAGGGGATACTCACATTTCGGTGACAGTCAGATCTGACGGATGGGGTTGTGTGACTGGCAATGCACTCGAGCCGGGCAGTGTCGCTGTAGATTCGCCAACTGGATAGGTTAAAGTGTCAGGGTTTGGAACAGTCGGTATCGGTGGAGTGGTAGATCCTGCAGGGCTTGTAGGGGTAGGATACGCTGGGGTTGGGCTGGTAGGGATTGGGCCAGTAACGATTGAATCGGGCGATGTTGGTGTGATAGTTACTGGACATATTGTGGTTGAGATAGCGATCGTAGAAGTGACAACCTCAGTAGAGTCGGCAGGACATGAAGGAACCTCTGGGCCACAGTGGGTAATAGTGATGATGGATGTGGTAAAGACTGTGGAGGTGGAGTAAGAGATAGCCTCCGTTGGATATGGAGTTCCTCCCGGAGTTACGTCTGGAAGAGTGACCACCGGAGGAGCAGTCCCAACGGGAGTTGTTTCTGGGGGTGTGCTCCCCGGAGGTGTGTTTTCTGACGGTGTGGCGCCTGGAGGATACGTTTGAGAGAGAGTTCCCGGTGTAGCTCCAGGAGCTGTTTCAGATGGAATTCCCGAAGATCCTGAAGGGTATATTTCTGAAGGAAGTCCGGGGGTAGCTCCAGGACTTGTTTCAGACGGAGTTCCCGGGGGAGTCCCCGCAGGATAAGATCCCGGAGGAAGTCCTGGTGTAGCTCCAGGAGATGTTTCAGATGGAATTCCCGAAGAAGATCCTGAAGGGTATATTTCTGAAGGGAATCCTGGAGTGGCTCCAGAAGGATACGTTTGAGAGAGAGTTCCCGAAGGAGTTCCCGCAGGATAAGATCCCGAAGGCAGTCCCGATGTAGCTCCAGGACTTGTTTCAGACGGAGTTCCCGGAGGAATTTCCACAGGGTATGATTCGGTAGATGTTGGTGCAATTGACGATTCTGGTAACTGGGCAGTTGGGGTCAAAGATACAGGATATGATTGACCTTCCGACTCACGATCCGGGGGGGAGCTAATGGGGTACGACAAATTTTCATCCGTGGGTACCACTACAGGCTTGCTGGGGATGTCGGGGGGGCCGCAGTCGAAGTTGATTTTGTGAATTGCGAAACCACAATCATCCAGCTCGCTGTACTTAGGGAGGCCGAATCTTACGGACACTGCCCCTCCGCATTGTGTATTTTGCACCTCTGAGCCGCCCTGCGAGCAGGGAGTGGTGTGTTTGCAGCTCGAGCCATCCGGCATGGAATACACAAAGGCGATATCTGTGTCCTTGTCGACGGTGATCTGGAACGAAGTGATTGAGAAGCCGTCGGATTTTCGGTATGAGATTTCCGGGCTGCCATTTGTGATGCCTTTCAATACTTTGCCTTCAACGCATTTGCTCTATAATTGAGGTTAGAAAATCAAGCTTAGCATGGCAACGTTAGCACGTTTAAGGCGTATGTTACCTGGAAGTTGCTCTTAGATGGCTTTCGATTGCCACATGTGAATCCTGAGAAGTCAAAGTCACCGAATGAAGAGAAAGACCCAAGTCCGAGACCCTTCCAGTCGAACCCAGACTTCTGGTTGTCCGTACATTTGTTATCACAGTTGGAGGGATTCGGGAAGTATTTATTTGTATCCCAAGAAAACTACCCACAGTGGTCAGTTTCTGATACCCGGAGGAATCGCGCAGCTAAAAAGGGAATACCTACCGTGGCACTTGTTTGCTGAACTGCCGTAGCAAGAATCGCAACTACACTGAGTGTAGTTTTCATGGCGATTGAGGCAAACCTTGCAGGAGCTGAAAAACAGAGTATGATATGATATCAAGAGAGAGAAACGTAAATAAATGAGATATATCGCATACCAGAAGCGATTCGGTGAATGGAAGACTCAGCACCAGCGAGTGACAGGTCAAGTATATCAAAAAATATTACAAAAAAAGATGCGGAAGCCCAAACGAGTGGTGCCAATGCTCCAAAGAAAACTACCAAGAAAAAGGGAAGAAATGTCAAAGGAGAAAATGAACGTGGTAAAAGAAAGATAGAAACGGCCACAATTGAATGGGCATTGCGAGTATTAATACACTCCCTTTGAAAGCTAAGTGCTTTGCAAAGAGGGACCCTATTCCGAGCCTTTAGCTACGATGGACCAGCGGCGTCTTTGTCGAAACGACCCAATTTAGAAACTGAAAGCTTCCCCTGACCAAGCGCTTAGCATGAAGACATCTTCATGGCGTTTCATTATTTTGATTCGCATTCTCATTTTCCAGTTTGGCAGTGACTAGAACGCATCTCGCTGGCACCCCGTTTTTCTCGGGCGCGAAATTTCCATTCTTCAGAAGCCAGAGAAAGAGAGATGAAACAAAGCCAGAAAGCCTAACTGCCAATAAAAGCATCTTGTTAGCCAGAAAATGGCGGTCAAAACCAGCCGGTGTTGCAGAATGATCTCTTCTCAGAGTGGAGAGCAGGATAAGAGAGAGTTCAAGGTCGAAACGCCGTTGTTCGACTGGACAGTGGAAGCTGCCCGAAGTTGAAACGCCGTCTTTCGGCAACGATGCGCCCAGAGCTTCAGCCCAGTGGAACCTTGAGCCTGCTGCGATCGCCAAGATGGCTAGCTGCCGACTAGCACCAGCGCATCGTCAGTGTATCGTCCCTCTGTTTGGCCCATATCCATGTTTATTTTTGCGTGCTGCTGATGCCGTGAAACCCTTGCAGGCCACTTGGCTGTGCTTCTCACCCGCTCTCTCAAACGCCCGAGAGAAGTTTAACCCTCCAGGTACCTGATGAAGAAGAAAATCCGAGCCGCCGCCGCCGCCTCCGCCTTGGCCATCTGCACAACATCACACTGACCCGGTTCGATGATAAGAGAGGTATTAATAGTCCGGCGGCAACCTTGCTACCGCTCCTGGGTGGCCCTCGCCATGGCGCTTAAGGCTCAGGTATGGCGGTCGCCTCTGCTGGGGGGCCAGTTTCTCTCGGATGTAATTTCTCTTTGAAGGATTCTCTCATAGGGAACATTGGAAAGCCAATACGAGCCCCAGAATATATGAACTGATTTCATGTCTTGTAGGAGTCTCAGGATAATTTGAGACCAATTGCTTATTCAGATCGTCATTATCACCGCTCGTGAAACTGCTTTGTGGTTCATTTTATGAATGTTTGAAGGGAGGGGGTTATAATAAGATTGAATGAGAATACTAATATTGGTATACAATGATCAATGCCATTGATCAGTAACTTCAAATATGGGGCTCATTGGTACCTGAGAGAGAGAAGTCAGAGTTAGAACTAGGAACATACTCTAACTATAAAAATCTCACCTATCAATTAACTAGTAATCAAGCTTTGTTGGTAGCCTCATTGAACGCTAGACACCAGAAGTTACAATTAACCTTCTACCTCCATCAAGAAGATTAAAAGAGAAGTGATAAAAGCTCTAAGAACTGATGAGATTAAATCAGAAGTGCGATGTTATTATAAATATATGAGAAATGGATGATTAACTAATTAACTTGAACTTAATAAGCTCTAACTACTTGATGAAGAAAATCAATCAATCTACAAGCACACTAAAGTTACTAGAACTGGTATATACTATTGAATTTAACGATGTATTGAGAACTGAAGAGAAGAGAAAAAGAAAGATTTCATAGATTATCATAGCAAAAATAAAAAAAAAATAAAAATCAGAAGTTGCTTATTATTTCATCAACTTCACTTTACCAATCTACTCACTTTATCAAATTACTACCACGACATCTGCTCTAACTATAGGAAAGAAGTAGCCAGTATTAAGAATTTATAGTAGTAATAATTGCAATAGTGAAAGAACAGTAATAAATTGATTAAAACAACAACAATAATTAATTCATTATATATATATATATATTATCATCAGCACGACAGTATCATTTTGGAAATATGGTTCGCCTATACCAAGAACTGGTTGCGGCCTAAGATAGATCGCAAATGAGGAAAATATCGATAGATGCTTCTGGAAACCAAAACAAGGCAAGTCCAAAACAAAGTGCAAACGGAGATATACATTACCTCCGATTCTAAGATGTATTGCTTGATTGCTTGCTGGCCGGCCGCTACCTAGGGACGGACTTCAAGCATCCCACTACAATGAATGCAGAATAGTAATCATGATATGTGAAGACCGTCAGTGATCTCCTCAGACAATCGAGCGCGTTGACAAGGAATATGGCTCAGCACAAAGCAAAGTCACGGGATATACAGTCAGGTGCAGTCGATATTATGGAAAAACTTGATTCGAATACACGCGATACTTCAGATGATTGAAAGAGGGAAATAGGGGGTTTCTCGAGCCCTAATATTGTAAAAGAAGTATATGGGATTCAGGATTAACAACGCCCTTACGACCTCCTATTCACTCCTCTCCCGTCCCACAAACTCAATGATTATACACAGCGCTTGGCTATCCCTATGCATAGATCACCATGATGGAAGACATAATTCAGAGCCTCGACGGTGAGGCCGCATATCAAAAACGCATTGGGTGGCCCCTTATATCATACTCTCTACAAGAACGCCCGCTGCTAGAAACGACTTGAAGATACTGCTCTCCTGGCCAGCCATATCGGGATAACGTGGGATCGCGGTCATCGATTCCACCAACGTATATTCAAGTTAACGCGAAATGTCGTATACAATGCGGGAAGTAATTCATGACGGTTTTCGCTAGCATTGTTGCCACATTTTCGGGAAGGGAGAGAAATTTAAAAAAAAATAAAAATAAAAATAAAATAAAAATAAAAAAATTAAAAAAAATACACCTAGGATCCTTCAGCTTCTTGTTATAACAAAAGTCCCTTAGCCGTTTTTCAAAGGAGAATGGAATAAAGAAGGGAAGAGGGGGCGCGGCCTAGACGAGACTATCCACACTGGAGGTCTTTCCGTCTCGGTCCGATTGACGGGGACTGTTTCGAATTCGCTCGTTGTGGTAGTTGATCGATACATCCGTGGTGCGCACAATGCCAGTTTTGTCCATTATACGGTCCTCGTCGCTGTCGGATATGCTAGGTCCTAAACCGAATTTGTCGGTCTGGGTAAGGTTCGTGGACCCGCCTTGCACGTCGATCTGGTGTCGCGCCTCGGCACCCATCTCAAACATGCCGTCGTCCTCGATGTGTGACTTTAATTGGGTCCCGTGGGTCGCATATCCAGTGTTCCCGTAGGTGTGTGTGCGCGTGTCACTGGTTGAAGTGCCTAGAATGAATGGTACGTAGCGTTTGAGCACGGGCTTAATCCCGGGCCCGCACGCGCAGATGATGGCGATGTTAACTTCAAGTGACGAAGCCGAAAAACCAAAGTTCCCGATCGGCTTGGAAGGGTCTACGCCGGTGTACACGGTTTGGATGAACTGGACAAGACGCCAGAAACTGACAATCGTGACACTGCATACACCAAACCGTTTAGTCATGGTTCCAGATTGAGGGACTTGTTCATTGACAGTACTTACATCACTCCAAGACCGAGGAGGACCATGACTGCAATCTTGCGTCTCCGTTTCAATTGCAACTTATAGGTGATGAGGCAGGGAACAGCAAGAACAAGGAAATCTGTCACGATGGTAGTGATGGTGCCCCACAGGAAAAAAACTCCGTAGTCGATACAGCTGAAATTCATGCCGGGTGCCGGCACGGACCAAGCGAGCTTGATAGGCTTGCACTGGAAAATGATGACGAGTTCGGCAATAACAAGAATGGCTAAGTTGAGCGCAAACACAGACCAGAGGTAGCGCACGACGTGCTTGGACCCGGGCTCGAGCCGAGACATGAAGATGAGGGTCGAGGCTTTTACAGTCGGCAGGCAAACGGTGTATATAACCTGGTTCGCAAATGCCCACTACCACAAGGGTTTAGCAAATTTCTTCCTGGCCGATTCTAGAGATAAAGCTCACTTTTCTGGCCACCTGCAGGTCTGCTAGGGGACGCTTGTCCATCGGAGGCACATCAGCGAAGGGGATTCCAACATAATTAGTCTTGACATCTACATTGCTTCCAGTCAGCAAAAGGCCAAAATCCAACGTGAATTGAATCTACTCACAGTACCAACAGACAACGCAATGCACGATGCTGAAGACCTAGACGTCCGCTGTTAGTACTTGCTTTGCTATTTCTCGCTGGCTCTTCTCGTCAAACACCAACCATTGCCATTATAATGAGATAGTCATCTACCATGAAATTAGCAAAAATCCGATCATCTACCAACGAAAATCCATTCCACTGGTGCTTGCTTTACTCACCCCATCCGAACGAATACCGCGAGACCTTCCTTCCAAACAGACGCAACCCTAGGGAGAAGCCCGCGATCACAGGAAGCGCAAGAACCACGCCCAGTTCGGCGCGTTGTTGGGAATCGTCCGTCATTATATGGACATTGCCCGCTTTCGTTAGTTATCGAGTGCTAAGCTCACCAAGCTCGACAAAGATGCGATCTCCTCCCGATTTGGTGCTGATGGGTTCAGCGAGAGTCAAGGTGTCCCACCTAACCTGGGAATGATGAGATTGATATTGACCAGGTTTAAGATGGACGAGGATTAGGAGGAACGGAACGAATGGGAAGGGAAGATAGGGGCCAGCGAGAACAAATGGATTGGGCCATATTCTTATTATGATTAGTGTCGGTGCGAATCGCTAGTCGAGTGTCTGAAAGTTAGTCTGCAAGATACATAATTTTGCTCTCCTTGCAGTTGAGAAAAAAAAAAAAAAAAAAAAAAAAAAAAAAAAGACAAAAAACACTCCGTATAGATGGGTTGCTACCCCACTCAGGCAGGCAGGTGCAGGAGCACACCCTGACGCTTAGCGTCAACCGGCAGGCACTCTGGTCTGGATCTGCGCCCTAGGACTCGGCTGCTGGGTGCAGCGAGCGAGGAAGACATAGCTACCTTTCGTCGTTGCGTCCGCTGAATTACCATCCCTCAGCACCATGACAATGTCTCCTACGACTAGCATCGCGAGTGGGCCGAGGCAAAGACAGACAAGAGATTTTGCACGACTCCTCATCCCAAAGTGGCGACAGAGGGCTCGCCCACCAGCCAGACCCTGCTCGTTCGCTTCTCTCGAAAAGCAGAGAACGACCATCAATCGCCAAGCCTGTAGGGACCCTGAGGTTGGACCTTGGGCAGGGGGCCAGATGGCGACGGGCAGGATAGGATGACTTTGAGCGTTTCAAATTGAGGAAGAATACAATTTGAGATGCAATCGGTTTGCTCAATCTCCTCGGCCCCCTCCCCAAATCCACCGCCAGCAGGCGTCAACACCCATCTTCATTGAGGAGTGCAAAAAATATAGTTATGACTACCGGTTACGATGTGGCGTTCAGCCTGGACATGCACAAAACACAAGCACTCTGGAGTTTGCACTAGGTAATTCAACAAAGCAATCCGGCGATATTCGCCATGTGGCGTCGATCATGTGGCGAGACCAATTCTGCGGCGTCTTCGAATTTCTGGCCCTGACTCTCTCCCGTCCATGTGGAATGGATCTAGTGACGAGAGTTGCTCACTTCGGATAATTACCCTCCACTTGACGTGAACTGAAGGGGAAAGAAAACGACTTCGCTCCCCAGCGCAGAGGCAGTGCTGCGAAGTTGACCTTTGGTTCCTGTGGAATAGCCCCAAAGTTTCGTGATAGGAGGTGGGGGGGGACCCAAGAACCACGTTCCAAAACCCCGCTTGGATCCCTTGCTCGGATGGAAATCCAGCCGGCGAACTTATGACCACACTCCGTTGCGAATCGATCCAATCATCGCCCTTGGGAAGTTCGCTTTTCAGATGCACAAGAGACTACCGACCAGGGTAGCTCATCGCTTAGGACTTCATCTCCCCAGCTGTGCACGCCAGACCTCCAAGGGTTGCCGGCCGATCTAAACCTTTTGTCGTTGAGACAGACAAGAAGTTGGATCAAGGCACAGTTCGCGTTTGGGGGCTCACCGCCTTGAGTTGGCCAGCCAATGGGCAGCCATCAATTGTGTGGCAGAAAAAGCACGCTACTTGAGCCTCGTTTCCAGACAAGGAAGCTGCTCTGTGGCCTTGGTGTTGTGCGTGGGACTGCGCTCGTGGCTACTGGTGCTAGTTGTACCTGTACATTGTACTTACTGCCTAGGTCGTCGGCTAGCTGCGTGTTGACTCTCGCCTGTTTGCTTTTTCCGCCTTAGGATTTTTGTGTCCACAGGGCTTGGGTTCCCTGCATGGAAATAGTTGCGCTTGAGCCATGGCACACAGTAGTTGTGTGGTGGGTGGACTTCTGGAAAACACTTAGTTGATAAGAAGGCTGGCTAACTTACTAAAGCGATTTATTAAATAATAACTCTCTTAAGAAAAGTATTTCCTTTATCTATAGCATTAATATAAGATAGATGAAATAATTGATGCTATTAATGAGTGATAAGCCTTCTTTTGAGCCTGATATATACTAGTACTACGAGTAATAATAGAAAGCATTTCATCATACGATATCCATTTCCTCAAGAGGCATTTGCATCAATTGTCAAAAACTTCATAATCGTGCCCAGGATAATTTTAGAATTGTTCTGCAGCTACTCTGTAGTTTTAACCTAACCAAACCTTAATTTGGCGAGAAAATCCTTGGCCTTTAAAACAGGGTCTGACAAACTCCTCCCGTACAGGTTACCAGCAGCTGGATGGCATAAAACTCTATCCTAACGCATTCTTCTTAAAAAATCCATACATGACCAGCTCTACTGCTCTTGCGGGGGAGTGATATAAGTGCCCCAGCTGAGTGACAACCTTGGAAACACCGTTCTCACGCGTTTGGGGTTAGCACCAGGGGAAAGAAGCCTCGAATAGCGGTAGGCAGGGGGGCTCGGGCATTCTCAGGGGAACGACAACATAAATCCAATTTCTCTCGACGAACCAATCGACCCAGGAACCAACCCCCCCTTTCTGCGCGCGCGAATAGTTCCAAACCAGAGTATCTCTAAGCCACCAGGAACTCCGCATCTTGTATCAAAAGGCCTCTCTCTTGGTTTTCTGGTTTTATTTCCCTCATGGAGTACCTGAGAGTCATGCAAGTTGCGTTTGCCGGAGTCGCCGAGGTAGAGTAGTAGTTACTGGGTGTGGGGATGTGCGCACCGTAAAGTGGTAGCTTCTGAGTCGTATCCTTACGAAATATACTTTACCAAGGCCCACAGTTATTACGAGGTAGTGACTATTTGTCTCCAGGAACGAGTGCAGATTCGGCATTTTGAAAAGCATCTGAACGTGCAACCATAACCTATGGCAGCAATGCATGCGATATGTTGTCACCATTCTTGTACAGTCATTCGCGTCCCCTGCAGACAATATAAACACTTGCACCTAACTCCTAAATAAAGATTGCAAGCCAAATAATAAAACTTGAACCTACAGATGAAATAGAGGTGAAACAGGGAATATGACAGAAGAAGCTCAAAGATATTCCTCGAACTTGCACTCTGCATTAACCAAGTTCCTCAGATATGTCATCTCAGTCGACTTGACTTCGACGGATGGATCCCATCCCCTTCATTCTCCGCGCTTTTTATGGGCTCTCAAATTGTCCATGTGGTCCCAGGTAGTAAATAAGCCACAAGCCGCCAGAGCGCAACATCATCGACGACTTGTTGTTCGCGAAGGAAGATGCCCTGGCGCGACAAGCTAGGCCATAGTAGGAGGGTGGAAAATAAACAGATCGTGCTGGTGCAGTCTAGATCGTGGATTGGGATTCCGAGCGACTGTACACTGTAATTGAGTTCAAGTTGTCTCGATCTTGGTTGCAAATCATTTTGTGTGAGCAAAGGGTTTCAGCGATGCGCGCCCAGCGCCCTTGGTTTCATTTCAATCTTAGAACAAGGAGAAACTCAAAAGGAGAAACGGTTGTACGATACGAGAAGAGGCAACATACATACCTCCGAGCAAGCTATCGAACTCAAGCTGATGAAAAGAAGGAAATTTTTAGCCTTCCGCTCTCCCACTCTCTACACATAGCGAATCCCTCCAACTTACAGCATTGAGGCTGATCCCTCTCGATCTGATCCCAGTCAACCCAGTAAACCCTTTTTGACCAAGAAAGCGTTATTTCAGCATATTCGAAGCTTAGATTAGACGCGGACGCCCTCAAGACTCACCGAGTAGAATATCACTGAGCAGCTGTGAAGGACCGAATTCAACATCAATCTTTCCACGAATACATTTTCCACTAAGTTCTCCCAATAGTGTATTTTTCCTAGGCACTATTATTTAACACAAGCTCTCTGGCGTGCTTCGCTACCTGGATGACTTGAACACTTATTTGATATCCTAGACGAAAACTCTCCAGGGTCGACTTGCATCTCATGATGCAGAGGCCCTTAATTCTCACAAAGCAAGACTTCATGGGAGGAGCCGTGGCAATTAAGCCTAGCAAGTTCTCATGCTCCGTTTCACAAGGCGGCATCCTTGAACGACAACATGATGAGCAGCGAAAACCCAAGCACAAAAGCTCAGTTATGGTCAATCTAGCAACCCAGATGGTGCTGTCAGGAACTAGCCATTTGAACCATACATATACTGCAAATTGCAACCTTTGTGCCACTAGCAAACAACACAAAACAACACCACGAGCTCCTGTCCACCAGGATTCTACTCATACATTCAAGGAATGACAACTCAGCACGGCCTCGCAGGGCTCCCTTCGGCTTCCCGACGAATCAGATTACTATGTACCGTCCTATAACGCCTCTGCTTGTGATTCATTTACCCTGCCTGTCGACGATGCTTCGCTTGTGCTTTTCAACATCCAGCCATTGAATGATCTGCCCATAGAGGACCCTGCACTCATGCACTTCAATCTGCCTCACCCGGCTTCTACTCTTTCCAGTCCTCCAATCAGTGGTCCTTCGCTTATACTTCTTCAACAATGTACTGTTAAACCATCCACCTGCCAAAAAAAAATTTTTTTTTTTTTTTCCAACGATTAAACCTGTTCGACTTCTGCGATATGCTCGTGAATGCGGTAGATATCATCTCCGATGTCTATCTACCCTTGATCTGCCGGTGGACGGTTATAACTTATAACTCCTGTGATTGCTAACACTATTGCGGCGTTTCATATGATCTGATAAGTAGTATGCGATTGCTCTGCAGTTCTAGCTGTGACTAAACCTTCTTCTTCTTCTTAATTCTGAGTAACTTGCAAAGCCCTCCCCAGATAAAGGGTATCGTATTGTAATATTTCCATCAAGAATCAGGGACTAATCAGGCCGTAATTGGTAAACAGCTTGGAGGTGAAGAGATGCCTCGGCCATTGAGCAGTCTAAAGAGCCCATTTTTCGAATCAAGTGTGTCTTTAAAACGGCCCGTAGATCAGAATCAAGTCACGGCCTGGAATAAACATGGCCTGTCTGCAAGGTGGGTTCTCTCTCGTACATCCTTCCCGGCGTCATTCGCGCTCGATGAAGTCGTTCCTTGTTAAACTCGCTCGCGCGATATTAATGGGTGGTCGAGTAGGGATGCAGACTCACATCCAGTCCATGATGAAACAGCTGATCTTGGATCTCCATCTGCGCATCGGAAGTCAGACCGTCCTCTGGTTGTTGCCACGGTACGATGTCGAAAAAGGGGCTCCCTCCCCTTGGCTCATTTGGCCTCTTGATCTCTCAGGGAAGGGGTTGGTGGGAAGGAAAAGTGTAGATGATCTCAGTGATTCAGTGATATTGAAATCCTCACTCAACATGCCCCGCCCAGCTGCTGGCTGTTATTCGAGCCTATAACTACTCTATATACGGTTAAACCACTCAGGGAATGCCTAAGCCTGCCAGCCCTAGCAGTGGCAGCATGACGGGTGATGCAGAGAACAATTCTTGTTTTTTTAAGAAACATCCACAGACGAGACTAATAGAGTGATAGCGTAATGATCAAGCACCGACCGGGAGATATAGTGCTAACGACCCTAAGACGACTGGCTTCCTGCCAGCCTGCGCCCAACACCTATGCCTATAAGCGGCCTACCGTTACAGATAGAGCGCTGAGACATGATAATACAGTTGCAGAGACTATTCTATCAGTCATCTATACTTCGATAGACAGTCAGTCGATTTGCAGACATGAATGGTTACCTCACACTCAGAAAATGTGGATGTGGATTTAGCTGATTCATTATCATAATGAATCAGTCCGTGTTTTGAAGAGCTCAAGATTCATAGCACATATATTCTGGTATGGGGTATAACAAGGAATGTTTCGGAGAATTCAGAGCCTGCGGACAATTGAGAGATACCTGAATCATAAGATTCATCCATCAAACTCATTAGCATTCCTTCATACAACCAGACATTCTGACAAATAGAGCGCGCGCGCTCTTCCTGCATTCCACCACCAAGCATGATCTGGAATCATGCCTGTATCCTTCTCTTATTAACATTATAGATTCGAAAGCTGCTAGTCCTTCGAAAGAGAAGAAGAGAAGGGGGAGGAGGAGGAGAAGGCAAAAAGATCTCCAGTAAGAGAGAAAAGATAGGAGAAAAGGAACGCAAGGAGAAGAGAGGAATTACCAAAGCAAATTTTTCAGAGATGAAAAAAAAAAAAAAAACAATATTTACATTCAGAAGAACCTAGACTAGAACAAATAAAATGAAATATTTTTTGTGCTGTTAATTTCTAACTTTGCCAGCTTCTGTTCACTAGAGACACAGCTTGACACAGAATGAACAGGTGAGAAAATAGCTTCAGATTATGAACAGAAAATCGTTTGGAAAGGGAAAAAATAACGAAAAAAAAAAAAAAAAACAAGAAAAAACCCAATAAAGCTTTTGCAAATAAATTCATCATACCGAAGTATGTTGCATTTTAAACGAGGAGGGAAAAAATACGTCATTTCATTCGTATTAGGTCATGTAGAAATTGAAGGGGTGAAAGACATATATCCACACAGATATCCACAAAAGGTATAAGGCGAGAGTGTTAGACGGGCGGGAGGTAGGAAAGTAGGCATCAACGAAGAAAGAAAACATCTCCCCCCAATATTATGCTTATTAAATCCTCTATAAACTAAGAGTTTCGTCAGACACGCGATCTATGGGAAACTAGTCCTTTAGAAGGCGATTGATTTGTTGCGGTGTGACTCGACGATTTTTCGACGAACAGCTTCGCCGCCAGAATATGTTATTTCTGTCCGCTTTCTGGTGGGGGTTGTGTTGTCGATGTATTTACTGCGTCTGAAGACGCTGGCAGGACGGGAAGGTGAGTTTGCCGGTACAAACTCACGATGTTGAGGCAGTCGAATGAGAGCTTGGTAACGTGAGTGGTTGCGGCGGAATGCAGTCACGATGCCCCTGTCAAGGTGGTTCAAGAGGCGCTCTGCGCTATTGTTATTAACTGGAGGAGTGAACTCTGTTTGCATTGAGATGTTGTTCATGGTCAATGACGACGAGCCCGCTACGACTGCGGAGGCGATGTCCTCATCGATGTCGAAATCTTTGTCCAGGTCTTCTTCATCGGAGGAGCCATTTCCGAAGTCGATAAAATCATTTACGTTAAGGACTCCTTCACTATCATCATCCTCGTCTTCCCCGTCGAAGCTAAGAAGACCATGGGAAGGATAGAATGCCTCAGGAGGACCAGTTATCTGGCCGACAGAATCGCTCCCCAGGGCAGTTATCATGAGGTTGGCATTAGAGGAGAGCATTGGGCTTAGGTTGTTGGGATGCATTGGCGATAGCACGGCGTCGGTGTCACTGTCATCAGCAAGGGTGGCGGCGGCAGGTCGGGGACTGTTGCTGGCGGTGTTGCACAAGCTTTGGGTAGCTGACTCAAGCCAGTCGTGTCTAGAAGTTGAATAGGGGGGAATGAGGATTAATTGAGCGCCGTTAGGAGCAACGACGGCAACTGGCTTATGGGGATCAGCAACGAAAGTTCCCCTTAAAGGTCCACGCCGTCGTAATGGTTGTGAGCGCTTGGTAGATGCTTCTACGAAAGGCGGCAATGATGCGCTCGAGTCGCGACGTAAGATAGATCGAGGATGAGTGATAGTTGCTGGGGGAGGTAAATCCTCGTCTGTTGTCTCACCACAATCCGCTGGAAATCAGGGTTAGCAAGCTAAAGAGCAGTTTGTCGTAGAAAATGCTTACATTCATAACCACTGGAGCTTGCAACAGAGGATTCTGTCTCCACGTGATAGATATTGCCTGGGAGATCATAGAAATCCTGTGAAACCTGCAGGTCGCTGGAAATTGGGCGACGGACTGGTTCAGAATCATTCTCGATCATTCTTCGTAGGTCTGGGTCAAGGGCATCTTGTTGCAGGAAATCAGACATAAGCTCATCATCGGTGGTTTTATCAGAGTCTGTTGAATCATCCGATTCGGCGAAGTGAACATGTCGTACAGGTTCATCCAAAGTGGTGCTTGCCAAGGCATGATCTTCGACAGCGTCAATATTGCTCGATTGCAAGAATAGCTGGTCGTCCTCAAAGAAGGAACCAGTAGAGTAAAGAGGGCGGTTTTCAATGTCATCGAATCCTAACCATTCATCTGGAACTCCAGATGCAATTGCAGAGGTAACAGTCTTCTCCAAGTCACGCTCGTACTCCGAATCCAAAATCAACTCTTCTTCCATCAGCTCAATCTCCTGTTCTTCATCATCTGCATCGCTAACATCATTTACAGCCTCATATCCGTCATCCGAATCCAAGTCTATTGACTTGACCGAGCTGAGAGCGCTGGCGGAACTGGCGGAGCTGTTTTCAGCGCAGCTCCCATAACCAGAATGTCGAAGTTTAACACGTTTTCGGTCTTTAAGGAGTGACAAGCCACCCCGACGCCCCGTCTTACGGTTTCTCCCTGGCTTCCGGCCATAAGACGGGGCAAAAGCATCGGATTGTTCACTATCCTCATCTATGACATCTTCATTATCATCGTCATCATCGTCGTCATCATCATCATCATTATTATCGACATCGCTGTCGGAAAAAGGACCTTCACTTAGAGCAGAAGACGGCTTTCGTTTTTTGTGGTTTCCGTGGCCAGAATTGACGAATTTGCGTTTATCGAGGCGGGGAGTAGACGGCTTCTTCACGATTCTGGGACCAAGAACTGTCGAGATGGACGCACTTGAATCGCTATCGCTGAGGGAGGGAGCGCTGCGGTTTCCCACAATGCGCGATTTCCTTCCAGGCGAACGCCTCGATTTTGCAGCCTTCGAAGGAGACATACCACTGGATAGAGACCCAATTGAGTTTGAAAATTGGCCGCGTTCCAGGGAAAGGGTAGATTACTTCGAGTAATCAGAAGAGAAGCGGTATATCAATGGAAAATTAGGTTGAGAACTTGGTGGATGAACTGAAGTGGACGGTAAAAATGGGCAAGTAACTTTCACCCCGACAAATCTAGTCTGTATATAGCATGTATTTGTAGGAGAGGAACACTGAGTAATAACAGCGGGCGGATTTTCCTATCTCGTGGGTAGAAGTGGTTGCGGTGAAGGCCACGGGAGTGAGTTGAGATAGAAGGAGAAAGAAAGGAAAAAAAAAATGGTAGTCAACGAAACACCTCCACCCTCGACGGACGTTGAAGCGTTTGCTCTGAGATGATACTGGGGGCAATTTCGACGTACGGAGTAACCGTCGAAAGAGGGTCAAAATATCGTCAAGTCGATTGAAATGTGCTCGTTGAGCTTCCTGGACTGGGAGAGCAATGGCGGGCGAGGGGATGCCCAAGACCATGCCTCCCAGTGAGGGATTTAGAGCCCAACGACAGCCATTTGGCGTGATTCCTCGACGATATTTGTAGTAAGAGAAATTGCTGGTGCTCTTCTTTAAACTTAGGGGCTGCAATTCGTGATGTTGTTGGGGGAAGAAGTGGTTGCGGGAGGAGAGGAAGAAAAAATGCAGAACTGGGCCACCGGCGATCGGAACCGTAGTTACAATATTCCGGCTAGTGGGGGAAATCCGATCGTGGATTAGCTCGGCAGCTGATTGGCTGGAAAGCTCACCGCATCTTCGGGTTGGCGCTGCGCGACTGACAACGAGTTGTCCCTCTCCACCCAATTTTGGGGGGGGGATACTTCTCGCAGGGATGTTGGCCTGCAAACGGAGTCCAGGAGGGGAAGGGACAGGACGGGGGAAACAGCCAGCGCACTTTTGCCCACATACTACGTTCAGCGTTCCTGGTATCTTCCCTCTGACTCCTAAGAGTGAGTAACTTCTAGGAGTACTCCGTATAATAAAACCATAATATTCCAGTCATGGATACGATGAGTCAGGAAGTTGCAAACAGTCACTCTGCCAGGTTAGACCAAGAGAGCGCCAAGTTATAGGCCCCTTTGCTAATACTCCGTACTTTGCATGCATGAAACTACTGCATCTGCCCTCTGCCTCAGACAACTCTGAAGGATACACATACATCGCCCTCCGGGTATGCACTCCATGACCATAGATGGCAAAACATCACACGGACTCTTCCCTTTGCAAATCAGAACCAACCCTGGAAGGTCATCTTCTTCCAGCGGCTCTCAGATCCGAAGGAGGACCAATCAGAAATGGCCAAAAAAAAAAAAAAAACAAAGTTCTACTCTGAACCGACTAAAATTCCTACCCGTCGGAACCAATGAAAGTCAACCCAAACCATTGACCTCCCAGGTGATCTGTACTTTGTTCCTTGACAGCGACCCAGCGAGGAAGTGGCTGACGGTCTCCGTGTCCACCGTTGGCGCTAGCTCAAGCAAGCGTCTCCAGGCCGCAATGATTCATCAATGGCTCTTGCCACCGAGTGAGAGCCTCAGGAGGGGTCAAGCACACAAAGATTCGTGTTGGAAACACTCCCTATCATTCGATCTAAGAGCGCATCATGGAGTAAAGAGTAAAGAACGAAGAACAACTGGGGTCTACTATGTCATTCTCTTTTGTCTTCCTTCTCTCTCCGTACTTTAATTTAATATCCCCACCCACTTTTAACTAGATGTTGTATCATCTTCATTAGCCTAAATCCCTTAAGGTTACATCTCGGGCGTCACGGGAATGCCAGATCGCATCTATGGATCCTGTTTTATCACGGCCAATACTCAGAATGCAGAAGTGGGATCAATTGGTTCAAACCTCAAGTTTATCAGAGGAAGCAAATATTCGGTAGACAATAGTAGGATCGAGAAAATGGGTGCTCATGTATTATACATGCATGATATTTGGTATTCGTAAAGTCATTACATAAAAAAAGAAAAGGAAAAAAAAAAAAAAAAGAGGACGTAGAAGGAAGGAAATAAAAGAAGGAACAAGAAGCTTTCCTGGTGAATTAACCAAGATACAACAGAAAAATTATACCAAGAAGGGAACAATGAGAATTGTCCGAAATCGGATAAAGCTTGCAGTCCCAGACCGCCTTTAACAACACCTGCTTACTGACTCCTCACCCCGCCGTTCAACTCGAACCGTTTCGCCCATGGAAAACAAAGTTCCTGAACACATGTCCCTGTAAACCAGCAGTCAGCTATCCTACTTCATCTGTAATTTTCTCTCTATTCTTCCTCCCCTCCCTTCCCCTCCTGGTGTCCGTCCCACTCTCCGATCCACAACGTAGCAGGTCTGGGGAAGAAGAGACGAAGAGAAATTCACCTTCTGCCTCCCCACCCTCGACGTGTCCATCTCATCGATTAAAAATTAGCGAATCGGAGCCCTTGTGAAGCAAAGCTAGCTAAACATCCCTAGCGAACACGTTGGTTCTATATCCCCAAATATGGTTCGACCACTTTCAGGCGACGTGTCTGGTTCTCGGCAGTTGATGCGGGCGACGATGATACAATTTCAATGGTACTGCTCGTCGTTGTCGTTGCCGTTGCCGCTGTTGGTTGCAGGAAGGCAGCTTGCCGTGCATCATCCTGAGTTTCCCTCACTCCAGCCCTGTCTTTCCCTTGCCTAGTGTCGCCTGTGGGTGCAACAGTCGTGGTCTGTGCTTTCGATGCGCTGTCATCACTGCCACTATTTGTATTGTTACTATTATTATTTTCATCGATGATCGTGGCATCTTCCGTTTTGGACTTTTCTTTTTCGAGACGCACTTCACGGCCGCGTTTGTGACAGTACCAGAGGACGAAAAGGAGAACTATCAATAGTCAATATAAATAAGAAATGGAAGAAACGAAAGGAAGAAAGGAAGGAAAGGGAGGGGAGGGGAGGGGGGGAATTAAAATAATGGAGGCCATCCTTACTAAATAATGCCAGCGACATCAGCACATTCATACCCATAAGCGCTGGGAATCGTGCTTGTAGGAAGCTAACAATAGATCGCAACATACCGGCAATCGCTGCCGGCTTCCCCACTAGCTCTTTCAAGCTGGGAATTCTCAACCCCATCTTCTTTGCCTTTTCCGCTGTCTTCGTAGCTTCCTCCAGGCTAATTCCACTCTTGCCGGCTTTCTCAGCGGCCATCGCCAGGAATTCTGGTGCAAATTTCTCGGTTACTTTATCCGGCAGCTGCTCGATGAGTTTCTGGAGGAAGCCTGGTAGATGATTGAAGGACTTTTGTAACTGACCATCCTCGTTCGTTAGTAGCGATTCCAGATCGTGGTATGCCGTCGGTACGCCGTTGATGAGGTCTTTGAGAATGAGATTGAACTTCTTTAGGATACTCTGCGTATCGTCGCTGATTGAAAATACACGGTTATTCACCGCTGAGAGATTTAGGCGCTCGAGAACTTGAGTCAGGTCGTCCTCCTCCCCATTTGTTTCATCCAGATTCAACCCTCCTATCTTTGTATGAGAAGGCTTGAGGTTCTCTGCAATGCTAGATAGACCTGCCGCTGTATTTTCCTAATATTCGAAAAAAAAAATGATGGTGTAACAACGATTAGCCCAGCTCTCTAGTTATTTGGCAGCGCAAAAGAAAAAAAACATGAATCAGATGCCCTCACTTTCTTCCTCTTATCCATATTCTGCGCTACCCAGCCCCACGGACTCATCTTCTTCCCCTTCGGACTTCCGGTTTTCTCTCCCTTCTCCTTGCCTTTCCCCTTCAACGTTCTGCTCAGGCTCCTTTGCACACCCTTCTGCTCAACTTCTGGGGAGCTAGTCCTAGTACTGTCTTCAGTGTGCTCTGCGCCATCCATGGGCGCCATCTGAGGATCTCGTCCCACCTCCTCGGGGTGGGAGGTCACTCGTTGCAAAAAGGCCTCGTCATCGGAAGTCAGTACGGGTTCTAGTGTGTGGTCTCTGGTCGACTTGGAAATGTGAGCCTTCGTCTTGATGTAATTTATATACTGCGCTGCCATCGTGTGGCCCGAGATGAGGAGCTGGAGATAATATCAGAGACTCTGGCGATATGTGGTGGACCGATGATTTAAAGAATAGAATGATTCTGCCTGAAGCTCAACCTTAACCAGCTCTTCGTGCTGGGCGGGGTAGAAGAACACAAGCTTATGCGGTGCAAGATAAATACCGGTAAGCTCTAAATAGTGATAAAAAGGAGAGTATTAAAAACACCAAAAATTTAAGGCCCGCTAAATACTGAAGGGATATGATAGTGATCAAAGGATAGGGATGGGAGATGATGAATCTGCACGAGGTAACTAAATCGTCCAGGGGCTGCTCAAACTCACGTTCCTTTCTCCTTTTTGAAACGTCATAGGCCAGTTCGCAGGGGGGCACGTGCGTAGCTTGGGATAACCTTGGAAGCTTTGTCACCCCCGCTACCAAAATCAAGATTTCTCGAAGGCGAAGGCCTTTTTCTTCTGACAATAACGGGGCTAGCCGTGGCATTGGCAACAGCAAATATTTCTCTGTCTTTGGTTTCAAACTTGACGCTTCATTATCTTGAACCACAGCTTAATGGGGCGGTATTATATTTTCCTAAATGTCCTACTCTTCTGAAGAATAGTAAACACGCACTCAACACACACACACTACACAAAGCTGACGCTAGGTTACAGCTTATCGTCGATTAGGTTTAGTTAGTTCACCAGGCACAGCATCAAGTCGATCACATGACGTATTCAGACCCCGGCTTGGTACCTCGCAGTATTATTTCCAAAACTAATATATTGACGATAACGTGTTTGATTGACATGTCACTGACAGGGCTGCTATTTCAAAAGTTTCTAAATGGGTTTCGTTTTTTGTGAGAGCTAAGAACAGTGGTAGTGAATGCCCCTCATGAGTTGAGCACTAACCAAGTTCGAAGCCGCAAGAAGGAGCGGTGGTTACATGGCTTAGAAGCATCATCTCCATAAAGAATTCATCTTTTCCGCGGTCGATTTGTGTCTGTAGATGCTCTATCTCTTATCGTTTGAGAAATGGGCTCGTGGCCTCGCAATATGTCTTGGCTCCGAAATTGAAACTGAAGCCGGGCAAAAGATGTCTAAACAGGGTTTCTGTATTAGCGAGAGAACTACCAAATGGAGCGAGGCAGGCTAGGCCGTTTGAGAGTTGCACAAGTTACGCATGACGTGCGCAATAGTTCGCATAGGTTTCTCTTAAAATAAAATCAGCAGCGTGGTTATTGTGGGCGAACCGGGTGTTTCAGTGTTCTTTCAAATGAGCTGTGCATGCGAAGAATCTATATGACTAGGCAGTTGCAAAAAGGCAGGCGACAAAGCATGCTTGTGCATCATGGAAATTGGAGCATGTGTAGAATGAGGCGACAAAACCAGACGACCGATTGAACATGAGGGTTGGTAAATTAACTCGTCTTCCAAAAAATCCAAAATGGGCAAATCAAGATGATAGCAGTGTTCCTGGGCCCAAACCACCCTCAACCGCTTTTTTCTGCCAGGTGGTGATACAGGTGTGGCTTCTGTAGGCCTGTAAATTTGTGGTCAGATTATGCTTCGGCCATGCATTCAGATTGATGGGTCCGGGTCGAGTCAAATCTACTCCCGAGCCACACAGATCCATGGAAGGCGAACAAATCCTTAAGTCGAGTCACGCCAAGCAGATGCTAAGATGATTTGCCAATATCAAGATGCGCAATGGGCACAAGTCCCGATAGGATGCAACTGGCTAGAGGCCCAGTGGAGGGATGCTCGCTTTCATGGTGCCGTGACCACTGCCAACCTGCCAGTGGCTGCCTTGCCCTAACCGTTGAACACCGCCTCAGCCTAAGATTAGTGCTGCCCGGGGTATCACATGATCCACCGCCAGCATACCTAGGTATCAACGTCGTCGCTGTCACTCCCTCCTTCTTCCTCCTTCCTCTCTCCTCCTCACGCTTCTCAGAGCTGACCGTTTGTCGCCCGCACATTGGTTTCAATTTGGAATCTTGTGCGAAAAGCTCCTTCAGGAACGCATTCTTTCCCGTCATCATTTCTCCTTCGGGGGTTAGGTGGCCAGAGGACTGATTTCTTGAGGACGCTTCCGAGGCTCCCATGCTACGTGCGTGATCAAGCAGCGTCGTCTTCAATCCCGGCTCAAAGCCATCACACTCATTATATAAACCCCCGTGTTCTTCCGCCGCTCTTTATTGTCCTTTGTTCTTTCGTTTGATTTTCGACTTCGACGGAAAAATGTTCAAGCGCTCTTTTACCTCAAGGGATCGCGCGGGCAAGGCTGTTAAGCCGACCAAGAAGATCTATCGCGAGCGTACGAAGGTCAAATTGCAGGAAAAGCTGGACAGTCCGCCAGTTGGAAGGTTGGTGAATCATCGATCTCATCATCCTGAACTCTCTTTTCTATGGGTCTCCTTTCTAACTTTTAAGAAGCAAGATTACGAGCCCCATAATCACCATGATTGTTGGTCATGAACAGCGCCTTTTCGCTGCTCATGAGGATGTCCTGTCAATCTCCCCTTTCTTTGTTGCTGCCCTGAAAGACAAAGTTCTGGATGGTAGCGCGAAACAGGTGGACCTGCCTGACGAGTAAGTATTTCAACTTTGACCAAGATGCATGGCATCCAAATTCTTATTTCCTTCCAGAGAGCCGGAGATACTGTCCTGTATTCTCGAGTACCTCTACAAGGGTGACTATTACCCTCGTCTGCTACACAACAGGCGCCGCAACTCTTGGGCACTCGAGGATGCCCAGGACCCCCAAAACAAAGGAGGCCGCGGATCATGCGAATCGACAATTTTTCACTCTGGTGTTTGCGACTATCTCCTCCGAGATACTGCTGTGTATTGTGCTGCTGAGAAGTACGGCTTGGAGGATCTGAAGCACCTTGCTCTTCGGAAACAGGGCCTTCAGACTGGAATCCCTGTCGACGTGATCCTTCGATCAGCTCGGTATGCGTATGACCATACGCCAGACAACGAATCGCGGCTCCGCGCTCATTTTCTAGCCCTGATCATCAGAAGTCGTAAGACTTTTAAGAGGAGTGGAACCATGCAGATGGAGATGGAAAGTGGCGGCAAATTGTTTTTCGATCTTTTCGTAGCGATGTGCAATCACATCGATGACATTGTCGAGATCAGGTACGCTCCCTGCTCTTCTTACCTTGTCCACTAATCAATTCTTGTTTGCCACTTTTCCCAGGGGCTTACATCTTTGACACGGCCCACAGTAACAACCGATCTCCCAAAGTCATCTAAAGATGAAATTGCACTGAGTTTTTGCGGAACAGATCGAACGCCTCGGAGTTATCAAGTCGGATCTCAGGGAGCATCTAAACCAGAATGTGTAGGATTAATGCCGAGAAAGGTTCCGAGGTTGTTTTTTCTTTCACTCAGATGAAAAACTTCCTTTCTTTTCGAGGTTGGCCGCAAATTTGGTTTAGAAGAAAAACCCCCTCTACTCTTTTTTTAATATGTCCCCCTAATAACGTATACCAGGAATTTGCCTTCACATCTTAACTAATCCTCCGGAAGGAAAAACATTTTACAGCCAAGTCTGCGGCGTCTTTCGCGACGATTTCCTTTTGCCATTTTGGTTTTATTAATGATTTTCATATTACCCATCTACTTCATCTGTCTGCTTTGGGCATCCGCTATCAGCGCGCCTTGATGAGGAGGTGTTTGTTTTGTACGATACTTCCCGGCTGCGATGAACCTCGCATGATCAGGTTTATATAAGAATTTGAGAGATTCGGCCACCTCACACTTTCCTTTTTATTATGCTTCTCTGATATCGTCGTAAACACTTGTAAATCCTCGAGTCATATCTAAGATTTGTGTCTCTGACCTGGAATATTTTCCTTCTATGAAGGATTCCTTCACCTAGCAACCTTCTTGATTTGCCTACTGCTGTTTCGGTCTCATTGTTTTGCAATTGAAACTGGCCCGCTCAATTCAATGTGTTATCCATTGAATTTCCTCTCAGTGAAACTTAATTAACCCCTCTACCGCAACAACACTTCGGAAGCATTCACGCACCGTTCTCTGAACTGCAAGCTTCACATGTTACTATTCTAGCAACTAAGATTTCCTCTCCTTTTACCCATAAATCTTATCCTCGTCCCTATTGCTACTGCTTTGTCCGCATATCCAGTTATCACACCCCTCAAAAGGTATAAACATAAGTTTAAATATGAATAGGCTCTGGCACTTCTATCCCAAAATCCACCCCATCAGGCCGCTGAAGCCCGGAGAATGCTTTCTCATCCAATATCGCGATAAAGGACAGAAAGAACTCTGGATTGGAGTCATCTGCTCCAATTTGATGATACCTGACGAGGCCTGGCGCCATTGTCCAGTTGGTTCGCCCCCGAAAGCCGGCCAATGGACAACTCAGCTTGATCGTCGTCATTACCCTGTCTATCTCCCGAAGAAAGGGAGGATGTAGGTATTTTAGAGGTTGTTTGTGCGAGAGTAATAACTACTAACCATATTGTATTTAGCATATGGGCGCACTTTATTCATCTGTTCGAAATCCACCGCTCAAGATACGACGAGTTCGAGTCTTGCCCCGATTTCTCAGTTTTTTGCGAGGTTCTGAATTTGGCATTGAAGGGGCGGGATGTTGTGTTTTGGGAACGGATGGCTCTTGGGGAGTTTAAAGAACGCAAAGAGATGATCCGTCTTACTACTGCAGACATGCTACAATCTCGCTCAACTACTACCACCACTCTCGCCAAGACGACTCAGCAGGTTCGCTCGAGCCCCACTCAAGATGGGTGTAGTCTATCAGGGGAAAGCATCGAAGAACCTGTTGCTCAAGTTGCCCAAGCCACCCAGCTCATGAAAACTGCAGAATCCCAGAGGATTCGCTGGTATATATTGGCATTTCTTTACTAATTCCACCTTTCTTGATCTGGATATCTGCTATGCATGACTAACAACACAGTAGCAATGAACCTCTCCTGGGCAGAGTGGATGTATACATTGGCGTAGGAACGAGCCGCAAAATCTACAACATCCCACGTCATTGCGTCGCCAAATCAGGTCTTCTGGAGAGCAGCCTCATAAGAAGGAACCAAACCACCACTGCCAGCGATCCGATTCTTGACAACACCTCCCACGCCGATTTTGCAGTGCTACTCTCCTTTCTAGAGATTGGTGAATATACCCCGCAGCTCATCACTTCACGGAAAAGCCACCACCATCTTGAGAGCAAGCCTTCCACGTCCCGTAATCGCGGAATAACCTTCTATCTTGAAGGTCTTGTCACCCACGAAGAACATGAAAATGAAGTCCTGCGCTGCGGCTACATCTATATGCTTGCGCAGACATTCGAGATACCTGCCTTGCAAGCACTCGTCCTACGGAAACTCCGTCTTGGGTTCCCCGCTATCAGCTACAAGACAATGCTAACAATGATTGCATATGTTTTTCCACGTCTGGACACCAATCACATCACGGATGCAAATAACCCCAATGGGGCGGGAAGCCCACCTGCGGCTCCGCCTGGTACACTGGCAGAACACTATGCGAAGGAAGAAGAGCCATTGAGGGCGTACTTGGTTGAGTGGTTGGTTGTAAATATGGTAGCTGCGTCGAGGGTGGAGGGGCGCTTGTACTGGGACACGGTCAGCAGGTTTGAAGGGTTGAAAAAGACTGTGATGATTAGAGCGGCTGAAATGGAGATTGAGGAGCCGGGGAAATGCGCGGCGGGGCATTTTCAGGCTCCTCTAGGGAGCATGATGGCGTGAGTATTGAGTAGAGGAAACGGGAACCGGATGAACAATTTGATGAGCTAATAATAAATCTTGAAGTTAGTTATGAGTGATGTCTGACAAAGAGACGTACGATGAAAGGTTGATTAGGCGTGTATTTGGAGATGTTAGATGTTTTTTCTTGCTATTTTTCATTTCTGGAAGCTTAGATCGGTGGGAACAACCTGGGATTTTCTCGGATGTTTATTGGCGGTGCGCACGACGATCGAAGTCTAATTTAGATCCAATCAGCTTTGAGCTGGTGAGTGAGATCTGTCAATTCCCCACAACATTAAGCACATTGAACATTGAGCAGTACACTGGCTGTGAACAACCACAATATACTTCGCTTTTTACTGGAATACCGTCACACCAATACAAAGCCATGCTGAACTGATTTCAACCCGCCCCCCACGAAGTACCTCCATTACGACCTCTGCTGAAATACAATTCCTTTGCACCGCAACCGTAACCACTGCCACCACCGCTACCATGCTCTCCTCCCTATCCCCTTACATGGCGAACCCGCGAAATACCCTTTCGCAAGTTCTCAACTTTGGACTCGTCCTCTCCTCCGCCTTCATGGTCTGGAAGGCCCTATCAGTCATCACCAACTCGGCATCCCCCGTCGTCGTAGTTCTTTCAGGCAGTATGGAGCCAGCGTTCCAGCGCGGGGATCTGCTGTTTCTGTGGAATCGGAGTCCGCGCGTCGATGTTGGGGAGATTGTGGTGTATAACGTGCAAGGCAAGGATATTCCGATTGTGCATCGGGTCATGAGGGTGTTTCCGGATGTCCCAACTACTGGGGGCAAGGACGTGGAAGGTGTTGAGTAAGTTGTACTTGCCAAGTTATTTTTCCTCCAGCTTCTCTTCTTCTTCTTTAAATTGGGAACGATTGGGTTCTTTATGCTAATGCATGTGCTCTATATTGTCTTCGCAGGGCGTCGCAAAAACTTCTCACAAAAGGCGATAACAACCTATCAGACGACACTGAATTGTACGCTCCGGGCCAGGAATTCCTAGACCGAAAAACGGATCTCATGGGAAGTGTCAGAGGCTACGTACCAGCTATTGGCTATGTTACGATTATGCTCTCCGAGCATCCCTGGCTGAAGAGCGTTCTATTGGGATTCATGGGATTGATGGTTATGTTACAACGGGAATAAAATTTTTCGAGGAATACGTGATATATATATATATATATATTTCTCGTTCCCTTGTATTGCTAACTACCCCGTTAATCCTTAAGAAGAACAGATTTTTGATTCTTCGCTTCTTTTGCGTATTCAAGAAAGGACGGAGTTGGACTTTGTTTGGGTTTCTCTTTAGTGAATTAGGCTCCTAACCCACCCCGTGTCTAGGAATCTCATTTATTTCCTTCTGCTATTGTGTTATTTCCTTACATTCAGATATGTTGGGACCCGGAGGACACATTCATCATTGCTAGTGACTACTTAAACATTCAAAACGCATAATAGCTCAGCATGGTTTGGGCAAACCCGAAAGTTGGTTTCAATTTTCGGCCAGTGTTTTGAAAGCTTTGAGCGTGGTTCGGAAATTTGAACCCCAGCAACGTAAAAATGAAGTCTCTACAGTCGAGGCGGCTTTTCCATTGGTGTCCATGTATATGTATATTAGGCCTTAACTGGCTCTAATCCTGGCCTAATCCTCTTACCTAGCACTAAATTTGAAAGTGGATATACGGCTTAAATATGGCTTGTGGATGGACTGTTCTTGTAATCATAAATATATTGTACAGTATAACACATATGATCATATGTTGTGACCAAACTAAGCTCCCTCAAATACGAAATACAAAAATGCGCATTGCAAGCGAGGTATGCTTGTATGAACCAATTTGATAAGGAAGGGCAGTCCAGCTACGATATCCGATACCCAGTTACTAATACCATTGCAATGCCTTCAACAGTCATACTTATCATAATAACCAATATTAGTAGTGTAATTACAAGGTTCATGGCTAAAGCAAGATGTAATTTCACACCATCGGTCTAATACAATCATGTCGTCGTTGCTTGAGAGCAAGACCTTCCAGTACTGTCAGGGAAGCAGTGAGAGGGTGACCCAAAATGAGATGTATTCCATATCTGCTCTTCATCAATCCGAGAGCTGTCAACATTTTGTCTGAAGTGCAAGGAGAAGTGCAGGTAGATTTTCTTGATCCCCTGTGGAATCTACATTGTTCCAGCAGAAATAAAGTGATATAAAGTGTGGACTGGTATTACATATAAGCGGATTCAACAGTGGATTGAGTATAGAATCCATTCCATAAGCGTCACCACGCCCTGGCATTCGCTCAGAAGATGACTATCTACGTATACGGAGGGTAATGGGCTGTAGAAACGGACAACTGCTATCTATCGTACGGGAGGCGCTCAGGGCTTGCTTGTGCCTGTTATTTGCTTTTTTTAGCTGGCACTTTTCGCTGCCTATTATTACTAGTAGCGAAAAGAGAACTATAATTTCTAGTAGAACAAGTGTGAGATCCTTAAAATACCGATAGACAGAGAACAGTCACCAGGGTCTATATGTATAATCAAAGTTCAACAAGAGATACCTGCTCATAGATAGTACCCCCAGGCCTACTACTTTGATTTGACCAATGACTGATCCTGCGTAGGGATAACCGAGAAAGTACTGATTACACTAAAAGTGGGTCGCGATAGTTCTGCAGGACCCGCTAAGTGCTCTGGTTAGGTTGGAGGTGAGAAGGCAACAACAAGCTCAAAATCAGCATATCGCTCACTCTCCATATCATCTCCCAGAACAATTCTTGCTTCCTGACTCCAATACCTATATATAACATATACAAATAGTGGACTTTGCATAATACAGGCGGAAATGGGAAGCCAAAAGCGTATCGCCAAGGTATATCACTGCTCATCTCTAAGCCAACCCCTCCCCCACATTTTGCGAACGAAAGAAGTTAAATATATGTGTCGACGGGTCCAAATCGCCCGATATAGGAGTTCAATGAGTTAATGGAGTCGCCACCGACGGGCATATCCGTCACTCTCGCAAATGGCTCAGACCTTTATAACTGGAAAGTCCACATGCAGGGCCCTGAATCCTCACCATACAATGTATGCATTCCGCCCAAATAGTTCACCCAATAAAGCAGAAGATTCCAGACCAAGCATATCATTCCACACACACATCACCTGTTATCTGCCCAGGCTCACAACAACACACACCCCGCTCTACTCAATAGGGCGGCAAATTCATCATCAACCTCTCCCTCCCGAGCGATTATCCTTTCAAGCCGCCGACGGTCTCCTTTGACACAAAAATCTACCACCCAAACGTCACCAACGATGACAAGGGAAGTATGTGTCTTGGTATGCTTAAGTCCGACGAGTGGAAGCCCTCATCTAGGATCGCTGCTGTGCTGGAATTCGCGAGGCAGCTGCTTGTCGAGCCGATGCCGGATGACGCAGTCGAGGGCCGCATTGCAGAGCAGTACCGCGATGATCGGAAGAGGTTCGATGAGATTGCAAGAGACTGGACGAGGAAGTATGCCTCGGGGAAGTAGAATTGAGGGTTAGAATCTTTTAGATGCAGAGCCAATAGGAGCGGTGGGTAGGTTCCCTGATTGCTTGCTTCCGGTCGAAGATGGTGGAGGGGTCGGGCAGCTTGGATTGTTTTTACTATTATTTCCATACTATCTGTTTTCAGCTTCCTTTTCCTTGCATTGCCGTTTGGTTCTGATTCCTTTCTTGTGGGTTGGAGGTGAGCGTCATGGTTCTTGTTCTTCGGCTTCCTGTTCAACTCCTCCAATACTTTCTGTGGGCTCGTTAGGGATGCAATTTTTATTTATTTATTTTTTTTTCGTTCTACATGTTTGGTTTCCTCGGCATATTCATGTTCATCGTCTCCAGCTTTGATGGGAGGAAATTTTTGTGTTTTTGGAATTGCATTCCGGTACCCACGTTGTCAAGCGTTTGTTTTCCATTCTTTCATTCTTCGCCAGTTTACCGTGCAGATGGATACGTTAGAATAAGAGAGGGGTGGGTTTAGTAAATATACTGTCCTGATAGATACAGAAACCACGATCAAAGCATGTTATTAGCATCTGAACCTTGGAATCCTGTCAACTACACAGTCGTGCCAAATGTTCTTGTTGATTAACTTGCACTTGCATAGCTAGTAGTGTTAGGATTCAAGGTTGAACAGGCATCAAGTAAAATAAAACTCCGGGCATTATTTTGCTCTTCTTGGTGAAACATGTGCAGTGCAAGGTAGAGTGCGACGAAAGACAACCCCGTTGCTTGTAACATAATTAGTCGGCATTTCAAAGTTGCTGAGGGGATCCAGGATCACTAAATGTGAGGTAAGATGGCTATCCAGCTCTCCAAGCAAAGCGCCATGCAAAGAGGTCTAATACGAGGCGGATTCCAGGGAACTGATTGGACAACCTTCCAAGACAAGAAGAAATTCTGTTGCAACATTTGTTCCCCGTTGAGCAATGCAAATTACAGTCTGGATTTGTTCCATAAAGTATACTTGAAACGCGAACTGAAAAATCTATGAGGCCGCAAGGAAGAGGTCCTTAGCTCAACATTACGAGTGTAGGATTTGAAGTCTGATAGTCATGGTCGTTCGCACCTCTCTTCGGTTCGTATTGCGGCCGTTCTTATTCTGTTATCCGATACCATATCATTTCCATGCTGCTCGTTGCGCTTCTATCTCAGAACGTCGCCATCCTGCGCCTGCGATAACCATGAGCTCACATCTCGTTCGAAACGGCTCAACTGTGACCCGGAGTCCACACCAACTGCTGCCCCACGACGTGAAATTAGAAGAAGAGGAGCTCCCAGATTATAATTCCGAAGATTTCTACCCAGTCAGACTAGGAGATGTGTTCAAATCTAGATATCAAGTCATTGCGAAGCTAGGGTTTGGAGTGGGCTCGAGTGTATGGCTCTGCCGGGACTTGAAGTGAGAAATGACTGGTGATTACAACATCTAGTTAGCCCCTCGAGTTCAGGTATCTGATGTCCTTTAGGTTCGGTGACTACCTAACTCTGAAAGTCTGCACCTGCAGACAGGAAGTTGGTGTCGCTGCCCAGTCTAACCAATGAAGTGGCTGTAGCGAGACATATTCGAGCAGCTGATGTTGAACATCCCGGTGAAAGATACCTCCGACTCATAATCAGAGAGTTCACCATCTATGGGCCTGGGGGGGAACACAGATGCCTACTATCTACGCCTCAGGGGATGACTTATAGTGAGTTCTGCAATTCACAGCCAGACCGCATGCTGGATAAGGCACTGCTCCAGCAGACTTACCAGTTAATCCTGATTGGTCTAGATCTTCTGCACCAATTGAGCGCGGTACATGTACTGTACATACAGGTATGATTCTGTGTCACCTCTGGAACAGGTTAATTCAGTATTCTGTGTGTTTGTATACGACTGCGCTGACAGTTTTGTTCTCATTTTAGATATCTCGCCTAACAATATCGTTTTAGGTGCCCGGAGCCCCTCTGTGTTTTCCAAAATCGAGCAATCTGAGTTAGATCATCCTAGCGCTCGCAAAGTCCTTCGGGACCGTACCATCTATCGGTCCCATTCTATGCCCATAACCGATGGCACGCCAGTTCTTTGTGACTTTGGAGGGGCTAGGATTGGCGAAAGAAAGCATCTGGGTGATGTGATGCCTGACTTCTATCGTGCACCGGAGGTGATACTAGGGATGGAATGGGACTGCAAGATTGGCATCTGGCCAATTGGAGTCATGGTAAGTTAACCACAGAAATAAGTTATTACCCGCAAAATATGCCCAACATCCTTTCATACCAAGAGCCAGTACATACCTGCTCACAATATGGCAGGTATGGGATTTATTTGAAGGCGGTCGCCTTTTTTATGCCCTTAAAATCCGCATTCTGGATGATGAGCAAATCTTGCTGAGATGGTTGCCCTCATGGGGCCTCCCCCACAGAGCTTCCTTCAACGGAGTGAGAAATGCCGCAAGTACTGGGATGATGAAGGTTAGTATCCATTTGTACCATCTGTCCATCTCCTGAAAGCGATTTAAAGCTGAAATTATCTTAGGACAGTGGATTGCGGCAACGCCCATTCCCGAGCAGTCGCTTGACACGAGAGAGTGGCGTCTGGAAGGTGAGGACCACAGGCTGTTGTTGGATTTTCTCAGCAAAATATTCAGGTGGCTCCCTGAAGAACGTGCTTCAGCACAGGACTTAATATCCCATCCATTCCTGATGCAGCCGAGAAGTACAAAGACATCCTGAAACCGAATACTGTCAAAGTTGCTATGAAGTAGGCATGTCAGCAAAGCAGTCATTATATCTCCCTCATATACCTGAGCATGGAGGATGAGCATCCAAGCCAAAATGATGCTGCAACACACTATTCCACATTCAAACCTGACAAAGCTGACAATGTTATTGCATCAAAACATTGCTACTAGCAACATGCAAAAGCCGACATATGCATTTATGGCATTCAAATAGCATTGATGGAATCTTATCTCATGTTCTGTCTCTGTTATTGTTAGAGTTATGTGTTTCTTGCCGTCTATTATATGTTGGGGGATCTGTCTTCATGTTGTCATTTTGTGTCGGAAGAGCTGTTGACATCATTGAGTGTTGATCCGACTAGACCCTAGAGCCAAAACAGCAAAGCTTATCGACTATTTTCTGTGAGACGGTTTCGTCAAATTTCCAGCAAATATGTTGCGTTTATTGAAGGTGTTCTCGAATGTTCAGCTGATCAAGTTTATGAGGGATTTTGCCTATAAATATGATCATGTTAGCCATTACTACGGCTACCTCAGACACGTGCCACTCAATCTATTATTGTGTTGTTCTCACTTAGCTAGTTAATGTACTGTACATGTACATGTACATAACAACATTATTCTTCTACACATTATAAAGCTTTTTGTAAGCAACAGAACCACTGCAATAATGTATCAACTATATATTCATATATTATTAATATCGATATATATCACCAATATATCATCATCGATATATGTCATCACTAGAATTCATTGCTAGAGATCATCGATATATATCATTGGTAGAGATCATTCATTCAAGCAGGTGAGTAGATAAATAGGTAGGTAGGCAGCCAGGTAGTCATCTAGTAAGCCAGCATTGCCAGGTAGGTGGGCAGCTAGATGATGATGTTTATTCTTATAGAGATTGGTTGGATATTGAGCAGCCATGTTGGTTGGAAGGTAGGGAGGTAGATAGGTAGCTAGCTATCTAGCTAGCATTCTAAATTCTATCAGCAGTCGATCTGATATCGTGCAGGTAGGTAGGCAGATAGATAGGCAGATAGATAGATAGACAGCTATCTAGCATTCTATATTTCATCAGCAATCAATTGAATATCATGCAGTGAGATGGACAGGTAGGTGGGTATCTAGAATTCCCGATTCTATCAGCAATTGATTGAATATTGAGCAGGTAGGCAGGTAGGTAGATAGGTAGCTAGCATTCTTGATACTATCAGCAATCAATCAGATATCACGCAGGTAGATAGGTTGCGTTCTCTAATCGGTATTCCCGTCTTAATCACACTATATCATGTGATTTAGTGTCTCAGGAAGTGGTGAAATACGATACGAAATATCCAAACACAACTCACATCAGATGCGGGTCGGACGATCACCAGTTTGCGGAATGCACCTAGGGAGGTGAATTTTTCGTCCCCTGTCCTCTCCAGTGTCTGCATTTTCGTCTCTCAACCGCCCTGGGTCAAGTTTTGACCAATCTTCCTTGAAGTAGCACGTATCAATTAACCTGGGGAAGGTGTTTTGTGAGCGTCCTCTTTCGAAGCAGAAGAGAAAACTCAAGCGCACAACTGGCTTGCTTATTTTGTTTTATTTATTTCATAGGTATGAGCGGTGCATAAATTTATGCTGATTATTGATGCAGGAATCCGGTTTTCGCGGTCTTTGCTTTCGCTATGTTGCCATCACACAGCAGCAGATTTCTGCGTGGTTTTCCACTGGTTGGTTGGAGAGAAAATGACCGCTCTCAAAGGCATCCATGACATCCCACCGCCCATTTTGTAATTGGCGAGCCAATTAAAAAAGCGAGCGGCTACGAGATGAGCAACTTCCCGAAAACAGAAATCATCACAGACATTGCTGGCGCTGGCAATGGAATCATTGCCTCGTATCATTGGCGGTCCGTCTTGTTAGTGAAGGCTTGGAAGTGGCCGCAATTGCTCTGGGCTGGAGCTGGCTCAACTAGTCTGTCTTGGTAAGCGAAAGGCAAGCTCTGGCTTCGGCCTCCAGCACTCCCACCAGAACAACTCTATCTCAACCTCCTTTGACGCCGCCCTCGAATTGGCCTCTGTCGACTTCTTCGTTTCCTCCATTCTTCCTTGTCCCCGGGTTGACGGGACGACCCCTTTCTCTGCAATTGACCTCTGGCTGGCTCCTGAGAAGCTCGCGGGTGTTGTGACTCTGGAACCCTTCGCGCTTTATTCCGTTCTTCCCACCCGTTTGTTCCGGGTTCCTACAGCCCGACCAGCTGCGCAGCTTCTCAGCCAAAGTCCCCAACGCTCCTTTACATCCATTTTTGCGAGTACATAATTACCATAACCTAATTGCCATTCTTTTAATTTGTTTTTTGGTTTCCGTTGCGGGGGACAAGCGACCTCAAAGGTCAATCGAATTGTCGAAGCAAATGTCCAGATCGAGTATTCTCTTCCTCGGTGGCAATGGTCACACAAAATGGAAATGCCAGATACCATCCTCCCGATAGTCGAAACGATGTCAATGGGCCTCAACAACGCCATGGCGCGTTTCCGCATCCATTAACAAAAGTTACCACTTCCGGTCTTCCCCAAAATGGCCCTCCCGTCAGCCCTGTCAGTCCCTACCGCGCATATCAACCCGGCAGATCTCCGACCTACCAACCTACCATTCCCGAAGCCTCCTCGAGTCACCTCAATATGGCCAATGCCCCTCCAACTCATCAATCGCCTACGAGCCATACTAGTCCCACTTACCGATCACCGACGTATCAGGTGGCCACTGATCATGATAGTCAATCGTCATGGCTCTCTAGGAACGAGATGGAAAGGAGGCGACCAGCACTACATAATGGGAACCCTCGAATTGGTCTAAAATCTACCGCGTCAACTTCGAGTATTCGCCCAATGCAACATTCGCAGTTCCGCCTTGATCAGCTCCCGTTTACTTCAGGCCCTGCTCAGCTACGTTTCCCACCTCACTATCATCCGCCAGACGTTCGCATTGACAATGAAATACGATCCAGTTCGCAATCTGCTTTGACAGCATCGAGCGCAGAACCAACTAGTGGTACAGAAAGAAGCAGCATTGTTACAAAAAACAGTTCTGTGACTGATTTATCGCCAGAAGAACCTGATATAGACGGAGGATGGAGTGTTGAGGACGCTATATCACTGTATCTAAATGGCTTTACTGATGACCCCCCTGACCCTGCGACTGGTTCTCCGACATATGTAGGAGAAATACCTGAGGCCCTGATGAACGAAGCACCTGCGACCGGAACACCGATGAATGAGGTACCAATGATTGAAAGCCAAGTCGCTGAACGTCAAAGGTCTATGGAGCTCCAGGAGGCTATAAACAGTGACATGGCTCATCCCGAAGCTCCTATAGCAGTTGAAATAAAACCTATACATGCCTCTTCCCAGCGTCAACCCATGAGGTTGGTAATACCTCCTGCACTTCCGGGTATAGTTCCACCCCCACGATCTCCTGCAACTAGCCTACGTGATCAATATGGCTTTCAAAGATCGTCAAGCCATATCTCACCCAGTGGTTACGATACTTGGTTTCGCTCCTATTCTGCTTATCAAGAGACCCGGAAACAGAAGTGGGAGGGGCTATTAAAGGAATATGGCTTGCCATATGATAACCCTCCTACTTTTCCACCAAAGTCTGCCAAGGTCAAACGCTATATCCGGAGAGGTATACCCCCTGAATACCGCGGGGCAGCTTGGTTTTACTATGCAGGGGGTTACGACCGCTACCACAGATTCCGTGGTCGTTATCACCAGCTAGTCGAACAGACCATGAATGGACCATCAAATGACGACAAGGAGCATATTGAACGAGATCTTCACAGAACATTTCCGGATAACATCCACTTCAAGCCAGACCTTATACCCCAGCCAGGAGTCCATTCCTCTCCGGGTAGCGGCAGCAGTAATCCAAAATATCTCTCTAAAACCCCAGAAGCCGAAATCATTCAATCGTTGCGCCGTGTATTGTATGCATTTGCTGCGCATAATCCAAAGATCGGCTATACACAGTCTCTCAATTTTATTGCGGGGATGCTTCTTCTGTTTCTTCCAGAAGAGAAAGCGTTTTGGATGCTTGACATTATCACATCATCTTACCTGCCTGGAACCCATGAGATCAGCCTTGAAGGCGCAAATATTGATCTCTGGATTCTCATGGTGGCTTTGAAAGATTCAATGCCTGCAATATACACTAAGGTTGCTAGCACAACGCCGACCACTCCCAAGTCTAAACCTCCACCAATCAACACCAAAACACGACTGCCCGACATTACTCTTGGCCTAACGAGCTGGTTGATGTCTCTGTACATCGGCAGTCTACCACTTGAAACTACGCTGCGCGTATGGGATATTTTCTTCTATGAAGGGTCTAGAACCTTTTTCAGAGTCGCTTTGGCAATTTTCAAGAGCAGCGAAAAGGAAATACTCAGTCTCAGCGACCCGATGGAGATTTTCCAGGTGGTGCAATCTACACCAAAAAAACTTATAGATGCGAGTGCTCTGGTAGACGAGTGTTTCACGCGGCGATTCAGGCTGACCCAAGCCCGCGTCGAGGAGCTTCGTGCCGCCCGTAGGACCGCAATCAGGGAAGAAAAGGACCGACTTTCAAT
Source organism: Histoplasma ohiense (assembly GCA_017607445.1). Classification (NCBI taxonomy): domain Eukaryota; kingdom Fungi; phylum Ascomycota; class Eurotiomycetes; order Onygenales; family Ajellomycetaceae; genus Histoplasma; species Histoplasma ohiense. Next base: position 5,926,611 of record JAEVHH010000003.1, on the reverse strand, counting down.
GCTGGCTAGTAGGGGGAACGCCCAATCTGGATCCAATAGCCTCTCCACTGCTCGGGCGACAACCCCATTACCTACATCTTGGAGAAACCTGAAACACACGTTTAAATGAGCTGATACCCATTTCTTCTCTTTCTCCCATATTATTTTTAAGTTATTCCTTCAATGCATTTTTGAATCTCGTCTCTTTGCCAGTGCTCGCCCCAAATTTTGGCACCTGTAAGATAGGCTAATGAGAAGCACCGAGAGAGAAATAAGACATTTTTTTGGTTAACTGCCTTGATGGTTTCAACTTTCATTGTTGTGTATTTTCTGACCCTTCTCTTGCTCAATTGCGCACCTTCCATTGACGTGGTGTGGCACCAAGCAAACACCAAATTTCAACAATGAAATAATGAGAGCACATTTGGATATGGCACTGTGGATATATATCACTCTAAATGCTATTCCAGTCCCTCAGGTTATTACAAGTCTTGGCCTGGCTCCAGCGACTCTCTCTTCTGAAGTTTCACTCCTCCTATTCATGCAATTGGATATTTTCATTTTCGTTCTAATTTTTCTCCTATTTTCTTTCCTTTTCTCTCTTTTTTTTCCCCTTGATTGATATTTCCTTCTCTTTCCAAATTCCATATTCTACATAAATCTTTCACTATCTTTTCACTATATTTGTGAGGAGATCATTATAATTTCAGGATATGTCATCCTAGTCTCTGGAGACCCTTAGGCAAAATGCCTACCTCACTTGGCCAGTGCATATTATGACCTCTCATTCGCAGATTCTTTTATTTTTCCTGTTTTTTTTTTTTTTTTTTTTTTTTTTTTTTTTTTTTCCAGGTCCACACTTTTATTGGCATTCCTTTCCTTTCTTCTTCACTTTCCTGTTGGCTACGTTCTTCTCACGGGCGTCTTCAAGCAAGGTTCCAACTTTTTGTACCATAGAGGATAGAAATAATCAGTTATCTTAGTTTCCAAAAAAAAAAAAAAAAAATTTGAAAAAAAAAGAAAGAAAGAAAAATTAAATTAAAATCTTCCCTTCTTACATACATATCGTGATAAAAAACCGGCTTTTATATATGGAATGTCCGGGTCGGGGTTTTATTTTTGCCTTTCGTTTGCGGGGGCTATATCTATATCTATATATACACACACATGTATATCTATATATATTTATATGAGGACATCCTTATATTTTACCGAGTTCAAAGAAGTAGTTTATTAATAGAAGTGCATGGCTGTTCCAGCATCACCATCACCTACTTTAGATGCATTCTAGCAAGTTTGAACTGGGTGAATGGAATTTCCGGAGACGAGTCTATTATTCCTGTAATTCTTTTGCTCCGCAGGCCGAACAAATCTGCTTTGGGGCTTGTTGGTTGCCGCGTAATTTATGTAGTAGCATGGCCTCTTCCCATCATTGGCGCCTTCGTATTCAAAGATTGCCCTGCCCCAAGAGCACACAAATGATACAGGCCCCCAACATGGGCAATCCACCCACAAATACGATGGAACGGCTACGCAAAAATAAACTGAGGCTTTTTTTTTTTTTTTCCCGCCCTCTCTCTCCTCATGCCATTTGTCAGGGCCACCAATGGATGGTAACCAAACCAACCCCCCCTGTACCCCCGAGTCCGGAAACAACCACAAGCCTTGGTCCGGAACAATACAATAATAAAACTTCGCAACGTTGGGTAGCTTCCTAACGAGATCTGTCCTCCGATCACAGGCGAGATGAGGGTTAAGCAGGTCACCGCATGCAAAGAGCTGTGTAACTGGATAGCGTCATTCACTTCTTAATGGGCTAGAAAGGCCTTGAGTGAGGACATTTACGTTAAAAAAAAAAAAAAAAAAGAGAGAGAGAGAGAGAGAGAGAGGAGCGTAGCTTGGACGAGATAGGTAGCTGCTGAGTGGGTGTATATTATACATGCTAGTATGTGTCCCTCCGCTGAGTGTATCTGGTTCGAGCCAGAACGGGTCGGGGAGGGCAGGCCCGTACTGTCTCCCAAACGCACCATATATCATACGCCATCAGCGGCTACGTCTGTGTTATTATGGCTAAGTTCAAATATAGGCCGTTGGATCAGGGAGCTAGAGACGGGGGACCGAAATCACTTATCTTTCCAATTTCTCATGGGGCCAATGTGTCCTTCTGGAACCAAACCAACCAAACGATATCTTCTGCCATCTGGAGCAGCCAAAAATTCGCTCTAGTCAAAGCTTAGAGCGACCTTTCACCATATTCAGAGTTCAACCACAACGAAGAGTGAGAGAGGATATGTGAGCGGGTTGCTCCATCGAGCCCGAAGACGTCCATTTCTTATTTACTGGTGGGCAGATCGTGCGCAGAGTTTCTGAAAACCCACTCACTTCCCCTCCACCTTATTTTGATTTTTTATTTTTTTTGGCTCAAAGTTTTCCGGGATCCTGAGCCTCGAATCTCGTCGCTGACGACTATCCTCACATTGTCTGCCACGTAAATATTAATTTCGACAACTCGAGACGAGTGAAATCTGAAATCTGGGCTTCGGGAAAGAAATCGTCCCGCTTTGTACCGACAAAAGTAAACCCCTCGAGCGGCAAGTACCAACAAATGAATGGTCCGACAAACTCGAGTATGAGATATCTACCAGGCAATTTCTTGAAAGAACTTCCAAGGTGAGAACGGTCTCACATAATTTTTTTTTTTGATTTCCGCGGGCTTTAAAAAGAAGAACCCTGTTCAACACAACCTGTCATGTCAGCGCTTTTTGCGAGAGAGGAACATGTTTGGTGTTTTTGAGCATCCGCGAACGAACCGAAATACCTCCCAGATAAGATTTGTAACTCCTTGAAAACGCCACGGTGGGGGAGGATGATATTAATTGCTGATGCACAAGTGCCCCTCCTGCCTGATGTCATTGGATGCGCGGAGGAAAAGCCCGTGAAGCCCGCATCGCATTGCGCTGTCGACGATAGTGAGGGAAGTCGTCCTGTGTGGCTTGGGGTGGAGTGGTGGGCGGATGTGTCAAATGTTTTAAGTCAGGCGGGAATGGACATCACATACGTGCTACGTGTTTTGAAGGCCATTATTCAATATTATTCAATGATGGCCGACCTTGATGCGATTGGCTGGATAGCCCTCCATGGATACCGGACCGTGCCCACATGGTATCATGATGCAATTTTCTCCAGCAAGTTTCCTGGGTTTTAGCTTGAGATTCCAACCGGCAAAAACTGCCTTGTTTAAGCTTACATGTACATGTATGTATGTACATGTACAGTACATTACTTACTAGTCACCGCTCGCTCGGGGTTGGAGGGTGATAATCGCTCAGGGTATCGGTAATCCTGTGTAGCGGGCATGCATTTTAGAGTTGTCAACGATTTTGCTCACTACAGATGTATGGACATCAGAATTGGGTTTATCTGATCCGGGACGATCAAAGATGTTGGGAATTGGTTCTGTGGCTACACCCAGGTGGTACCACGGAACCCGGAAAAAAAAGAAAAAAAAGAAGGAAAATAATAGCTTGTTTCAGGGGCTGTTTCCAGGAACAAATCGCGGAAGCAACGCCCTTGCAGCTGGAGCCGAAACAGTTCCACGGGCAAAGCTTTTCGACACAACGTTCCATTTCTGACTGCTCATTCGTTTCTGATGCACGCCGGCTCGCCCCAGGTCATGAACTAGCAGGCACTAAGTAATGGCTCTAAGCGCTGGGGCGTTAGTTTGCCACCAAGGACGTTGTTCGCTGCGTACGCTGTATTCTTCACATGTCTTCCTTTGCCAGAGCAGTCGACTCTGACGATTAGCACTGGTCAAAAGTGAGATCCTCGGTTCCTCAACTGAGATCAGAAAGGGTGACAGCATTATATTTGCGAGGAACCACCAGGGATGGACAAGCTTGTCCCTTGAGGATCCAGCCTGCGGGGAGTTGCGCAAGAGAAAGAGCTAGAATACGGCTCATTTACGAATAATTTACGAATAATTTACGAGGTGAGAAGGTCTGACCACGAACGGGCGAACAAAAGAAGGTGGAGTCTGTGCTGTACGAATGGCTGGCTGTACTGCTGGCTGTACTGCCGGCGTACTGCTGGCGTACTGCGTATCGGGCTATCCGCAAGCGCAAGCCTCTCGGCAGGCCGCGATCCGGGCGGGTTCGAGGCTCTGTCGACAACAGGCTTCAACCCCCTCGCCCCTCGAAGATGGCAGGCTCCAAGGTTTTTCCAAATTGGATGATGGATCCTTCTCCACGCAGCCAGCAACACAGCACAGCACGTCTTCTCGGTTGTGCTGGCGCTTTTCATAGCTCTCTCTTTCTCTTGCTTTCTCTCTCTCTCTCTCTCTCTCTCTCTGTGTGTGTGTGCACCGCTCCGCTTCCACCTCAATTTCTCCTCTTGTGCGACTGCATTCCAGGAATAGCCATTCATTATTGGGATTCGATCTTTAGTTTCTTCCTTCTCTTGCAGTCTCGCCCCGATTATCTGGCCCCTCTGTCCCACAGCCATCGCTGTCCCCGTCATTCTCTCCAGACACACAAGGATCCCGCTTCGCTGGTTGTTTCAGCGGGACCACAGTTCCTGTTTCTGCTGGCTCAGGATAAAACAAGCTCTGCGTCTCCTCCCTCCGCATTCCATCCCGTCCGTGGCCTGAGGCATTCTAACTAGAAAACAAAAAACACACGGACACCCAAGTTCCTGGGAATCTAAACAAGACACATCCATCTGCCCGTTGCCCGGGGCAGATCATTCCGCCCTCCCTAACGGCACTCATATTATCGTTATTTTTGCCACCTTGTTTAAGCAGTCCGATTCAATTCCTTGCTAATCATAAGGTGCCCGACGCCACAGGGTGACGAGGCGTTCAGTTTCTCTCCGATCGACAGGTGCGAAGATCTGGTGGAACTGTTCCATCCATAGTTGCACACTTACTGCCCCTAACCCAAGCCCCTTGCAGCCTCCCAACCCTCTGCCTCCTGGCGGCCTTCTTACAGCTGCATCCCTCTCTTCCCAAAACACGCCGTCTTGTCTATGATTCCCTGATATACGTCTCCATGCCACATAATCATTCGTTTGAAACACTCCTTTAAATATATATCAATCGTTCCATCTTTGTCCATTCTCTCGGCGCTTTTTTTCTTTTCTTTTCTTTTCTTCTTTTTTTGGGTATCGCTCTGTGGCTGGTCTACAAGCATTGAACCCAAAAAACCAGCTTGGCCTGGTTTGTTTCTCTCCTTCACTTCAACATTCTTTCGCGAGGTTCTCGAGGGAGCTCACGAAAAACAAAAAATCCATAATGAAATCTGCACATATCCTTCTATCGGTTTTTGGCACAGTCGCTGCAGCGCATGAGAAAAGAACAGGCGGTGGAACGGGCGGTGGAAAGGACACACATGGCGATGGCCCTTCTGCCTCTGAGCTCCTCGATGACAGGCTTGGGCGTCTATGCCTCTTAGTTGGGGGATGCATTCTCGCGTTCTTCCTAATCTGGCACAATGCCATTCGATTTTCGAACCATATACGTCGGCTCACGACCCTCACCAATGACTCGCAACGGTATTTCGTATCAGCAGATCCTTACTGGGCCTGGCTGAAGAAATCTGTCGTCTATGCTCCTCTATTTCGAACACGACATAACCGAGAATTCCGTCTTTCTGCTGCCGTCAACGTTGGAACTCTTCCTACCCGATTCCAAACTTTCCTCCTTTTGGGGATCATTGCTATGAACGCAACCCTCTGCTCTATCGACATCCCATATTCATCAGCCGAAACGACTGTTCTTGGTGTCATCAGAAACCGTTCGGGCACCCTGGCCGTGGTTAATTTGATTCCACTCGTTGTCATGGGGGGAAGAAATAACCCTTTCATCAAACTGCTCAACGTCTCTTTCGATACATGGAATCTTCTACACCGTTGGTTTGCGCGGATCGTGGTTTTGGAGGCTCTGACCCACGTCATTGCGTGGATGATAAACAAAGTTCATACAAGTTGGTCCCCTCAGCTCCTTAACAACGTACCATAACTTGCCACTAACAGTTGCAATAGAGGGCTGGGACGCTGTTACAGAATCTTTCAAAGGCCAATTCATCATGACTGGTCTAATTGTGAGTATAATGGAATAGATATTGTACCTAAGGAAATACAGCATAAAATCTAACAATAACTAGGCCATGGTTGCTTTCCTGCTACTAGCACTGCACTCACCTTCTGCGATTCGACATGCGTTCTATGAGACCTTCCTGCATCTCCACATCCTATTTGTGGCCGCAGCTTTGGGCTTTTTGTGTGTGCACTTGAAGTCAAAAGCTGCGCGGAAATATCTCTATGCAGCCATCGCCCTCTGGGTAGCCGAAGTAAGTTGGACTGTCATGTTGACATCCGTTTCTCATATGTCTCCTAAATGTTCATCTCGTTAACATGTTGCAGCGTTTCACCCGTCTTGCTCTCCTCCTGTACCGGAACATCGGTAAGAAAACAAGCACAACGGCTGATGTTGAAGTTCTACCTGGAGAGGCACTCCGCATCACATTGAAACTCGTACGGCCATGGAAATTCAAGCCCGGGCAGCACCTTTATCTCTACGTGCCATCTGTTGGTTTCTGGATGTCTCATCCTTTCACTGCTGCGTGGAGCGAGGCAGTAGATGATCTTACCGACGAGAAGGGCCTTGTCAGGTCTCGCCAGGATGTTCTCAGTGCACAGAAGACAAGCATCTCTTTGGTTATCCGTCGAAGAACTGGATTCACAAACTCTTTATTCGAAAAGGCCAGCTCAACCAGGGACGGTCGTATCTCACTCAAGGCAATGGTGGAGGGCCCCTATGGAGTTGACCACTCCCTAGACTCGTACGGGACGGTTATGTTGTTCGCGGCTGGTGTTGGCATCACACACCATGTGTCCTTTGTCCGTTATCTTGTTGGAGGCTATGCAGCGGGCACAGTTTCTGCTCGAAGGGTTACCTTAGTGTGGATCATCCAATCACCAGAGCACCTTGAATGGATCCGCCCATGGATGAACAGCATCTTGTCTATGGAAGGGCGCCGCGATGTTCTTCGAATCTTGCTTTTCATCACTCGACCACGCAACACACGCGAGATTCACAGCCCCAGCTCAACCGTGCAGATGTTCCCTGGCAAACCGAATATTCCAACACTTGTCGATGCCGAAATAGAAAACCAAGTAGGGGCTATGGGTGTACTTGTGTGCGGCACGGGTAGCTTGAGCGATGATGTCCGACGAGTATGCCGTACGAGGCAATCCGGAAGCCATATTGATTTCTTGGAGGAAAGTTTCTCGTGGTAGCAGCTTTCTCTCCCTCCCTCACCCTTTTTTTTCTTCTTTGTAACTCCTTGCGCTTTTTTTGTGTGTACAGCTCGCGCTGATTCCTTACCTGCACATTCGCTTGCTCTTGGCCATTTCCCTGAACACTCTTTTCCGAAAGGAATAAGAGATCCAGAGAGTCGGCACTTCTCATGTCTATAGTTATACATACATACATACATACACCCATCCATCCTTATCTCCCTCCTTCTCACACTTCAAACCTACTCTCAACCAGCTCTCTGCGCAATTTGTGAAAATTCAATAACCCCCCACAATCGTTGTATTTACTCCGTCTTTCAAACGGACGGGAACACACCAACACGGTTAAAACCCGGCCTCAATGTGTTCATACGACAAATATGTGCACGCGAAAAGCGCTTTTTATCCTTTGTTATTTGCTCGCGTGCCTTTATTCTTCCTGTTTATGTATTTCGAGAAGAGGAAGTGGAAAACAGCCCCGCCTCCCCCTTCCTCGGTTTATTGCATATGTTTTGTATTTACTCTTTTTTTTTTTTTTTTCCTCTTTACAATGTACGTATTTGAAACGGGATAAAATTATATATTTTTGTATGGTTGTTTGAAATTTATATTTACTTTTCACCTGCTCAACCTACTAATACTTTCTTCTATACCTTCCTGGAAACAAAACCGCGATTATCTGGATCCGAACCCCTGCTACGAAAAAGAAACTTAAAAGAAATTCGAGATTTTTACACGAAGATTTGAACCTCTGGGCATATGGTGTGGATATTTCCGGCTAATGCTATTTTATTTAGGTTTCAGTTTAAATGTGACTGAAAAGAATTCCTGTATTGGTTTGTGGAAGCTTCCTTTCTCGTGTGGTACCTACCTCTCTAGGGATTATCAGTGCCTTTTTCCTTGGGCGAGGCGTTCTTTTCCAAATTCTGCAGTTGCAGATTATCACGTGATATAAAATTAGTCTGCTATTTTCGCGTTTTGCCACTTCCATCTGACATCCATCTTACAACTGAACTCATTCAGCTAACTGACCTGATTAACTCGATATCATCAGTCTTGCACAAAGAATCATGTCGTGGCGTAACCAAGGAATCACAGGATCTAACAACATCCCGCTTGGCAGTCGCCGCAGGTTTGGCAGTGATGAAGACAACAAAAGCGAGGACTCCGCTTCAGTGTCAACCCCAGATGCTGGATTCAAACGTGGACGGAGTCCTGTCCGAGGTAAGTTCAGCACACCCTTCAATATATGTTATATATACCATATGCACAGAATCTAACTCTTTTGTTCCTTTAACAGCTGAACCCCCTGTTGACGGGGTTAAGAAGCGCAAGAAGCGCAACCGATGGGGAGATGCAGAGGAAAACAAAGCCGCTGGCCTCATGGGCCTGCCAACCTTGATCATGGCGAACATGACGAATGAGCAGCTTGAGGCATATACTCTTCACCTCCGCATCGAGGAAATCAGCCAGAAACTTAGAATTAATGACGTTGTCCCCGCGGACGGAGACAGGTGCGTAAAAAAATTACCATGTTCCCCTGTTCTTAGGACTAGGCCGAAAAAGCAATTTCCTAACAGATTCTTTTAAAACCGTTGTATAGGTCCCCTTCTCCCGCTCCGCAATACGATAACTTCGGTAGGCGTGTGAATACCAGGGAGTACCGCTACCGGAAACGCCTGGAAGACGAACGCCATAAGCTTATAGAGAAGGCCGTGAAGGTCATCCCCAACTATCATCCTCCATCGGACTACAGACGTCCGACTAAAACACAGGAGAAAGTCTATGTGCCCGTGAACGACTATCCAGAGATTAACTTCAGTATGATAACTAACCCTCTAACTCCTAACCTTCGTGTCCTTAACAATCTATTTCCTGATCTTTCTTTATTCTCAAAAAATGAACTCGAGCGAGCCCTCGAGTCGTTTCTTTTCTCTGTTTCCTATTTCTTTTCTTCTCTTTTTTCTTTTTCTTTTTTACTTTATCTTGAATATTTCCTTTGTTTTTGCCACTAACCTCCTACTTACTAATGCACTATTCACCATGACTTCCTATATTTATGAAATCTTCAAAGACTAACACATAGGCTACCACTCCCTCTTGTCAAAGTTGGCTTACTTATCGGACCTCGTGGCAACACCCTCAAGAAAATGGAAACAGAGTCTGGTGCAAAAATTGCCATTCGGGGCAAAGGCTCCGTCAAAGAGGGCAAAGGTCGATCTGACGCGGCTCACACTAGTAACCAGGAAGAAGATCTTCACTGTCTAATCATGGCAGATACCGAAGAAAAGGTTAACAAAGCGAAGAAGTTGATTCACAATGTTATCGAAACTGTACGTGTTATCTCCCGTCTGATCGATTGATTCTTTTCCTCTCCCATTTTAGTTGTATTGTCATATAAGTTTTCCTTACAGATTGAAAATAGGCTGCATCGATTCCCGAAGGCCAAAATGAGCTCAAACGAAACCAGTTGCGGGAGCTGGCGGCCCTTAACGGAACGCTCAGAGATGACGAAAACCAAGCTTGCCAAAACTGTGAGTTTTTAACCCTACCTCCCTAGGAATAAATGGCAACACACGGCTAATGATATATAACTAGGCGGTCAAATTGGTCATCGTAAATACGATTGTCCCGAGCAACGTAACTTCACCGCTAGCATTATTTGTCGCGTTTGCGGAAATGCCGGACACATGGCCAAGGATTGTCCGGATCGCCAGAGAGGAACTGATTGGCGCAATCATGGTCCTCCCGTGCGTCGTGGTGGCGGCGATGCTGTTGACCGTGAGATGGAGGTAAGTTTCCACCACCCTGATACTTCGTCAGAAAACACTACTAACATGATGATTTATAGCAACTCATGCAAGAACTTGGAGGCGCACCGCCAAGCGATGATAGCAAACCTCAGCGTCGCATCGAGGCTGGTCGTGGGAGCTATGAACAAAATGACAATTATCCTGCAGGCGATCGTCCATTGAAACCATGGGAGCGGGGTCCGACCGGTGGACCTGCCCCTTGGCAACGACCAAGGGAGGACCGGCCACCTCGTGATGATTATCCTCGCGAGCAAGGAGCACCGCCCCCCTGGGCAGCCCGTAACGATCGTGGTGATCATGGTGGCGACCGTGGTGGCCGAGAAAGTCGAGGGGGAAATGGCTATGGATATGGATCTCACGGCAGCAGTGGGTATAGCGGAGCCGGTGGACCTGATGGACACACCGCGTCGGGCGGGCCACCTCCCTGGCAGCAACAGCAGCAGCAACATCACCACGCACCGGCTCCAGTGCCACCCCCTGTTCCAGCAGCTTCGACAGGACATGCAGGCTACGGGTACCCTGGTTATTCAGCCTTCCCGCCCCATCAGAATATGGGGGCCCCTCCCGGTCTCAATGCAGTGCCACCTCCACCTCCTCCAGGGATGGGAGCCATGTTCCCTGGGTATGGTGCCGGAAGTCCACCCCCACCCCCTCCAGCTGATGGACCTCCACCACCTGTGAGTTATCCAGTTTCTGTGTTTTGAATATTTAATTAGAAAATTACTGACTTAACTTGCATTGATAGCCTCCGAGTGACTTGCCACCTCCTCCCCCTCCAGCCTAAATTTATCCTCCATCAAACCGAACCAGAAATATTTTATCAACACACTTTACTGCTACTGACACCAAGGAAAAGAGAATGCTAACTTACTCGCCTGAGTCCTAATTAACGGTTTTTATAGGCTTCCTTTGACCGAAAATTGTTCTTAGTTACCCCCCAATTCAGAAATACAGGCAGGTAATATGTGCTATGTGGACTGACAGCAGGGAAGGAGAGAAGTAAAATTAAAAATAAGAAAAGGGAATATTTGGACGCAAGGAGAAGCTTAAGAGGCGTATTTTATATATCAAAATAACTAGGAGCTTCGCTTTCTGTTTTTCAAACTAATATTTTGTGGACTAATAATTGACATTTTGCATAGGTTTAGCTACCTTTTTACTGATACATGGTGTCAATCACTGTACATACTAGTACATGTGCGGTAATCTTGTATATATATTAGTATTATTGATTCCTCGCCTGCCTTGCACACCAGGGCAGTGTATGTACAGTACTTTACATGTACATACAAATGTTGATCTGATGCGCTGAGATGGAACAGTGTGGTAGGGCAATGAAGCCGTTCTGTCTCCTCATTATTTGACCCGAGTGTAGAATCCGTAACTTGCAGCCAATGACAAGGACCCTCCCTGGTCCAGCTGGTGTCCGACGTTGTTTCCGCAGTAAACCTTGTGCTCTGGGATCCCAGCTTTGGCGGTGTAGCTTGCTGGTCAGATTGGCTGGTGGTTAATAATCAGCTCTGGTCAAGAAAATTAATATTTAGTCTCAACATCTCATCATCTATCTAGTAATCCAACAATTGATTGCTGGACAGAGAAAGCAATTCTGGATTCGATGATGATATATTCGACCTCATTCACTAATTTAACAATAGATCTCGTGGGACGATATAGAGAACGCATTAGTATTTTCATTCCTCCTATCTATCCTATCCTCTCCTCTCCCCACCGTCAATCAGCATGAGTTCGCCACAACAGCAACCGCACTCGTCGCCCGGAAGCTTCAGCTTGCCCACTGGGCCCAACTTCCACTCTTCTTCCTCATCTCATCTCTCGCCATCGCGCACCCAACAGAAAAAGACGTGGAAAAGCCCTAGCATCTCATCTCTCCATTCCTCGCGAGGGCATCCCCGCCGTTCTTCAATGAGAAGCACAGCGCCTGCAGCTGCAGAGGAGGCGGAGCGCACCCGTAATTCGCAGAATCTGACACGCGCAGATTCTTCGGGTTCGACGGGGATCAGGAGCACTTCAAGCTCCGGAGATAAGTGGTGGCATATTCACTTTTTCCAGGGCATGATAGACGATATCAAGAGGAGGGTGCCGTACTATGCTAGTGACTGGAAAGAGGCATGGGATTATCGCGTCGTTCCAGCGACGATATATATGTATTTTGCCAAGTATGACCCAGAGAATATATTCTTTCTTTCAATTTTTTTTTTTTTTTTTTTCCTCTTGATTGTTTTACATATTTCCTCTCTTATTAATTTGTTCCCTCGAACCCTGCAACCCTGCTGTGCCCCTCCCTCCAATGCCAAAGCGTTGCACCTTTTTTTTTTTTCCCCCCGTGAGTATGCTCAATGAGCGGCCTGGCGAGAACAACCAGATGAGTAGAATGCAGAGCCTATAAAGAACATGCATACAAGTCGTTCATAACGATGGAAATACTTACTGTACCTGCAGCATCTTGCCCGCTCTTGCATTTTCCTTGGACATGTTTGAAAAAACAAACATGAGCTACGGAGTCAACGAGGTATTGTTAGCCTCGGTGTTAGGCGCTGTGGTTTTCTCTTTACTTGCGGGCCAGCCTTTAGTTATCGTTGGAGTAACAGGTTAGTAAAGTATTGTGTTCATTCCGATACACCATTGTGAGCGGAGTAAGGGGTTCCCAGGTTATGCTAACTCACCTGGTCATAGGCCCAATTACTGTTTTTAACTATACAGTTTACGATATCATGTCCCCGACAGGCGTCAACTACTTGGGTTTCATGTGCTGGATTGGGATGTGAGTGAGGCCTGCACGACCCGTAAATTACACGGAATCTGGCGCCGTCCCTAGATTCATATGTTAACGTGGTTCCAGATGGGCGATGCTCATGCATTGGATCCTCGCCATTACCAACTCCTGTAACGCGCTGACATATGTCACCCGTTTCTCCTGCGACATTTTCGGATTCTACGTAGCCTTTATCTACCTACAAAAGGGAATTCAGGTCCTCACACGCCAATGGGGTAAATCTGGCGAAGCCTCTGCCTACCTTTCTATCATGGTGTCCCTTCTTGTGCTCATGTGCGCCTATATCTGTGGTGCGGTCGGGGAAAGCAACCTTTTCCAGCGTTACATCCGAAAATTCATCGAGGACTACGGCACTCCACTTACTATTGTGTTTTTCACGGGATTTGTCCACATTGGCCGCATGAAAAACGTGCCTGTTGAAACGCTGCCCACCAGCAAAGCTTTTTTCCCGACTCTCGACCGCAGCTGGCTTGTTAATTTCTGGGATATGGACGTCCGGGACATCTTCCTGGCGGTACCATTCGCCGTACTGTTGACAATTCTATTTTACTTTGATCATAATGGTTTTAACAATACTTTTCTTTGTGTTCCTCTTTCCTTCTCAACTGCTATTTTCTCATTTACAGATAATACTAATCGATAAGATAGTCTCATCCTTGATAGCCCAGGGGACGGAGTTTCCGCTCCGAAAACCTGCTGGGTTTCACTGGGATCTATTCCTTCTCGGTTTAACGACAGGCGTGGCCGGAATCCTTGGCATCCCGTTCCCCAACGGCTTGATCCCACAGGCGCCTTTCCATACCGCTGCACTGTGCGTTACCCGCCAGGTCGCCGACGAAGACGAAACGAATAAGGGTAAATCGGTTCGCGTCATAGATCACGTCGTTGAGCAACGATTCAGCAACCTAGCCCAAGGTCTGCTCACGCTAGGTACTATGAGCGGCCCGCTCCTTACCGTCCTTCACCTCATCCCGCAGGGAGTAATGGCAGGCCTCTTCTTCGTCATGGGCGTCCAAGCCCTCCTGAGCAATGGCATGACGCAGAAGATAAAATTCCTAGCCCAAGACAAGAAATTAACGCCGGCGTCCGATCCGCTGAAACGCATCGAGCGGAAATTGGCCATCTGGGCATTTGTGGGCATTGAGCTTGTCGGGTTTGGCGCAACCTTCGCCATAACGCAAACGATCGCGGCCATTGGGTTCCCCGTGTTCATCCTCATTCTCATCCCTGTTCGGACATTTTTGCTTCCACACTGGTTCACACAGGACGAGCTTGTCGCGCTCGATGCGCCTACTGCCAGCCCATTCACCATGGAGAGTGTGGGCGGAGCGCACGGCTATGGAGACAGTGATGTAACGGTTACGCCATCGTCTGGAGAGGGCGGTGGGATATTTAAATCTTCAGATTCTGCGATCGAGGATGAACTGGAGAGGGGTGAGTCGTTCGAACTTCATACCAGGTCTTCCATGCGGAGGAGGAGTCGTGGTGAAAATTAGTGCCTTGTTGCGCGTGTGTCTTTTCTTTTCTTTCTTTCTTTTTTTTTTTTTTGTTATTGGCGGCCTCCCGGGCCTCGCGCATGCTATGCTACATGTATACAATTGGGTGCAGTAATTGGATTTTATTTTTGATATGCCGCGTGCGGCTCAAAGGGGTCGCGGGGAAGGAGAGTGATTTCGAAAGCAAAAATTAGACATGATTTTGAGAGAATATTTTGTTGTGAAGGTTGGAGTGTTTGGTGGACGTATTGACGCATTTCAGTCCCCTCTTTTTCACCCTTTTTTTGAGTGGCATTTTTCTTTCCGGTTTTCTTCTTTTACAGGGCTCTTCTTGGGCTATGTTGGGGTCTCCAGCTCTATACACACAACCTCTTACTTTTGATGTTTGTTCCCTTGCTTGCTCTCTGGTACTCCCCACATTGCACAAGCTGTGCGGAATACAACTGCATTGACTTGTTAGTACGCTGGTGGGGCCCTTATTTCATATAATTTAGACCAAGATCCCTAGATTGGCTGTGATCCAGGCCGAATACACTGTATTGAAGTAGTCCTTGTTATGTATGTGGATCTTTGGAAAGGTTACTTTGATATATATCACATGATTATCTATGCCGTCACCGCTTTCAATTCAAAATCGGCAAAATGGCTTTTTATGCTCGGAGAAGAAAAAAAAAAGGCACGAACAGCCGTTGAGCAACTGCACCTGAGCAAAAAATGGCTCTTTCCAAAGATTTAGAAGCGGAACTGGATTCGGAGTCAGGAGGAGATTCCGATTTTTCTGCTAGCGGTGAATTATCCGACGGAGTCAAGATACCGGAGCGAACCCCACCCACTAAACGACGCCGATTATCAGAATCACCATCCTCGTCAGATACAGCGCAACCAGTACCAGTACAGCAACCCCTCTTTCCTACTATCTCACGAATAAAAAAGAAGGCCACAGAGGCCAATAGCAATAATGAAACCAATGGGAATGCGACGACGAATGCAGATCCTATAACAGCCCAGGATGCTGCAGCAGTAACAAGGCCATCAGATATTTCGTCATTTGCGTCCCTCGGTCTTGCACCATGGCTCGTAGGCTCCTTGTCGACAATGGCCATTAAACGACCGACGGCAATTCAGAAAGCGTGCATACCAGAGATTCTAAAGGGGAGGGATTGCATTGGCGGTAGTCGGACGGGCTCCGGGAAGACGGTAGCTTTTGCCGCACCCATATTACAGAAGTGGGCGGAGGACCCGTTTGGAATTTTTGCGGTGATATTGACGCCGACGAGGTACGCTCGGAGTGAGATATTTGTTTTCTAAAGCTTGGATGATCCGTTGGGACTTAGTTATCTATATTATACCTTTTTCTAATTGTAGTTTCATCAATATAGGGAACTGGCTTTACAGATATTTGAACAAATTAAGGCTATATCAGCACCGCAATCTCTCAAGCCTATTCTTATTACCGGCGGAACCGAGATGCGCCCCCAGGCTATTGCTCTCTCCCAACGTCCTCACATCGTGATTGCTACGCCTGGTCGTCTAGCGGATCATATTACCAGCTCCGGGGCAGATACGATCTGTGGCCTCAACCGCACACGCGTTGTTGTTTTTGACGAAGCTGACCGGCTTCTTGCATCTGGGCCGGGAAGCATGCTCCCGGATGTGGAAACTTGCCTCTCTGCGCTTCCCCCTTCGACAGCTCGCCAAACACTCCTCTTCACAGCCACGGTCACCCCCGAGGTTCGAGCCCTCAAATCCATGCCTCGCCCCGCGAACAAGCTTCCTATCTTCGTCACAGAAGTATCCACAGAAAACAAAGCTAGCATCCCACCAACCCTCAAGCAGACTTATCTCCAAGTGCCTCTTACCCATCGCGAAGCATTTCTCCACACTCTTATATCGACGGAAGCCAATTCTCAAAAACCCGCTATTATCTTTTGCAATCGAACCAAGACCGCAGATCTCGTTGAACGTATGATGCGGCGTCTTGGTCACAGAGTCACGTCGCTGCATAGTCTTCTCCCACAATCCGAACGTACAGCCAACCTATCTCGTTTCCGGGCTTCAGCAGCTCGTATATTAGTTGCCACTGATGTCGCCGCTCGTGGTCTGGATATCCCCAGCGTAAACTTGGTAATAAACTTCGATGTACCTCGCAACCCTGATGATTATGTCCATCGTGTTGGCCGAACAGCTAGAGCTGGACGTGAAGGTGAAGCAGTTACTCTGGTTGGTCAACGTGATGTGCAACTAGTTTTGGCCATCGAAGATCGTGTCGGGAGGAAAATGGTAGAGTGGAAAGAGGAAGGTGTCAGCATTGAAGGTCGGGTTGTACGTGGAGGAATTCTCAAAGAGGTGGGAGAGGCAAAGCGGGAGGCAGTAGGCGAGGTGGAAGAGGGTAGAGATGTTCTTGGCCGTCGGGTGAGAAAGTTAAAGAAAGTCCGTTAGCATGCTAATAATTTCCCCTTCTTCCATGTCTATCTTATTCGCCATTTTGTACCGTTCCGTTTCTCAGACTTCCCGTTGGCATTTTTGGTCTACCAGGAAGGAGAGAGTCCAAGTCTCATAACTTTCGTACCACTTTGGGCGCCGACGGGTCCTTTTTGGCCTGCCTTCGGTTTCTACTGGAGTTTCTCCGTGTGTCGCAATTGATGCCTCTTCCAGCTTTCTTTTCCGCCCCATTGGGACCTTTGCTTCAGATCCTTCATTCGAAACCACCTCATGAGTTTTCGTCTGTGCCTCAATCCCTAACGCTCCAGGAGCTGCCATCTGATCTCCAGGAACGTTTTCAGCTATCATACCAACAGGCGTAGTTTGAACTATGACCTTTCTACTCTTACCCTTGGCTGGCGGCCGTTCCCACTTCTCATTTGGCCTAGTGGCTGGACATTCCCCCTGAGTTGTCCTCTTACCCCTCGTTGCCGCCAGAGAGGTTTCCGTTGGATCATTTAGATTTTCATCCTTTTCTTCCAGTAACCTTGGAACTTTTACCCATCGTTCGGGAGCAATATCCGTCTCCAGCGTCAGTGCTATGGGGTGGTCCCGCCTGGCTACTCGATTACTCAGTGCCTTTACTGACTCTCTCTCATTCTGTCCTGTGTTAATAATATCATGAATAGCTCCTAGGGATGTCCCAGTATCACCGTCTGGGGCTGATTCCGTTGCTTTTGGGGTTGATTCAAGAGAAATGCTGGCTCCTGGTGCCAGTCCTTCGGCAAATATTGGCTCCTGTGATTCCTTATTCCGATTTTCCGGTGTGGTATCTGCCATTGCTTCAGGTTTTAGGGTCGGATCAATTCTCGAAACTAGCTCTGAGGGTGACATTGTCGAGGCTTCGGGTGAGCTTTTCCTCCGTGTAGGTGACCTTGTTGGAGCAACTATTCGTTCCTGTTTCGGGACAGACTTCGCTCCTAAATCCACACCTTTTCTTTGTCGCTGGATGTCCGAACTAGCTACTGGAGCATCGGCATTCTCTCCCCTTGGCTCCTCGTTTGAACTTTGGTCAACGGTACCTTCTTCGACATCCACTGTAACCTGGTAAGTGCCTGAGTGCCGCTTCATCTTCAACCACGTCGATTTGTCCATCCACTGGCCCGTTTCCAAATCCCATGAAAATCGAATGCGAGAATTATCTTCTTTTCGTTCCGGGTTTCCGACGGCCTCGTACCGGTTATAGATGGAGCGACTGATGTCCTCGAAGAACAGAAAAAACGTATCATTAGATATTCTTTACTCAGAATGGACGGGTAATCTTTTGGAGGAAAGAGCATTGGAGTGGTTGTTTGTGAGCGTTTGATTGCATGTCCGCAAGAAAAGGAATCTCACGGTGGTTTTTCCCCTTCCCAACCCAGTTGGTCACGCCAAAAGTCCGTCCCCCTACCCTTCCCCTCATAGTCGCCACAAAACATTATCTTACATCCTTCTGCTGGCGGTGCATGACAGATAAATTTCTCAGCTTTTATTTCGTACTTGAGGATAACGACGGCTAGATACAAATTCCAAAGGAAAAACAAGTTCAAGCAAATCGCTTTTGTCACTCACTTTGCTTTGACCTGATGCTTTCCAATCTCCGCAAGGTACTTGCCTCTGCTCCTGTGCACATACCCACCTGGGGTGTTCCGTCTGTCGCCTTCTGTCTGTGCCCAATCCTCAACCACATGTCCTCTACCTTCTTGAACATATTTCTATATAGAATTGTCTTGATGGGATTCCTTTCTCTTTTCATTTCTTCTCGTGCAGCTGAAACCGTTTGGAGCCACGTATAATTGGTACAAGCTCATACGCTTGGGTTAATGTTTTGGTGATTATTTTGTCTCTTTTGTTCCTTTTGTTCGACAATGGGAAGAAATACATTGAGGGGGTTTTTGAGAATAACTTGAGCTTAGAGTTTAGGAAATCTCCAGCTCTTTTTTTGCTCTTGTTTCGTCTTCAGCGGGCCTTAGTTGCCGTGTGGAAACACCCGGCCGCTTGTTCTGCACAACTCAGGAATTAATCATTTTTGGGGCCTAGATTACAAATACTGGGAAAATATGAACAGGTGTGGATTAGAATACAGGTACAATATAGCTACATGTAGAAGTAGTGAAGATAAACGTAAAAAACCAAAGATGTTTATGGACTGGCAGTCCATTATAGTCCACCCCCCGTGTTATACTGGTGCTGGAGCTATGCTTGTTGCTGTGCGACATTGAGAGGCCACGGCCTATTTTTTTACTCTTGTTTCATTAATAGCCATTGTTTTATACACTGTACATGCCTCTTTGTTCCTGCCTTTGTTTACAGCTGTAATTTTCTTCCCTCGGTTTCTTAGACTCAGGTTTCATTTTTTATTCATTATATTCTGACTATTTACACATGCAAAAACATACTTAAGATACAATAGGCCATACAGCTATCCACTGAAAGAACAAAAGTAATGTTTAATTAAAACTTTCCCCATACCTTCGTACGTTCGAGGCGAAATTACCTCTTTGGTTTAGCCAATGAAGACTCGGATTTAAGTTCGGCGCGGCCCGATAAATCAAATAAGCGATAGGCGCGCGTGTCTTGAAAATGTACTGTACCTTCCTACAGGATCTACTAGTGCATTATCATATCCAGGCTTCGCCCTTTATCTCTTCCCACTTTGCCTATGAAAGACACCTATATGGTTCCGATATGACTGACAGAAGGAAAATTATAAGTTTAGGAAACATTGCTTAAACCTAGTATGAAAAAACTCCGGATCAGTCAGACTGCTCGACCGTCCAGAACCACCCATGGCCGCGAGATTATGCCAGCGCGGACTTAGAAACCTGGCGATCTTCGACTGAATGAGGATGGCCTTGGTAATGCCTGGCGAAATTCAGCAATAGATCCAAGGGCTGGGATGGCTGCGACTTCGCCTACGAGATAATCACTGTCTGCTAATTCGAACTCAAGCCGTCGATAACCCTTAGGAAGATAAGAGACAAACATGGCTTCAAGGCAGCCCTTAGGGGTTTGTTTACCTGCCCAGGCCTACCAGTGGAAGTGTTGTCTGGAAGCGATTTACGCGGTACATGAGGTTTATGTTTGTCGGGAAAACAGTCCCTGCTCGTGTCGGAGAAGTGCAAAGCTAACCACAAGGGGTATGTATGGTAGATGGGTTGGGGAGTTTCATCTCGCGTGTTGGAGTGGAGGATGCGAATTTTTGGTCCTCGCGGGAGAGTAGATGTAGTTGATTAGTGAAAGATTGCTTGAGCGGAAGAAGGGGGGAGCTGGGAGCAAGGGTAATTATATCGTATAGGTCCAGGGTTTCGAAAGAAAGTGGCTGTATTTTGGTATGCAGAATTCCCCGTTCACCGCGTCTTGAATTTGTAGAAGTCCTGGAGATGATATACGTATCCTTGATGTACTGGGCTTTAGAAATAGAGATTTAGATAACCGGGCGGTCCATAAAAATAGCGTTTCTTAGTGGGTGGGCCAGGTTAAACAGAAGTCTCGCCGGAGCAGCGGTCCAGACTAGTAGTCGAAGAAAAAAGAAGGCTTCAAAGTGGGATTCTGATCGTTAAAAAGAAGAGGAAAAGGAAACGAATAAAAATGTACTGAAAGCTGGTATATATATGCTTAGCATAAATTCGTATATAGTTATAGCTCAGCAGTGAAGTTATAAAGGAATGTTTCCGTTACCCAACGGCCGACCAATTTTGTGCTAACAATTGAACATTGCCAGCAGTAGAAACTCGATTCCCTGGCCAGTACACCATATTCACTACGGCTGAAGCCGATAAACAAAATGGAACAGATCCAATGGACAGGGCAAGAAGATGTGCAGTTGTCGATGAGAACGAGGCTATGTCAAAGGCGGTGTTGATATCTTTGTTTCAATAGCAGAAGAAGCAAAACAACCTCATTCTTAGGGAATCGAGAATGACTGAATGAATGGCATCGAATAGCCTCTATGGGTAAATTGAAGTGATACCATTTTGGTATAATTTCTAGTACATCCTGTATTTAGAGATTGTATTTTCATGAGACGAAGTTTTCTTCTCATTTGACCGTTTCAGGGGCTGTCTTCAGGGGCCAACCTTCGAGTAATGTTATGAAACAAAAGCTTGTGGATGAGGATCGAAAAGATATATCAAAGTCGTTTCTCTTCTTCTAGGTATCTTGGAAAAACAAGATAAATGCTTCTCCATCTGGGTATTCCACCACAGCCAACAAATTCGCGTCCCAGAAACAAAAAAACGTTTCTCCACAGTCCGAAAACAAACCAAGGGAATCTCGTTATCGTCCTCATGGAAGCCAACCATCATCCTCACCAATTTCTACCTAGCAATATCGTACACGAGAAGGGGAAAAAAAGAAAGGGAAAAACAAATCGAAATCACCTATGGAATTAAACAAAGCAGCAACAAATCCAAGTCCACATCCATCATTGTTCAAAAGAGGGAAAAAAGCAAAATATGACACCACCTCCCCTTCTCAAAAGACGAAATTGCACATTGTGATTAGGGGATTACTGATATGAATTGGAGGCCATATATTATCACCCAGTCCACTCATCCAAGTTATCATACTCAGTAGTAGTCTTCATCAGCTTCAGAAGCCCATCAAGCGCCTCTCCCTTCTTCGCTTTGGCAATCATTTGGTCCACGGAGCACATTTTCGCGTTTCTCTCGATGACAATAGGTGAGTCTCCTGTGTGTGGTGGGCTGCAGGGCTGCATGGGTGAGGTGAGGGTTTCTGCAGGGTAGTTGTCCGCTTTCCCGTTTTCATTCTCGTTGCCGTTACCAGCGTCGGTACCGCTGATCTTATTGATTGCGATGACAGCGTTTTCCGCTTTGGCTTTGGTTGGCGTCAACTCATTTTCTACATGCTCATGTCCGTGGTCATTCATTTCCATCTGCATCTGCATCTCTAACTCAATTTTCCCGGCATAATTTTCACCTGTGGCTGAGGCGGGGGGCGAAGATGGCATAGTATTATTAGTGGGCGCGTAGCGGGTCGAGTACGCCATCGGTTGCAGGTCCGGTGGAGGGAGGAGCTTTGGCATCTTGGCTTTTGGAGTTAAGTCCTCATCCGCATCGTCCATGTATCTGTGTTTGCTCGCGGGGCGTGAGAGGGGCCACAACGGTTTAGGGGGGTAAGGCCGATCACGGTTGTTGGCCTGTTCCTCGAGCGCTACCAGGCGACGGTCAATGTCATTCTGGGGCGCTTTGATCTTTTTCATGGCTGTTTGGACGCGGCTGCGGAGGAGGTTTGCTTTCTGTGCGGTATTAGTGGAACTATCCAGCAGATGCTATGATAGCGGGCAATTGTGATGTCTTTCGAGGTTTGCTAACCTGTTGGATGAATGCCTTTCTCTCAGCAGGGTCTGTTGGCACAATCGAGGCGGGGGCTGCTGTTGTTTCGTTTGCAGGAATCTCTTGTGTAGGACTGCTCGAAGGGGAAGACGGGGAATTGAGTGAGGACTTCTTGCTCTCAGACTCAAAGCTGAGATTGAGTAGAGATGACATGGTGTCACTCTGTTGTGAGGATGTGTTCTTGGGCGGCGTGTCTAGATCAAAAGCATGTGCGGTTTGAATGAAGGAAGATGAGATGATCTGTGAGGATCTGTTAGTTTATAGTCCTGTTTCTTCTCTTTCTCCCACATATGCCATGTGATGATATTCTTTGTTTATTGTTTCTCTTCAGCACACAATAACACACACCTGTTTATCTGCACCTGTACTAGACTGTGTGTTATTCTCTTGATAGATATAGAACTCATCCTCCCGTCGGACCTGGCTGAAGGAACTTTTTGTTGAGCTCGATCTGTTCTGAGAAGAGTCCACCTGATCAATTGATCTTTTCTGGCCGGCCAACACTGGCGGAGACATCGAGGGCTTGCTCGACTTGCTCGCGGACTGAGAATTGGAGGGGGCTAGAGACGCGTTGGTTGATTTCTCAACCAGAACGCGTCGTTCGGATTTCATGGGACTTGATTGTGACATTATGAGCGTATATGATACAAACGGCGGCGAAGAAGGTATAGGTGGAAAATATGGAGGTGGAGAGCCAGCCGTGGCGGGAGAGAAGGGCTCTGTATGGGGGTTCTGATTCTTATTGAGCTGATGTTATAGTTAACTAGCTTAGATGTCACGCCGAAAACGGAGATACCCACATCTGCGAAGTAGGAAACGTAGGTACAGGAGGAGAGCAGAAGTCAAAGGAAAACACGCTGCGATTGGCCGTCCATAGCCAATTGAACCTAGAAAAGTACAAACGAAGCGAAACAAAATTGCAGGAGAGGGTTGCGGGCGGGCGTCGCGTGTAGGGTTGTATCTCCACTAACTAGTTATTTGTCAATATGCGCGCCTGCTTGGCTTAGTTACGGACTAAGTAATGCGGTCTTCGGCGCCGGAAAAACCACAGACCAGACGCGGATACAATTTATTGCCTGAAGGGAAAATGCAAACAGAACACGCTGAAGGATATTTGGATTCTTATACGATGATAAATCTACGTGTATGTTGGCGTTACAATTGTTGTTGCTGGGTACATTACCGCAGATAAAAAGGTGAGCATTGACAAACATAGTAGAGCTATCTACATGTACTAGTAAATAATAGTAGTCTCAAGTCTACTCACTTCTACTCCGTAGGAGGGAGATTAATATTACTGTACATTTTCAATATGGATACCATACTGTCGTGCTTGATGGATTGCAAAGTTGCAGTTGGCGGATGCCCCGCTAGTTAAAAAAGAAACAGCCCGAAGCGTCTCCTTGTATACCCCACATACTGACCGAGTCACCATATTTATCCAGAGAGATCACCAACCCAGCCATATTTGTGGCATTAACATATATATTCCTGGTGGACATTCTTTTATTTTTCAGACACGAGGAATACATTTACCAGGAAAGTAAGTCACATCCCTCTTCTCCGCTCTGCAACACCCTGCCCAAGGACAGTCGGTTGTCTCTACCCCTCATCCTTCCTAGACGATAACAACTGACGCCCTGACGCAGGAGATGTCTCAACTCGCCGTTGCAACAAAGGCCAACAATGCCTTCCTCCTACCAACCCTTCTTGCTGTCAACCATGTCAAGCAGACCCTCCCGGGCACTGACATCGCCGTCGTGTTTGAGGATGTGGAGTCAATTGGATCCCAAGATGCAAAGCTGGAGCTTAAGACGGACGATGGGAAGACAATTTACGATGACGATATCTTAAAACATCTGGAGAATATATATGCACCTCTGCAAGCTGGGGACAAGGAGCAGGTTTGTCCAAATACAGACGCTACCTGTTACCCGACTCTTGCTAACTACAATTACTCATTTTTTTCTAAAACAAAAATGTAGGTCGATGAATGGGTGAAGAGATCAGCTGCTTTGAGGCCATTGGACTTCAAAGCATTGGACCAGCCAATGAAGGAGCTCGATTCCCACCTTACCCTGCGATCGCACATCGTTGGCTATTCTCTTACCTTGGCAGATATTGCTGTCTGGGGAACCCTTCGTGGAAATAGAATCGCCATATCGAGCATTAGAAAATCTGCGACAACCACCAGCCGCTGGTTCGCATTCATCGAAGCAGCCTATCCCTGGGTGAACATTGCCGTGGCTGAGTTGAGTGCTAGTTCTCAGAAGAGAAAGGCCGCGGCAAGTGCCGCTGGTGCAAGCTACAACATCGGTCTCCAGAATGTGGAAAACGGTGTAGTGACCCGGTTCCCACCAGAGCCATCGGGGTATCTGCATATCGGACATGCGAAAGCAGCGCTGTTGAACGATTACTTCGCCCATGAACAATACAAAGGCACCATGATTTGTCGATTCGATGATACCAATCCCTCCAAGGAGAATCAGGAGTTCGAGGATGCGATCAAGCATGATTTATCCCTGTTGGGTATTTATCCGGACAAAACCTCTTTCTCCAGCGATTATTTCCAGGAAATGTACGAATACTGTGTCAAAATTATCAGTGATGGTAAAGCCTATGCCGACGACACTGAGAAGGAAGTGATGCAGGATGAGCGGTTCAGAGGTGTTGAGAGCAAGCGCCGTAACGAAAGCGTGGAGGACAACCTGGCACGGTTTGCTGAAATGAAAACCGGCTCAGTTGAAGGCCAGCGCTGGTGTATCCGTGCAAAGATCTCGGTTGACGACTTGAACAAAGCACTTAGAGATCCGGTCATCTACCGCTGCAACCTGGAGCCACACCATCGGACTGGTAGCACATGGAAAATCTATCCGACCTACGATTTTTGTGTTCCTATCCTGGACTCCTTGGAGGGTGTCACCCACGCATTGCGAACCACTGAGTACGGTGATCGGAACGCACAATATGCCTGGATGCAGGAGGCTCTTGGCATTCGCAAGGTCCATATCTGGGACTTCTCGCGTGTAAACTTCATTCGTGCGGTGTTGTCGAAGAGAAAGCTCACGAAGTTAGTCGACGAGGGCGTCGTATGGGGGTGGGACGATCCACGCATGCCTACGATCCGGGGTATCAGACGACGCGGTATGACTGTACCTGCCCTGCGTGAATTTATCCTCAAACAAGGCCCCAGCCGAAACATCGTAAATCTTGACTGGACGCTTTTCTGGGCGACTAACCGCAAGTATATCGATCCTGTGGCCCCGCGTCATACCGCTGTTGACAAGCAGGACGTGGTCCTGGCCACTGTCGGCGGGATTGATGGTGTGCAAAGCGCTGAGAAACCAAAACACGGCAAGAATCCAGAGCTGGGCTCTAAGAAAGTAATCTACAGCAGCAAAATCCTCCTCGACCAGGTGGACGCCGCCACCTTCCAACCAGACGAGGAGATCACCCTGATGAACTGGGGCAATTCAATCGTGCGCAAGATCAATAGCGATCCGGCCACGGGCAAGATCAATGGCCTCGAGCTGGAGTTGCATCTAGCCGGCGACGTTAAGAAGACGGATAAGAAGGTCACATGGCTGGCGCAGGAGGGCCAGGACCTCGTCCCTGTCGAGCTCGTGGACTTTGACTACCTCATCACCAAGGATAAGATCGAGAAGGATGAGGACATCCATGACTTTTTGACGCCGCAGACAGAGTTCCGCTCTGAAGCGTTTGCGGATTGCAATGTGGCTGGGTTGGCGGAGGGGGATATTATTCAGTTCGAACGGAAGGGCTATTTCAGGCTGGATCGGCCGTATAAGGATGGGAAGGCTGCTGTCTTCTTTAATATCCCTACTGGTAAGACTGGATAGAGGACTCTATTTAGGGAGTATTGTGGGTGGGTGGCTAGAGAAGAAAAACGTTTGTGATATATTTTCTTTCTTATCTTTTATCCTTTTGCCTGTTTCTTTTCTCTGCTCCGATGTGAACTTGAATAAATATCAAAAGCTATCAAACGATTCCCTCGTGAGTTTTGGCAAACTAGGGTTGCCATAGTTGATCTAAACTACAAACAGGTAACTACCACTGGCCTATGCACACATTTCTGGTTTCAATATCTGATCTCATGATCGGCAATCCGACAGTTGCTATTTGTCTGGATACCATGATCTCGAAAATATATGGATGACTTTTACCCAACCTCCAACCAGTTAGTAAATAAGAGTCAAAGAGCTTACGTTTACCCTACATACAAAAATTTTGTACAGTAACCCCCAGTCAGCTGAGGGGCAACTGCAGGATGTTTGAGATCCTCACCGTAGCGCTCTGTTATCAACCGTTCTACAATAAGAGCCCGCGTCATTGGCTAAATATTCCCCAGTTTTTGGTCGGGGTAGATGGATTTAATTGTCCTGCGTTAGGAGAAAATATTCTTTCGCCTTATGATATATATATATATATATATATTTCAAAATATTAATGCATCCAGTTCCAGTTAGATATATATTGGAGTCTACCGATCGCCTGTTTTTAAAGGCCGGTGTACCGTATCTACAAACCCAGAGCCCGCATGTGGGAACTCAAGACACACGACATGTGATATCAATTTAAGGTTGGATGTCAGTGAGATTTGTCGGCTGATTTTCGTGTAGGCTTGGTGGTGTCAAACACAAATAATACCCGAAAAGATCCTTCGTTTCTTCAACAGTATTTTGGTGGTGATGCTTGAGTAGGCTTGGGATATCGATTTTGTTGGAATCAGGGAGCGGGCCAGGCGGAGGGGTTGGGAACGGGCGAAGAAGACGAGGGCCCTAACTTCCAAGTTCCATCCAAGCCAAATGGAGCAAATATTTATGCAAGGGCGCATTGGCGACTTGCAGATTGTCAAACGTCAGCATGAGCAAATAACTATCAGGTGGTTGTGGAATTGGTTACATATTCTATTGGTTGTAAGACGTGAGAAACATGCAGGACCAGCCATGTATTTTCGGTGCAA
This sequence comes from Histoplasma ohiense, assembly GCA_017607445.1. Classification (NCBI taxonomy): domain Eukaryota; kingdom Fungi; phylum Ascomycota; class Eurotiomycetes; order Onygenales; family Ajellomycetaceae; genus Histoplasma; species Histoplasma ohiense. The sequence goes on along the minus strand of JAEVHH010000003.1, from coordinate 5,899,435 downwards.
ATAAGGAATAAATAAATAAATGAAAATGACCTTACTTCGTCTAGACGCTTTCTCGCGGAGGGCTGAACTTTGGAGTGTGGGTGGCATCTAGGAGCATCCCCTAATGCGTCTGATGTAAAGCTAATTGACTGCCTTAGTGAGATGCTTGATTCAAGGCTCGAATCTATAGCCACCGTTTTGAGCCCGCTAATGGAAAAAAAAAAAAAAAAAAAAAAAAAAAAAGGAAGAGTCAGCAGCAACAAATATGGAATAGCGATAAATAGAGGGTAAACCTGCCATTCTGTTGTTAAGGTTAAAGTATACTGTTTGTTGATGCTACTGTTGAGCGACACCGGGAAGGAAGGTTTGTCGATATGAGCTATCCCCTGGATGACGGATGAGCGTCCACTTCCTCCCAATCTCTCTCTCTCTCTCTCTTCTCCATCTCTGTCTGCGCGCAACCCCATTCTGTGGGGCGATCTGTGTGTTTTGTCTTTTTGCTATTTGTTGTTAGTTGTAGAGCGGACAACAAACAGCAACAGGAGCGGGGACCGGGACCAGCTGCGGCTCCACTTGGCCTGACTTCTCCGCATGACCTCATCCGTTCTAAACTTAAACCTCCTCAACGCTCGCTTTCATCCACCAGCAATTGCCCCTCCGCGCGGACTACTTCTCTCCTCCTCCCAATCCTCCTCCAGCAACACCGCAATGCTGAGGCGGTTTTCTCTTTAGAAATCCTATTGCCCTTTATATCCTTAGCCGCTGCTGTTTCCTGGTGAAGCTGGCACCATGCGATGGTTACTCACTCCGCTCGTTGGGGCAGCCATCTTCCACTCCTTTCTTGTTGCCGCCTCTCGCCTTACCCCTCCTGTTCTTCCGTTGATCGTGCGGGATCCTTATCTCAGCACTTGGCTCGGCAATGCCAGAGATGACCCGTGGAATAACTGGCCCATGTTTTACACGGGAGAGCACCTTGGGCTCTCCCTAATGGCTGCTATCCCGGACACTGGATTTGTATATCCCCTTCTTGGACGTCCTCACGATTCCCTGACGCCGGTTAAGGCTAGCTCTGGGTATGCTTTACTGCTGTGATGCTTAATCAATGTGAGGAGTTCTTTTCTGACAATAGAAAATTACACAGCTATAAGATCTCGTATCCAACATATCTTGGTGCCAAATACGATGCTTCCACGACCAATTTGACCTACTCCATAGCTCCACCCGAATCCCAATCGTCAGCGGGACCCCTTCACATCACCGTTTCATTCCTTTCACCCATCACTCCGACTTCTACTCTTCGTCAATCAATTCCCGCTGCGTATATCACCGTGTATGTCAAGGGGAATAGGAATGCTCACATCTACATGGACATGAACGGCCAGTGGGTCAGCGGTTACCGAGGGGCCCGCATTGTATGGGATTTCGACAAGATAACTCCCAGGAATGGAGGTCCTCGCCTTAATAGGTGGCGGGTCAGACGCGAAACGGAGCAGCTGTTCACCGAACATAGTGACCGCTCTGAATGGGGCAGCCTGTATATCGTTGCTCCAAAGGTAAGAATTCCTGATAGCTACCTTTGGCATTAGGGTTAACGAATATCCCAATTAACTAAACATTATTATTCAACAAACTCAGGATGTCCTATATGAATCTGGGACGTCTGCTGTACTTCGCAAGCGGTTTGCAAGGACTGATGCTTTGCGAAATGTCAACGATGGCTCCTTCCGATCGATTATGGACGAGGAGCCCGTCTTCGCATTTTCCAAGTCATTTCTTCTCAATGGAACTGGCAATAACTGCGAAACTGGTTTGATGCAAGAAGACCAAGTCACCTTTACCATCGCTCATATCCAAGATCCTGTTGTCCAATTTGCTGCCGCCCGCGGCTTGACCATGATGAAACCCCTTTGGCAATCCTGGTTTAGTAGTGTGGACAACCTTCTTTCTTTCCACTATTTCGACTTCCAAAATGCATCTGCTCTTGCCACGAGTTACTCTAAACAACTCGAAATTGATGCGTTTTTGTCGGGTGCAGAAGATTACGTTGACGTTGTCGCTCTCTCTGCAAGACAAGTTCTCGGTGCAACAACCTTCTCGGGGACAGCAGAAAATCCAATTTTGTTCCTCAAGGAGATCTCCTCCAATGGAAACTTCCAGACAATTGACGTTATATTCCCGTCTTTCCCTTTCTTCCTCTATACCAACCCCAGATGGCTTGCCTACCTTTTGGAACCATTGATAGAACATATGCTCAGCGGCCAATATCCAAATACTTACGCGATGCACGACTTAGGTTCTCATTTCCCTAACGCTACTGGTCATCCAGACGGAAGAGACGAATACATGCCGGTAGAAGAATGTGGAAATATGCTAATAATGGGCCTTGCCATCGTTAATTCGTTGCGTTACCCTGCGAAGGGCTCCGGCTCCCCCATTAGAAACACTAAACGTGGCAAAGATACTGGCATATTCCCACTGACAGACCTTGAGTCAAGCGGTGGCATAGATAAACTCGATAGCCCCTGGGCATTGATGCCTAACGCCGGTGATAAAGCACAGCTGTGGGTCGAAAGATCCTACAAGCTATGGAAACAATGGACCGGATACTTGGTCGAATTTTCTTTGCTTCCTGAGAATCAACGTATGTCTATCCTGAAGTCATTTCGTGGTTATCGCAGGCTAACCTGTATGCAGTATCTACCGATGACTTCGCTGGATGGTTGGCACTTCAGACAAATCTTGCGCTCAAAGGAATTATCGGCATTAATGCTATGAGCAAGCTTTCTGCCCTCGTCGGAAATAAAGCTGATTATAAATACTACAAGGTTTGTTCAGAATGGGAACTTCATTTAAACATAGAGAAACAAACGCACTATGCTAATTTAAATAATCTGCTTACCAGAATATTTCTGACACCTACATCACGAAATGGGAAGAGTATGGTTTTTCGAGGGACAAAACTCATGCTAAACTCTCCTATGACTGGTTTGGTTCTTGGACCACCTTGTACAATTTGTACGCAGACTCCCTTCTCTGTTTCCATCTGGAGGATTCCTTGGAGAGTACCTCCGATGGAAATGAGGCAATCGACCACGGCGACCCACAAAAGCCCCTTGATCCACCGAAATTAGGCCATGTCGGTTTTGTACCAAAACGGGTTTATGAACGGCAATCGAAATGGTATCACTACGTACGGCAGAAATATGGACTTCCGCTGGACAGCCGGCATCTCTACACTAAGACTGACTGGGAGTTTTTCTCCATGGCGGTATCCAGCAAAAACGTTCGCCATGAAATCCTTCAGTCGGTTGCTAAATGGCTCAATGAAACAGTCACGGATCGCCCATTCACTGATTTACATAAGACAGAAGGTGATGGTGGATTTCCTGGGCCTAATTTTTTCGCTCGACCTGTAATTGGTGGTCATTTTGCGTTCCTTGCCCTTGAGAGGGCATGCAATGGGAATGCCATGGCTGGTTTGGACTTCTTGGATGATGAAGTGTTGGAAGATGGGTACCCTAGTTGCGAAGGTGATGACTGCCCTTCTTACAAGGACCATAGAGACGGATACGATGAAGATTACGATGACTATGATGACAGCGATGAATCAGCTGCTGGATATGCGGGGAGGAGAGGGCCTCAGTTTAGATTACTGGCCAACCTCCCTAAGACACTCACTAGATGGGCTGGTCCCCGTAACTAGCTGCGCGGTGAACCTGTCATCACCTTATTTTTTTTTGGGAGGGGGGAAATGCTAGAAGCCATCCCTTTCCTTTGGCGTTGATATCAATTGTCTAGATTATTTGGCTTTTTCGGAATGGATTTTTCCTTTCAACTACGCCAGCCTTAGGGGTATAGACCGCTTATTTGGATTGGCTTTGGCCTCTTATTCAGTCTCTATTAATCTGTGTCTTGACTTGGATTTGCGAGTGACATTTTCTACTTCTTGCTCAGAGACGGATAAAGAGAATCATCCCGTCTGATTTCCCTTTCCTTTCCTCATCTCCATGTCTCTAGTTTCGGCATGTTCATGTTCTAGCTATACACCGATTCATTGTGAGGTTTATTTTTACTTTTACACTCTCTTAGAATGGATCTATAGTTAAGCGGCCTCCCTCCCTTTCATCATTTTCTTTTCCATCCATTTTTAGTTAATTCCGCCTATTGAAGTTCGTTTAGGTATCGATTCTCACACTGATTCTTGTCTTGTCTTGTCTTGTCTTTGTCCCCAGCTTTAGTTTTCATTATGTTATTTTTGGTTGCTAGAGCTGGCCTGCTTCCTTCTTCCCTCTTGGTTAGGAGCCAGTAGTTGGGTCCAGTAAGAGGGAGGTTAGATACCCTCCTCATTTCATAGTGGGATAATATTTTTTTTTCTTCTTTTCCTTTTTTAAAAGCCACACACAGAGAAATGAACAGGTGGGTAGGCGTAGGTAGCATACAGAGTACAGTTACATGTTTTTAATAACCCAGACATCTCAATGAGAGAAAAAAAAAAAAAAAAAAAAAAGGTAAAATAAAATCCAAGACATTTATTCCCCCCTCCTTCCCTTCCTCATTCACATACATATAAAGGTAAAGACAAGGGTACAATGTTCTGTCTCTCTCTCCCATGATCTCATCATCTTGAGATGTCTTGTATCACAGGAAAGGGGGGGGGAAATGAAAAAAAAAAAAGAATAATAAATAAATAAATAAACAAAATAAAAAGACAAAAAGGTTTTTCTTGTTCCATTTGTTAATTTTTTGGTTGTTTTGTGCTGAGTAAGAGGAGTTGGAGGTTTACAGCACCAAGGCAAGGCAAGGCAAGGCAAGTCAATATGAGAGAAGATGAGATAGAAAGTGAAGGGTGGGGAAAAAGGGGGAAATTAAAACAAAAAACAACAAAAGGACAAAAGGGAGAAAGTAAAAGGAGTAAAAAAGTTTAAGTGATTAAAAAGAAAAAGATCAAAAACAAAACACATACAAAAAAAATTATTAAAGCTTCTCTTCTCCTTTTTTATATATTTTTTTTTTTTTGGATACCTTACCCTCCTCCCCTCCTTCCTTTAAAATCACCAACTGCCAGCCAGATAGAGAAAAGGGGAAGGAAAAGAGGGGAGACGGATACAGGTTATCAGCACACACACACAAAAAAGAAAGTAACTATTTGCCACCAAGGGCCGGGAAGTTCTTCTCATCGACGCTAGGCCCAGCAGCGGGACCACCACGGCCGCCGCGATGGCCAGCACCACCGGGTGCACCGCCGCGGCCCCGGCCGCCAGCGCCTCCACGGCCACCTCCACGGCCCCCGCGGTTGCCACGGGGCTGCTCGACAAAGCGCATATCAACCTCAACAAAGGCTTTTTCCTTCCTGGCCTTCTCGCGCCGCGCCTTCTCCTCCTTGCCCTTGATGTAGGCCTCCTCGTCCTCGTCGCGCTTTAACGCCTTGGCCGTCGCCCATTTCTTATCCGCCTTGACGCCCTCGTTGGGCTTGCGGGCTTCCTTGACGCCAAGGTCGTCGCGGCGCTGCTCGGCCTGCTCGGCTAGGTACTCGGCGTAGGACTTGGCCTTGTCTTCGGCTTCCGCGGCCTCAGCGTCGTTCGCGGCTGCGTCGCCGCCGGGCCCTTCTTTGGTCTCCCGCTTTGCAGTGGCTGCGCCGGCCCGTTCATCTTCCCAGGCGGATTCACCGCTGGTGGCCCCCCAGCCTTGCTCGACTTGCTTAGTGGTCTCGCTGTGAAGGAGAGCGTTGTTAGCAACCCATTCTTATTGTTTAAAAAACGAAAAGTCTGGCTTGGTTAGTTTGTTAAATAGGAATGCTTACGTTCTGTCCGAGCGGTTGGTGCGATCTTCACGGAGGAGGTTGCCGCGAGCATCGCGGTTCTTCACTACACCAGTTGGGACATCTGGTAAGGGAGCATCGACGGGTTTTTTGCGGTTTGCTCTCGCGCTGGCTTCAGGGTCACGGAATGCTGGAGACAGAAGACTGTTCATTAGAATTGTCTGTTGACACAGGCACAAAACAACAACAATTAAAAAATAAAATAAAAACCTGAAAAAACTCAAATATACAATAATGATGACATACCTTGTTCATTCCCATATCGACCACCTCGTCCTCCACGAGGACGCGCTAAAGCCGGGTTGGCAGAACGGGGTGGTTCGGAAGGGCCTTCACGCTTCCCATATCTAGGGCCGGGCTTGGTTACAGCACTGGTGGGTGGTGATGGTTCCCGATCGGAGTCCTCTTCAGGGTCATTACCTGCAATTGCAAAATGTTAGCTTCGAATTTCAAGATTCTCAATGGACCATAGTATGTGTGTCTGATGTCCATAGGAATATTCCGCGATTTCAGAGGGCAGCGCAGGAGGGGGAAGGAGGCGCTGGTTAGGGAATTTGGGGTTTTTTTCTTTTCAAAAAAAAAAAAAAAAAAAAAAAAAAAAAAAAAAAAGGGGGGGTATTCCGTACCAAGAAGCTCATACAGGTTCTTTTTGTAGTGAGAAGGAACGATATTAGCATTTTTTCATCATTTTTTTGTTGTGGTTGTGTTTTCATTTTTGCCCACAAATGAAAATACCAGGAAAATCCAAATCCCCCCCTGGAAAAAATGAAGAGCATCAACACAACACCACAACACAAAGCGGAATCACAATGTGATTGGCAATTGGCATGGAAGATGTATATATAATATATATATCCCATCAAATGTCACTTGACAATTACCAATTGCGCAAAAAACACACACCACAATTTTGAAAAAACCCTAGTCCATCCTCATAGCACACATCACCTCTCTCTCACACTCAATTGTCTTAGTTTTTTTTTTTTTTTTTTTTTTTTTTTAACCTTCTTTTCTCTCCCTCTTCAAAGCATGAAAGAAAAAACACGTCAACCATACCTTGGACCGGACGTCCGACATGACGCCTGGTTTTTTGTGGAAAAGGGGGGCCTTCCTCGGAAGGCTTTCTGTTATTGCAGCAATTCGGGTTACGGGGGCGGAGGGGTTGGGGCGGGATGGGGAGCGGGCTTGGGGGCGGGCTCCAGACGGGCGGAAATGGGTAGAGATTGGATGGATGGGAGGGTGGGAGGGCTGTATAGGCAATGGGTTGGTGGTAGTTATTAGTATTGCTGTTTGGGTAAGTTGTTTCGGCGAAAGAAATAAAATAAATCAATAAAAAAAAAAATCCCCCAAATTGGAATGTTTTGTTTGGTTATATATATTTTTCTGGGACTGGGATTGGGAATTGGATTGGAGGTGTTGGCGGGAGCACAACGCGGAAGAGGGGAGGAAGAAAACTGACTGAGACTGAGTGACTGAGATGACCGATCGGCGAACTGGCTGATATCAGCCCTGGAGCGGATTGCCTGTGCACGAAGTAGAGGATGCCGTGCAATTCGGATCCGGATCGCGGAGAGCTGGATGGTGGACGGTGGACACAGAGCTGGCCGTGGGTGGGAGGCGAGGTTGAGGTTGAGGTTGAGGTCGAGGTTTGAAATCCGCAAATGCTAAGCGAGCCGGAGGAGGCTCAAGGGCTCAGTGGCCCGGAAGCCGAGTCGGCCCGGGCGGATGGGGCTGGGCTGGGGCCTGGTCGGATTGGGGTTTTAGGGCTTAGGGTATGGTCCTTATTGTGGATGCAAGGTGGATCAACGGACTACGACATCTGTACACACATGTATGACATTGGCACGGTTAAACAACTTGAACTTACTACCAAACAATAACATGGCAAGAAACGAGGGGAAACATGGAACAATAACGAGGGACGAAGCCAGCGGCCAGATGATGTAAAACTAATGCAAGACATGAGGCAGCATCCAGAACAACCGTCATCATCATCATTTTTCATCTGCCGTTATATGCACCAAAACAAGATGAGAGTGTTGAAGAAAAGACATATCGTATGCGCATGATAAATCATATATATATATGTAAATATGTATATAGAAAATAAATGAGAAAAACCCACACATCGGTAACACAGTTTATGTGGCTTAAGAAACTTAAAGAAACTTTCCCCTAAATAAACCAAAAAGCGCCCCGCAAATGCCGCATGCCAGTTATATATATATATATATATATATATACATATATATATATGTAAGCACTTGCCATCTCCGTCGTTCCTCTCCCTTCCTGATTTGCTCTTTTCGAATTAAACCAGAAAAACAAGATTATTTCTGCCGTGACCCTTGGGTATCGTGACCCCGCTGGAAAAACAAGGAAGAAGGAAAAATCGAAAAAGAAGTAACGAATACACGGAAAAGCCACCCCATCCGAGCGCCGTAGAGTGTAGATTTCTCGGTAAAACCTCTTGATAAAATAGAACAACATCTCGTCAAGTCCAGTCTATATGACACGAGAAGAGAAGAAAAGATCAGGTGTCAGATTTGGCGGTTTTCATCCGAGTACTATTTTTGATAGGATGGATTGTTTGTTGCTTCCATACTTTGCTCTCTTCTCTAATTTTTATTCTCATGGTCCCACATGGCTCTCGACATAGCTGAATGGAGTCTGGAAGTGCATGCTTGCCGTCAAACCAAACGGATCCGGGTCAAGCATGGGATCGAAGACATTGAAGAGCGATTCGTCTTGTACAAAAATATCTATATCTTCGTTAAGGGTCGTGGCGGAGGTAGTCGTCTCAGCAAGAGAAGTAGCAATGTCGTGCTCGTTTTGCTGGACCTGAGCTTGAGCCTCAGGACCAGGTTGAGGCTGGGATCGAGCGATTCCGGATGGTGGGGTCGAGGGCTCGTGGTAGGCGGGAGTGGATAAAGTGTCTTCTGTAGAGTCGTCTAGATCGTGCTCGTCTTCATCGAGCATGTCGATTTGGGTTTCATATTCTTGTTCTGTGCAGGGGGAAGAGAAAGAATTAATCAACCTAGTACTAAAGAGAGATCCGTATAAAGGGGGAGGAAAACTGAGGGATATGCGGGGGATAGAGGGGAAAGCGGTCAACTTGCCTAATTGGTCGTAATGCTTCTGGAACGGTGAAAGGTAGTAACCTGAACCGGTCCGATCCATATTTACTCCACTGTCTGATGATACATTTTGGAGGGCAGCTGTCATTGGCGTTGCGGGATCGGGAGAAGTCGCCGAAATACAGTGATGGCCGTTGCTACCGTTCCCGTTGCTGCTATAGTGGCTGGACGCGGGCAATATTGACGGTGGCAGGAGTTGGTGTAGCTGCGAAGTATCCTTTTGCTGCTGGGGTTGAATTTCCGCGCCGGGTATGGAAATGCCGCCTTGCAGGTTAAAGCCGGGGGACTTAGCGGTGGAAGGTGACGAGACATGGGAGGTTGGAGTGGGATGCAGTTGAGGGGAACTCATAGTATGGGCATCCTCACGATGTGCCTGCGAGATATTAGAATGGTCAAGCTTTGGTGTCTCCCCAACCTTGTGGCGATTGACAGACTGTCTGTTGCTAGCGGCTCGTGAAAGAGTGGAGTTTTGGCTTATGGTTTGTCCAGCATGCTTGGCTGATAGCATATTGGGACTGCCACTCTTCAGACGCAACTCAGCCTGAACGTCAATGCCTATAATTATGAGAGAAGAGCAAGGGAGCACGGAATACAATTAGTCTATGGCTTGAATAATTTTTGTTTCGCATCAATACCAACGCACGTCGCCACGAGTGAGGTGTAGTACCTTTTTCCAATAGAATTCGCTCCAGCAGCGAATTCTTATAGCGGAGCATTAGACATTCATCAGAAGCATTGCGGTGACTCTGCTGCAGCGACTGCAGGGTTTCCTCATTGTGCTTGATGGTAGTCTCCAGCTGCTTCATGTACTCGGTTCGCCGTTCCCGAAACGCCGCTTGCGCTTGTCTATTCCTTTGCTTGCGCTCTTCGGAGGTGGCATATATCTACAGACATCGCTCCAATCGCAGTGCCAGCGGCAAAGGGAGAACAGAAATTAGCAAGTAGATAATAGTATATATAAGAAAAACTCGCGTAAACGGGAGAGTAGATACTACTAGTAGTACTAGTAGTTCTGTGAATAATGAAATAGAAAGGCCAAAACTTCAAGCAATAGCTCAGGAAACGACATACCGGCTTTCGCCCTCCCTTTCGCTTCTGCCGTTTGACAGCGCCTTGAAGAAGGATTTCACCATCTGGTTCTGGCGTTGAGACTGATGAACAGCTAGAACCCTCAGGGTTGGGTTCGGATTGCGGAATTACCTCCTCCATTCTCATGCCATTCCGCGAATTAATCTGGCTGATATAGACCATAGATCCCATATCATGCAGAGAAAGATGAAAGTCGAAGGATTGCAAAATTGAGGTGGTTAGGATCTTGGGGGAGAAATTGGGGCAGAAATTGTGGGGAGGGGGGTATTTGACAAGCTGGCTGGAACCGAATCTCGGAAGCGGGGAGGCGGAAGGGCGGAAGGGCTGCGTCTAGGTTGCAGAAACGCGCGGCTAAAGTGGCTAGAACGGGCGAGAAGTGGAAGCCACGAAGAGGAACAGGAAAAGTAGCAATAGAGTGATAGGAGGGACGGTGGAAGAGGAAGAATCAGGCAGTTGCAGCAACAACATGAACAGAGACGGCTGCTGGCTTAAAGAAGCCAAAGGGCTAAAGGGCCCACGGAGTGGACTGGAGAAAGAACAAGAGGCGGGGGGGGAGTTGGCATTGGCATCTGGCATTTGGTATTGGCCGGTATTGGCCTGTATTGACCTGTCTAGTAGGTACTACAGCGTATGTTGGCCGTCTTGCAGGGAAAGGTGGTGGGTGAAGGCGGGCAATCATCCCTGCCGCAACAGGCGTGGAGAAACTGGAGACACTGAGTGTGCGCAGCGTAATTTGTTTGTTGCTGCACGTACTGTACGAGTACTACTTCCTGCTGGCTGAAGCGGGATGCTTCGTTTTACAATGGAGGGGACTTTCTATTATTCCTACCTTTTTACTTTTTGTTCGTTTTGCTTCCTTTGTGCGTGGTGAGCAGCTGCGGGGAATGACGTGGGATGATGCATGTTGCCCCGATCAGCGCTTTTCCACTCAACTATCCTGCATATCGCCTAAACAACCAACGGTAGAGATTGGCGACGTTAAATACATGAATACCTAGCTATCAAACCGAACTAGTATTGTTAATGAGGAAGTTGCCGCAATACAGCGGAGTTCGGCTTCGCTTGTTCTGGGAAGAATTGAAAAATGGCGGTGCCTTCGGTGGTGGGGAAGAAGCTGGTGTGGGTGCGTCTCGCCACAACCGGCAACTTGTATTATTTGTATAGGTGCAGCCACAAGGAAACGTGGATATCTTCATCACAACATTGAATATGGATATAATTAAGTGCAGAGAATATGCTAGTATTCAGCCACTTCAATATAATAAATAATTTGACTGTTAACTTTAAAATTCATTGATGATGACCAAGTACAGATTCTAGAAACTAAGATAATAATAATCCATAATTTTAGATTTTTTCTTTTTGCAAAAAGGTTTGTATCAGCATATTCTCTACAGATCTGTACACTTTGAATATATCTAGCCTTTAAATTTTTCCATGCACTGTACCTAACTATGGAAAAGTTACCTGAAATTGGGAATAAGCGAGGGCACGATTAAGTTACGGCTTGTTGGCAGTGGAGGAAACAGCACAATCCGATAACAGGCATCATTACAGATACAGTCTGGATACGCTTCCTTTATTTTTTTTTTTTTTTCATTTTTTCATTTTTTTCATTTCCTTTGTAGTTCTTCATGATGTTGAACTTGTTTCAATGCACAGATTACTCCATAGCATGTGTAGATTGCGCATGTTGCTTCTGGGGTCCTTCGCTGGCGTCTACAATGGACCCACGCTTTCGCTCCCCCGCCTTCACGCTAAAAACCAGCCAGCGATTCAGCCGCCACTTCAAAAATATAGTTAGAGGAAAAATTTAACACATAAGCAAACCTGCGGGGAGAAAAGAGCGGGGAAAGAAAGGAAAAAAAAAAAAAAAAACCCCCATCAGAAAATTACCTGGTTTTGTGCGTCGAGGGATATCTAAGAACGACCCACGATACGGCTTTCCATAATGCACGACTAGTATGCGAGTTGCACGATGTACGATGCACGATGCACGATGCACGATACAGGCTGAGAATGAGAAAACTGTAGTGGTTGGTGGGGCAAGTGTTCCAAAAAATATGAACTGTCGATTTCTCCACAGTGCCTTACGCGGTAAACACGCTTGATTTATTGCCCTATTCCTATTATGACTCAGCTCCACCTTTGAAGAAGGTTGAATCGTCCGGAAGGCCGATATTTTGCCAGCGATGATCCATTATTGGCAATGATTTCCCATCGGACACATACCGAGGTAGCAACGACTCAGTGCTACCCCTGGCCAACTCTGACCGCTGCCATCTCTCAAAATCTTTCTCATGGACCTTAATCTTCCCTTCCCCCAAGACACAATTACTAGCACAACAGGATGATGATAGCTTCCGCCCGACTGGATGCTTCTGGACAAAAAACGAAACAATCTGGTACTATTTACAGTACAATATATGTATAGTACAGCGTTTGCCAAAGGGATGCTGCAGGTTGTCGCCGGGCCCAACTTTCAGCGCCAACTTCCACCCCCACCCAGTTGAGCTTCCATTTGAACACATTTTCCTCCCGCCTTCTTGAATACTCGCACTCTCTTTCGCTGCTCAGGTGTGCGGACGAATACCCGATGTTCGGATCGAGTCCTGTTTCCACTCCACCTTGCAAACTCAAGCTGGCACCAAGGTGGAAGGCGATGCAGTGCAAAATATGTACTGTACCATGGGACAGGCTGTTCATTTATGTTTCTTGTATTAACCATCCGTTTCGTATTTGATACGAGCGATTGGTACGAGTATTCTTGAAATCCGTGAACTGGGGGCGACGAGGGCGTCGTTGCCGCCAAGCATTGAATGAAGCAGCCTGGATTGTATCTTCGTGTCTTCATGTTGTCGCATTCTAGTGCGTTAATCGTCAACCCTGCCCGGTATTGCGGAGCTCAAAGGACGCTTAACTACAGTATACAGCTCAAGAACCAAGCACCAAGCCTTCTTCTGCTTTTGCCTCTGCCCCTGCCCCTGCTACTGCGACTGTCATGACGTCCTATTTCTGTTCTAAATGTCGAAGAACAGAAGTATACATACAAACTGGTTAGCCAAAAAGTCTTTCCTGGCCATAACCGCTAATCCTTTTTCCCCTCTCTCCCCACTAAGTTCTTTATTTGGGTTACATTTATCCCTTCACCCTCGATCCACCGTAAGGTACTCATCTATCCACTTGCCTCTTTTCACCGGATAGCCCTGTTGATACGAACCGCTACTATGCAAGGGGAGTAACATGAAATCTGGGAGAGGCCTTGACAAACGGGGGACGGGGGAAATAATTGGTTTTGATATGATGGGCTCTTATTAACTCCCATTCGGATCCCCTATCTAGGATGGCAGTCAAATTCTTTATCTGAACGACATCCGGCATGCCAAATGCAGCTGAGTAAATTATATATATCATCTATCTATCAATTTGAAATTTCAACAGCAAAAACAACTTCAAGGTTTTAAAATACAAGGTTACTACCAGTACTAGTTATTTTTGCAGCCCCCCGCCCGGACGAGGGATACAGCTGAGCTTTGGTTATCTTCTTAGGCTCCTTTGCCAATGCTGATACCTTCACTTTTGTCCACGATCAAACTGTTGGGGGATTTGCTTGATAGATGTAAACTACTTTACTACGGCTGATATCAGGGGGTTGGGCTGAAGCGGCGGTTGACGCTCGTTGGTTGGAGGTACGAGTAACGGGGTGAATTATGAATCTCTCGAGAATGGTATCTGAATTCCATTTGATAACTCGTTACTTATGCCGGTTAATCCAAGATGCACATACATACTATACTAGAAGTACTGGTATCTTCAGGTTGTTGAACATGTTGGTGGAAGGAACCGTGGGGAATGACGCCAAGTCGCCAACCCGAGAAAAAAGCTCCTGTTATCTATCAGAAGCCTTTGCCGGAGCCAACATCAAAATCAACATCAACATTCGAACTACGGATTTCAATCACTTCTTCTTCTTCTTTTTTTTTTTTTTACACCTTTGTCTGGAAAGAAGAAAAAAGAATCTCGAAAAATAATAGAGCAATAAATTCGTCAACCTACTTCTGCCACCCTCGACTCTTTGTTTTTATTTACTCTAACTGCCCCCCCTACCCCCCTTCTCTACCCCCCCTCGAAATTGCCTCGACCAAATAGAGCAATCCCACAAAGCCAACACCAGAGAAAACCGAGTGATGGCTGAGGAGAAGGAAAAAGATAAGATAGAAGAGGAGGGAAGTATGGCTGTCCCAGCGGAAGCCAGCAGCACTGCGGGGGTGCCGGTGACTGTAACGGAGGCTGACAGCCAGGCTCATGCTCGGTCTACTGTTGGGTTAAAACGAGATGAAGAGGATTCAGATTTTGATTTGGATGGTAAGTTTGAGAACATTTATATCTCCACCGTTCCCTCAATCCTTGGAGGCTATGGTTGCAAGAGGATTTTTATTTTTATTTTTTTTTTTTGGAAAAAAAAAATGTCCAGAAGGAAGGCCAAGATTGGCAATAAATTTTATATATCAGACTACACAACAAACGTATATATAATACATATTAAGAAAGAAAAAACAAAAGTCAATCTTCTAACCTAGCCAAATCACCACACAGACCTCCTCGACGATTTCTCTCCATCAAAAAACCTTCCCTCAGCTACTCCCGCCGCACCCTCTTCGAATCAACCCTCATCCGCCTCCGCCTCCGCCGCAGGACCGCAGCTACCGCCATCATTCCCATCCGACCAAAATGCCACCGGTGCCTCCGAACCAGACCTCGATGAGGACGCCTTCCTCCGGCAGCTTGAACATGGCATGGCGGGGCTCTTGCATCAAAAACCCACCGGCAGCGAAGGCGGTGGCGGAGATGGAGGGGGTGGCGACAGCGAACCAGACTGGGATGCCCTTGCGCAGCGAATGGCGCAGGGCGAAATGGATCCGACGGCTATTATGAAATTACTCATGGGGGAAGGGGGTCCTGGTGCGTTAGCCGGGGGGATAGAGGGGGACTTGGGCGGCCTTGGCACCAGTGGTGGCAGTGGTAAGGAGGACGAAAAGGGAGAATCCGGTACGACGTCCGGTGCTACTGATGCTGCTGGTGCTGCTCGTAGTGCGAGTAACGCGGAAGATGGGTTCCAAGAAACGATCCGCAAGACGATGGAGCGGATACAAGCGTCTGGGGACAAAGCTACCGCTGCGGCGACGGGGGATGGGGGCGACGACGACGATGATGTACTCATGCGGTTGCTGAAGGCGGTGGGCTCTAGCGCTGCCGGTCAAGCGGGCGCCGGTGAAGCCGACGACGAGAGCCTCGATCAGCTCTTCATGGGAATTATGGAACAGTTGTCGAATAAGGATATGCTCTACGAGCCGATGAAGGAGCTGAATGATAAATTCAGTCCGTGGCTGCGGGAGAATCGAGAAAAGGTACCCAAAGAGGATCTGGAGAGGTATGAATTACAGGCTACCATTGTGGCAGAGATTGTGGCCAAGTTTGACGAGGAGGGGTATTCGGATGACAATCCGGCGGATAGGGCTGCTATCTGGGAGAAGATGCAGAAGGTATGATTTGGTTATACTTATTTTTCTATTACTTTTTTTTTTTTTATTGCCCATTTTTTTGGTGTCATGAGGAGAGGGCTATGCTGACGAGTGTGATGATAGATGCAAGCCGCGGGGAGCCCGCCTGATGCCTTGGTGTCGAATCCGCTGGCGGATGAACTTGGGCTGCCAGGCGCTTTCGCTGGCGTGGGAGGGGGAGGGGGCGCTGAGATGCCGCAATGTCCGCAGCAATGAATCGTACTCTGATAGACAAAATGATTTTCGCGATTTGAATCCCTTTCATTCCTTTCCCTATTTTCGCTTTTATATACATCGACTTCTCCAACGGGACCCTGGGCATTATTCTCTATATATTCGACTCGATGGAATGGTCATTGTCATTCCGGTGTACTGTACATATATGCAAATAAATACCTTCAAATACAAGAGAATTCCGAATGGACCCCTTCTCCAGTTTCCCTTGACAAGTTCATTTCGCGAACGAATTGGAAAAAGCATTACTGCTGCTCCCCAAGCGCCAAAAATAGAGCGCCAAAAAGTAAATCGATAAAAGTAGAATCGACATCCGAGCCCAAAAACGCCGTTTCAATGCACTGCTCAAATACGTGATAAGATATTCTAGAATGTCTACCCTCACGATGTATCCATCCCGTCATTCATGTCGTCAGTGTGATCTGGCGATGCTGTGTGATGGTCATGGTCGTCGTCAAGCAACTCAGCAAAAATATGTTCATAGTCTTCCTCATCGTCATACTGGGAACTTGCCGGGACCGGTTGCGACTGCTGTTCAATGTCTCCTGAGCGCTCCAACTCCTCTAAAAAGGCCTGGTAGTCTTGCTCCTCCGAGATAAATTCTTCGAGGATGCGTTCGTCTGTTGACATCCCAACGTTAGCCTCGTAGTTTTTCCCCTTTTCGTTTTGCAATATCTATTTCCGACTCTGTGGAGATCTTGCTTGGGAAAACAAAAAAAAAGTAAATATGATCATAAAAGAAATCAAGTTAAGCTCAGCGGGGGCGGGAGTCATGTTTACACACACACACCTTCAAAACCAACCCCACAATCCTTTTTCCACCTCGCGCCAACACCCATCCCCTGGATCCCTTCATCGAAAACCATCCCATCGTCGTCTTCCACCTTCACATCCTCCTCCCCCTCTTCCTCCATCAACGGCCCAAAGTCCGGCGCAGACCTCGCAAGCGTCTCTTGATACCTCCGTAGCTGCGCTAGATAATTGGCTCGCTGGATCTGGTCGCTTCTGGCTTCAAATCTACCTTCGTCGCGATCATGCTTCACTTTATTTAAGAAGCTGCCGAGCCGTTTCTCGCGGGAGCCTCTCTGGCATGCGAGTTTGGCAGCTGGGTTGCGGATCTGGTTGGCATAGCGTTCGGCGTATGATTGCCTGGGGAGTGTGCGGGATGGTGGTGATGTCGTCGCTTTCGCTTGCTTATTGTCATGTTCCATTATCTGCAACTGGTGTCGGGGAACGGCGAGGTTTGCATGGTGTGAGGGGAGGGGTGTTTGCGGTGCGTGGGAGAATAGGTGTGTGAAGGGCGGCTGTTGGGTGATGGCGGTAAACATTATTATTTTCAACTATTATCGATATACATTGGGAAGCGTATCAGTCGTTCTGCGGATGTTGTCTATTGTGTGAAGCATTCACTAACAGATCACGAACGCGACCATTTGCTGATTACATCATTCGCGTGTACTTAATCACGCTAGGTCGTATTAGGCTAAATCGGCTGAATTGGACGAGATCTTAACCACCTACCTGCTCACGCTTTCAATTCGCGGTTCAGCTCAATTTTCATGGGAAGATGCGTCAGGGGACTAATCCTTAAGCAGTACGCAGCAGCGCCACTACGGAAGGCCATACACCAGGTCGCATTACTTGATGCTGTAGTACTCCTAGTTTATGGCCTAGTTGTGATATGGTATGCTCTGCCCGAGTTACCAAAGTTTTCATACCGATCCAAAAATATCTTACGATATGTCCCATATAGCGGGTAGATTTATGTGCGGAAATAGTCTGTGATGTAAGACGTGCTACATGGAGTTGACGATCGTACCGCCCTCTTTTTAATTCAGTTATAGCGTACCTGAGCTCCACCTGCAATTGCCTTATCTCAGGTATCATCAGCAACTATCCTGAACATATCCTCAACTCCTTACCCATCAACAAGACAATGAGTGTTGGCTGGAGATATGCTTCTGTTGACAGAGTTGGCACTTTTCTCTCTCGCTTCGTCATCTTTCAGCACAGTCACCAACTGCTTCCTCATAAGTCTCCAGCGTCGCGACTCCGGCTTGCCTCCCAGCCAGTAATTCCGTGTTACCATTCCATGGCCGAATCACTCCCTCCGGAAGATGAAAGAATTTACTACCCCGAGGTAGATGTGGAGGATTTGGAAGGATACAGGCCCGGCGGATACCATCCAACTCTTGTTGGAGACACCTTTTGTAGCGGTCGCTACAAAATAGTTCACAAGCTTGGATTTGGTGCTTATTCAACAATCTGGCTCCCTCGCGACCAGCATCTCCAGCGCTATGTGTCGCTGAAGATACTGGTTGCGGGAGCTTCGGAGACCAGTAATGAGGGCAAAATCATCCATCTATTGACGAAAGGTGATCCACATTGCCGTGGAAGGCAGTATATCCGGACCTTGCTTGACCAATTCTCTTTTGATGGTCCCAACGGACATCATCAGTGCTTGGTACAAAGTCTCCCAGTCATTTGCAGCATTTTTTCTCCCCCTGCACTAAATTAGCATTTTGTCTCAATAGATATATATTTGGTGGGGAGTTCAAGAGGGGGGATAAAATGGACGTACCGAAATACCATGCCATGAAGCATAGGCGAAAGGTATTATGTGTGCCGCCTCTACATCACCATGATTGATGTCAGAAGGCCGATTGATACTCTTCCAAAGGTTTAAATCCATCCGTTGTGTTACAACACAGCGAGATCCATCTCGACGAAGGCATATGTCACGGAATTCATCAGTTCGTGATTGGGGTTCGGGGAGGTTCGCAGCAACGAGATCTGCATTTCTTTGGCACTTGATGATATGAGATTCAGTCACAGAAGCCCCGGGACTCAGAGCTTTCACTATGGCAAAAAAAAAAATTCAATATTTTGATTCATCAAAGAAAGGTACCTAGAGAGAAGAAAATAAGAAAGAAATAAATAAATCTGAACTCACTGGGCTGCAAAAGTCCAGATGCCAAATTTTTGAAGACATAATAAAGAGCTTCATCATTGTCACTGCAACTCTCCACATCATGGACCAGAGAATCCACACCTTCTGTGGGCAGCCAATCAAGGCACGCGTTTAAACAGGGTATTAAGCTATTGTCAGTGCTCTTGGTATGAGCCCACTGGCCAGGGACATAACGGCTAATATGATCTTTGGCCTTGTTAACTTTCTGCTCCCAAGATTACAAACTCTCTTGTAATGTTGACATCTCTGAGAGCTGTTGGCTTGAACGCGAAGGCTCTGCATCGTCATCTTTATCATTCATTGTGGCGATGCGCTGTGATCGACGTGGATGGAAGCCTCTGGAGAGTCTTAACCTTGGGCATGGCTATGAATCTTGGAATTCTTTTTGTATTTTTGTTCTTTCTGAAAATTGTAGTGGCTGAATCCCCGAATAACACATGTTTGTGAGGAAGTTTGAACCTGAAAAAATGAAGTAATTTTGTTCAAATCAAAAAGAAAAGAAAATAAAGGAAATCAGAATCAGAATCAGAAAATAATCGAAAATGTGAGTGCAGGGCTGCAACAACAATAATTCTTGTTGAGGAACACATTGAGAAAAAAAAAAAAAAGGAGAGAAGTGCCCAGCAGTATCCATTTTATGAAAATAACTATGGATGGATGGATTATAGTGATAAGAACAGGGTTCTACAGAACTCAAAACACACGGAGGAACAACTCAAATCAAGAACAATATCTTTACTTAGTTTATTTTACTCAGAATTTGACTGATCTTACCTTCATGATGCAGGTGCCAATGTTCCTGCATCATGGTGATTTTTTCTACAGGGAAAATGTGATGGAAGTGAGCAGATAGAATGGCATCAGCTGATGATCAGCAGGATTTCTCTCATTCATCTGTGTTGAGATTATTGTAAACATAAAAGATGCTGAATTCCCAACCAAAAATATCACTACAAAAAAAATACCAGAGCACTATGAGCATAGCAAGCACACTCATATCCCATCATTGCAAGCAGCAATTCCAACTCTCCACTGACAATGACACTCTCTCTGCTGGAACATGCTGCGGCACACGAGATTCCAGGTAAATACAATGGGCCCTGAGTTGTTGGTCCAAAATCTGATCAGTATTCGAACAAGAATCCTTGGCAGTAAGCTTCTATGATTTCCAAAGGTCATTTAGATCAAGTCCCTCAACTATGAATCAACTTTTGTCATGATTTGTCCACTCAAGCCTTTCTCATTCAGCTGATGATGAATCTGAATCATCACTGAACAACTCAATTGATCTGAATGTATGATGGATTAGCATTCATTAGTAGTTAACTTATACAATCAACCTCTTCTGCCTCACACTCTACACTTGTGTACATCTACTCATCTCTGTTATTGCACTCTGTGCTTGTGTAGTCTTTAATGATTCTTCTGTGTAATTTCTTCTGTTTTGTGCTCTGCATTTGTGTAGTTCTAATAATTCTTCTGCATAACTCTCAATGTTCTTTCACTCTGTACTTCACTTTATACTTCACTGTGAAGTGGCTTCTGATATTCTTCTGTCTTAATCTTCTCTCTATAAAAATCCTCTTTGTATGATCTTTTTTTCTGATCTCTTTTCTCTTTCTTTTCTTAATCAATTTGTAATCTGTATTTAGAATAGTGTTAGATTGTTAATCAAAGTATATCTGTTATATTATGAATTGATTCATCTGTGTTGATCTGAGTGCTCTATATTTATGATTGCACTCAGATGCTCAAGTTAAGAATAAGTTATTAAGTTTTCACAAAGCTGTGTTATTGTGATAACATCTTCAATTTTCAAAGTTCTATAAAGCTGCATCACTGTAATAGTGCTGTGAAGAAGTCTGAGTGCTTATAAAATACTTTTTTTAAAAATAAGAACTGAATCTTCTGATCTTCAAACTATCAGAACTAAGAACTATAATCTCATATAATAATGAGATGAATTACAAATATCTCTTCATGAGTGAGAACTGAAGTTTTGCTGAAGATAATGCTGAGCTTTATAATTTTCTTCAGCAGTAATTCTTACAGATGATGAAGTTTCAACAACAACTGAATCTAGACTGATCAGTGGAATCATGAATTTCATATTTGATTTGATTTGATTTGATCCCAGTCCATTTCTTGGCGTGATTTCCAGTGGGACCAGAATCAGAATGAGAGTGTAAAGAAATCAAAATTTTTAGAAATGAAGTGTAAAAGAATCAGATTTAGATCTAATATGACTATTATAAAATCAACAAAATTTATTATTCTATACAAAGTGACTGACTATGAAAAATAAGAATGTGATCTGAAACTGATTATGATTTTAACTCAAGTTTGATTCTGTTCTGATGATTATATAATACATGATAATTGGTAATTGTAACAGACGTACTTCGATTAATGATCTAGCACTATTCTAATACAGATTATGAATTGATTAAGAAAAGAAAGAGAAAAGAAATTAGAAGAAAAGATTATACAAAGAGAGTTCTTATAGAGAAAAGTTCAGAGTGAAAGAATATCAGAAGCTGCTCTACAGTGAAGTATGAAGTGAAAGAACATTAAGAGATATATATAAGAATCATTAGAAACTACACAAGTATGAAGTGTGAAGCAGAGAAATCATTGAGAGCTATATGAAAGAATCATTAGAAACTACACAAGTGTGAAACATAGAGCAGAAGAATATTAGAAACTACATGAAAGAATTGTTAGAGACTATATAAACACAAAACACAGAGTAGAAGAATGTTAAGAGCTATATAAAAGAATTGTTAGAAACTACACAAGCACAGAGCATAGAACAGAAGAATATTGAGAATTATACAAAATCACAACAGTCAGAAATGAGTGAATGCAGAAGAGAAGTTGATTGTATAAGTTAATTATTAACAGATACTAATCTGTCACATTATTCTCTTCTACTGAGATGAGTGAGAATTTGTAGATGTTGAGAGTGATAGTATTCTTCAAGATGAATATGAGTTCTCAGATTGAACAATTGTATTCTACTCATTTGATGAGATATTTGTGATGATGATGATTGATTCTATTGTCAAAAATTGCTTTGATTTTCCACTCAAGTTCATTGTTTTTTTCTACAATGACAGATGACTGTCAATCAGAGATTCTCTGTGAGAGAAATGAATTCTCAGCCATGAATTGAAGCAGATTCATATGAAAGATGTTGTGAATATCAGATAAAGTGTTGAGTCAATAATCATGTGTGTCTAGCACTTTCTTCACTGTATATTTGATATGATGATAATTCAGTATATACAAGAGATGATCTGTTCTTATATTCTTGAAATTCAATTAGACTTTGTCTTTTATATAATATCAAATTGCAGAATTTCTTCTGATGTTTATTTGATTCTTATAATTTTGCTGAGTGCTGATCATTGAAGTTTCTGTTTATTCACAGACTTTCTTCAACTTACTCACAATGTTCTCTGTTATCTGTATGAGACTGCAGATGTACACAGTTTCTCAGAGAGTCTCAGAGAAGTTCAGAATCTCTAAGTTATATTTATATAGAAAAAAGAATAGACTTACATCTGTTGTAACAGAATCTCAATCATTAATTGCAATCTCAGCATGTGACAGCAAATTGTTTCAGTTGTCTTGTATATAATTGCAGAACTTACAGAGAATATTCTTTATTATTTATATTATTCTCTCAGTAGCTTCATCAGTCTCTGAGTGATACACTGTCGATAACTTTCATTCAATTTTTAATAATTGACATATATGAGCTCAGAATGCACTGACAAATTGTGTAATGCACTTGTTTATTATTTCCTTATTATCTTCGCTTATTCTTACCTCTTTCCATTATACTCTCGCTACCGCTATTTCTACATGTATATATATATTGATGTATGTATTTCGCACATCTTCTTTCTCTTTCTTTTCTTCCTTAGCGATTAGCTACACTACACTACACTACACTACATTACACTACTATATTACACTCTACAATATATTACTATTATCTCTGTTATGCTATAAACTATCTTCTACTGTTACTCTTCACACTGTCACTACATCTCACAGTTTCTAATCACTCAATCTTTGAGAGATGATCTGTTGAGTAATAGTCATGACCTCTATCCACAGCATCCACTGTACTTGTGCTACTGCTGAATCCAAAGCAGCAAACATTATGAAAGAAAATTATGAAACACACACTTCTGTCACTGAAAGTGCACAACAAGCATCATCTTTCTCTATGAAATTGAACTCTGAATATAGTTCAGAAGAGGATATCTCTTCTGAAGATCTCAGTGTAATTGAGACTGAGAAGATAGCTGTGATCAGAAAAATCAAAAAATTACAGACTGAGAAAGAATTGCAAGAACTTCAACAGTGATGCAATATTTTACTACAAGAATTGAATGAAACAATTTCAGTCATCTGAAATATGCTAGAAGCACATTCAAATCATGATAGAGATGCAACTAATGTGAATGATAACTGCAATAACATCACAAATATTCTCAGATCATCAGAAGCCACACTACAAGCACTCAACATCTTAGTGAAAAGTACTGTGACTACTGTCAGTGAAAGATGTAGTTGAGTATCACTTTAGCAATTAGAACTTCAAGATTCTGACATGAGCAGTCACTCTTCTTGAAGAGATGTGGAAAAGTTTCAAGATCAAAGTATGAAAGAATTCAAAAACTTTGTTACAGCTGCTATTGCTTTCCATGTCAGTGATCTTGATTACTACAACAAACACAATCATTGAAAGATCATCAAAGCTGTTACTCATTTCAATGTTGAGATGCAACAATGTTGATATCAACATACACATGATATATGAACTTTGTCATCATGGGAAGAATTTGTTAGTTGGATGCAATGTCAAGTCACTGATTCAGATAGAAGTTTTCAAGATGCTGATAGACAGTACTGAAAAACAGAGTAACAAGAAGATCAGACAGTTCAACAATTTGCTTCACATTTATAATTAATTGAAGAGCATCTGCAGCATTCTTATAGCAAATATCATCAGAAATCACATCTCTATATGAAAGTTCTATCTTTCATTCATCAAGAATTTGACAAATATGCAATCAAATTGGAAGAGTTAAGCTATGATGCCACTCTACATAAACTTGCAATGGCAGAATCAAATCTGCCAGAGAGACAGAAGAAGCTTAAAGAGAAGTCAAATTTCAAAAACCCCACTCAAAGCTTTAACAACAGAAATAATGCTGATAATAGATCATAAAACAAACACAGATGAAATAACACTACAAAGTTCAATGACTTCATCTGATCAAAATATTGCTGTTATTGCAAGTGATCAGAACATACCATCAATTCATGTTTCAAACAACTCAAAGACAAATTCAAAAACACCAAGTCTGACTCAAAACCCAATGTGAAAGACATGAAGAACTCAAAGAACTCAAAAAATGCTTAAAGTATGTCATTCAGCTTGCAATAACAGTCATAAATGTGGAAAGTCAATACAAAAACATCTTAAGCTTCACTGTCACAGTGAAACTTGCTACATCTAAGAGTCTGCAAAAAATGCTTGCACTAGTAGACTCTGAATCAGAAGTGAACTGTGTCAATGAATTTTGAACAAAGAATCACAATCTAGAAGCTGCTCACTGCAAAATCAAAATGATCAAGTCAATTGATGAATGCATAATGCACTTCTTTGAAGAGTATAACATTGCAACTACTGTTACTGATCACAAGAGTAATGCACAGCAGACATCTCATTTCTTTCATGCAATGAAGATGAAGGACTACAATCTTGTATTAGAATTTCTTTGATTAAGACAAACAAATCCTCTTATAGATTGATCAGATGAACAATTCTTCTTTAGAAGCTCTGAAGATGAACAACAGTCTCAAATTATTTTGAAACAAGATATCTTAGCTGAAGTTCTCACAGAAGCTAGAGTAGAAATGCTTGTAGTATTATCTACAGAACATTCAAAAAACTCAAAGCATGCTTCATATATATTCTCAGCTGTATATTCAGACTTGCCAACTGGTCTATCTGATTATATCATGCCATACATGCATATCTTCTCAGAAGAAGCTGCTATAAGTGTGAAAAGATCAGAAGAGATGAAACACTGTATAGATTTTGAGTCTGATGCACAATCTTTATTTATGCTGATATACAATCTCTCTGAAACTGAGTTAGCCACCCTAAGAGAATATTTAAAAAATGTATTAGATAAAGAGTGGATATAACTGTTCAGTAGCTCAGCTGGTGCATCAATTCTCTTTGTTCTCAAAAAAGATAATGAACTCCATCTTTGTGTAGACTATCAAGGATTAAATTGAATCATCATCAAGAATCAATATCCTCTACCTCTAATAAGTGAATTACTTGATAGGCTTTCAAAAGCCAAGATATTCACTAAGCTGGACCTTCAAGATGTCTACCACTGCATACTTATAGTGGCAAAAGATCATTGAAAGACAGTCTTTAGAATGAGATATGAATATTTTGAATATGTAGTTATGCCATTTGAACTAGCTAATGCTTCAGCAACATTTCAAGCATACATTAACAATGCTTTGTCTGATTTGTTGGATATATGTTGTGTTGTCTATTTGGACGACATTCTCATATTCTCCAATTCAAAGCAGAAACATAAAGTGCATGTTACTAAGATGTTAGAATGTCTCAAGTGTGTGAATCTATTTACAAAACTCTCTAAGTGTGAATTTGAAGTGGACAAGATCTCATTTCTGAGATTTGTTATAGATACAAATGATGTCAAGATGAAGTCAGATAGAGTCTCCACTATTTTGAAATGATCTACATCTAAATCAATTAAAGAGGTTCAATTCTTCTTGGGTTTTGCTAATTTCTATCAGTGATTTATTAAGTCTTTCTTCTCTATTGCAGCCCCATTATTTGAACTTACAAAAGAGAGCAAGAAGAGGGAAAGAAAAGCCACTTTTATATGAACAGAAGATGCTCAAAGTGCTTTTGATGAGCTCAAATCATGCTTTATACATGCTTCTCTATTAGCTTATTTTGACCCAGCTCAGTGTATTCAGATCAAATCTGATGTGTTCACTTTTGCAGTCACTGCTATTCTGTCACAGTTGCAGAATGATGAGCACTGACATTCAGTTGTCTTCTGATTAAGAAAGTTGATTGATGTGGAAATGTGTTATGATACTCATGATAAAGAACTCTTGACTATTGTAGCAGCATTTAAGAATTGAAGACACTATCTGAAGAGAAGTCAGTATTCAATTCAAGTCTGATCTGATCATACCAATCTGCAGTACTTTATGACAACTAAGAAACTGAACAGATATCAGATCAGATGAATGAAAGCTTTATCTATTTATGATTTTGTATTACTGCACTGCTCTGAATCAAAGAATTCAGCTGATGAGCTCAGTTGTCACATGGACTACAGTGAGGTCTATAATGATCAAACTATATTATCTACCCTGCAACAGAAGCTGAAACATGGAGTTAGACTAGACTGAGAAATTGATACTTCTTTTCAAAATGATATTTCTTCTGATGTAGTCTGTGCACAGATCTCTAATGAGTAAAATGCTTCTTTTAATGAGCAAAAAATGCTTCATACATCAATGTCTTCTATCTCTCATGTAAACTCTTTCTCTCTGTTGTGTGTTGAGCAATATATGCCCTGGATTGCAGTCAATAAGGCTATTCTTGAGGACTCAGCATATACAGAAATGTCTGAATCCTTCATTTTATTTCTGAGTAAAGCACAGAAGATTGATTCTTTTGCTGCTGAGCAAAGAGAGAAGATAAAAGAGAAGAGTATGACTGTCACTGAAAATATGCTATGAACAATTTCTAAGAATGATATATTGCATGCTGATGATCACACATATGTCTCTCAACAAAAGACACTCATTGATGAAATTATCAGTGCAAATTATGATGATCCACAGAGGGGTCACTTTGGTATAAAAAAGTTCATAGACAGCATTCAGAACAAATACTATTGACATGAACTAGTCAGAGATGTCAAAGATTATATATTCACTTGTGATATTTGTCAAAGAGTAAAGTCAAAACAGCACAGACAATATGGAGAATTGAGTACAATTCTCTTATCATCAAATCCTTTTGAGTTCATTACTATGAATTTTATTACAGACTTACCAGCCTCTACATTCCTCCATCAAATCTACAATGCAATTTTAGTGATTGTGAATATATATATCAAGTTTACAATCTATATTCCTTGCATCAAAAACATTACTGTCAACAAACTAGTGGAAATCATTTATACCAAGTTCTATACAATTTACAGAGTATTCAAAAACCATATATCCAATCAAGATTTGCTGTTTACAAGCCATTATTGGTCCATCTTTTGTTATATGCTAGATGCATGCTGGAAACTTTCAACAGTCTTTCACTCTCAAACAGATGATCAAACAGAACAACAAAATCAAACCTTGGAATATTATCTCTGATGCTTTATCAACTATCATCAAGATGACTGGGCACACTGACTACTGCTAGTGCAGTTTGTTTACAATATCTCTCAACATATCTCTACTGAAATGGCACCTGTGGAAGCCTTAATGGGATATCAACCTGATTTGAAAATTAATGTCAGCAAACCACCACAACCAGTCATCATACATGCTGCTAGCTGTGTGAAACATATCAAGAAAACACATCATAAGCTCATTGAGAATCTACAAAAGGCATGACAAACACAGAAAATCTATTATGATGCAAAACATAAGCCTCAACAATTTAAAATAGATGACTATATCATGCTCAATGCAAAAAATCTCTGATTGCTGCACCCAGTTTGCAAATTTGATCATAAATATGTTGAATCTTTCAAGATTCTGGATATCATTGGAAAACAAGTGTACAAACTAGAACTGCCATCTTCATATAGAAGCATTCATTCTGTATTCCACATATCTTTATTGAAGTCATACAACCACAGGAATGGAGCTCTACCAGAATCAGAACTGAAACTTGTCAACAGCAAAGAAGAATATCAAGTTGAAGAAATTCTTGAAAAATGACAACAAAAAAACAAACCTCTGGAATATCTTGTGAGATGAACAGGTTGAGGTCCTAGTGATGATACATGGAAATCAAAAGAAAACATATTGAACACTCAGACATTTGAAATCTTCCTCAAACAAGAAAATGAATGACAAATACAAAATCAACATACTTCCAAACATCAAAAGTGCAAACATCAAGTCAAAAGATGCTAGAAGCACAAATCTTAAATCTAAAAATACTAGAAGTGCAAATTTCACCCAAACTCCAATCAAAATGCATTTTTTTTTAGAAGGATTTATCAGAGAAAAGGGAAAAAGAAAAAAATTCAATTTGAGTATAATAAATACAAAAAATAAAACATATAAGCAAGGAAAAAACAAAGAAAACAGGTTCTAAGAAAAGTCTAAAAACTCTCAGTCCACTCATTCTCATCTCAATATCTCTCATCTCTCACTTTCTCTTCTCTCTTCTATCATCTCTCTCATCTCTTCTCTCTGCCATCCTCACTCAATACTTCTTCTGGTACTTGTATATTACAGACACTCATTTTGGGTGCAGAGGTATAGACAAATGCCTATTTCACAACACATTTGTCTTCTCACATCTCTCTTTCTTCATCAATCTATCCATTCTTCAGCATATCTGATGAAGAAAGACATTTTCTTTCATCTTCTTCTCTCACTTCTCCATCATTCAGAGCACTCTCTCCCTCTGCTCTATCAATGTCAGTGACAAATTGACAAAGAAAGCAGGCATCACAGACACTGCTGCAGTCATCAGTGTCTTCACAATCTTCTCCATCAACTCTTCAGCCAACTTCTTCTCCATCAACCTCTCTTCAATCAATCTCTTCATCACAGAGTCTTCAGAGCTCATCACTCTCAAAATCTCCTTCTTCACATTCTTCTCTTCCTCTAACATCTCTGCTCTGAAAGAATCAGATACAATCACAGTCTTCAAAACCTGCATCTCTGCAGGCTCAGCTGCTGCTCAGTGCTGAAATCATAGAGTATTTGCTCCTGCCCTGCCCCTAGCAGACAGCATCACCAGGTGAGATGTGTTCAATTGTTTAACTAAATGATGAAAGTGACTTTTGTAGCTGATCATGTCCTCTCTGACTGCCACCTCTGCAAAGATAAACACTCACCCACACATAATGCGCCTCAGAAGAGGTGTATCATGCATCTAGCATCATTATCAGTATATCAACATTGCTAAGAGCACTACTATCTATCCAAAAGCAAATTTGAAGAAAAAGAAAAAGGAAATAAGAATTAAAGAGGATTACTCATGAGTTTGCAGAATTTTCCTGCAGAGACACAAGCCTCACAACACTTCCAAGCATTTGATCTCAATGCACATCAAAAATCAACATCCTCAAGTCTAGAGACACAATGTTTGCATGGAATCCAACTGTTGTGCATCATATGATTAGGGCTAAACCTAGAGCAATATAACAAGCAAACAGTGAATGACACTATACAGAAATGAGCTAGTGATGCATGTGACCACACTAATAACATCACTGACAAGAAACACCAACAATAATACACAATAAGCATTCAAGAAACAACTTACTTAAAATCAGAATAACTGAGAAAGCTCATTTCAATAAAAGAGAGAGGGAGGAAGAACAACAATATAAAAAATTAAAAAAATTTTTTTAGAGATGAAAAATCATGGCAGGAAGGCAAGGAGCTTTGATGATGGTCAAGTTAAAAGAGAAGAGAAATCTTCAAGAGAAAAGAAATTCTTTTTGCTTCTCTGCACACAATCTCTAGCAACCAAAGAATCCACCAATTCCACCTCATTAGGAAATCAATAACAATGCATATACAAGCTATCTAGAGGACGCGATTGATATACTGCTATCAACAAGCAGAACTTACAATACAGGAATGCAATTATCTACTAGCAAGCAATCTATACAATCACTGAGAGCAGCTCTTATAAAAAAGGGGGGCAATTGTAATGCACTTGTTTATTATTTCCTTATTATCTTTGCTTATTCTTACCTCTTTTCATTATACTCTCGCTACTGCTATTTCTACATGTATATATATATTGATGTATGTATTTCGCACATCTTCTTTCTCTTTCTTTTCTTCCTTAGCGATTAGCTACACTATGCTACACTACACTACATTATGCTACTATATTACACTCTACAATATATTACTATTATCTCTGTTACACTATAAACTATCTTCTACTGTTACTCTTCACACTGTCACTACACCTCACAAATTGACTGTCTCTATCTGACACAATGAATGAAGACAGACTGTGTATACAATAGAATGAGCTTCTAACAAAGACATCTGCAACTACTTCAGTATTCATCTTATCACAGAGCTGTAGTATTACACTCTTACTGAGTCAGTCAACAATGACTAGAATGTTTGTAGAATCTTCATTTTTGAGTAAGAAAACTACAAAATTGATAGCTATATCACATCAAGTTTGATTGAGAATAGATAGAGACTTCAGCATCTCTTTTCAGTATTCACATCATATCATCACTGAGTCACAGCAATTACAATTGTGTACAAACCAGTG
This sequence comes from Histoplasma ohiense, assembly GCA_017607445.1. Taxonomy (NCBI): domain Eukaryota; kingdom Fungi; phylum Ascomycota; class Eurotiomycetes; order Onygenales; family Ajellomycetaceae; genus Histoplasma; species Histoplasma ohiense. The sequence goes on along the minus strand of JAEVHH010000003.1, from coordinate 5,869,062 downwards.
TATATTCTTCAATATATCTGATTAGTAGAATTCTTGAGTGATAATGTTGTACATAATTTCACATTCTGAGTGCTCAGTCATTGATAAATCATGAATTTCTTGCATGATCTATATTTGTAGAGATTCTGAATCAGAGACTCATCATCTATCTCAAAAGTATAAACAGTTGTCATTGTTGATTGAATATGCTGAGATATTCATTCTTGAATATACATCTGTGGGGAATTGAGATGCTTTACTTTGTATGACTTCAGCAGCTTGCTGTCAGAATTCATCTGCTTCTGCTGCTAGTCTTCATTGTTCTTCAAGCAAGAGTTCTTGAGCTCAGAACTGATTGATATGTATGTGAGATTCATCTGATTGTATAGAACTTTCTATAATTACAGAGTCAATTAACTGATGCTCTTGATATTTTCATCTATTATCTAAGTTATCAGATGATATATCTTGTTCTTGATGAAACAGAGCATTCACAAGAGTGTTCTCTACTTCAGATCAATAACAAATTATGAATGAAAAACAGCTAAGAAACAATGATCAATGCATATGTCTTTTGATGAGCTTACAAGTGATTGTGAAGTATTCTAAATTCTTATAATTGATAACAATCTCAAACTTCTCAACACTCATAAGTTTGAACTCTCATTCTTCAAGACATTGTATGATTGCTAGAAGCTTCTTGTTGTAGATCTCATAGTTGCATTCAGCAGATAACATCTTTTTCAAGATAAAGACACAGAGTTGTAGAACATCTTTGTTATCATATTGCATTAGTGCTTCATCTACTATATAACTCAAGACATCTGTTTCAAGAATCATATGCTTATCTGAATCAAATGATTGCAGCATTGAGATGTTTGTAAATATACACTTCAGCTTTTTGAATGCTACATCTGCTTCATCAGTTCATTGAAATACAGTGTCTTTTCAGATCAGATCTGTCAGTGATTGTATAATATTGAAAAAGTTCTTGATAAATCTTTGATAGAAGTTGATGAATTCTAGAAAGCTTCTAATCTCTTTTACTGAGACTGATGTCTCTCAGTTGAGAATTGCTTCCATCTTCTTAGAATCCATGTGTACATCTTTTTCAGCTTTGATGATGAATTCTAGATAGATTGTAGACTTAATCTCAAAGTTGCATTTGTCAATATTCATTTACAGTTCAGCTTTTTGTAGATGATCAAGCACTTGTCATACATACTTGTAATGCTCAGTGAGCAATTCATCAGTGAAGATCAGAATATCATTTATATACACTGAGATGATCTCATTGAGCAGATCTTGTAGAGCTCAGTTAATGTATTTCTGAAACATACTCAGAGCATTCACTAATTCAAAGAGAGTCACTGTTCATTCATATAATTCATAATATATACAAAAAGCAGTTAGCCATTCATCATCTTCATTAATCTTTATTTTATAGAAGGCTGCAGAGATGTCAAACTTTGTAAATCATTTTGCTTTTTCTATTTATTTAAATGTTTTGTTGATGAATGGAAGAGAATATCAGTCCTTCTGTGTAATCTTGTTGAGTTCTCAGTAGTCAACACAGAATCATAAACCTTCTTCTGATTTCTTCACAAACAGTACAGATGCTGTGGTGAATGAGTTGCTAATATGAATGAAGTCTTTGTTCAGTAATCTGTTGAGTGTTTTTTGTAGAATGAGGAGTTTGTTGTGTAATATACTGTAGAGAGAACTTCAGAGCAGTTGCAGATTCTTATTATTTTTCTTGATGAGTTTGATTATATGATCTATATCAGATTCTCAGTGAGAGGGAAGCTTTTCAGCTTCTTTCTCATTGAACATGTCTGCAAAGTCTTTGTACAATTCAGATAATTTCTTGTGTAATTTCTTGAGATCTTTGAGTTCTAACTTTTCTAACACTTTTTTGATATCTGTCATGCTAGCAGTGAACACTTGAACATTCTTCTTCTTATGCATTTGATGAATTAGTAGTTTGTATGCTTCTGCTGATATCTGAGTGAGATCAGCAGTTCTATTGACATTCTTCTTATAAACACAGTCATCTTCTGAGAAAATAAGACAGTGATTGCATATATTCAACAAGGTTCCAAATTCTGTGAGTCATGATAGATCAAGCATCAGATCATACTCAAGGTCTTGTATTTTGTATATGTATATATTCTTTTTCTCATGTTCTTCTATATCAATGTTAAATCTTACCATGTTGTAGGAGGCTGATTCTCTGAGGTCATCAAATTCACTGAGTTTATATGACTTGAAAAAGAGAATACACTGAAGCTTATACTTCTCAATCAGCTGGGTGTCTATAAGAGTGTAATGAAGAAAACCACTGTCTATCATTGCTTGTATGTTGACTAGATTATTTACAATGATAGAGATTATAATTACATTCACTTTTATCTTCTGCTTGAATCTTCAGCTAGCTTTCTGCTTCTTGAGCTCTCATCTGTATTTTAGAGTGAGAGCTTGTCTTTTCCCTGTTCTTATCTGTCCACAGACAACACAGCATTCACATGTGTGAGGGATTTACTTAGAGCAATCACATTCAGACATTGATTCATAAAGTGCTCTGACTTGTCACAGCATATACAGATTTCTCTAACAATTCAGTCAGTGATGTTCTTCTCTGAGATATTGAAGACTCTCAGATGACTTGCATTTATATGTGAGACTCAGTTCATTGATTCTGATTTGAAGGTGGAGGATACTGCAGAGCAGTTTGAAGTGTATGCATTTGTTCAGCAGAATTCTCTGCAATTTTGAAGTATATGAAACTGAGACAGATTGTTGTTCAACAGATGAAGATCAGCACAGAATTCACTGTATGTTGAGAGTTTCAGACACTCTATACTTTGATTATACAACTGAAAGTTCAAGTTCTTGAACAATATATTGATTTTGACAGCATTGTTTCAGTCTTACTCATCTGCTTCTAGAAGCTTGTGATTAAATTCAGAAAGATAAATTGTCAATACAATATTCATCTGATAAGTTTGATTAAGTCAGTTCAACATCTTGACTTGAAGTGTAGAATTGAGAAAGAGAGAGTTGAGTTGTTGAAAGACTAGCTCTGACATACACTGATGATTCTGACAATGATTCATTCAGAGTTGAAATTTTGCTAACACATCATCATTCAATCTGCTATAAATATACCACATTTGATTGGATAGTGAGTCTATTGCTTGTCCATTGATGTTCAATTTGGCATTCATTTTTGACTTCCATACAAGGTAGAGTGCTAGGTCTCTCTCATATTTGTCAAGGATTGAAAGCTTCTCTTTTGAGAGCTTTTCATGAGATGTGGATGTAGAAGAAACAGTGAATGTGAAAGTGCTCATTTCAGTAAATCATTATTGCAATTCAGCTATCTGTAGCATCTGCTGCTGAAGAATGCTTTATAGATCTAAGTTATCATCCACTGCATTCAGATGCAGTGGATGTTTGTAGAATTATTCATAGTTCATTTCAATATCTAAGAATATGTAATAATAATAATAAAAAGACAAAGAAATACTTGTAGACATTCAGTTCTCTCACAGACACTATTCACAGTGTTGCAGTACTAAGCTTGATCAAGCTTCTTCATGAACACTATTCACAGCATTACAGTTCATAGACACTCAGATCTTGTAGAACACAGTTGATTATGTCTCAGACACTTAGACACAACAGTCTATATAACTAACAATAGAGACATTCAGACTCACAAGAGATCTTTTGTAATGACTAGACACTCAGATCTGTAAACAACACACTCAGACATAAGAACTGATAACAACATACTCAGATGTAAGAACTAATAACAAAACACTCAGATTTTAAACACAGAAGAATCAATTTATAATATAACAGATATACTTCAATTAATGATCTAGCACTATTCTAATACAGATTACAAATTGATTAAAAAAAGAAAGAGAAAAGAAATCAGAAAAAAAGATTGTACAAAGAGAGTTCTTATAGAGAAAAGTTTGAAATAGAAGAATATCAGAAGCCACTTCACAGTGAAGTGCAGAGTGAAAGAACATTAAAAAATATGCATAAAAATCATTAGAAACTACACAAGCATGAAGTATGAGACAGAGAAATCATTGAGAGCTACACAGAAGAATTGTTAGAGACTATATAAGTGTGAAACACAAAGTGAGAGAACATTAGAAGCTATATGAAAGAATCATTAAAAACTACATAAGCACAGAGCACAGAGCAGAAAAATGTTAAGAGCTACACAGAAGAATTATTAGAAACTATATAAGCACAGAGTACAAAGCAGAAGAACATTGAGAATTACATGAGATCACAACAGTCAGAAACAAATGAATGCAGAAGAGGAGTTGATTGTGTAAGTTAATTACTAATAAATACTAACTCATCACAGTAATGATTATTGATAACACTCACAAGCTCATTAATACTATATACAATCACAGTCAATTTTTTTCTTCACTATATCATTGAAAGAGAATTCTGTCACAATAGAATTCTTATCAATAATTTCTTTTTCTTTTCCATATTTAATCATCATCAATTTCTTTACAGTTTCTTCTTGCAATTGATTACAGTGATAGTGATAAATATCTCAACTTGAGTTAAACTTTCTCTTCATATCAACTTCTGTCAATGAAGTTGTTAGAATATTGTGTGTCATCATTGCTACTGTTGAGTACTGACTACTGATCATTCTTCACAGATCTAAAATAGATTTTTCTTTGATATTAACAGAATCATCATATAAATAGCAGTCAAATTCAGTGTTGCAAGAATTTTGTTTGCTCAGATTTTCAGCAGCAATCAATGAATGCAAATTCTTAATCAATATTAGTAATAGATTAATATCAATATCTCAGTGAGTATTATAAAAAAAAAGTTACTAATCAAAGAATCATACTCTATTGACTCTTCAATTTGAGTATTATTCTGTTCATATTGTTGATAGTTGTCATTGTAGTATGTTTGAGCTATATCAACATAGATTTGTCATTCTTCCACTTAGACTGGCCAGTGGGATCATGAATTTCATGTTTGATTTGATTTGATTTGATCCCAGTCCATTTCTTGATGTGATTTCCAGTGGAACCAGGATCAGAATGGGAGTGTAAAGTGACTAGAATTATTAGAACATGAGTGAAATGAGTAGACTGGCCGTGTGACCGTGCATGGAACCATGACCAATTTTAGCGTTGGTCCCATTCTCATATATTTTGGTTCTGGTCCCATATATTGTTTTTCAAATCAGTCACTTTACACTGTTTGTATTATAGCTCTGATCTCATTTCACTGTTTATGAGAAATATTTAGATTCTGAATACTGTTCTTATCTTGATTTCTGAGTCACAGTTCTGTTTGATCTCATTTTACAAAACAGAATCAAACAGAACCATGATTTATCTATAATTACATAATACATATATCTTTATGCTGAATGATAGCTAATTATGATGTGAGTGTTACCAAATATTGTTATCTTTTTGATGTCACAACAGAAATATCATTATATGTCTGTAGACATTTTGAAAATTAAAAAACAAAAACAAAAACAACAACTGAGAATATTATAAAAAAAAAAAACAAAAATCTTCAGTAAAAAAAAAAATAATGAAAAAAAAAAAAAAAAAAAAAAACTTATTTTTTCAATCTATAATCATCAAAAAAATTACTACTCAATTCTTCAGTGATCTCCACCACCAATCTAATATCCCTCACAGTGAGAGTCATTCACTCATGATGAATCATGATCTTAAGATCATCTATAAAATGATTAGTGAGATATTGTTACATCTGTTTTCACATGATATCATACACTCAAAAAGTGTGATCAATGTTGTCTCCACAGCAACTTGGAGAGCATTGAGAGCAGAATGCTGAAAGTGATATTTTCTCTCATCAATCTCTCAGACAAGACATGCAAATGTGGCTTTGAGGAAAATGAGATTCTCAGACTTCTGATAATAACAGATCTCATGAATAGCTTCTACTTTCATATCAGTATCTAGCATTATCAAAAAGTGTTACTTTGAATTTCATACTCTGCTTATTCACTTTTTTCATATGAGAATGGGGGTTGCGCATCTTCCACACAGCACAGTGAGCATTGAAATGCTGCTTGTGATGATGAGCTCAGACTGCTTTCCACTCTGCCACTTGCTGCTCATATGCTGTCTTGCAGAAAGCAGCAGTTGTTGGCATTGCTCTCTGATGAGAGATACTCTTATCACAGACCATTTTTTTTATTGAGGGAGAGAAGAGAAATTGAGAAGTGAGAGAAAAGAAATCAGAAAGTGAGAGAAGATGAACACAGAGAATAGATGTATAGATTTCAGAAAGAAAAGAACAGAGACTTATGATGATGAATTTGCTAGATAGAATCAATTAATCAATCAGTATTCATTCACAGAAAACATTGAGATATTCATATTGTTTTTAATAGTTAACATACTGCTGCAGAATTATGATGGGTTAGAGAGAGAAGAGAGAAAGAACAAAGAAAAAGAAAAACATGTGTGAATGTTAAACTGAAAGATTGTATATACAAATAATCTCTATAGCAACAAAGAAACATCTCATCTGCATTCAGCCATAATATAACTTGCAGAGTGCATACAGTATGTGATATCAACAAGTAGCACAAAAATGCAAACAGTGTTGCTATGAGATATGTAATTTCTTATAATATATAGAAGTAGATTTTCTTTCTTCTTGAATTCTTTGATATATCTCTGTTCTTCCCATCACATTTCTGTGTGGATAGTAACTTATAAAAAGAATATATTATTTTCTCTAGAAATTTTCATCATCACAATTAGAATGTGTTTCTCTTTCTCTCTTCCACTGAAAACATATCTGTCTCTTTCTCCAAGGAACATTTGGTGGCTCTGTGTATCATCAAAACATGCAAGCATCATCATCACCTTGAGAAGAAAGAGAAAGAATCCTTCAAGTGTGAAGAGACTGATCACAAAACATGTCATATTGTCTTGAAAAAACTTCATAATGAAGTAGATTGATAATGATTTTGAATAATACTTCTGCTGAAATTTGACTAATATTATAAAAGGAATGATGCTGATGACTCAATGTGTGAGAAGTTGAAGAAGAAAGCAGTGAAGTTGCTCATGCAGCAGTGCTGAGATCAGAAGCACTCACAGAAATGATTTGAAATCAAGATGAAGAGAAAGAGAGCTGAGAAGATGATGACTGCAAAAAAGCACTGTCAGAAAAAGATTGAAGATGTGTTTGTCTGTAAGACAAAGAAACTCAAGCTGATAGATTGTATTTTAAATATATTCATTGATAACATTTTTTGATAATGATTCTGTTGTCTAATTGATTAGCAGGCTTCTGAAGAGAATCAGAGCATTGAGGCCTTGTTTAAATCTTGTATACACTCAATGATTCAGAATATTGAGGAGGCAGTATTGCTTTCTGAGCATGCTAATTTGCTTACTGCAGAGATAGAATCTGAAACAGCAGATCAGAAGATGCAGAACTTTGAAGCTCAAATAAATCTAATGAAAAGAGAGAAGAATCCTCTCTTATCTGAGAAGATAGCTGAGAAGGGTTTTGAGATGATTGTTTTCTTGAATAAGAAGAAAAAGAAGAGAAAGAAGAAGAAAGAGAAGAATTGAATTGTGAAGAATGAAGAGAAAAAGAAAGAGAAGAAAAAGAAGAAAAAGAAGAAGAAGAAGAAGAAAAAAGTTGAAGAAGAAGAGAAAATGATCTAAGAAAAAATTTTTTTTTTTACATATTTGTTTTTTAATATTTTTGTTAAATTAATTGTATTATTATCTGTCAGAGATTACAAATTTTTTATTTGATATTTTACATTATGCAATTCTTTGTTGTGAGAATATATTATCATAGTGATATTATACTCATGATATATATATATATATATATGTGTATGTATACTGTAAGGTGTGTGTGACTTTACATATAGTATCAGTAAACAATGAAAGATGATAAATTCATACTGTGGAATTGTGATATATTAGAGATAGATAATATATCTAATGAATCAACTTTTTGTATAAACCTTAATAATATCTTTAATATTTTAATTATCATTCTTTTCTATTTTATCATAATTTTGTTGTTGTTTATAAATATATTCTACTAGTGTTCTAACCAATTAGAGTGGGTTAATGAAAAGAGAGTAAAAAAAAACTCAACAAATTTCTTAACTTTATTATCCTCAGAATTCATTCCACACATAATTTCTCATCATTTATATTCATCATGACAACTTCAGTAATTGCTGAATCAGGGAATTCATCACCTTCTTTAATGGAGATTCAAGATCTTATAGAAATAAGAGTGAATCAAACAATTTATATTATTTACAAGTTCTTACAAGATGAGCTCTTTCAAGTCTGATGAATGCATACTTTCTTTTTTCTTGATGATGAAAAACAACACAATCTATAAAAAAGCCAGTATAGACAATGAGAAGATCTATGAAAAAACTTTCAATAAGTTACTGTGAAAATCACTGAAGAGTCATTTCTCTGCTGTAATCATTGCAACTTCATACAAAAACATCCATTCTGAAGTGAATATGAATCAGAAGAAATCACATGACATTTGAAATCTGCTGATTGTCTACAGCTTAGAGAAAAACATCAGAATATTCTTCATGGACTGGTACTTATATCATCTACTCTCATTAATGATAACAATATTTGGTAACACTTATGTACTATTTTGCAGGAAAACATGTGAAAACAACAACAAACTGATGTCAATCTTTCAATTTCAACTCTTTCATCAGACAACTTTCAAGAACAACTTCTATATCTATATATATTCTTGAATCTTCCACTGTATGCTGTTGAAAACTCAGAATTTCAAACTTTACTTCAAATGCTTAATTCATATATTCAAATTCCTCATCAATTCAGTCTCTGCTCTTCTCTTGATACACATTACAACAATGATATGCAACAACTTGGACTTCTGTTGAAGAAACAACAGAAGATATCACTGACAGTGAATGTATGAACAAGCATCAACAATCTATTCTTTTTGAATGCAGTTTGTTATTTCATTGATGAGAATTGAAATTATAAAGAGAAATTGATTGACTTTGAACAATTGAAGAGCAGTCATACAGATGAATATATGACTGATATTCTCATGACAATCATTAAAAATGATTACTGAGATATTTCATCAGATCTTCTTGCAATCACAACAGACAATGCAGCAAACAACTTGATCATGATACAGAGTCTGAAATAAAAACTGATATTGTATAGATGAAATGATAAACATAGATATATTCTCTGTATTGCACACATTATTCAGCTTGTTGTTCAAGCATTGATTAAAGATCTGGATATTGAATCTGAAAACACAGAACTGATCAGTTGTTTTGATGAGAATGATGTTGAAATTATTACTCACATCACATTCTCATCAACTCTTCACAAGGTAATGATATTTGATAATACTTCAGTGAAAATTGATCAATTTGCTAACTATCTTATTATCTTTTTTAGATTCATCACATTGTCAATGCAATCAGTACTTCTCTCAAACAACAACAATGATTCTATAATATTCAAGCCACACACAGCTCAGTTCCTTCTCTTAATATGATACAAAATATTCAAATACAGTGGAGTTCTATCTATAAAATGACAGTTCAAACACTTTGACTAAAAGATGCTGTGAATCATTGAGTTCAGAATTCTGAGTGAGAGAAGATTTGTGCTCTGAAACTTTCTGATATAGAGTGGACACAGTTAAAATATATTGTTGAACTGTTATTTATCTTTTACAAAACAACAAAGACTGTGTTTATTACAGTAACATCAATGATGCAAGCTTCTTGATGAATATACAACAGTTTATTTACTTATTTGAAAACTCAGATGATTTGTGTATGAGAAGAGCAATTCTGAGATAGAGTTATTTCTGCAGCAATTGAAAGAGCTTGAGACAAACTTGCAGAGTATTATACAAGAATCAATCAATCATTTGCTGATTACTATGCTGTTGCTGCTGTACTTGATCCCTCTCATTGAATCAATACATATACTTTCAGAGATTGGATGGTGGAAGAATGACAAATCTATGTTGATATAGCTCAGACATACTACAACAACAACTATTGACAATATAAACAGAATAATATACAAATTGAAGAGTCAATAGAGCATGATTCTTTGATTAGTAACTTTGTTTTTTATAATACTCACTGAGATATTGATATTAATCTGTTACTAATATTTATTGATTAAGGATTTGTACTTGTTGATTGCTGCTGAAAATCTGAGCAAACAAAATTCTTGCAATACTGAATTTGATCACTATCTATATGATGATTCTGTTAATATCAAAGAAAAATCTATTTTAGATCTGTGGAGGATGATCAACAGTCAGTACTCAACAATGACAATAATGACATATGATATTCTGACAATTTCATTGACAGAAGTTGATATGAAGAGAAAGTTTAACTCAAGTTGAGATATTTGTCACTATCATTGTAATCAATTACAAGAAGAAACTGTAAAGAAATTGATGATGATTAAGTATGAAAAAGAAAAAGAAATTGTTGATAAGAATTCTATTGTGACAGAATTCTCTTTCAATGATATAGTGAAGAAAAAAATTGAGTATGATTGTATATAGTATTAATGAGCTTGTGAGCATTACCAATAATTGTTACCAATTGTCATGTATTGTGAGTGTTACCAATAATTGTTATCAATTGTCATATATTACATAATCATCAGAATGGGATCAAACTTGAGCTAAAATCATGATCAGTCCCAGATCATGTTCTTATTTTTCATAGTCAGTCACTTTGCATGGAATAATAAATTTTATTGATTTCATAATAGTCATGTTAGATCTAAATCTGGTTCTTTTACACTCCATTTCTGAAAATTTTGGTCTCTTTACACTCCCATTCTGATCCTGGTCCCACTGGAAATCACGCCAAGAAATGGACTGGGACCAAACCAAACCAAATCAAACATGAAATTCATGGTCCCACCGGCCAGCCTAGAAATGGGACTAATAAATCTTGATATTTCATGTAAAGTGACTGACTATCAAAAATAAGAACATGATCTGGGACTGATTATGATTTTGACTGAGGTTTGGTCCTGTTCTGATGATTATATAATACATATCTTAGATATCAATCTGATGATATGATTGGTGGAGATATCGCCCCTATCTAGTGCTGCCAGCAGCCAACCTATCTATTGCTGCAAGCTATCCCTCGCTGCTAAGCTATCGCTGCCAACCTATCTATCGCTGCCAACCTATCTATCGCTGCCAATTTATCTACCACTGCCAATCTATCTATTGCTGCTAATCTATCACTGCTGTCAATCTATCTATCACTGCTAATCTATCTATCGCTGCTAATCTATCGCCGCTGCCAATCTATCCCTCACTGCTAAGCTATCCCTCACTGCTAAGCTATCACTGCCAATCTATCGCTGCTAATCTATCGCTGCCAACCTATCTACCGCGGCGAATCTATCTATCGCTGCCAATTTATCTACCACTGCCAATCTATCTATCGCTGCCAATCTATTGCTGCTAATCTATCGCTGCTAATCTATCGCTGCTGCCAATCTATCTATCACTGCTAATCTATCGCCGCTGCCAATCTATCCCTCGCTGCTAAGCTATCCTTCGCTGCTAAGCTATCCCTCACTGCTAAGCTATCTCTCACTGCTAAGCTATCCCTCGCTGCTAAGCTATCCCTCACTACTAAGCTATCTATCACTGCTAATCTATCGCTGCCAACCTATCTATCACTGCCAATCTATCTATCGCTGCTAATCTATCGCTGCTAATCTATCACTGCTAATCTATCGCTGCCAACCTATCTATCACTGCCAATTTATCTACCACTGCCAATCTATCTATTGCTGCTAATCTATTGCTGCTGCCAATCTATCTATCGCTGCTAATCTATTGCTGCTGCTAATCTATCTATCGCTGCTAATCTATCGCTGCTAATCTATCGCTGCTAATCTATCACTGCTAATCTATCGCTGCTAATCTATCACTGCTAATCTATCGCTGCCAACCTATCTACCGCGGTGAATCTATCTATCACTATCATTACTAGTTCAAAATAGAACTAGAGCATAAACACACTAAACTTCTTTTGATAGGTAATGATTTTTGGTAACACTCATAGCATTATATCATCTATATAGGGTAAATCATGGTCCCATTTGGTCCCATTTTAACAAAATGGGACCAAATGAGACCAGAATCAGTAATTTATAAGAAGAACATGACCTGAGACTAGATTTATAATATAAACAGTGTAAAGTGACTAATTTAATAAACACTATATGGGACCAGAACTAAGAAATTTGATAATGGAACTGGAGAAATATTTAGTCTCAGTCCCATGCATGGTCACACAGCCAGTCTATGTAGAAGTGCAGTGCATGCCTTCATCTCACACAGAGTCTAACACACCAATTCAATATCTTCAATGAAAAGATTCACAGAGAGGCCAACAAAACAATGAACATATGTACACAGAGAAAAACTGATCAGAAGAGGAGAGGACAAAAAGAGAGCAGACAAAGCAGTTGAGCAGATGTCTGAATTTCTACAAAGACAGATGATGAATGCTCACTCAATAAGAGTTGAAGAAAGAGAAGAAATGGAATTGAAAGTGAAGAAGAGTAAATGAGTGATGAAAGAATCTGAGAGAGAAACAGAGATAGATGTACATGAAATGATATCAGAAGTAACTGTAGAAGCATTAACAGTCACCACAATGAAAAGAAAGAAATGTATACTTACTGAAGAAATAGAAACTTCTCTTGAAGCTTCAAAGACAGTTGCAACAGAGACAGAGACAGTCAGCAGAACAGTTATATACAGAAGATAGAATACAAAATTGAAATGACTCTTTACCTCTCACACAACCCACATAAGAAACAGATGTATACTCACTTCAAGTATAAAAAAACATCATATTGCTGTTCAGACTACCCTGCACATGTATTTCTTTTCTACAAATAATCAATTTGAAAGTCATTCATCAGCAAAGAGGACAAAGGCACTCATTCAATAAGCTGAAAGTATGTGAAGACAGAGAAGCTGTAATAGGCGCAACGGAGATATCTATATTATAAAATAGCTATATAGCGATAGAAGAACACAGAACACGCCAGAATTAATGAGGAGGAACATAGTGCACAACACCATAGACAGCTGTAGTGTGTGGTGGTCATCTATATAATGCTCACTGATATCTGTAGATATTAGAAGATCAGTGATTAGCTTTGAATAATAGAGATTGCTATCTTCTTAACATTCTATATATGTACTTCACACTACTTTCATAATTATATCTACAATCATCTCTTACAATTCTAATCACTCATAACTCTATTTGAGTGGTCTGTTGTTATGCACACCTACAATAAAGCACACAATGTTAGTTAAAACACACAACATTAGTTAAAAACACACAAGATGATTTCAATATACACAAGATCTTTTGAAAATCAATCTGAATCTTCTACTGTCTTCAATGATCACAATGTATATTTGCAACAGTTGAATGATTAAATTCATGAATGAGAGCAGCAATTAACTATTCTACATACACAACAGCAGCTCAACAAGTTGAAAGTGCAGATTCATGAAGATACTCTCATTGAGTCTCAATTAATTCAGAATATCATCACAGAACCACTGCAAAATTGATCTGTGAACAATACAGATGATGATAATGAAACATCACTGAGATTAAAGATTAAGAACTATTATCAAAGAAAAAATATGTTAGAATTCAAAAACTATAAAGATCACATATTGACTCTCTTTACACATCATCATCAGTATTATCAAATGAAAGAACACAAGATAAATGATGCTAAACTCTATCTTGATACTCATGTTAAACAGAAATGGTTGAATTTTGTATCATCATATAAGAGATGTGAAGAAGCAACACTGTTGACTTTTGATGATATACTATCACATCTAGAAATGCAAATTAACAATCCACAGAATCAGTGCTGATTGATGAGTCAAAAATTTCAAGATGTAAAGCAACAAGAATGACAATCAATACACAATTTCTCTAAATATTTTGAAAACTGAGAATACTACTTACCCTCATATAGCAAAGAACAAAGAATGGATAACTTGTGTAGTAAAATATTGAAGATACTACACACTGAACTTAATCATCAAAATCAAGAATCTCAGAACTATGAAGAGTTGCTTTGAACTCTACAGACTCTCAAGAAAAATATGTTAGAGTGACAGCATACTATTTGCAAAGAAAGATCTGCAATATTTGTAGAGAATCAGCATCATTCTGATAAATCTAGCAACTGTTGAAACAAGAGAAAATGAGAGAAATAAACAGATTCAACTGAACAAATCAAGAAAGATAAATATAACTGAATAAAAAAGTGTTCTCACTGTCATAAAAAGGATTATATTGCAAATGATTATTGAATGTTACATCTTGAAAAGTGTAATCAAGTTCAACAAGTAAAAAATCAACAATTTCAATTATAGAAGCAGCTGCTGCATTGAAAATATGAACAACTAAGCTGCAAGATAAACAGTTATTGACAATGAATATATGAATACTGACAGAAGTGAAATGATTGATGATGTGGACACTAGTGGATTCTGACACAGATGCAAACTTTGTATCCCACATCTGAGCATCAAAATATTTCTCAAAGACAGAAGATAAATCAAAAGTAGTGAAAGCAGTTGATAATCATAAGATTAAATCATATAAACAACAAAAAACTGCAATGAAGATTATCAATGACAAACATATTCTTCAGAAAAAATTCCACCATTTCAAAGAGACTGATATTAATGAATATAATGTAATTTTGAGCATGTCATAATTGAAAGCTGTGAACTCTGATATTGACTGGGTGTGAAGATGCTGAATCTATAGAAAAGCATTGAATATTAACCACATACATCTAGATACTGCTAAAGAATTCACAATACTAATTGATGATGGCAATATTATATTCACTGTCTTATCATTACAAGCTGTGAGTGCAGCAACTGAGTCAAATATCTCAGATGATTATAAAGATTATTTTGATGTATTTCAAGAAGACATATCTGATGCAGAATATGCATCTCATGATCATATCATAGATCTCAAATCTGGCAAGAAATTCTCATACTGATCAATATATAACTTATCACCTCAAGAACTCTCTGTTCTTCAAGAATATATTGAAAAGACATTAGAGAAGAATTGAATACATCCATTCAAGAGCTCAGTCAGTGTATCAGTATTATTCACATCAAAGAAAGATGAAACCCTGTGTCTTTGTGTGGATTATCAAGAATTGAATGAAATAACAGTCAAGAATCAATATCCACTGCCCTTGATAAGTGAAATACTTGATAGATTAGCAGATGCCAAAATATATACACAACTGAATCTTAGAGACACATATCACAGAATTCATATACAAGTGAAGAATGAATGAAAAACAGCATTTCAAATACAATATGAACACTTTGAATATCTAGTTTTATCTTTTGAACTAATCAATGCCTCTGCAATCTTTCAATCTTATATCAACAAAGCCCTCAGTGACCTTTTAGATGTATATTGCATGGCTTATCTCAACAATATTGTAATCTATTCAAACACACTTGATGAACATATCATTCATGTTAAGAACATGCTTGTGACGGGTTAGCACCCGTTAGTAGTTAACTTACGCAACCAACCCCTTCTGCCTCACGTTCCACGCTCGCGTACATCTACTCATCTCTGTTATTGCACTCCACACTCATATAGCCTCTAATGATTCTTCTGCATAACCTCTTCTGCCTTGTGCTCCACACTTGTGTAGTTCTAATGATTCTTCTGTGTAATCCTCAATGTTCTTCCACTCCATACTCCACTGTGGGGTGGCTTCTGATATTCTTCCACTCTGATCTCCTCTCTATAAGAATCCTCTTTGTACAACCTTTCCTTCTGATCTCTTTTCTCTTTCTTTTCTTAATCAATTTGTAATCTGTATTTAGAATAGTGCTAGATTGTTAATTGAAGTATGCCTGTTACATTACAAATTGATTCATCTGTGTCAGCCGAGTGCTCTATGTTTACAATTGTACTCAGGTGCTCAAGTTAAGAATAAGTTATCAAGTCTTCACAAAGCTGTGTTGTTGTGATAACATCTGCAATTTCCAAAGTTCTACAAAGCTGCACCACTGTGATAGTGCTGTGAAGAAGTCTGAGTGCTTATGAAGTATTTTCTTCAAGAATAAGAACTGAACCTTCTGATCTCCAAGCTACCAGAACTAAGAACTATAGTCTTGTATGAAAATGAGATGAATTATGAACATCTCTTCATGAGTGAGAACTGAAGTTTTGCTGAAGATAACATCAAGCTTTATAATTTCCTTCAGCAGCAATTCTTGCAGATGACAGAGCTTCAATGACAACTGAATCATCTGAGCACAAATACATCAGAAATCACACAGACACCAACATTCTCTATATACAAAAGAAAAAAATGCCTCCCTCTTCTCAACAAATTCACAGAAGAGCTCTCAATCTATCTAGTCTGAAAATGAAAGACAAAAGCCAAGCTTGAAGAAGATGAATCTGTGATAGACTCTCTGCTCTCACAAGTCTGCTATATTCATAGTTGGCTAGAAGGAGACACTCTAGTGAAATTTCAACCCTGGATTGAGTCATGTGTGCATGAAATGTGTACCTCTGAAGAAGTCTTTTGCCAACTGAATGTTCTATTCTTGGATTCTACACTGCAAGTGCATGCAATGCAGTGGCTAAACAGAAATCATCAGTGGAATACTTCTCTAGTGAACTATCTGTCTGATTTTAATAGCAAGATCTGTGAAGCAGAAGGATAGAACTGAGATGATGGTGTGAAAATTAATCTTCTGAGTCAGCACATCAGCTTTGAACTGCTTAAGCTCTGCACCTCACATTTTATATCCTTGCATTATCACAACTACTGCACCCACTTGCATCAACTCAACAACAATCTTGCATGTTTCAACACTGTATAAGGAAGCTGTAACAATCACAGACAGAACTTTACATCTACCACTGCTTCAACTACACCAACCACCCCCACAGACATCATGAATTGAACCCCTTATGTGAACACAGAACAGTCAAAAATATCTGGTCTCTTTGAATGAGAAGTTACTGATCAAATTGTCTGAAGAGTTTGCATTCATTGCAACAGGCTGAGATACTTTGCAAGTCAGTGCATCAACACAGTGGTCCCAGCTTCTACACCATGTGTGAATGCAACTACATCTATAAATGAACAAGGACAGGGAAATGAAGAGCTCTCACTCTAAAACACAGACAAGAGCTTAAGAAGCAAGAAGTGAGCTGAAGATTTGAACAGAAAATGCAAGTGGACACAATTATAGTCTCTGCCATTGTAAATAGCCTAGTCAATGTACAAGCAATGGTAGACAGTGGTTTCCTTCACTACACTCTTATAAACACTCAGTTGATTGAAAAGCATAAGCTTCAGCATATCCCCTTTTCTGAACTGTGTAAGCTCAGTGAATTCAATGGCCTCAGAGGATCTGCCTCCTACAATATGATAAAGTTCAACATTGATGTAGAAGAACATGAAAAAAGAAATGTTTACACATATGAAGTGCAAGATCTTGAGTACAACTTAATGCTCAGTCTGTCATGGCTTACAGAATTTGGAACTCTGATAGACACATGCAACCATTGCCTAATCTTCCCAGAAGATGACTGCATTTATGAAAAGAATATCAACAGAATCACTGACCTCACTCAGGTATCAGCAGAAGCATTCAAGCTACTAACTCATCAAGCACACAAGAAGAAGAACATCCAAGTGTTTGCTGCTAGCATGGCAGATATCAAGAAAGCATTAGAAAAGCTAGAACTCAAGAATTCCAAGAAATCACACAAAGAACTACCCAAATTATACAAGAACTTCACAGACATATTCAATGAAAAGAAAGCTGAAAAGCTTCTCTCTTATTGAGAATGTGACATAGATCATACAATTGAACTCATTAAGAAAGATGATAAGAACCCACAATCACTCTGAGATTCTCTCTACAGTATATCACACAATGAACTCCTTGTTCTATGAAAAACACTCAATGAATTACTAGACAAAGACTTCATTTGTGTTAGCAACTCACCCACTGCAGCATCTGTACTGTTTGTGAAGAAATCAGAAGAAGACTTACAATTCTGTGTTGACTATCAAGAGCTCAATAAGATTACACAGAAGAATCAATATCCTCTCTCACTCATCAATGAAACACTTGAATAAATAGAAAAAGCAAAATGATTTACAAAACTTGACATCTCTGCAGCCTTCTACAAGATAAGAATTAATGAAGATGATGAATGGCTAACTGTCTTTCATACACATTACAGATTATACAAATGAACAGTGACCCTCTTTGGATTAGTGAATGCTCTGAGTACATTTCAGAAATACATTAACTGAGCTCTATGAGATCTGCTCAATGAGATCACCTCAGTGTACATGAACAATATCTTGATCTTCACTGATGAATTGCTCACTGAGCACTGTAAACACATACAACAAGTACTTGACCACCTACAAAAAGCTGGACTGTAAGTGGACATTGACAAATGCAACTTTGAGATCAAGTCTACAATCTATCTAGAATTCATCATCAAAGCTGAAAAGGATGTATGCATGAATTCTAAGAAGATGGAAGCAATCCTCAACTGAGAGACATCAGTCTCAGTAAAAGAGACTAGAAACTTTCTAGAATTCATCAACTTCTACTGAAGATTCATCAAAAACTTCTCTGATATCATACAATCACTGACAGATCTGATCTGAAAAGATGCTGTATTTCAATGGACTGACAAAGCAGACACAGCATTCAAAAAGCTGAAGTGTATGTTCACAAGTGTCTTGATGCTGCAATCATTTGATCCAGATAAGCATACAATTCTTGAAACAGACATCTCAGATTATGTAGTAGATGGGGCACTAATGCAATATAATAATGAAGATGTTCTACAACTCTGTGCCTTCATCTTGAAAAAGATGTCACTCACTGAATGCAACTATGAGATCTACAACAAGGAGCTTCTAGTGATCATACAATGCTTTGAAGAATGAGAGTCCAAACTTATGAGTGTCAAAAAGTTTGAGATTGTTATTGATCATAAGAATTTAGAATACTTCACAATCACTCACAAGCTCACTGAGAGGCATATATGTTGGTCATTGTTTCTTAGCTGTTTTTCATTCACAATTTGTTATCAATCTGAAGTAGAGAACACCCTTGTGGATGCTCTGTTCTGCTGAAAACAAGATATACCATCTGATGATCTAGATGACAGATGAAAACACTGAGAGCATTGATTAATCAACCCCACAATCATAGAAAGTTCTACACAATCAGATAAACCCTGCATACATATTAACCAATCCCATACTCAATACCCCTCACTTGAAGAGCAATGGAGACAAGCAACAGAGGCAGACAAATTCTGGCAACAAGCTGCTGAAGCTGTATGAAGCAGAGCATCTCAATTCCCTGCAGATGTATACTCAAAAATGAACATCTCAGCATGCTCAATCAGTGATGATGGATGCCTACACTTCTGAGACAGACAATGAGTCTCTGATTCAGAACCTCTACAAACATGAATCATGCAGGAGATCCACAACTCATCAATGACTGAGCACTCAGATCATGAGATTATGTACAGCATCATAGCTCAAGACTTCTACTGACTGAACATATCAAAGAACATACACCAGTTTGTACACAATTGCAATCACTGTGGCTCAGTAACAGCATGATGTGAACAATGAAAAGAGATGTTGAAATCTCTGTCTATCTCTGAATGAATCTGATGTGATATAGCAATTGACTTTGCAGTTTCTCTATCTGAGAGTGAAGATTCTACAAACATTCTAGTCATTGTTGATCATCTCAGCAAGGATGTAATACTGCAACTCTATGACAGAATGAATGCTGAAGTAGTTGCAGATGTCTTTGTCTGAAGCCTGTTCTATTGTATACACAGTCTGTCTTCATTCATTGTATCAGATAGAGACAGTCAATTCATCAGCACACTCTGAATCCACATATGCCAGCTGCTAAGAATTGAACAAAAATTGTCAACAGCATATCACTCAGAGACTGATGAAGTCACAGAGAGAATGATACAAACAGTAAAGAACATTCTCTGTAAGTTCTGCAATTATATACAAAACAACTGAAGTCATCTGCTATCACACATTGAGATTGCAATCAACAGCTGAGACTCTGTCACAACAGACATAAGCTCATTCTTTCTTCTGCATGAATACAATTTAGAAGTTCTAGACTTCTCTGAGAATCTCTGAGAAACCACATACACCTGCAGTCCCATACAAGCAGCAGATAACATCATGAGCAAGCTTAAGAAAGTTCACAAATGAGCAGAAGCTTCCATGATCAGCACTCAGTAAGATTATAAGAATCAAACAAACATCAGAAGAAGTTCTGCAATCTGATATCATATAGAAGACAAGATCTGATTAGATCTCAAGAACATAAAGACAGATCACCTCTCACATACACTGAATTACTGTCACACCAAATATACTGTGATGAAGGTGCTAGGCACACATGATTATTGACTTGACACCCCACCAGACATCTACAACATCTTTCACATGAACCTGCTCCGACTCATGGCTGAGGATCCATTCCCTTCACAGAGAACCTTCAACTGGCAGCCACCTGCCATCATAGAAGAAGATAATGAACTTGAATGGAAGATTGAAGCAATTCTTGATGATAGAATCAACCACCACCACTGTGAATACCTTGTCAAATGGATAGAATACAATCATCTGATCTGGGAATCTGTGTCTGCCTTGGAGGATACTGCTGCCCTCGATGCCTATGAGTCATCACTCACCCTGGTAGAGAGGGATAATGTGATGGGTTAGCATCTATTAGTAGTTAACTTACACAATCAACCTCTTCTGCCTCATGTTTCATGCTTGTGTACACCTACTCATCTCTGTTATTGTGCTCTGCACTTGTGTAGCCTCTAACAATTCTTCCATGTAACCCCTTCTGCCTCATGCTCTGTGCTTGTGTAGTTCTAACAATTCTTCTGTGTAACCCTCAATATTCTTCTGCTCTGTACTCCACTGTGGGGCAGCTTCTGATATTCTTTCATTCTGATCTTCTCTCTATAAGAACCCTCTTTGTATGACCTTTTCTTCTGATCTCTTTTCTCTTTTTTTCCTTAATCAATTCATAATCTGTATTTAGAATAGTGCTAGATCATTAATCGAAGTACGCCCGTTACAATGCTGGAACAGTTAAGGTGATGGAGACTATATGTCAAACTTAATAAGTGTACATTCCACACAACAGAAATTGAATTTTTGAGTTTTGTGATTATCACACAGAGCATTACTGTTGAGAAACACTGTGTTGACACAATTCTAGATTGACCAGAGTCACAAACTATAAACAAATTGCAAATATTTCTAGAATTCATCAATTTCTATCATTGATTCATATATAAGTTCTCAATAATAACAGCACCTCTGATCAAATTGTTAAAAGATTACAAAACAAAAAGAGGGAAGAATAACACATCTGTTCAGTTAGACAAAAACTGCAAGCATGCAATTTTGCAGTTAAAAGAATGCTTTACAAAAGCACTGTTGTTGATTCACTTTGATTCACAGTGAAAACTTCATATAGAAACAGATGGATCTGATGTTGCAATCACTGCAGTAATATCACAATTAATGAATGATGATCACTGACACTCAATCACATTTTGGTCTAGAAAGCTCACAGAAACAGAAAGACATTATCAAATATATAATCTAGAAATGTTGCCAATTGTAGAAGCTTTTAGACAATGGCATCACTACTTACATAATAACAGACATTCAATAACTGTTTTATCTGACCATGTCAATCTTCAGTGCTTCATGATAATGAAGCAGCTAAATGAATGTCAGATTCACTGGATGGAAATGCTCTCAGTGTTCAATTTTGAAATAGAGCATCATTCTGAAAAAAATAATCTCACAGATGCATCAAGTCATTGCTCAGATTTTGTAAAACACACAGCTCTCTTGACAAAGCTCTCTACTCTGCAAGAGAAGCTGTATAAAAAAATCTTTAAATCACTAAAGACAAAAAAAAACACAAAGTTAGATCAATATATTAAGATGATGCAAAAAGATCTGCAAGCTAATGAAAATTATTGAATAAAGAGGCTTATAGTCATTGATGACAACAACCTCTACAGAATAAAGAACACATCTGCAGATGAGAACAAAATCACAGATGTTATAAGATTAAATCTAGAAACTCTGATGCTACAGATTCTAACTGTCAAAATATTTGAGTCTGAGACAGTCTATTGCAAAGAGATAGCTGAATCTATCATCAAACTCTTACTGCAGATTCAGAATAGAGATGCTGATATATCTGAACTTCACAGAAGACTAAAGATAAATGACACTAGTGTAGATAATCATTCAATCTGAACAGTAGATAAAGATGACCTGCTCAGAAAAGATGATAAAGTCTACATATCACAAGACAAAATCATAAGACATGAAATAATGAAAATGAACCACAATAATTCTCAAGATGGCCTTTTTGAATGTGACAAAATCATCAAAGCAATCAAATACAAGTACTTGTGACATGATATAAGCAATGAGATTGCAGAATATGTGAGAACTTGCAATGTTTGCCAACACATCAAAATACCACAGCACAAGTCATATGAGTTGCTACAACCACATTCAGTGTCAGATAAGAAATGACATATAATTAGCATGAACTTTATTGAAGATCTGTCAGATAATAAAAAGAGAAGTCAAATCTATAATACTATTGTCATATTTGTTGATTTATTCATCAAATGAATCATAATTGTGCCCACATCTTCAGAGCTAGATGCAGAAGAACTTACAGATATTATTGTATGAAGAATTGCAAAGAACTTTGATCTATCTGTGAACATTATTAGCAATCAAGATTCATTAATAAATAGCAAGTTTTGATCAACATTATATTATCTGCTCTATATTCAACAAAAATTATCAACAGCATTCCACCTGCAAACTGATGGCCAGACAAAACAATTGAATCAGATGATTGAACATTATCTTCACACATATTGCAGCTATCAGCAAGATAATTGAATAGAATGAATTTCTCTGATGCAATGAGTATATAACAATGCCTTCCACACATTGATAAAAATGATATCATCTGAAGCAATGATCAGCTGACCAACTGAACTTTGCATAGACATAAAATCCTCAAACATGAGTGCATCAAAATCAGCAATGGAATAAGTGGAACAGATGAAGCAAGTGAAGAATAAGATTCAAGAATGTCTGAAAGCTGTCAAAGCAGCTGAGAAAAAGTATTATAATCAGCATCATATATCAAAAAGCTTTAAGATAGAGAACTGAGTAATACTGCATGCAAAAAATATATCCATCTTGCAATTCTCACTCAAACTAGATCATTGATTTTTGAGTCTCTTTCAAATAATTGATATCTGTGGTACACAGATGTACAAACTGAAACTCATGCTGCAATATAAAGAAATTCATTCTGTATTTCATATTTCCCTTCTCAAATCTTATCACACATGCAACAGACAAATTCTGCAAGCAGAACTGATAATTATAGATACATAAAAGAAATGAAAAGTTGAAGCTATATTAGACAAGCATCAATACTGTGATCAAACACAATATCTTGTCAAATGAAAAGATTGTACAGATGCAGATAATTCTTGAGAGCTCAAAGAAAACTTGATGAACAGTCAGAAGTACTTGAAACAGTTTAATAAAACCTATCAGAAGCCAGTCAGTAAACAAAAATGAAGAAGACAACAATGACTGCTGAATATACTTATTTCACTCAGAGATTAAAAAACAGATCTACCTCAGCTTGGTCAGTGTTATTCAAGAAATTGTCACCAAGACAAACCTGCTTATTATTTCAGATTTTCTCAACTGATGAAGCACAACATTTCAACAATGACTTGAGAGCTGCAACTGATGATGTAACCATCAGAATCTCATCAATCATCATTTCAGTCAGAGTCTCAGAAGAACTGTCTTGTTGAATCTTCTGAATCTTCACAGCAAAGAATTTAACTGCCACAGTCACAGCACTCTGCAAAACATTAACATTCAAAGCATTCACATCAGCAACAATTAGATTCTCAGCAGCATTGATAACTGTCTGAGTCAATTCAACAGCATTCACTGACATCTAATAGAAAGTTAATATTATATACCATAAAAACATCTGTTTTGAATAATAACTTACTGAAATGCAGACATGCTTCATCATCAAGCAGTGCTTGCATTTTTTACATCAACCCTCAGCAGACTCACAATGATGATGGGGGGATGTTGTCAAATATCAAATACAACAACAGCAATATGCTGCTGTATTTCTTTCTAACATTTTAATGAGACTGTCCACTTCCTCATCTTCATCTACATTATCAGTCAACTCAAATAACATACCAAGATCTTGACTCAGTGAGAATGACATCAATGTAATAGCAGAATGTGAAAACATGCTTTCTGAAATACTGCTATGATCAAATGTCACACTCTGCTGTGACAACAGATCATCAAAGTTCATATAGAATTCTAGAACCTCATCTGCATTCTTATAGATCTGCACATCAAGTACAAATCTCACAACAGCAGTTTGATATATAGCAAATCTCTCATTCAAAACTTCATCAGAGAGCAGCATCTTGTGAAATTCATCAATCAAAGATTGATCAGTTTCATGAAAGCACTCAGACATCTATAATTCATTAGTACTCTTAACAATCTCAGTTTAAGAAAACTTACAGCAGCACAACTTCTATTTGATATATGATAGATATGACAGTGTATTCATTCATTGTTCACAAAGCAAGAATATACTGAAGGATTCTGCAACCTCTCCAGACAACCCAAGCAAATGCTCTCAATGACAGACAGCATATCACTCTTCATAGACTTCAAATCAACAATGAAAACAGCTGATTCTGACATTCTATCATAACTTTGATCAGTATCAAAACCTTGTTCAAAGAAGAAGAAGAAGCAAAAACAATAAGAAAGAAAAACAAATATTGAAGATTGAAATCAATATTACAATGTTGATCAAAGAGATTGCAACAACACAAAACTCAACCCAAAATGGAAAACACAACCACACAATCAAAACTTCAAATTTCACAATAAAAATCACATAGAAAGATACAGTGTACTTTGTTTGATAAATTGATGTATTCTTTTTTAATAAAAAATTGTTAGTGGTGATGTTGGTGATGATTTTTGATGGAGTGCAATTTTTGATGTAGAAGTCAAAGAAAAAAGATTCAGAAGTTGTGTCTAAATCATGATTGAACTGCAATGACATCAGAGATGAAAAGATGTTCTCTCAAAACAGCAGTACTTTGGAATTAATCTCAACAATTAATTCAGCTCAATTCTGTGAACTCTATACAATATTAACCACACAGTATATGTTACAAACTTCACATGTTGCAGTAAGAAGCCCTGAGAACCAGGCCTTTGAAGAAGAGAGATAATTGTAATAGATGCAACAAAGATATCTATATTAGAAAATAGCTATATAGCAATAGAAGAACACAGAACACACCAGAATTAATGAGAAGGAATATAGTGCACAGCATCATAGACAGCCATAGCATGTGGTGGTCATCTATATAATGCTCACTGATATCCATAGATATTAGAAGATCAGCAATTAGCTTTGAATAATAGAGATTGCTACCTTCTTAACATTCTACATGCATACTTCACACTACTCCCATAATTATACCTACAACCATCTCTTACAGAAGCAATGCAAAAATTGATGTAAGTGAATATAGTGCGGAGATTCTTATCTGTCATAACCTCAACAATACAGAGACTCTGTACAATTTCATCTACAAAAAGTTAGAAAGAAAATTGTAGAAAAGAAACTAAAGACAATTAGCAACCACAAAAACTGTCAGATTAGCTTTCAACAAGATTTGATCAATAAAAATCTACCAATAGATCATATGATACAACTAGAATGATGAGAGACATGATGATCAGAGGTCATATCACAGAATAGAAAAGAACTAGATATTCAATAGAAGGAGATAGATGTATAGAATGATTGAAGCAAGACAGAGAAGATTGAATGAAAGAGATATGAGAGAATGAATGAAAGAAGATAGTTGTGAATGATGATGTTGATTAATGATGAGCTAATGTTGTTGTGATAGGGACTCATATGTGTGTGAAGTGAGTGCCTTACTGATTGCAGTTAGAAGATACATAATCACAACAAGGGCTTGACAAATACTGTGCTACAAACATCTCAGAAATAGCACATTGCAAAGATGAATGTGCACAGCAGAACACTATTTCCATCACAAGAGTATAGATGAATTTGATAGAGGAGAATGTGATAATTTCAGCTTATTATTCTTCTGTGATGTATGTCACTCTCTATTACTAAGAATGGCGTATGCTACTGCACTAGTTATTTCGTATAAGAAGAGCTGCAAAGCTTAGAAGCTTTGAACAGCTCAAGCTGTAACAAGCATACTTCGATTAATAATTTAACACTATTCTAATACAGATTACAAATTGATTAAGAAAAGAAAGAGAAAAGAAATCAGAAGAAAAGATTGTATGAAGAGGGTTCTTATAGAAGAAAGTTCAGAGTGGAAGAATATCAGAAGCTGCTCCACAGTGAAATGTGAAGTGAAAGAATATTAAGAGATACATATAAGAATCATTAAAAACTACACAAGTGCAGAGTGTGAGATGAGGAAATCATTGAGAGCTACACAGAAGAATTGTTAGAGACTATACAAATGCAGAACACAGAGCAAAAGAATGTTAGAAGCTACACAGAAGAATTGTTAGAGACTATATAAGTGTGAAACACAGAGCAGAAGAATGTTAGAAGCTACATAGAAAAATTGTTAGAGACTATATAAGTGTGAAGCACAGAGCAGAAGAATGTTAAGAGCTATATGAAAGAATTATTAGAAACTACACAAGTGTGGAGCACAGAGTGAAAGAACATTGAGGATTATATGAGATCACAATGGTCAGAAACAAGTGAGTGCAGAAGAGGAGTTGATTGCATAAGTTAATTACTAATGAATACTAATCCATCACATTATCCCCCTCTACTGAGGTGAGTGAGGACTCATAGATGTTGAGAGTGGCAGTGTTCTTCAAGATAGATGTGGATTCCCAGATCAGATAATCATATTCTACTCATTTGATAAGATATTCACAGCAGCAGTGGTTGGTTCTATTGTCAAGAATTGCTTTGATTTCCCACTCAAGTTCATTATCTTTTTCTACAATAGCAGATGACTGTCAATTGAAGATTCTCTGTGAGAGGAATGGATTCTCAGCTGTGGATTGGAGCAGGTTCATATGAAAGATATCATGAATGTCAGATGAGATGTTGAGTCAATAATCATGTGTATCTAGCACTTTCTTCACTGTATATTTGATATGATAGTAATCTAGTGTATATAAGAAGTGATCTGTTCTTATATTCTTGAGATTTAATCAGATTTTATCTTCTATATGATATCAGATTGCAGAACTTCTTCTGATGTTTACTTGATTTTTGTAATCTTGCTGAGCACTGATCATTGAAGCTTCTGCTCATTTGCAGACTTTCATCAGCTTGCTCACAATATTCTCTGCTGTCTGTATGAGGCTGCAGATATACACAGTTTTTTGGAAAGTTTTAGAGAAGTTCAGAATCTCTAAGTTATATCTATATAGAAGAAAAAATGAGCTTACATCTGTTATAGCAGAATTTTGACTGTTAATCACAATCTCAGTATGTGACAGCAGATTGCTTCAGTTGTTTTGTGTATAATTGCAGAATTTACAGAGAATGTTCTTTACTGTTTGTATCATTCTCTCAGTAGCTCCATCAGTCTCTGAGTGGTACACTGTTGATAACTTCTATTCAATTCTTAATAATTAACATACATAGACTCAGAGTGCACTGATGAATTGACTGTCTCTATCTGATATAATGAATGAAGACAGACTGTGTATATGATAGAACAGGCTTTTGATGAAGATATCTGTAACTACTTCAGTATTCATCTTGTCACAGAGCTGTAGTATTACATTCTTGCTGAATCAGTTGACAATGACTAGAATGTTTGTAGAATCTCCACTTTCAGATAAGAAAACTGCAAAATCAATAGCTATATCATATCAAGTTTGATTGAGAACAGATAGAAGCTTCAGTATTCTTTTTCAGTATTCATATCATATCATCACTGAGCCACAGTGATCACAGTTGCATACAAACTGATGTATATCTTTCAATATATCTGATCAGTAGAATTTTTGAGTGATGATGTTGTACATGATTTCATGTTCTGAGTGTCTGATCATCAGTGAGTCATGAATTTCTTGCATGATCTGTGTTTGTAGAGATTCTGAATTGAGGACTCATTGTCTATTTTGAAAGTGTAAACAGTTGTCATCATCAATTAAATATGCTGAGATATCTGTTCTTGAGTATATATCTGCAGAGAATTAAGATGCTCTGTTTTGTACAGCTTTGATGACTTGTTGTCAGAATTCATCTGCTTCTATCACTAGTTTTCATTGTTCTTTGAGTGAGGGTTCTTGAGCTTGAAACTGATTGATATGTATGTGGGGTTCATCTGGTTGTGTAGGACTTTCTATAATTGCAGAGTCAATTAACTGATGCTCTCAGTGTTTTCATCTGTCATTCAAGTGATCAGATGACATATCTTGTTCTCAGTAGAACAGAACATCCACAAGAGTGTTCTCTACTTCAGATCAATAACAAATTGTGAACAAAAAACAGCTAAGAAATAATGATCAACATATATGTCTCTCAGTAAGCTTATGAGTAATTGTAAAGTACTCTAGATTTTTATAATCAGTAACAATCTCAAATCTCTCAACACTCATAAGTTTGGATTCTCATTCTTCAAGATATTATATAATCATTAGAAGCTTCTTGTTGTAGATCTTGTAATTGCATTCAGTGAGTGACATCTTTTTCAAGATGAAGGCACAAGATTGTAGAATATCTTTGTTGTCATATTGCATCAGTACTTCATCTACTACATAATCTGAGATGTCTGTTTCAAGAATTGTATGCTTATCTGAATTGAATGATTGCAGCATTGAAGTGTTTGTGAATATATGCTTCAGCTTTTTGAATACTGTGTCTACTTTGTCAGTTCATTGAAATATGACATCTTTCTGAGTCAGATCTGTCAGTGATTGTATGATATTGAAGAAGTTCTTGATAAATCTTCAGTAGAAGTTGACAAACTCTAGAAAGCTTCTAGTTTCTTTTACTGAGACTGATGTCTCTCAGTTGAGAATTGCTTTCATCTTCTTAGAATTCATGCATACATCTTTTTCAGCTTTGATGATGAATTCTAGATAGATTGTAGACTTGGTCTCAAAGTTGCATTTGTCAATGTTCACTTGCAGTTCAGCTTTTCATAGACAGTCAAGCATTTGTTGTATGTGCTTATGATGCTCAGTGAGTGATTCATCAGTGAAGATCAAGATATCATTCATGTATACTGAGATGATCTCATTGAGCAGATCTCATAGAGCTCAGTTAATGTATTTCTGAAACATACTCAAAGTGTTCACTAATTCAAAGAAGGTCACTGTTCATTTGTATAATCTGTAATGTGTATGAAAAACAGTTAGCCATTCATCATCTTCATTAATCCTTATCTTATAGAAGGCTGCAGAGATATCAAGCTTTGTAAATCATTTTGCTTTTTCTATTCATTCAAATGTTTCATTGATGAGTGAGAGAGAGTATCAGTTCTTTCATGTAATCTTGTTGAGTTCTTGATAGTCAACACAGAATTGTAAGTCTTCTTCTGATTTCTTTGTAAATAGTATAAGTGCTGCAGTGAATGAGTTGCTAATATAAATGAAGTCTTTGTTCAGTAATCTGTTGAGTGTTTTTCATAGAATGAGAAGTTCATTGTGTGATATACTGTAGAGAGAATCTCAGAGTGATTGTGAGTTCTTACTGTTTTTCTTGATGAGCTCAATTGTATGATCTATACTGAGTTCTCAGTGAGAGAGAAGCTTTTCAGCTTCTTTTTCATTGAATATATCTGCAAAGTCTTTGTACAATTCAGATAGTTTCTTGCATGATTTCTTGAGATTTTTGAGTTCTAACTTTTCTAACACTTTTTTAATATTCATCATACTAGCAGCAAACACTTGCATGTTCTTCTTCTCATGTGCTTGATGGATTAGTAGTTTGTACACTTTCACTAATATCTGAGTGAGATCAGTGGTTCTATTGACATTCTTCTTGTAAATATGGTTGTCTTCTGAGAAAATAAGACAGCAGTTGTGTGTGTTCAACAAGGTTTCAAATTCTGTGAGTCATGATAGGCTGAGCATTAGATTGTACTCAAGGCTTTGTATTTTGTATGCATTGTAATGCACTCGTTTATTATTTCCTTATTATCTTCGCTTATTCTTACCTCTTTCCATTATACTCTCGCTACCGCTATTTCTATATGTATATATATATCAATGTATGTATTTCACACATCTTCTTTCTCTTTCTTTTCTTCCTTAGTGATTAGCTACACTACATTATGCTACTATATTACACTCTACAATATATTACTATTATCTCTGTTATGCTATAAACTATCTTCTACTGTTACTCTTCACACTGTCACTACATCTCACAGTTTCTAATTGCTCAATCTTTGAGAGACAGTTCATTGAGTAATAGTCATAGCCTCTATCTGCAGCATCCATCATACTTGTGCTACTGTCAAACTCAAAGCAACAAACATCATGGAAGAAAACTGTGAAACACACACTTCTGCCACTGAAAGTGTGCAACAAACATTATCTTTCTCTATGGAATCAGACTCTGAACATAGTTCAGAAGAGAATATCTCTTCTGAAGATCTCAATGCAATTGAGACTGAGAAGATAGCTGTGGTCAGAAGAATCAAAAAATTACAGACTGAGAAAGAATTGTGAGAACTTCAACAGCAGTGTGACACTTTACTATAAGAATTGAATGAAACAATTCCAGTCATCTGAAATATGCTAGAAGCACATCCAAACCACAGTAGAGATGCAACTAGTGTGAATGATAACTGTGATAATATCATCAGTATTCTCAGATCATTGAAAGCCACACTACAAATGCTCAACATCTTAGTGGAAAGTGCTGTGACTACTGTCAGTGGAAGATGTAGTTGAGTATCACTTTGACAATTAGAACTTTGAGATCTCAGCATGAGTGATCACTCTTCTCAGAGAGATATGAAAAAGTTCTGAGATCAAAGCATGAAAGAATTTGAAAACTTTGTTACAGCTGCTATTGCTTTTCATATCAGTGATCTTGATTACTACAATGAACACAACCATCAAAAGATCATTGAAGCTGTTACTCATTTCAATGTCAAGATGCAACAATGTTGATATCAACATACACATGATATACAGACTTTGTCATCATGGAAAGAATTTGTTAGTTGAATGTAATGTCAAGTCACTGATTCAGATAAAAGTTTCTGAGATGTCAATAGACAGTACTGAAAAACAGAGCAACAAGAAGATCACACAGTTCAACAATTTGCTTTGCACTTACAATCAATTGAAGAGTGTCTGCAGCATTCTTATAACAAATATCATCAGAAATCACACCTCTATATGAAAGTTCTATCTTCCATTCACTGAGAATTCAACAAATATACAATCAAATTGAAAGAGTTAAGCTATGATGCCACTCTACATAAACTTGCAATGACAGAATTGAATCTGTCAGAGAGACAGAAAAAGCTTAAAGAGAAGTCAAATTTCAAAAATCCCACTCAAAGCTTTAACAACAGAAATAATGCTGATAATAGATCACAAAACAAATACAGATGAAATAACACTACAAAGTTCAATAACTTCATTCAATCAAAATATTGCTGTTATTGCAAGCAATCAGAACATACCATTGATTCATGTTTCAAATGATTCAAAGACAAATTCAAAAACACCAAGTCTGACTTGAAATCTGATATGAAAGACACAAAGAACTCAAAGGACTCAAAAAACACTTAAGACATGTCATTCAGCTCACAATGACAGTCATAAATATGAAAAATTGATGCAAAAATGTCTTAAGCTTCACTGTCACAGTGAAACTCACTACATCTAAGAGTCTGCAAAAAGTGCTTGCACTAGTAGACTCTGAATCAGAAGTGAACTGTGTTGATGAATTTTGGACAAAGAATCACAATCTAGAAGCTGCTCACTGCAAAATCAAAATAATCAAGTCAATTGATGGATGCATAATGTACTTCTTTGAAGAGTATAACATTGCAACTACTGTCACTGATCACAAGAGTAATGCACAGCAGACATCTCATTTCTTCTATATGATGAAGATGAAGGACTACAATCTTGTATTAGAATTTTCTTGATTAAGACAAACAAATTCTCTTATAGATTGATCAGATGGACAATTCTTCTTTAGAAGCTCTGAAGATGAACAACAGTCTCAAATTATTTCTGAACAAGATGTCTTAGCTGAAGTTCTCACAGAAGCTAGAGTAGAAATGCTTGTAGTATTATCTACAGAATATTCAAAAGACTCAAAGCATGCTTCATGTGTATTCTCAGCTGCATATTCAGACTTGTCAATCAGTCTACTCAATTATGTCATGCTATACATGCATATCTTCTCAGAAGAAGCTGCTATAAGTGTGAAAAGATCAGAAAAGATGAAACATCATATAGATTTCAAGCCTGATGCACAATCTCTCTTTATGCTGATATACAATCTCTTTGAAACTGAGTTAGCTGCTCTAAGAGAATATTTAAAAAATGCATTAGATAAAAAATGGATACAACTGTTCAGTAGCCCAGCTGATGTATTGATTCTCTTTATCCTCAAAAAAGATGATGGACTCTGTCTTTGTGTAGACTATTGAGGATTAAATTGAACCATCATCAAAAACTGATACCCTCTGCCTCTAATAAGTGAATTACTTGATAGGCTTTCAAAAGCCAAGGTATTCACTAAGCTGGATCTTTGAGATGCCTATCACCACATACTTATAGTGGCAAAAGACCATTGAAAGACAGTCTTTAGAATGAGATATGAACATTTTGAATATGTAGTTATATCATTTGAACTAGCTAATACTCCAGTGACATTTCAAGCATACATTAACAATGCCTTGTCTGATTTGTTGGATATATACTGAGATTGCAATTAACAGTTGAGATTTTATCAAAATAGATGTAAGCTCATTCTTTCTTCTATATAAATACAACTTAGAGATTCTGAACTTCTCTGAGACTCTCTGAGAAACTGTGTATACTCACAGCTTCATACAGACAGCAGAGAATATTATGAATAAGTTGAAGAAAGCTCATGAATAAGCAGAAGCTTCAATGATCAGCACTCAGCAAAATTATGAGAATCAAATAAATATCAGAAGAAGTTCTGTGACTCAATATTATATAGAAGACAAAGTCTGACTGAATCTCAAGAATATAAGAACAGATCATCTCTCACATACACTAGATTATCATCATATCAAATATATGATGAAGAAAGTGCTAGACACACACAATTATCAACTCAACACTCTGTCTGATATTCATGATGTCTTTCATATGAACCTGCTTCAACCCACAGCTGAGAATCCATTTCTCTTACAGAGAATCTTCAATTGACAGCCATCTGTCATTGTAGAAGAAGACAACAAATTTGAGTGAGAAATCAAAGCAATTCTTGACAATAGAATCAATCATCACTGTCATGAATATCTCATTAAATGAGTAGAATACAATTATCTGATCTGAGAATCTGCATGTAAGAGATGGTTGTAGGTATAATTATGAGAGTAGTGTGAAGTACACATATAGAATGTTAAGAAGATAGCAATCTCTATTATTCAAAGCTAATCACTGATCTTCTAATATCTACAGATATCAGTGAGCATTATATAGACAACCACCATGTACTACAGCCATCTATAATGCTGTGTGCTATATTTCTTCTCATTAATTCTGATGTGTTCTGTGTTCTTCTATCACCACATAGCTATTTTCTAATATAGATATCTTCATTGCATCTATTACAATTATCTTTCTTCTTCAAAGACCTGGTCCTCAGAGCTTCTTACTGTGACATGCAAAGTTCATAATATATGCTGTGTGGTTGATATTGTATGAAGTTTGCAGAATTGAGCTGAATTAATTGTCAGAGTTAATTTCAAAGTGTTGCTGTTTCAGAAGAACATTTTTCCATCTCTGATGTCATTACAGTTCAATCATGATTTAGACACAACTTCTGAACCTCTTTTCTTTGACTTTTACATCAAAAAATCATACTCTAACAAAATCATCACCATCATCACCATCAACAATTTTTTATTTAAAAAGAATACATCAATTTATCAAACAAAGTACACTGTATCCTTCTATGCAATTTTTATTGCAAAATTCAAAGTTTTGATTGCATGGTTGTATTTTCCATTTTGAGTTGAGTTTTGTGTTGTTGCAATCTCTTTGATCAATATTGTAATATTGATTTCAATCTTCAATATCTGTTTTTCTTTCTTGTTGCTTTTGCTTCTCCTTCTCCTTTGAACAAGGTCTTGATACTGATTAAAGTTATGATAGAATGTCAGAACCAGCTGTTTCCATTGCTGATTCAAAGTCTATGAAGAGTGATATACTGTCTGTCATTGAGAGCATTTGCTTGGGTTGTCTGAAGAGATTGCAGAATCCCTCAGTATACTCTTGTTTTGTGAACAATGAACAGACACACTGTCACATCTGCTATATATCAAATAAAAGTTGTGCTGATGTAAGTTTTCTTAAACTGAGATTGTTATGAGTACTAACAGATTATAGATGTCTGAGCACTTTCACAAAATCAATCAATTTTTGATCAATGAATTTCATAAGATGCTGCTCTTCAACAAAGTTTCAGATGAGAGATTTACCACATATCAAACTGCTGTTGCAAGATTTGTATTTGATGTGCAGATCTACAAGAATGTAGATGAGATTCTAGAATTCTATATAAACTCTGATGATCTGTTGTCACAGCAGAGTGTGGCATTCAATCATAGCAGTGTTGCAGAAAGTGTGTTTTCATATTCTGCTATTACATCAGTGTCATTCTCACTGAGTCAAGATCTTGGTATGTTATTTGAGTTGATCAATAATGTAGACAAAGATGAGGAAGTGGACAGTCTTATTGAAGTGTTAGAAAGAAATACAGCAGCATATTGCTGTCATTGTATTCAACATTTGACAACATCTCTTCATCATCATTGTGAGTCTGCTGAGAGTCAACACAAAAAATGCAAGCACTGCTCAGTGACAAAGCACATCTACATTTCAGTAAGTTATTATTCAAAACAGATGTTTTTACAGTATATAATATTAACTTTCTATTAGATGTCAGTGAATGCTGTTGAATTGACTCAGACAGTTATCAACACTGCTGAGAATCTAATTATCACTGATGTGAACACTTCAAATATTAACATTTTGCAGAGTGCTGTGACTGCAGTGATTAAATTCTTTGCTGTGAAGATCTGAAAGATTCAACAAAACAGTTCTTCTGAGACTTCAGCTGAAATGATGATTGATAAGATTTCAGTGATTACATCATCAGTTGCAGCTCTCAAGTCATCATTGAAATGTCATGCTTCATCAGTTGAGAAAATTCAGAATAATAAGCAGATTTGTCTTGATGACAATTTCTTAAATAACACTGATCAAGCTGAGACAGATCTGTTTTTTAATTTCTGAATAAAATAAATATATTCAGCAGTCATCATCATCTTCTTCATTTTCATTTACTGACTGACTTTTGATAGATTTTATTAAACTGTTTCAAGTATTTCTGACTGTTTATCAAGTTTTCCTCAGATTCTCAAGAATTATCTGTGTCTGTACAATCTTTTCATTTGACAAGATATTGTGTTTGACTGCAGTATTGATACTTGTCTAATATAGCTTCAACTTTTCATTTCTCTTGTGCATCTATAATTATCAATTCTGCTTACAGAATTTGTCCATTGTGCATGTGATAAGATTCAAGAAGAGAAACATGGAATACAGAATGAATTTCTTTATATTATAGTATAAGTTTCAGTTTGTACATCTGCATACTGTGGATATCAATTATTTGAAAGAGTGTAAGAGATGGTTGTAGGTATAATTATGAGAGTAGTGTGAAGTACACACGTAGAATGTTAAGAAGGTAGCAATCTCTATTATTCAAAGCTAATCACTGATCTTCTAATATCTATGGATATCAGCGAGCATTATATAGATGATCACCATGCACTACAGCTGTCTATGATGCTATATGCTATATCCCTTTTCATTAATTCTGACATGTTCTGTGTTCTTCTATCACCACATAGTTATTTTCTAATATAGATATCTTCATTGCATCTATTACAATTATCTCTCTTCTTCAAAGACCTGGTCCTCAGAGCTTCTTACTGCAATGTGTGAAGTTCATAACATGTGCTGTGTGGTTAATATTGTATAGAGTTCACAGAATCAGATTGAATTAATTGTTGAGATTAATTTCAAAATGTTGCTGTTTCAGAAGAACATTTTTCCATCTTCAGTGTCATTGCAGTTCAATCACAATTTAGACACAACTTCTGACTTCTTTTCTTTGACTTCTACACCAAAAATTGCACTCCATCAAATATCATCATCAACATCACCACTAACAATTTTTTATTAAAAAAGAATACATCAATTTATCAAACAAAGTACACTGTATCTTTCTATGCAATTTTTATTGTGAAATTCAAAGTTTTGATTGTGTGGTTGCATTTTTCATTTTGAGTTGAGTTTTGTGTTGTTGCAATTTCTTTGATCATCATTGCAATATTGATTTCAATCTTCAACATCTGTCTTTCTTTTTTGTTGCTTTTGCTTTTCCTTCTTCTTTGAATAAGGTCTTGATACTAATTAAAGTTATGATAGAATGTCAGAACCAGCTGTTTTCATTGCTGATTCAGAGTCTATAAAGAGTGATATGCTGTCTGTCATTGAGAGCATTTGCTTGGGTTGTCTGAAGAGATTGCAGAACCCTCCAGTATATTCTTGCTTTGTGAACAATGAACAGACACACTGTCACATCTGTCATATATCAAATAGAAGTTATGCTGTCATAAGTTTTCTTAAACTGAGATTGTTAAGAGTACTAATGAGTTATAGATGTCTGAGTGCTTTCACAAAATCAGTCAATTTTTGATCAATGAATTTCATAAGATGCTGCTCTTCAACAAAGTTCTGAATGAGAGATTTGCCACATATCAAACTGCTGTTGCAAGGTTTGTACTTGATATGCAGATCTACAAGAATGCAGATGAAGTTCTAGAATTCTATATGAACTCTGATAATCTGTTGTCACAGCAGAATATGATATTCAATCATAGCAGTGTTTCAGAAAGTGCATTTTCACATTCTGCTATTACATCAGTGTCATTCTCACTGAGCCAAGATCTTGGTATGTTATTTGAGTTGGCTGATAATGTAGACAAAGATGAGAAAGCAGACAGTTCTGTTGAAGTGTTAGAAAGAAATACAGCAGCATATTGCTATCATTGTATTCAACATTTGACAACATCTCCTCACCATCATTGTGAGTCTGCTGAGAGTCAATGCAAAAAATGCAAGCACTGCTTGATGATGAAGCATGTCTGTGTTTCAGTAAGTTATTATTCAAAACAGATGTTTTTACAGTATATAATATTAACTTTCTATTAGATGTCAGCAGATGCCATTGAATTGACTCAGACAGTTATCAACACTGCTGAGGATTTAATTGTCACTGATGCAGACACTTTGAATGTTAACATTTTGCAGAGCACTGTGACTGTGATGATTAGATTCTTTGCTGTGAAGATTCAGAAGATTCAATGAGATGATTCTTCTGAAGCTTCAGCTGAAACAGTGATTGATGAGATCTCAGTGATTACATCATCAGTTGCAGCTTTCAAGTCATCATTGAAACATTGTGCTTCATCAGTTGAGGAAATCTGAGATAATAAGCAGATTTGTTTTGATGACAATTTCTCAAATGACACTGATCAAGCTGAGACAGATCTGTTTTTTAATCTCTGAGTGAAATAAATATATCCAGCAGTTATCATCATCTTCTTCATTTTCAGTTACTGACTGACTTCTGATAGATTTTATTAAACTGTTTCAAGTATTTCTGACTGTTCATCAAGTTTTCCTTGAGTTCTCAAGAATTATCTGTGTCTGTACAATCTTTTCATTTGACAAGATATTGTGTTTGACTGCAGTACTGATATTTGTCTAATATAGCTTCAACTTCTCATTTCTTTTGCATGTCTATAATTATCAATTCTGCTTGCAGGATTTGTCTGTCGCATGTGTGATATGATTCAAGAAGGGAAACATGAAATATGGAATGAATTTCTTTATATTACAGTGTGAGTTTCAGTTTGTACACCTGCATACCACAGATATCAATTATTTGAAAGAGACTCAAAAATCAATGATCTAGTTTGAATGAGAATCACAAGATGAATATATTTTTTGTACACAGCATTACTCAGTCCTCTATCTTAAAGTTTTTTGATATATGACACTGATCATAATACTTTTTCTCAGCTGCTTTGACAGCTTTCAGACATTCTCAGATTTTGTTCTCTGCTTGCTTCATTCATTTCACTTGTTCCATTGCTGATTTTGACATGCTTGTGCTTGGGGACTTCATGTCTATGCAAAGTTCAGTTGATCAGCTGATCATTGCTTCAGATAATGTCATTTTTATTGATGTGTGGAAGGTGTTGTTATATGCTCATTGTGTCAGAGGAATCCATTCTATTCAATTATCTTGCTGATAGCTGCAATATGTGTGAAGATAATGTTCAATCATCTGATTCAATCATTCTGTCTGATCATTGGTTTGTGAGTGGAATGCTGTCGATAATTTTTGTTGAATATGAAGCAGATAACACAATGTTGATCAAAACTTGCTATTTATTAATGAATCTTGATTGTTAATAATGTTCACAGATAGATCAAAGTTCTTTGCAATCCTTCATACAATAATATCCACAAGTTCTTCTGCATCTAGCTCTGAAGATGTGGGCACAATTATGGCTTATTTGGTGAATAAATCAACAAATACAACAATAGTATTATAGATTTGACTTCTCTTTTTATTATCTGACAGGCCTTCAATAAAGTCCATGCTAATTGTATGCCATTTCTTATCTGACACTGAATGTGGTTGTAGCAATCTGTATGGCTTGTGCTGTGGTATCTTGACACATTGACAAACATTGCAAGTTCTCACATATTCTGCAATCTCATCACTCATACCATGCCACAAGTACTTGTGTTTGATTGCTTCAATGATTTTGTCATGTCCAAAATGGCCATCTTGAGAATCATTGTGGTTCATTTTCATTATTTCATGTCTTACAGCTTTGTCTTGTGATATGTAGACTTTATCATCTTTTCTGAGCAGACCATCTTTATCTACTGCTCAGATCAAATGATTATCTACACTAGCATCACTCATCTCTAGTCTTCTGTGAAGTTCAGACATGCTGGTGTCTCTATTCTGAATCTGCAGTAAGAGTTCAATGATAGATTCAGCTATCTCTTTGTGATAGACTGTCTCAGACTCAAATACCTTGACAGCTAGAATCTGTGGCATCAGAATCTCTAGATTTAACCCTGTAACATCTGATTCAATCATTCTGTCTGATCATTGGTTTGTGAGTGGAATGCTGTCGATAATTTTTGTTGAATATGAAGCAGATAACACAATGTTGATCAAAACTTGCTATTTATTAATGAATCTTGATTGTTAATAATGTTCACAGATAGATCAAAGTTCTTTGCAATTCTTCATACAATAATATCCACAAGTTCTTCTGCATCTAGCTCTGAAGATGTGGGCACAATTATGGCTTATTTGATGAATAAATCAACAAATACAACAATAGTATTATAGATTTGACTTCTCTTTTTATTATCTGACAGGCCTTCAATAAAGTCCATGCTAATTGTATGTCATTTCTTATCTGGCACTGAATGTGGTTGTAGCAATCTGTATGGCTTGTGCTGTGATATCTTGACACATTGACAAACATTGCAAGTTCTCACATATTCTGCAATCTCATCACTCATACCATGCCACAAGTACTTGTGTTTGATTGCTTCAATGGTTTTGTCATGTCCAAAATGGCCATCTTGAGGATCATTGTGGTTCATTTTCATTATTTCATGTCTTACAGTCTTGTCTTGTGGTATGTAGACTTTATCATCTTTTCTGAGCAGATCATCTTTATCTACTGCTCAGATCAAATGATTATCTACACTAGCATCACTCATCTCTAGTCTTCTGTGAAGTTCAGATATGCTGATGTCTCTATTCTGAATCTGCAGTAAGAGTTCAATGATAGATTCAGCTATCTCTTTGTGATAGACTGTCTCAGACTCAAATACCTTGACAGCTAGAATCTGTGGCATCAGAATCTCTAGATTTAACTCTGTAACATCTGCAATCTTGTTCTCATCCACAGATGTGTTCTTTATTCTGCAGAGATTGTTGTCATTGATGACTACAGATCTCTTCACTCAACAATTTTCATTAACTTGTGAATCTTTTCACATCATCTTGACACATTGATCTAATTTTGTATTTTCTTTTGTCTTTAGTGACTTAAAGATCCTCTTATACAGCTTCTCTTGCAGAGTAGAGAGCTCTGTCAAGAGAGCTGTATGTTTTACAAAATTTGAGCAACAACTTGATGCATCTGTGGGATTATTTTTTTCAGAACAGTGCTCTATTTCAAAATTGAACACTGAGAGCATTTCCATTCAGCAAATCTGATATTCATTTAACTGCTTCATTATCATGAAGTGCTGGAGGTTGGCATGGTCAGATAAAACAGTTATCAAGTGTCTGCTACTATATAAGTAGTGGTGCCATTGTAACGGGCGTACTTCGATTAACGATTTGGTACTATCCTAATTACAGATTACAAATTGATTAAGGAAAGAAAGAGAAAAGAAATCAGAAGAAAAGGTCGTACAAAGAGGGTTCTTATAGAGGAAAGTTCAGAGTGGAAGAATATCAGAAGCTGCTTCACAGTGAAGTGCAGAGCAGAAGAACATTAAGAGGTACACATAAGAATCATTAGAAACTACATGAGTGCAGAGCATGGGGCAGAGGAATCATTGAGAGCTATATGAAAGAATCATTAGAGACTACATGAGTGTGGAACACAGAGCAGAAGAACATTAGAAGCTACACAGAAGAATCATTAGAGATTATATAAACACAGAGCACAGAGCAGAAGAATGTTAAGAGCTACACAGAAGAATTATTAGAAACTACACAAGTGCAGAGCATAGAGTGGAAGAACATTGAGGATTACACAAAATCACAGCAATCAGAAACAAGCAGATGCAGAAGAAGAGTTGATTGCATAAGTTAATTACTAACAGATGCTAATCTGTCACATTATCCCCCTCTACCAGAGTGAGTGAGGACTCATAGATGTCAAGAGCAGCGATGTCCTCCAAGACAGATGTGGGTTCCCAGGTCAGACAATCATATTCTACTCATTTGACAAGGTATTCACAGCAGCAGTGGTTGATTCTATTGTCAAGAATTGCTTTGATTTCCCACTCAAGTTCATTATCTTCTTCTACAATGGTGAGTGACTGTCAATCAGAGATTCTCTGGGAGGGGAATGAATTCTCAGCTGTGGGTTGGAGCAGGTTTGTATGAAAGACATCATGAATGTCAGACAGAGTGTTGAGTTGATAATCATGTGTGTCTAGCACTTTCTTCACTGTATATTTGATGTGGTGGTAATCTAGCATACACAAGAGGTGATCTGTTCTTATGTTCTTGAGATCTAGTCAGACTTTGTCTTCTACATGATATCAGATTGCAGAACTTCTTCTGATGTTCATTTGATTCTTGTAATCTTGCTGAGCACTGATCATTGAAGCTTCTGCTCATTCACAGACTTTCTTCAGCTTGCTCACAATGTTCTCTGCTGTCTGTATGAAGCTGCAGGTGTACACAGTTTCTCAGAGAGTCTCAGAAAAGTTCAGAATCTCTAAGTTGTATTCATATAGAAGAAAGAATGAGCTTACATCTGTTGTAGTAGAATCTCAATCATTAATCACAATCTCAGCATGTGGCAGCAGATTGCTTCAGTTGTCTTGCATGTAATTACAGAACTTACAGAGGATGTTCTTTATCATTTGTATCATTCTCTCAGTAGCTTCATCAGTCTCTGAATGATATACTGTTGATAACTTTTGTTCAATTCTTAATAATTGGCATATGCAGGCTCAGAGTGTGCTGACAAATTGACTGTCTCTATCTGACACAATGGATGAAGGCAGATCATGCATACAATAGAACAGGCTTCTGACAAAGACATCTGCAACTACTTCAGCATTCATCTTGTCACAGAGCTGTAGTATTATACTCTTGCTGAGTCAGTTGACAATGACTAGGATG
Organism: Histoplasma ohiense; assembly: GCA_017607445.1. Classification (NCBI taxonomy): domain Eukaryota; kingdom Fungi; phylum Ascomycota; class Eurotiomycetes; order Onygenales; family Ajellomycetaceae; genus Histoplasma; species Histoplasma ohiense. Next base: position 5,826,417 of record JAEVHH010000003.1, on the reverse strand, counting down.
TTTATAGAACCTCTGCTTTCAGGTAAGAAAACTGCAAAATCAATAGCTATATTGCATCAAGTTCAGTCAGAGACAGATAGAGGCTTCAGCATCCCTTTTCAGTGTTCACACTATGCCATCACTGAGCCACAGCAATCACAGTTGTGTATGAACTGATGTATGTCTTTCAACATATCTGATCAGTAGAATTCTCAGATGATGATGTTGTACATGATTTTGTATTCTGAGTATCTGATCATCAGCAAGTCATGAATTTCTTGCATGATCTGTGTTTGTAGAGATTCTGAATTGAGGACTCATTGTCTATCTCAAAAGTGTAAGCAGTTGTCATTGTCAATTGAATATGCTGAGATATCTGTTCTTAGATATACATCTGCAGAGAATTGAGATGCTTTGCTTTGTATGACTTTGATGACTTGTTGTCAGAATTCATCTGCCTCTGCTGCTAGTCTCCATTGTTCTTCAAGTGAGGGTTCTTGAGCTTGGGACTGATTGATATGTACATGGGGTTCATCTGATTGTGTAGGACTTTCTATGATTGCAGAGTTGATTAATCAATGCTCTCAATGTTTTCATCTGTCATTCAAATCATCAGATGGCATATCTTGTTTTTGACAGAACAGAGCATTCACAAGAGTGTTCTCTACTTCAGATCAATAATGAATTGTGAACAAAAAACAGCTAAGAAACAATGATCAATGCATATGTCTCTCAGTGAGCTTACAAGTGATTGTGAAGTACTCTAGATTCTTATGATTGATAACAATCTTGAACCTCTCAATACTCATGAGTTTGGATTCTCATTCTTTGAGACATTGTATGATCACTAGAAGCTTTTTGTCATAGATCTCATAGTTGCATTCAGTGGGTGACATCTTCTTTGAGATGAAGACACAAGATTGTAGAACATCTTTGTTGTCATATTGCATCAGTGCCTCATCTACTACATAATCTGAGATGTCTGTTTCAAGAATCATATGCTTATCTGAATTGAATGATTGCAGCATTGAGGTGTTTGTGAACATACACTTCAGCTTTTTGAATGCTGTGTCCACTTTGTCAGTCCATTGAAATACAGTGTCTTTCCAGATCAGATCCATTAGTGATTGTACAATATCAGAGAAGTCTTTGATAAATCTTTGATAGAAGTTGACAAACTCTAGAAAGCTTCTAGTCTCTTTTATCAAGACTGATGCCTCTCAGTTGAGGATTGCTTCCACCTTCTTAGAATTCATACATACACCTTTTTCAGCTTCAATGATGAATTCTAGATAGATTGTAGACTTGGTCTTGAAGTTGCATTTGTCAATGTCCACTTACAGTCCAGCTTTTCATAGGTGGTCAAGAACTTGTTGTATGTGTTTACAGTGCTCAGTGAGCAATCCATCAGTGAAGATCAAGATATCATCCATATACACTGAGACAATCTCATTGAGCAGATCTTGTAGAGCCCAGTTAATGTATTTCTGAAACATTCTCAGAGTGTTCACTAATCCAAAGAGGGTCACTGTCCATTTGTATAATCCATAATACATATGAAAGGCAGTTAGCCATTCATCACCTTCATTAATCCTTATCTTGTAGAAGGCTGCAGAGATGTCAAGTTTTGTAAATCATTTTACTTTTTCTATCTGTTTGAGTGTTTCATTGATGAGTGGAAGAGGATATCAGTCCTTCCATGTAATCTTATTGAGTTCTTGATAGTTGATGCAGAATTGTAAGCCATCTTCTGATTTCTTCACAAACAGTACAGATGCTGCAGCAGATGAGTTGCTAACATGAATGAAGTCTTTGTCTAGTAATTCATTGAGTGTTTTTTGTAGAATGAGAAGCTCATTGTATGATATGCTGTAGAGAGGATCTCAGAGTGGTTGCAGGTTCTTACCATCTTTCTTGATGAGCTCAATTGTATGATCTATACTGAGTCCTCAGTGAGAGGGAAGTTTTTCAGCTTCTTTCTCATCAAACACATCTGTGAAGTCTTCATATGATTCAGATAGTTCCTTGCACAGTTTCTTGAAGTCTTTAGATTCTAACTTTTCTAACACTTTCTTGATATCTGTCATGCTAGCAGCAAACACTTGGACATTCTTCTTCTCATGTGCTTGACAGATTAGTAGTTTGTATGCTTCTGCTGATATCTGAGTGAGATCAGTGGTTCTATTGATGTCCTTCTTATAAACACAGTTGCCTTCTGGAAAAATAAGACAGCAGTTGCATGCATCCAACAAGGTTCCAAATTCTGTGAGCCATGATAGGCCAAGCATTAGATTGTACTCAAGGTCTTGTATTTTGTATGTGTATACATTCTTTTTCTCATATCCTTCTACATTGACATTAAATCTTACCATATTGTAGGAGGCGGATCCTCTGGGGCTGTCAAATCCACTGAGCTTATGCAGTTTGAGAAAGGAGATACACTGAAGCTTATGCCTCTCAATCAGCTGAATGTCTATAAGAGTGTAGTGAAGGAAACCACTGTCTATCATTGCTTGTACATTGACTAAGCTATTTACAATGACAGAGACTATGATTGCATTCATTTGCATCTTCTGTTTGAATCTTCAGCTAGCTTTCTGCTTCTTGAGCTCTTGTCTGCATTTTAGAGTGAGAGCTCATCTTTTCCCTGTTCTTGCCTATCCACAGACAACACAGCATTTACATATGTGGGGGGTTTACTTGAGATGATTGCATTCAGATATTGGTTTGCAAAGTGCTCTGACTTGTTGCAGCATATGCAGACTTCTCTGATGATTTGATCAGCAGTGTTCTTCTCTGAGACATTGAGAACCCTCAGATGACTTGCATTTATGTGTGAAACTCAGTTCATTGATTCTGATTCAGAGATGAGGGGTGCTGCAGAGTGGTTTGAGGCATATGCATTTGTTCAGTGAAATTCTCTGTGATTTTGAAGTGTGTGGAACTGAGACAGATTGTTGTTCAACAGACAAAGATCAGTGCAGAATTTGCTGTATGTTGAGAGCTTTGAATGCTCTATACTTTGATTATACAACTGGAAGTTCAAGTTCTTGAATAATATGTTGATTTTGATGATGTTGTCCCAGTCTTACCCATCTGCTTCTAGGAGCTTGCAATTGAATTCAGAAAGATAAGTTGTCAATGTGACATTCATCTGATGAGTTTGATTAAGCCAGTCTAACACCTTGACTTGAAGTGTAGAATTGAGAAAGAGGGAGTTGAGTTGTTGGAAGACTAGCTCTGATGTACACTGATGATTCTGGCAATGGCTCATTCAGGGTTGGAATTTTGCTAATGCATCACCATCCAATCTGCTATGGATATACCACACTTGATTGGATAGTGAGTCTATTGCTCATTCATTGATGTCCAATTTGATGTTTGCTTTTGACTTTCATATGAGGTAGAGTGCTAGATCTCTCTTGTATTTGTCAAGGATTGAGAGCTTCTCTCTTGAGGGCTTTTTGTGAGGTGTGGGTGTAGAAGGGACAGTGAACACAGAAGTGCTCATCTCAGCAAGTCATTGTTGCAATTCAGTCATCTGTAGCATCTGCTGCTGGAGGATACTTCATAGATCTAAGTTATCATCCACCACATTTGGATGCAGTGGGTGTTTGTAGAATTGCTTGTAGTTCATTTCAATATCTAAGAATATATAATAATAAAAGAAAAGAAAAGGAATACTTGTAGGCACTCAGTCCTCTCACAGACACTATTCACAGTGTTGTGGTGCTAAGCTTGATCAAGCTTCTTCATGAACACTATTTGCAGCATTACAGTTTGTAGACACTCAGGCCTTGTAGAACACAGTCAATTGTGTTTCAGATGCTTAGACACAACAGTCTATATAACTAATGATAAGAGCACTCAGGCTCATGAGAGATCTCTTGTAACAACTAGACACTCAGACCTGTAAACAACACACTCAAATGTAAGAACTGGTAACAACACACTCAGATGTAAGAACTAATAACAAGACACTCAGATCTTAAATGCAGAAGAATCAATTTGTAATGTAACAAGCATACTTTGATTAACAATTTGATACTATCCTAATTACAGATTACAAATTGATTAAGGAAAGAAAGAGAAAAGAAATCAGAAGAAAAGGTTGTACAAAGGGAGTTCTTATAGAGGAAAGTTCAGAGTGGAAGAATATCAGAAGCCACTTCACAGTGGAGTGCAGAGTGGAAGAACATTAAGAGGTACACATAAGAATTGTTAGAAACTATGTGAGTATGGAGTGTGGGGTGGGAGAATCATTGAGAGCTACACAGAAGAATCATTAGAGACTACACAAGTGCAGAACACAGAGTGAAAGAACATTAGAAGCTACACAGAAGAATCATTAGAGACTATACAAGCACAGAGCACAGAGCAGAAGAACATTAAGAGCTACATGGAAGAATCATTAGAAACTACACAAGTGCAGAGCACAGAGCAGAAGAACATCGAGGGTTACACAAGGTCACAGCAACCAGGAACAAGCGGGTGCAGGAGGGGAGTTGGTTGTGTAAGTTAATTACTAACAGATGCTAACCCGTCACAGCCATTGCCTGAAAGCTTCTACAATTGGCAATATTTCTAGATCATATGTTTGATAACATCTTTCTGTTTCTGTGAGCTTTCTAGACCAAAACATGATTGAGTGTCAGTGATCATCATTCATTAATTGTGATATTACTGTGGTGATTGCAACATCAGATCTGTCTGTTTCTATACAGAGTTTTCACTGCAGATCAAAGTGGATCAACAATGATGCTTTTGTAAAGCATTCTTTTAACTGCAAAATTGCATGCTTGCAGTTATCATCTAACTGAACAGATGTGTTATTCTTCCTCCTTTTCATTTCATAATCTTTTAACAATTTGATCAGAGGTGCTGTTATTATCAAGAACTTGTATATGAATCAACAATAGAAATTGATGAATTCTAGAAATATTTGCAATTCATTTATAGTTTGCAGTTCTGATCAATCTAGAATCATGTTGATGCAGTGTTTCTCAACAGTAATGCTCTGTGTGGTAACCACAAAACCCAAAAATCCAATTTCTGTTGTGTGGAATGTACACTTACTAAGTTTGGCATATAGTCTTCATTGTCTTAACCATTCCAGCATGTTCTTAACATGGACGACATGTTCATCAAGTGTGTTTGAATAGATTATGATATTGTCGAGATAAGCCACACAATATACATCTAAAAGATCACTGAGGGCTTTGTTGATATAAGATTGAAAGATTGCAGAGGCATTGGTTAGCTCAAAAGATAAGACTAGATATTCAAAGTGTTCATATCATATTTGAAATGCTGTTTTTCATTCATTCTCTGCTTGTATGCAAATTCTATGATACACATCTCTAAGGTTCAGTTGTGTATATATTTTGGCATCTGCTAATCTATCAAGTATTTCACTTATCAAGAACAGTGGATATCAATTCTTGACTGTTATTTCATTCAATTCTCAATAATCCATGCAAAGATGCAGGGTTCCATCTTTCTTCAGTATGAATAACACTGATGCACTGACTGAGCTCTTGAACAGATGTATTCAATTCTTCTCTAATGTCTTTTCAATATATTCTCAGAGAACAGAGAGTTCTTGAGGTGATAAATTATATATCAATTGATATGGAGGTTTCTTGCCAGGTTTGAGCTCTATGACATGATCATGAGATGCATGTTCCACATCAAGTATGTCTTCTCAGAATACATCAAGATAATCTTTATAATCATCTGAGATATTTGGCTCAGTTGCTGCACTCACAGCTCATAATGGTAAGGCAGCAAATATAATATTACCATCATCAATTAGTGTTGCAAATTCTTTAGCAGTATTCAGATGCACATGATTAATATTCAACACTTTTCTATAGATTCAGCATCTTCACACCCAGTTGATATCAGAGTTCACAGCTTCCAACCACAGCATGCTCAAAATTACATCATATTCACTAATGTCAGTCTCTTTGAAATGGTGGAATCCTTCTCAGAGAATGTGTTCATCATTGATAATCTTCATTGCAGCTTTTTGTTGTTCATATGATTTAATCTTATGATTATCAACTGCTTCCACTACTTTTGGTTTACCTTCTGTCTTTGAGAAATATTTTGATGCTCAGATGTGGGACATGAAGTTTGCATTCATGTCAGAATTCACTAGCATCCACATCATTGACCATCCCACTTCTGTCAGCATTCACATATTCATCATCAATAATTGTTTATCTCACAGTCTAGTTGTTCATACTCTCAATGCAGCAGCTGCTCCTACAATTGAAATTGTTGATTTTTTGCTTATCAAACTTGGTTATGCTTTTCAGAGTGTAACATTCAACAATCATTTGCAATATGACCCTTCTTATGACAGTGAGAACACTCCTTCATCCAGTTATATTTATCTTTCTTGATTTGTTCAGTTGAATTCATTTGTTCCTCTTGTTTCCTCTTGTTCCAACAGTTGCTAGATTTATCAGAATGATGCTGATTCTCTATGAATATTGCAGATCTTTCTTTGCAGATAGCACACTGTTGCTCTGACATATTTTTCTCAAGAGTCTGTAGAGTTCAAAGCAACTCTTTGTAGTTCTGAGACTTCTGATTTCAACAGTTGAGTTCTGTGTGTAATACCTTCAACATCTTACTACACAAGTTATCCATTCTTTGTTCTTCACTATATGGGGGCAAGTAGTATTCCCAGTCTTTGAGATATTTAGAGAAATCACATATCAATTGTCATTCTTGTTGCTTTGTATCTTGAAACTTTTGACTCATCAATCAGTGCTGGTTCTGTGGATTGTTAATTTGCATTTCTAGATGTGATAACATATCATCAAAAGTCAACAGTGTTGCTCCTCCACATCTCTCATACAATGATACAAAATTCAACCATTTCTGCTTAACATGAGTGTCAAGATAGAGTTTAGCATCATTTATCTTGTGTTCTTCCTTTCAATAATACTGATGATGATATGTAAAGAGAGTCAACATGCAATCTTTATAGTCCTTGAATTCTAACATATTTTTTCCTCAATAATAGTTCTTAATCTTCAATCTTGATGGTGTTTCATTATCATTATCTGTATTATTCACAGATCGATTTTGCAGTGGTTCTGTGGTGATATTTTGAGTTAATTGAGGCTCAATGAGAGTATCTCCACAAATCTGCACTTCCAACTCATTGAGCTGCTGTTGCACATGCAGAATAGCTAATTGCTGCTCTCATTCACAGATTTGATCATTCAACTGTTGCAAACACACATTGTGATCATCAGAGGCAGTAGAGGATTCAGATTGGTTTTCAAGAGATCTTGCACATATTGAGACCATTTTATGTGTTTTAACTAATGTTGTGTGTTTTAACTAACATTGCATGCTTTATTGTAGGTGTGTGTAACAACAGACCACTCAAATAAAGTTATGAGTGATTAGAATTGTAAGAGATGATTGTAGGTATAATTATGAGAGTAGTGTGAAGTACACATATAGAATGTTAAGAAGGTAGCAATCTCTATTATTCAAAGCTAATTGCTGATCTTCTAATATCTACAGATATCAGTGAGCATTATATAGGCAACCACCATGCACTACAGCTGTCTATAATGCTGTGTGCTATGTCCCTCCTCATTAATTCTGACGTGTTCTGTGTTCTTCTATCGCCACATAGCTATTTTCTAATATAGATATCTCCGTTGCGCCTATTACAAAGAGACTCAAAAATCAATGATCTAGTTTGGGTGAGAGTTGTAAGATGAATATATTTTTTACACACAGCATTATTCAGTCCTCTATCATAAAGCTTTTTGATATATGACACTGATTATAATACTTTTTCTCAGCTGCTTTGACAGCTTTCAGACATTCTCAGATCTTATTCTCCACTTACTTCATCTGTTTCACTTGTTTCATTGCTGATTTTGACACATCCATGCTTGAGGATTCCACATCTATGCAAAGTTCAGTTGATCAGCCAATCATTGCTTCAGATGATGTCATTTTTATTGATGTGTGGAAGATGTTGTTATATGCTCATTGTGTCAGAGGAATCCATTCTATTCAATTATCTTGCTGATAGCTGCAATATGTGTGAAGATAATGTTCAATCATCTGGTTCAATCATTCTGTCTGACTATTGGTTTGTGGGTGGAATGCTGTCAATAATTTTTGTTGGATATGGAGCAGATAACACAATGTCAATCAAAACTTGCTATTTATTAATGAATCTCAGTTGCTAATAATGTTCACAGATAGATCAAAATTCTTTGCAATTCTTCATACAATAATGTCCACAAGTTCTTCTGCATCTAGCTCTGAAGATGTGGACACAATTATGACTCATTTGATGAATAAATCAATAAATACAACAATAGCATTATAGATTTGACTTCTCTTTTTATTATCTGATATGTCTTCAATAAAGTTCATGCTAATTGTATGTCATTTCTTATCTGACACTGAATGTGATTGTAGTGATCTGTATGGCTTGTGCTGCAGTATCTTGATATATTGACAAACATCACAAGTTCTCACATATTCTGCAATCTCATCACTCATATCATGTCACAAGTACTTGTGTTTGATTGCTTCAATGATTTTGTCACATCCAAAATAGCCACTTTGAGAATCATCATGATTCATTTTCATTATTTCATGTCTTACAGCTTTGTTTTGTGATATATAGACTTTATCATCTTTTCTGAGCAGACTATCTTTATCTACTGCTCAGATTGAATAATTATCTACACTAGCATCACTCATCTCTAGTCTTCTGCAAAGTTCAGACATGCTGATGTCTTTATTCTGAATCTGCAGTAAGAGTTCAATGATAGATTCAGCTATCTCTTTATAATAGACTGTTTCAGACTCAAATATCTTGACAGCTAGAATCTGTGATATCAGAGTCTCTAGATTTAACTCTGTAACATCTGCAATCTCATTCTCATTCACAGATGCATTCTTTATTCTGCAGAGGTTGTTGTCATTGATGACTACAGATCTCTTCACTCAACAATTTTCATTAGCTTGCAGATCTTTTCACATCATCTTAATACATTGATCTAACTTTGTATTTTCTTTTGTCTTTAGTGATTTAAAGATCCTCTTACACAGCTTCTCTTGCAGAGTAGAAAGCCTCATCAAGAGAGCTGTATATTTTACAAAATCTGAGCAATGACTTGATACATCTGCAGAATTATTTTTCTCAGAATAGTGCTCTATTTCAAAATCAAACACTGAGAGCATTTTCATTCAGTGAATCTGACATTCATTTAGCTGCTTTGTCATCATGAAGCATCAGAGATTGATATGATCAGATAAAACAGTTATTGAATGTCTGCTATTATGTAAGTAGTGACATCATTATCTGAAAGCTTCTACAATCAGCAATATTTCTAGATTATATGTTTGATAACATCTTTCTGTTTCTGTGAGCTTTCTAGACCAAAACATGATCAGGTGTCAGTGACTATCATTCATTAATTGTGATATTACTGCAGCAATTGCAACATCAGATTCATTCATTTCTATACAGAGTTTTCTGTAATGCACTCGTTTATTATTTCCTTATTATCTTCACTTATTCTTACCTCTTTTCATTATACTCTCGCTATCGCTATTTCTATATGTATATATATATTGATGTATGTATTTCACACATCTTCTTTCTCTTTCTTTTCTTTCTTAGTGATTAGCTACACTATGTTACACTACTATACTACACTCTATAATATATTACTATTATCTCCACTACACTATAAACTATCTTCTACTATTACTCTTCACACTGTCACTACATCTCACAGTTTCTAATTGCTCAATCTTTGAGAGACAGTCTGTTGAGTAATAGTCATGATCTCTATCTGCAGTATTCACTGTACTCATACTACTGCTGAATCTGAAGTAACAAATATCATGAAAGAAAACTGTGAAACACACACTTCTGCCACTGAAAGTGTGCAACAAGCATCATCTTTCTCTATGAAATTGAACTCTGAGTATAGTTCAGAAGAGAATATCTCTTCTAAAAATCTCAGTGCAATTGAGATCAAGAAGATAGCTGTGATCAGAAGAATCAAAAAATTACAGATTGAGAAAGAATTGTGAGAATTTCAACACTGATGTGACACTTTACTACAAGAATTGAATGAAACAATTTCAGTCATCTGAAATACACTAGAAGTGCATCTGAACCACAGTAGAGATGCAACTAGTGTGAATGATAATCACAATAACATCACAAATATTCTTGAGCCACTGAAAACCACACTACAAGCATTCAACATCTTAGTGGAAAGCACTGTGACTACTGTCAATGAGAGATATAGTTGGATATCACTTTGATAATTAGAATTTCAAGATTCTGACATGAGCAGTTACTCTTCTTGAAGAGATGTGGAAAAGTTCTGAAATTAAAGTATGAAAGAATTCAAAAACTTTGTTACAGCTGCTATTGCTTTTCATGTCAGTGATCTTGATTACTACAACAAACACAATCATTGAAAGATCATCAAAGCTGTTACTCATTTCAATGTCAAGATGCAACAACATTGATATCAACATATATATGATATGTGAATTTTGTCATCATGGGAAGAATTTGTTAGTTGAATGCAATGTCAAATCATTAATTCAGATAAAAGCTTCTGAGATGCTGATAGACAGTACTGAAAAACAGAACAACAAGAAGATCAGACAGTTCAATAATTTGCTTCACACTTACAATCAATTGAAGAGCATCTGCAGCATTCTTATAGCAAATATCATTGAAAATCACACCTCTATATGAAAGTTCTACCTTCCATTCACTGAGAATTCAACAAATATGCAATCAAATTGGAAGAGTTAAGCTATGATGCCACTCTATATAAACTTGCAATGACAGAATTGAATCTGCCAGAGAGACAGAAGAAGCTTAAAGAAAAGTCAAATTTCAAAAACCTCACTCAAAGCTTTAACAACAGAAATAATGCTGAAAATAGATCACAAAATAAACACAGATAGAATGACACTACAAAGTCTGATGACTTCATCTGATCAAAATATTGCTGTTATTGCAAGCAATCAGGACATACCATTGATTTGTGTTTCAAACAACTCAAAGATAAATTCAAAAACACCAAGTTCAACTCAAAATCTGATGTGAAAGACACAAAGAACTCAAAGGACTCAAAAAATGCTTAAAATACATTATTCAGCTTGCAATGACAGTCATAAATATGGAAAGTTGATGCAAAAACACCTTAAACTTCACTGTCATAGTGGAACTCACTACATCTAAGAGTCTGCAAAAAGTGCTTGTGCTAGTAGACTCTGAATCAGAAGTGAACTGTGTCAATGAATTTTGAATAAAGAATCACAATCTAGAAGCTGCTCACTGCAAAATCAAAATAATCAAATCAATTGATGAATGCATAATGTGCTTCTTTGAAGAGTATAACATTGCAACTACTGTCACTGATCACAAGAGTAATGCACAGCAGACATCTCATTTCTTCCATGTGATGAAGATGAAGAACTACAATCTTGTATTAGAATTTTCTTGATTAAGACAAACAAATTCTCTTATAGATTGATCAGATAAACAATTCTTCTTTAGAAGCTCTGAAAATGAACAACAGTCTCAAATTATTTCTGAACAAGATGTCTTAGCTGAAGTTCTCACAGAAGCTAGAGTAGAAATGCTTGTAGTATTATCTACAGAATGTTCAAAAGACTCAAAACATGCTTCACATATATTCTCAGCTGCATATTCAGACTTGCCAATCAGTCCACTCAATTATGTCATGCTATACATGCATATCTTCTCAGAAGAAGCTGCTATAAGCACAAAAAGATCAGAAGAGATGGAATATCATATAGATCTCAAGTCTGATACACAATCTCTCTTTATGTCAATATACAATCTCTCTGAAACTGAGTTAGCCGCTCTAAGAGAATATTTAAAAAATGTATTAGATAAAGAGTGGATACAATCATTCAGTAGCTCAGCTGGTGCACTGATTCTCTTTGTTCTCAAAAAAAATGATGGACTCCATCTTTGTGTAAACTATTGAGGATTAAATTGAATCACCATCAAAAACTGATATCCTCTGTCTCTAATAAGTGAATTACTTGATAGACTTTCAAAAGTCAAGATATTCACTAAGCTGGACCTTCAAGATGTCTATCACTGCATACTTATAGCAGCAAAAAACTGTTGAAAGACAGTCTTTAGAATGAGATATGAACATTTTGAATATGTAGTTATATCATTTGAACTAGCTAATACTTCAGTGATATTTCAAGCATACATTAACAATGCCTTGTCTGATTTGTTGGATATATGTTGTGTTGTCTATTTGGATGACATTCTCATATTCTTCAATTCAAAGCAGAAATATAAAGTGTATGTTACTAAGATGCTAGAACATCTTGAGTGTGTGAATCTATTTGCAAAACTCTCTAAGTGTGAATTTGAAGTGAACAAGATCTCATTTCTGAGGTTTGTTATAGATATAAATAATATTGAGATGAAGTCAGACAGAGTCTTCACTATTGTGAAATGATCTATATCTAAATCAATTAAAGAGGTTCAATTCTTCTTGAGCTTTGCTAATTTCTATCAGTGATTTATTAAGTCTTTCTCCTCTATTGCAGCCCCATTATTTGAACTTATAAAAGAAAGCAAGAAGGGGGAAAGAAAAGTCACTTTTATATAAACAGAAGATACTCAAAGTACTTTTGATGAGCTCAAATCACACTTTATATATGCTTCTCTATTAGCTCATTTTGACTCAGCTTGATGTATTCAGATCAAATCTGATGCATTCACTTTTGCAGTCACTGCTATTCTGTCACAGTTGCAGAATGATGAGCACTGACATTTAGTTGTCTTCTGATCAAGAAAGTTGATTGATGTGGAAATGCATTATGATACTCATGATAAAGAACTCTTGACTATTGTAGCAGCATTTAAGAATTGAAGACATTATCTGAAGAAAAGTCAGTATTCAATTCAAGTCTGATCTGATCATGCCAATCTGCAGTACTTTATGATGACTAAGAAATTGAACAGATGTCAGATCAGATGAGTGGAAGCTTTATCTGCTTATGATTTTGTATTACTGCATCACTCTGAATCAAAGAATTCAGCTGATGGGCTCAGTCATTGTGCAGACTATAGTGAGGTCTATAATGATCAAACTATATTATTTACTCTGCAACAGAAGCTGAAACATGGAGTTAGACTAGACTGAAAAACTGATACTTCTTTTCAAAATGATATTTCTTCTGATGTAGTCTGTGCACAGATCTCTAATGAGTAAAATGCTTCTTTTAATGAGCAAAAAATGCTTCATATATTGACATCTTCTATCTCTCATGTAAACTCTTCTTCTCTGTTGTGTGTTGAGCAATATATGCCTCAGATTGCAGTCAATAAGGCTATTTTTGAGGACTCAGTATATACAGAAATACTCAAATCCTTCATCTCATTTCTGAGTAAAGCACAGAAGATTGATTCTTTTACTGCTGAGCAAAGAGAGAAGATAAAAGAGAAGAATATGACTGTCACTGAAAATATACTATAAACAATTTCTGAGAATGATATATTGCATGCTGATGATTGTGTGTATGTCTCTCAACAAAAGACACTCATTGATGAAATTATCAGTGCAAATCATGATGATCTGCAGAGGGGTCATTTTGATATAAAAAAGTTTATAGACAGCATTCAGAACAAATACTATTGACATGAGCTAGTCAGAAATATCAAAGATTATATATCCACTTATGATACTTATCAAAGAGTAAAGCCAAAACAGCACAGACAATATGAAGAATTGAATACAATTCTCTTATCATCAAATTCTTTTGAGTTCATTACTATGAATTTTATTACAGACTTATCAGTCTCTACATTCCTCCATCAAATCTATGATGCAATTTTAGTGATTGTGAATATATATATCAAGTTTACAATCTATATTCCTTGCATCAAAAACATTACTGCTGATGAACTAGCAGAAATCATTTATACCAAGTTCTATACAATTTACAGAGTATTCAAAAACCATATATTCAATCAAGAGTTGCTGTTTACAAGCCATTATTGATCCATCTTTTGTTATATGCTAGATGCATGCTGGAAACTTTCAACAGTCTTTCACCCTCAAACAGATGATCAAACAGAACAATAAAATCAAATCTTGAAACATTATCTCTGATGCTTTATCAACTATCATCAAGATGACTGAGCACACTGGCTACTGCTGATGCAGTTTGTTTACAATATCTCTCAACATATCTCTACTGGAATAGCATCTGCAGAAGTCTTAATGGGATATCAATCTGATTTGAAAATTAATATCAGCAAACCACCACAACTGGTTGCCATACATGCTGCTAGCTGTGTGAAACATATCAAGAAAACACATCATAAGCTCATTGAGAATCTACAAAAGACACAACAAGCACAGAAAATCTATTATAATGCAAAACATAAGCTTCAACAATTTAAAATAGATGACTATATTATACTCAATGCAAAAAATCTCCAATTGCTGCACTCAGTTCACAAACTCAATCATAAATATGTTGAATCCTTCAAAATTCTGAATATCATCAGAAAACAAGCATACAAACTAGAACTGTCATCTTCATATAGAAGCATTCATTCTGTATTTCACATATCTTTATTGAAGTCATACAACCACAGAAATGGAGCTCTATCAGAACCAGAATCAGAACTTGTCAACAGTGAAGAAGAATATCAAGTTGAAGAAATTCTTGAAAAACAACAACAAAAAAACAAATCTTCAGAATATCTTGTGAGATGAACAGATTGAAATTCTAGTGATGATACATGAGAACTGAAAGAAAACATATTGAACACTCAGACATTTGAAATCTTTCTCAAACAAGAAAATGAATGACAAATACAGAAACAACATATCTGTAAGAGATGGTTGTTGATATGATTATAAGAGTAGTGTGAAGTACGCACATAGAATGTTAAGAAGGTAGCAATCTCTATTATTCAAAGCTAATCACTGATCTTCTAATATCTACAGATATCAGTGAGCATTATATAGATGACCATCACATGCTACAGCTGTCTATGATGCTGTGTGCTATATCTCTTCTCATTAATTCTGATGTGTTCTGTGTTCTTCTATCACTACATAGCTATTTTCTAATATAGATATCTCTGTTGTGTCTATTACAATTATCTCTCTTCTTCAAAGACCTGATCCCCAGAGCTTCTTACTGTGATGTGTGAAGTTTGTAATATATGCTGCATGGTTGATATTGTATGAAATTCGCAGGATTGAGTTGGATTAATTGTCAAGGTTAATTCCAAAGTGTTGCTGTTTTGAGAGAACATTTTTCCATCTTCAGTGTCATTGCAGTTCAATCATGATTTAGACACAACTTCTGATCTCTTTTCTTTGACTTCTACACCAAAAATTGCACTTCATCAAATATCATCATCAACATCATCACTAACAATTTTTTATTAAAAAAGAATACATCAATTTATCAAACAAAGTACACTGTATCTTTCTATGCAATTTTTATTGTGAAATTCAAAGTTTTGATTGCATGATTGTGTTTTCCATTTTGAATTGAGTTTTGTGTTGTTGCAATTTCTTTGATCATCATTGCAATATTGATTTCAATCTCCAACATCTGTCTTTCTTTCTTGTTGCTTTTGCTTTTCCTCCTTCTTTGAATAAGGTCTTGATACTAATTAAAGTTATGATAGAATGTCAGAACCAGCTGTTTCTGTTGCTGATTCAGAGTCTATGAAGAGTGATATACTGTCTGTCATCAAGAGCATTTGCTTGGGTTGTCTGGAGAGATTGCAGAACCCTTCAGTATATTCTTGCTTTGTAAACAATGAATGAACACACTGTCACATCTGTCATATATCAAATAGGAGTTGTGCTGCTGTAAGTTTTTTTAAACTGAGATTGTTAAGGGTACTAACAGGTTATAGATGTCTGAGCACTTTCACAAAATCAGTCAATCTTTGATCAATAAATTTCACAAAATACTGCTCTTCAACAAAGTTCTGAATGAGAGATTTGCCACATATCAAACTGTCATTGCAAGGTTTGTACTTGATGTGCAGATCTACAAGAACACAGATGAGATTCTAGAATTCTATATGAACTCTGATGATCTGTTGTCACAGCAGAGTGTGGTATTCAATTATAGCAGTGTTTCAGAAAGTGTGTTTTCACATTCTGCTATTACATCAATGTCATCCTCACTGAGCCAAGATCTTGGTATGTTATTTGAGTTGGCTGATAATGTAGATGAAAATGAGGAAGTGGATGATTTCATTGAAATGTTAGAAAGAAACACAGCAGCATATTGCTGTCATTGTATTCAACATTTGACAACATCCTCTCATCATCATTGTGAGTCTGCTGAGGGTTGATACAAAAAATGCAAGCACTGCTCAGTGATGAAGCATGTCTGTGTTTCAGTAAATTATTATTCAAAACAGATGTTTTTACAGTATATAATATTAACTTTCTATTAGATGTCAGTGGATGCCATTGAATTGACTCAGATGATTATCAACACTGCTGAGGATTTAATTGTCACTGATACAGACACTTCAAATATTAATATTTTGCAGAGTGCTGTGACTGTGGTGGTTAGATTCTTTGCTGTGAAGATTCAGAAGATTCAACAAGATGATTCTTCTGAGACTTCAGCTGAAACAGTGATTGATAAGATCTCAGTAATTACATCATCAATCACAGCTCTCAAGTCATCATTGAAACATTGTGCTTTGTCAGTTGAGAAAATCTGGGATAATAAGCAGATTTGTCTTGATGACAATTTCTTGAATGACACTGATCAAGCTGAGACAGATCTGTTTTTTAATCTCTGAATGAAATAAGTATATTCAGCAGTTATTGTCATCTTCTTTGTTTTCATTTACTGACTGACTTCTGATAGATTTTATTAAACTGTTCCAAGTACTTCTGACTGTTCACTAAGTTTTCCTCAGATTTTCAAGAATTATCTGTGTCTGTATAATCTTTTCATTTGACAAGATATTGTGTTTGACTGCAGTACTGATGTTTGTCTAATATAGCTTCAACTTTCCATTTCTCTTGCACATCTATAATTATCAGTTCTGCTTGTGGGATTTGTCTGTCGCGTGTATGATATGGTTCAAGAAGGGAAACATGGAATACAGAATGAATTTCTTTATATTGTAGCATGAGTTTCAGTTTGTACATCTATGTACCATGAATATCAATTATTTGAAAGAGACTCAAAAATCAATGATCTAGTTTGAGTGAGGATCACAAGATGGATATATTTTTTGCACACAGCATTACTCAGTCCTCTATCTTAAAGCTTTTTGATATATGATACTGATTGTAATACTTTTTCTCAGCTGCTTTGACAGCTTTCAGACATTCTCAGATTTTGTTCTCCACTTGCTTCATTCATTCCACTTGTTTCATCACTGATTTTGACACATCCATGCTTGGGGGCTTCATGTCTATGCAAAGTTCAGTTGATCGGCCAATCATTGCTTCAGATGATGTCATTTTTATTGATGCATGAAAGGCATTGTTATATGTCCATTGCATCAGAGGAATCCATTCTATCCAATTATCTTGCTGATAGCTGCAATATGTGCAAAGATAATGTTCAATCATCTGATTCAATTGTTCTGTCTGGCTGTTGGTTTGCAGGTGGAATGCTGTCAATAATTTTCATCAGACATAAAACAGATAACACAATATCAATCAAAACTTGCTATTTATTAATGAATCTCAGTTATTAATAATGTTTACAGATAGATCAAAGTTCTTCACAACTCTTCATACAATAATGTCCACAAGTTCTTCTGCATCTAGCTCTGAAGATGTGGACACAATTATGACCCATTTGATGAATAAATCAACAAATACAACAATAGCATTATAGGTTTGACTTCTCTCTTTATTATCTAGCAGGCCTTCAATAAAGTCCATGCTAATTGTATGCCATTTCTTATCTGGCACTGAATGTGATTGTAGCAACCCATACAGCTTGTGCTGCAGTATCTTGACATATTGACAAACATCACAAGTTCTCACATATTCTGCAATCTCATCATTCATACCATGCCACAAGTACTTGTGTTTGATCACTTCAATGATTTTGTCACATTCAAAATGATCATCTTGAAGATCATCATGGTTTATTTTCATTATTTCATGTCTTACAGTCTTGTCTTGCAGTATGTAGACTTTATCATCTTTTCTGAGCAGATCATCTTTATCTACTGCTCAGATCAAATAATTATCTACACTAGTATCATTCATCTCTAGTCTTCTGCAAAGTTCAGATATGTCAGTATCTCTATTCTGAATCTGCAGTAAGAGTTCAATGATAGATTCAGCTATCTCTTCACAATAGACTGTTTCAGACTCAAATATCTTGATGACTAGAATCTGTGATATCAGAGTCTCTAGATTTAACTCTGTAACATCTGCAACCTCATTCTCATCTGCAGATGTGTTCTTTATTCTGCAGAGGTTGTTGTCATTGATGACTACAGATCTCTTCACTCAATAATTTTCATTAGCTTGCAGATCTTTTCATATCATCTTGATACATTGATCTAACTTTGTGTTTTCTTTTGTCTTTAGTGACTTAAAGATTCTCTTACACAGCTTCTCTTGTAGAATAGAGAGTCTCATCAAGAGAGCTGTATGTTTTACAAAATCTGAGTGATGACTTGATGCATCTGTGGGATTATTTTTCTCAGAACAGTGCTCTATTTCAAAATTGAACACTGAGAGTATTTCCATTCAGTGAATCTGACACTCATTTAGCTGCTTCATCATCATGAAGCACTGGAGGTTGGCATGGTCAGATAAAACAGTTATCAAGTGCCTGCTATTATGTAAGTAGTGACACCATTGTCTGAAAGCTTCTACAATTGGCAACATTTCTAGATCATATGTTTGATAACATCTTTCTGTTTCTGTGAGCTTTCTAGACCAAAACACAATCAGATGTCAGTGATCATCATTCATTAATTGTAATATTACTGCAGCAATTGCAACACCAGATCCATCCATTTCTATACAGAGTTTTCACTGTGGATCAAAGTGGACCAACAATGATGCTTTTGTAAAGCATTCTTTTAACTGCAAAATTGCATGCTTACAGTTATCATCTAACTGAACAGATGCATTATTCTTCCTTCTTTTTGTTTCATAATCTTTTAACAATTCAGTCAGAGATGCCATTATTATTGAGAACTTGTATATGAATCAATGATAGAAATTGATGAATTCTAGAAATATTTGCAATTCATTTATAGTTTGTGGTTCTGATCAATCTAGAATCATGTCAACACAGCATTTCTCAACAGTAATGCTCTGCATGATAACCACAAAACTCAAAAATCCAATTTCTGTTGCATGGAACATACACTTAC
Organism: Histoplasma ohiense; assembly: GCA_017607445.1. Lineage (NCBI taxonomy): Eukaryota > Fungi > Ascomycota > Eurotiomycetes > Onygenales > Ajellomycetaceae > Histoplasma > Histoplasma ohiense. The sequence goes on along the minus strand of JAEVHH010000003.1, from coordinate 5,806,994 downwards.
TAAGTTTGGCATATAGTCTCCATCACCTTAACCATTCCAGCACATTCTTAACATGGATGACATGTTCATCAAGTGTGTTTGAATAGATTACAATATCATCAAGATAAGCCACACAATATATGTCTAAAAGATCACTGAGAGCTTTGTTGATATAAGATTGAAAGATCACAGAAGCATTGATTAGCTCAAAAGATAAGACTAGATATTCAAAGTGTTCATATCATGTTTGAAATGCTGTTTTCCATTCATCCTTCACTCATATGTGAATTCTATGATACACATCTCTAAGGTTCAGTTGTGTATATATTTTGACACCTGCTAATCTATCAAGTATTTCACTTATCAAGAGCAGTGGATATCGATTCTTGACTGTTATTTCATTCAATTCTTGATAATCCATGCAAAGATGCAGGGTTCCATCTTTCTTTGGTGTGAATAACACTGGTGTGCTGGCTGGGCTCTTGGATGGATGTATCCAATTCTTCTCTAACATCTTTTCAATATATTCTCAGAGGACAGAGAGTTCTTGAGGTGATAAGTTATATATTGATTGGTATGAAGGTTCCTTGCCAGGTTTGAGCTCTATGGCATGATTATGAGATGCATGTTCCACATCAGATATGTCTTCTTGAAATACATCAAGATAATTTTTATAATCATCTGAGATATTTGGCTCAGTTGCTGCACTCGCAGCTTGTAATGGTAAGGCAGTAAATATAATATTGCCATCATCAATTAGTGTTGCAAATTCTTTAGCAGTATTCAGATACACATGGTTAATATTCAACACTTTTCTATAGATTCAGCATCTTCACACCCAGTTGATATCAGAGTTCACAGCTTCCAACCACAGCATGCTCAAAATTACATCATATCTGCTAATGTCAGTCTCTTTGAAATGGTGGAATCCTTCTCAGAGAATGTGTTCATCATTGATAATCTTCATTGCAGCTCTTCATTGTTCATATGATTTAATCTTATGATTATCAACTGCTTCCACTACTTTTGATTTACCTTCTGCCTTCAAGAAATATTTTGATGCTCAGACATGGAACACAAAGTTCACATCCACATCAGAATTCACTAGCATTCACATCATTGACCATTCTGCTTCTGTCAGCATTCATGTATTCATCATCAATAATCATTTATCTCACAGTTTAGTTATTTGTACTCTCAATGCAGCAGCTGCTTCTACAATTGAGATTGTTGATTTTTTACTTGTCAAACTTGATTGCACTTTTCAGAGTGTAACATTCAACAATCATTTGCAATATGACCCTTTTTATGACAGTGAGAATACTTCTTCATTCAGTTATATTTATCTTTCTTGATTTGTTCAGTTGAATTCATTTGTTTCTCTTGTTTCCTCTTGTTTCAACAGTTGCTAGATTTATCAGAACAACACTGATTTTCTATGAATATTGCAGATCTTTCTTTGTGAATAGCATATTGTTGCTCTGACATATTTTTCTTGAGAGTCTGTAGAGTTCAAAGCAACTCTTCATAGTTCTGAAGCTTCTGATTTCAATAGTTGAGTTCTGTGTGTAATATCTTCAACATCTTACTACATAAGTTATCCATTCTTTGTTCTTTGCTATATGGGGGCAAGTAGTATTCCCAGTCTTCAAGATATTTAGAGAAATCATGTATCAATTGTCATTCTTGTTGCTTCATATCTTGAAACTTTTGACTCACCAATCAGCACTGGTTCTGTGGATTGTTAATTTGCATTTCTAGATGTGATAACATATCATCAAAAGTCAACAGTGTTGCTCCTCCACATCTCTCATACAATGATACAAAATTCAATCATTTCTGCTTAATGTGGGTGTCAAGGTAGAGTTTAGCATCATTTATCTTGTGTTCTTCCTTTCAATAATACTGGTGGTGGTGTGTAAAGAGAGTCAATATGTGATCTTTATAGTCCTTGAATTCTAATATATTTTTTCCTCAATAATAGTTCTTAATCTTCAATCTCAGTGGTGTTTCATTATCATCATCTGTATTGTTCACAGATTGATTTTGCAGTGGTTCTGTGATGATATTCTGAGTTAATTGAGACTCAATGAGAGTATCTCCACAAATCTGCACTTCCAACTTGTTGAGCTACTGTTGCACATGCAGAATAGCTAATTGCTGCTCTTATTCATGAATTTGATCATTCAACTGTTGCAAACATGCATTGTGATCATCAGAGGCAGTAGAGGATTCAGATTGATTTTCAAGAAATCTTACATGTGTTGAGATCATCTTACATATTTTAACTAATATTGTGTGTTTTAACTAACATTGTGTGCTTTATTGTAGATGTGCATAACAACAGACCACTCAAATAAAGTTATGAGTGATTAGAATTGTAAGAGATGGTTGTAGGTATAATTATGAGAGTAGTGTGAAGTACACATGTAGAATGTTAAGAAGGTAGCAATCTCTATTATTCAAAGCTAATCACTGATCTCCTAATATCTACAGATATCAGTGAGCATTATATAGGCAATCACCATGCACTATGGCTGCCTATGATGTTATGTGCTATGTCTCTTCTCATTAATTCTGGCGTGTTCTGTGTTCTTCTATCGCCACATAGCTATTTTCTAATATAGATATCTCCGTTGCGCCTATTACATGATTGTACTGTTTGTATTGATTGCATCAGTTGAATCTATTGTACTGATTGAATCAGTTGTATCAGACATTGTGCTATCTGTACTGCTTTGCTGTGGGGGGCTGTCTGACAGTGTGTGCTCAAACAGCTGTGTTATCTTGTGCAGTACTGTGTATAGAACTGCATATGATCAAGCAGTTCTACAAAATCTGTAGAGATCAGAGATTCTAGATAGACAACAGCTGTCACTCAGTTGTGTGACTGTGCTGCTGATCTTTTGAATCAGTGAGAGAAGTATCTCTGTGAATGTCAACAGAGTATCAAATATTCTGAGCTTTTATTGTATTCACAGACACAGATGAGTCTTGCATCTGCATACTGAAAGCATCTATGATATCAGAAAAAATTCTCATGAGAGAAATGAAGTGCAAGTCAGTAGTGAAGAATATATCATGACATGATAAACTCTGAAGAGATCTTTACTTAATATTTCACAGTCAGTCTGCTGAATCTTCAGTCTCAGTATCAGTCAGAAAGCTTTTCACAGACTCTATTTCATCACTCTCACTCTGTTTCTTGACTGAGCTGCTTGATCACTGTGTGGATTCCACTGACTGTGAGCATAATCTCAAGTTCATAGACTGAGACTGCAGTAGATGAAATCACTCACTTAGTCAGACAGTCTGCTTTCTCATTACTCTCTATTCTTATATACTCAGAGGCTTATTTCAGACTCACATTATATTGTCTGAGAAGCTTGTGACAGTGGCTGTAGACTCAGTTCAAGAAGATCACTACATTGTCTCATATATTTCAGATGACTGAGATATTGTCAAGACAGAGTCAGATCTGAGAATTAGTGCTGTCATCTGTGATACAGAGTAGAAGTTTCACTGCACACTCTAATGCACAGCAGACATCAACTGTCTCAGCATTGAAGATATATAATATAGAGCTCAGTGCAGCTGAGAAGCTGATCAGCTGTTTGTTTTTCTGATAGATTATGAAGTTATAGTTTATTCATCTGCTGTTGTCAAGAATCTGTTCTGATTCATCTGAGAAAATATATAGATCTGTTGAAGATTGACTTCTCTGTTATTTCTTGAATATCTGAGCAGTATTTTTTTTGTCTATATTCTCTGTGAAATCTGTTCTGCATCTCTCTGAGTAGTGTGGAATGATAAGTGTGAATCTATTAACTGCAGACAGCAGTGTCTTCAATCTCTGAATCTTGATCTTCAAATACTGCTGAGTTTCAGCTTCTCTTTCATGTGTGATCATTGAAGAAGTTATCTGTAAAGTCAGTGAGTGTCTCTCATTTATCATCTGAAATCTTGTTGTGAAATGTATTTTAATCTTCTTTAGAGCTATCATTGCTGATGAGAGCTCAGCATCTTAATATAGAGTTGCAATGAATGTTGTATAGAAAACTGAAAGAACTTCTCTGACTGCTATGATAAACATCTTCTCAATTGTTTTTATATATTATCTCAGACAGAAACTGATCTTCTCACTTCTATCTGTGTGTTTTACTGACTGTATGCAGCTGCTGTATCAGATCTCTGTGTTATAGAGCAGTGAAGAAATCATATAGATAATGACTGTCTTCTACAGAGCATTTGCTGAAAACTCATCTCTGATCTTCTCTAGATTTCAGATGTGCTGAGTCACAGTTCTTGTCTTCTTTACTCAGACAGAGATATATGATCTTCAGATGAGTCTTTTGTCAAAGTGTATACTCAGTCAGTGAAGTACTGATTTCTATTCAGCTGAGACAGTGACAGAGTATATGATCAGATTCTCTGATACAATCACTGATAATATTTCATTGTGTCACTTTTTTGTGAGATAAATCATCTCAAGTTTTTCTGATGCAAAGATCATCTTATTTGTCTTCTCTTATCTCAGAATACTCTGTATATCATGACTGAGAAGAGTAGTATTGTTGTTAAGCAAGTGTATAACTCATCAAGTGTTCAGATCATCTGCATAGTCAAAGCACAATTTCAGATTCTGCCACAGCAGCTCTGTCAGATACAGAAGAAATAGTATTGATGACAGAGAGAATCTCTATAATATATCACATTGCATCTGATGTACTGCTGTGATAGTTCTCTTCAGCTGAATCTGAGCTCTGTATTTGATGAGAAAGCTGTTAATGAGTTGTAGCAGCTTATATGATTATCTCTGTTGTATCATTCACTGAAGCAGTCATCTGCACAGCACAGCATCAAAGGCATTCTGCACATTTATTATGATTATAAACATCTTCTTGTTTTGTGTGAAGACTGTCTTCATTTCATGAGTGAAAGCAGCTATCAGATTCATTGCAGATCATCTGTGATGGGTTAGCATCTGTTAGTAATTAACTTATGCAATCAACTCCCCTTCTGCACCTGCTCATTTCTGGCTGTTGTGACCTCATGTAACCCTCAATGTTCTTCCACTCCATGCTCTGTGCTTGTGTAGTTTCTAACAATTCTTCCACATAGCTCTTAATGTTCTTCCACTCTGTGCTCCACACTCATATAGTCTCTAATAATTCTTTCATGTAGCTTCTAACATTCTTCTGCTCTGTGTTCCACACTTGTGTAGTCTCTAACAATTTTTCCATATAGCTTTCAATGATTCCTCCACCCCATACTCCACACTTGTGTAGTTTCTAATGATTCTTATGTGTATCTCTTAATGTTCTTCCACTTCATGCTCCACTGTGAAGTGGCTTCTGATATTCTTCCACTCTAAACTTTCTTCTATAAGAACCCTCTTTGTATGACCTTTTCTTCTGATTTCTTTTCTCTTTCTTTTCTTAATCAATTCATAATCTGTAATTAGAATAGTATCAAATTGTTAATCAAAGTACACTCATTACATTACAAATTGATTCTTCTGTATTTTAGACTCAAGTGTCTTGTTATTAGTTCTTACACTCAAGTGCATTGTTTAAGGTCTGAGTGTCTTGTTATTAGTTCTTACATCTGAGTGTGTTGTTTACAGATCTGAGTGTCTAGTCATTACAAGAGATTCCTCATGAATCTGAGTGTCTCTATCATTAGTTATATAGACTATTGTATCTAAGCATTCAAAACACAATTGACTGTGTTCTACAAGACCTGAGTGTCTACAAACTGTAACACTGCAAATAGTGTTCATGAAGAAGCTTGATCAAGCTTAGCACTGCAACACTGCAAATAGTGTCTGTGAGAGGATTGAATATCTACAAGTATTCTTTTTCTTTTATTATTATTACATATTCTTAGATATTGAAATGAACTATGAACAATTCTACAAACACTCACCATATTCAAACACAGCAGACAACAACTTAGATCTACAAAGCATTCTTCAGCAACAGACACTACAGATGACTGAATTGCAATGATGACTTGCTGAAATGAGCACTTTCACATTCATCATTTCTTCTACATTCACATCTCACAAAAAGCTCTCAAGAGAGAAGCTCTCAATCCTCAATAAATATGAGAAAGATCTAGTACTCTATCTTGTGTGGAAGTCAAAAATGAACACTAAATTGAACATTAACAGATGAGCAATAGACTCACTATTCAATCAAGTGTGGTATATCTATAGCAGATTGAATGATGATGTGTTAGCAAAATTCCAACTCTGAATGAGTCATTGCTAGAATCATCAGTGTACATCAGAGCTAGTCTTCTGACAACTCAACTCCCTCTTCCTCAATTCTACACTTCAAGTCAAGATGTTAGACTGGCTTAATCAGACTTGTCAGATGAATGTTGTGTTGGCAACTTATCTTTCTGAATTCAATCACAAACTTCTAGAAACAGATGAGCAAGACTGAAATAATGCTGTCAAGATCAACATACTATTCAAGAATTTGAACTTTCAGTTGCATAACTGAAGTGTAGAGTATTCAAAGCTCTCAATATACAGTGAATTCTGTGCTGATCTTCATCTGTTGAACAATGATCTGTCTCAGTTCCACATGCTTCAAAATTGTAGAGAATTTCACTGAATAAATACATACATCTCAAACCACTCTGCAGCACTCTCTGCCTCTGAATCAGAATTAATGAACTGAGTCTCATATATAAATGCAAGTTGTTCAAAGATCTTCAATGTCTCAGAAAAGAACACTGCTGACTGAATTGTCAGAGAAGTCTGCATACACTGTGACAAGTCAGAGCACTTCATAAATCAATGTCTGAATGCAATTGCTCTGAGTAAACCCCCCATGTGTGTAAACACTGCATCACTCACAGATAGGCAAGAACAGAGAAAAGATGAGCTCTCACTCTAAAATATAGATGAGAACTCAAGAAGCAGAAAGCTAGCTGAAGATTTGAGCAGAAGATACAAGTGAATGCAATCATAATCTCTGCTATTGTAAATAGTCTAGTCAATGTACAAGCAATGATAGACAGTGGTTTTCTTCATTACACTCTTATAGACATCCAGCTGGTTGAGAAGTATAAACTCCAGCATATCCTCTTTTTCAAGCTGTGTAAGCTCAGTGAATTTGATGACCTCAGAGAATCAGTCTTCTACAATATGATAAGATTTAATGTTGATGTAGAAGAACATGAGAAAAAGAATATATACATATACAAAATACAAGACCTTGAGTATGATCTAATACTCAGTCTATCATGACTCACAGAATTTGGAACCTTGTTGAATGCATGCAACTGCTGTCTTATTTTCTCAGAAGATGACTATATTTATGAGAAGAATGTTGATAGAACTGCTGATCTCACTCAGATATCAGTGGAAATGTACAAACTACTAACTCATCAAGCATATGAGAAGAAGAATGTCCAAGTATTCACTGCTAGTATGATGAATATTAAAAAAATGTTAGAAAAGTTAGAACTCAAAGATTTCAAGAAACTGCACAAGAAACTATCTAAATTGTACAAAGACTTTGCAGATGTGTTCAATGAGAAAGAAGCTGAAAAGCTTCTCTCTCACTGAGAATCTGGTATAGATCATACAATCAAGCTTATCAAGAAAGACAGTAAGAATCTGCAACCACTCTGAGATTCTCTCTACAGTATATCATATGACAAGCTTTTTGTTCTATGAAAAACACTCAACAGATTACTGAACAAAGGCTTCATTTATATTAGCAACTCATCCACCACAGCACTCATACTGTTCACAAAGAAATCAGAAGAAGGTTTATGATTCTGCATTGACTATCAAGAACTCAACAAGATTACACAGAAGAACTGATATTCTCTCTCACTCATCAATGAAACACTCAAACAAATAGAAAAAGCAAAATGATTTACAAAGCTTGATATCTCTGCAGCCTTCTATAAGATAAGAATTAATGAAGATGACAAATGACTAACCACTTTTCATACACATTACAGATTATACAAATGGACAGTGACCCTCTTTGAATTAGTGAATGTCTCAAGCACATTTCAGAAATACATTAACTGAGCTCTATAAGATCTGCTTGACAAGATTGCCTCAGTGTACATGGACAATATTCTGATCTTCACTGATGAATCACTCACTGAGCATCACAAGTATATACAACAAGTGCTTGACCATCTATGAAAAGCTGGACTACAAATGAACATTGATAAATGCAACTTTGAGACCAAGTCTACAACCTATCTAGAATTCATCATCAAAGCTGAAAAAGATGTATGCATGAATTCTAAGAAGATGGAAGCAATCCTCAACTGAAAGATATCAGTCTCAGTAAAAGAAACTAGAAGCTTTCTAGAATTCATCAACTTCTACTGAAGATTTATAAAAGACTTCTCCAACATTGTACAATCACTGACAGATCTGATTCAGAAAGACACTGTATTTCAATAAACTGATGAAGCAGATGCAGTATTCAAAAAGCTGAAGTGTATATTCACAAACACTCTGATGCTGCAATCATTCAATCTGAATAAGCATACAATTCTCAAAACAGACATCTCAGATTATATAGTAGATAGAGCACTGATATAATATGATAATGAAAATGTTCTACAACTCTGTATCTTCATCTTGAAAAAGATGTCACTCACTGAATACAACTACAAGATCTACAACAAGAAGCTTCTAGCAATCATACAATGTCTCAAAGAATGAGAGTTCAAACTTATGAGTGTTGAAAAGTTTGAGATTGTTACTGATCATAAGAACTTAGAGTACTTCATGATCACTCATAAGCTCACTGAAAGACATATGCATTGATCATTGTTTCTTAGTCATTTTTCATTCACAATTCATTATTGATTTGAAGTAGAGAACATTCTTGCAGATGTTCTGTCTCATCAAGAACAAGATATATCATCTGATGACTTGAATGACAGATGGAAATATTAAGAGCATTGATTAATCAACTCTGCAATTATAGAAAGTTCTACATAATCAGATAAACTCTGTGTATATATCAATCAATTCTGAGCTCAAGAACTCTTGCTTGAAGAACAATGAAGACTAGCAGCAGAAGCAGATGAATTCTGACAGTAAGTCATTGAAGTCATACAAAGTAAAGCACCTCAATTCCCTGCAGATGTATACTCAAGAACAGATATCTCAGCATATTCAATTGACAATGACAACTGCTTACACTTTCAAGATAGATGATGAGTCTCTGATTCAGAATCTCTATAAACACAGATCATGTAAGAAATTCATGACTCACTGATGACTGAATACTCAGAATGCAAAATCATATACAACATTGTTGTCTGAGAATTCTACTGATCAGATATGTTGAAAGACATACACTGATTTGTATGCAACTGTGATCACTGTGACTCAGTGATGATATGATATGAACACTGAAAAGAGATGCTGAAGCTTCTATCTGTTTTCAACTGAATTTGATGTGATATAGCTATCAATTTTGCAGTTTGCTTATCTGAAAGCAGAGATTCTACAAACATTCTAGTCATTGTCAACTGACTCAGCAAGAATGTAATACTACAGCTCTGTGACAAGATGAATGCTGAAGTAGTTGCAGATATCTTCATCAAAAGCTCATTCTATTATATACACAGTCTGTCTTCATTCATTGTGTCAGATAGAGACAGTCAATTTGTCAGTGCACTCTGAGCTCATATATGTCAATTATTAAGAATTGAACAAAAGTTATCAACAGTGTATCACTCAGAGACTGATGAAGCTACTGAGAGAATGATACAAACAGTAAAGAATATTCTTCATAAGTTCTGCAATTACATACAAGACAACTGAAGCAATCTGCTGTCACACACTGAGATTGTAATTAACAGTTGAGATTCAACTACAACAGATATAAACTCATTTTTTCTTCTACACAGATACAACTTAGAGATTCTGAACTTCTCTAAAACTCTCTGAGAAACCACATACACCCACAGTCTCATACAGACAGCAGAGAACATTGTGAGCAAGTTGAAGAAAGTTCATAAATGAACAGAAGCTTCAATGATCAGTGTTCAATAAAATTACAAAAATCAAATGAACATCAGAAGAAGTTCTACAATCTGATATTATGTAGAAGACAAAATCTGACTGAATCTCAAAAACATAAGAATGAATCATTTCTTGTGTACATTAGATTATCATCACATCAAGTATACAGTGAAGAAAGTGTTAGATATACATGATTATCAACTCAACATCTCATCTGACATCCACAACATCTTTCATACAAACCTGCTCCAACCCACAGCCAAGAATCCATTCCCCTCACAGAGAATCTTCAATTGACAGCCACTCATCATTATAGAAAAAGACAACAAACTCAAATGAGAAATTGAAGCAATTCTTGACAATAGAATCAACCACTGCCACTGTGAATACCTCATTAAATGAGTAGAATACAATTATTCAATCTGGGAATCCACATCTGCTTTGAAGAACACTGCCACTCTTGACATCTATGAGTCCTCACTTACTCTGATAGAGGGGGATAATGTGATGGATTAGCTGTAACGGGCGTACTTCAATTAACGATTTGATACTATTCTAATTACAGATTACGAATTGATTAAGAAAGAAAAGAGAAAAGAAATCAGAAGAAAAGATTGTATGAAGAGGGTTCTTATAGAGGAAAGTTCAGAGTGGAAGAATATCAGAAGCTGCTCCACAGTGAAGTGTGAAGCAGAAGAACATTAAGAGGTACATGTAAGAATCATTAGAAACTACATGAGCGCGGAGCACGGAGCGGAAGAACATCAAGGGTTACATGAGGTCACAACAGCCAGATTATTATTATTATTATTATTCTTCAATTATAGATGTATACAGTCAGTGACTATGACATCTACCTGAAATACTTCAGGATTTTTCAAATCAAGAATATTCTAATATACAAAAACAATTTGACACATGCATTAACAGAATTCCAGCCCAGAATCAAACAACTATTCAAACTATTCAATCCAAAAATAAAATCAAAAGAATGTCAATGAGTTAGCACAACTCAACTTCAAAACAAAGGAAATAAATATTATAAAAGACAGCAGCTATTAAAAATCAACAGAAAAGAAAAAACATTTGCAATGACTATTATCAACAAATAATGAAACAAACTGCTTGAAACAAATGAAAATTAACAATAAAACACAACAGCCAGAAACAAGCAGATGCAGAAGAGGAGTTGATTGTATAAGATAATTACTAACAGATGCTAACCCATCACATTATCCCCCTCTACTGAGATGAGTGAGAACTCATAGATGTTGAGAGTGGTGGTGTTCTTCAAGATGAATGCAGGTTCTCAGATTGAACAATCATATTCTACTCATTTGATAAGATATTCACAGCAGTGATGATTGATTCTATTGTCAAGAATTGCTTCAATTTTCCACTTGAGTTCATTGTCTTCTTCTATGATAACAGATGACTGTCAATCAGAGGTTCTCTGTGAGAGGAATGAATTCTCAGCTGTGGGTTGGAGCAGGTTCATATAAAAGACATTGTGAATGTCAGATGAGATGTTGAGTTGATAATTGTGTGTATCTAGCACTTTCTTCATCATATATTTGATATGACAGTAATCTAGCATACACAAGAAGTGATCTGTTCTTATGTTCTTAAGATTCAGTCAGACTTTATCTTCTATATGATATTGAGTCACAGAACTTCTTCTGATGTTCACTTGATTCTCATAATCTTACTAGATACTGATCATTGAAGCTTCTGCTCATTCACAGACTTTCTTCAATTTGCTCATGATATTCTCTGCTATCTGTATGAGACTGCAGATGTACACAGTTTCTCAGAGAGTCTCAGAGAAGTTCAGAATCTCTAAGTTGTATCTATATAGAAGAAAGAATGAGCTTACATCTGTTGTAGTGAAATCTCAACTGTTAATCACAATCTCAGTGTGCAGCAGCAGATTGCTTCAGTTGTCTTGCATATAATTACAGAACTTACAGAGGATATTCTTTACTGTTTGTATCATTCTCTCAGTAGCTTCATCAGTCTCTGAATGATACACTGTTAACAACTTTTGTTCAATTCTTAGCAATTGACATACACAGACTCAGAGTGCACTGATGAATTGACTGTCTCTATCTGATACAATGAATGAAGACAGACTGTGTATACAATAAAACAGACTTCTGATGAAGATATCTACAACTACTTTGATGTTCATTTTGTCACAGAGCTGTAGTATTACACCCTTGCTGAGTCAATTGACAATGACTAGAATATTTGTAGAATCTTCACTCTCAGACAAGAAAACTGCAAAATTGATAGCTATATTACATCAAGTTCAGTCAGAGACAGATAGAAGCTTCAGCATTTCTTTTCAACATTCACATTATATCATCACTGAGCTGCAGTGATCACAGTTGTGTACAAATCAGTGTATATCTTTCAATATATCTGATCAGTAGAATTTTCAGACAACAATATTGTACATGATTTCATATTCTGAGTGCTCAGTCATCAGCAAGTCATGAATTTCTTATATGATCTGTGTTTGTAGAGATTCTGAATTGAGGACTCATTGTCTATCTTGAAAGTGTAAGCAGTTGTCATTGTTGATCAAATATGCTGAGATATCTATTCTTGAGTATATGTCTGTGGAGAATCAGAGTGCTTTGCTTTGTACAGCTTCAGCAGCTTGTTGTCAGAATTAATCTGCTTCTGTCACTAGTCTTCATTGTTCTTCAAGTGAGAGTTCTTGAGCTTGGAACTGATTGATATGTACATGAGATTCATCTGATTGCATAGAACTTTCTATAATTGTGAGATTGATTAATCAATGCTCTCAGTGTTTCCATCTGTCATCTAAGTTATCAGATAATATATCTTGTTCTTGATGGGACAGAGTATTTGCAAGAATGTTCTCTACTTCAGATTGATAACAAATTGTGAATGAAAAACAGTTAAGAAACAATGATCAATGCATATGTCTTTCAGTGAGCTTATAAGTGATTGTGAAGTATTCTAAGTTCTTATAATTGATAACAATCTCAAATTTCTTGACACTCATAAGTTTGAACTTTCATTTCTTGAGACATTGTATGATCACTAGAAGCTCCTTGTTGTAGATCTTGTAGTTGCATTCAGCAGACAACATCTTTTTCAAAATGAAGACACAGAATTATAGAACATCTTCATTATCATATTGCATTAGTACTTCATCTACTACATAACTCAAGACATCTGTTTCAAGAATCATATACTTATCTGAATCAAATGATTGCAGCATTGGGGTGTTTGTGAACATACACTTCAGCTTTTTGAATGCTACATCCACTTCATCAGTTCATTGAAATACAGTGTCTTTTCAGATCAGATCCATCAGTGATCATACAATATCAGAGAAGTCTTTGATAAATCTTCAGTAGAAGTTGATGAATTCTAGAAAGCTTCTAATCTCTTTTACTGAGACTGATGTCTTTCAGTTGAGAATTGCTTTCATCTTCTTAGAATCCATGCATACATCTTTTTCAGCTTCAATGATGAATTCTAGATAGATTGTAGACTTGATCTCAAAGTCATATTTATCAATGTCCACTTACAGTTCAGCTTTATGTAGACAGTCAAGCACTTGTCATACATGCTTGCAGTGCTCAGTGAACAGTTCATCAGTGAAGATCAGAATATCATTCATGTACACTGAGATGATCTCATCAAGCAGATCTCATAGAGCTCAGTTAATGTATTTCTGAAATGTGCTTGAAGTGTTCACTAATTCAAAGAAGGTCACTGTTCATTCATATAATCTGTAATATGTACAAAAAGCAGTTAGTCATTCATCATCTTCATTAATCCTTATCTTATAGAAGGCTGCAGAGATGTCAAGCTTTGTAAATCATTTTACTTTTTCTATTTGTTCAAGTATTTTGTTGATGAGTGGGAGAGAGTATCAGTCCTTCCACATAATCTTGTTGAGTTTTCAGTAGTCAATACAGAATCATAAGTCTTCTTCTGATTTCTTCACAAACAGTACAGATGCTGCAGCAGATGAGTTGCTAACACAAATGAAGTTTTTATTCAGTAATCTGTTGAGTGTTTTTCATAGAATGAGAAGCTTGTTGTGTGACATGCTGTAAAGAGAATTTCAGAGCAGTTGCAGATTCTTATCATCTTTTTTGATGAGCTCAATTGTATGATCTATACTGAGTTCTCAGTAAGAGAGAAGCTTTTCAGCTTCTTTCTCATCAAACATGTCTGCAAAGTCTTTGTATGATTTGAGTAGTTTCTTGCACAGTTTCTTGGGATCTTTGAGTTCTAACTTTTCTAACACTTTTTTAATATCTGCTATGCTAGCAGCAAACACTTGGATGTTCTTCTTCTCATACATTTGATGAATTAGTAGTTTGTACACTTCTGCTGATATCTGAATGAGATCAGCAGTTCTATCAACATTCTTCTTGTAAACACAGTCACCTTCTGAGAAAATAAAGCAGTGATTGTATGCATTCAACAAGATTTCAAATTCTGTGAGCCATGATAGACTGAGCATTAGATTGTACTCAAGATTTTGTATTTTGTATGCATATACATTCTTTTTCTCATGTCCTTCTATGTCAATGTTAAATCTTACCATGTTGTAGGAGACTGATCCTCTGAGGCCATCAAATCCACTAAGCTTACACAGCTTGAAAAAGAGAATATGCTGAAGCTTATGCTTCTCAATCAACTGAGTGTCTATAAGAGTGTAATGAAGAAAACCACTGTCTATCATTGCTCATACATTGACTAGATTATTTACAATGACAGAGACTATGATTATGTTCACTTGCATCTTCTGCTTGAATCTTCAGCTAGCTTTCTACTTCTTGAGCTCTTGTCTACATTTTAGAATGAGAGCTCATCTTTTCTCTGTTCTTGCCTGTTCACAGACAACACAGTGTTCACATGTGTGGGGGGTTTACTTGAAGTGATTGCATTTGAACATTGGTTTGCAAAGTGCTCTGACTTGTCACAGTATATGCAGACATCTCTGGCAATTTGATTGATGATATTCTTCTCTGAGACATTGAAAACTCTCAGATGACTTGTGTTTATATGTAAGACTCAGTTCATTGATTCTGATTCAGAGATGAGGGATGCTGCAGAGCAGTTCAGAGTGTACACATTTGTTTGACAGAATTCTCTATGATTTTGAAGCATATGAAACTGAGACAGATTGTTGTTCAACAGATGAAGATCAGTGCAGAATTCACTGTATATTGAAAGCTTTGAATACTCTATACTTTGATTATGCAATTGAAAGTTCAAGTTCTTGAATAATATGTTGATTTTGATGATGTTGTCTCAGTCTTGCCCATCTGCTTCTAGAAGCTTGCAATTGAATTCAGAAAGATAAGTTGTCAACACAACATTCATCTGATGAGTTTGATTAAGCCAGTCTAACATCTTGGCTTGAAGTGTAGAATTGAGAAAGAGAGAGTCAAGTTGTTGAAAGACTAGCTCTGATGTATACTGATGATTCTGGCAATGACTTATTCAGAGTTGGAATTTTGCTAACACATCACCATTCAATCTGCTATAAATATATCATACTTGATTGAATAGTGAGTCTATTGCTTGTTCATTGATGTCCAATTTGGTGTTTGCTTTTGACTTCCATGCAAGATAGAGTGCTAGATCTCTCTCATATTTGTTGAGGATTGAGAGCTTCTCTCTTGAGAGCTTTTTGTGAGATGTGAATGTAGAAGAAATGGTGAATATGAAAGTACTCATCTCAGCAAATCATCATTGCAATTCAGTCATCTGTAGTGTCTGCTGCTGAAGAATGCTTTGTAGATCTAAGTTATCATCCACTGTGTTCAGATGCAGTGGGTGTTTATAGAATTGTTTGTAGTTCATTTCAATGTCTAAGAATATGTAATAATAATATAAAAAAAAGAAAAGAAATACTTGTAGACATTTGATTCTCTCACAGACACTATTTGCAGTGTTGCAGTGCTAAGCTTGATCAAGCTTCTTCATGAACACTATTTACAGTGTTACAGTTTATAGACACTCAGATCTTGTAGAACATGATTGATTATGTTTTGAATGCTTAGACACAACAGTCTATATAACTAATAATAAGAGCACTCAGACTCACAAGGAATCTCTTGTAACAACTAGACACTTGAGCCTGTAAACAATGCACTTGGGTGTAAGAACTGGTAACAACACACTCAGATGTAAGAACTAATAATGAGGCACTCAGATTTTAAACACAGAAGAATCAATTTGTAATGTAATGGATGTACTTCAATTAACAATTTGATACTATCCTAATTACAGATTACAAATTGATTAAGAAAGGAAAGAGAAAAGAAATCAGAAGAAAAGATTGTATGAAGAAGGTTCTTATAGAGGAAAGTTCAGAGTGGAAGAATATCAGAAGCCGCTCCACAGTGGAGCACAGAGTGGAAGAACATTAAAGAGTACATGTAAGAATTGTTAGAAACTACGCGAGCGCGGAGCACGGAGTGGAAGAACATCGAGGGTTACGCGAGGTCACAACGGCCAGAAACGAGCGGGTGCAGGAGGGGAGTTGGTTGCGTAAGATAATTACTAACAGATGCTAACCCATCACATTAGCATCTGTTAGTAATTAACTTATGCAATCAACTTCTCTTCTGCATCTGCTTGTTTCTGACTGTTGTGATCTTGCATAATTCTCAATGTTCTTTCACTCTGTGCTCTGCACTTATATAGTTTCTAACAATTCTTTCATATAGCTCTTAATATTCTTCCACTCTGTGCTCTGTGCTCATATAATCTCTAACAATTCTTTCACATAGCTTCTAACATTCTCTCACTCTGTGTTTCACACTCATATAGTCTCTAATGATTCTTCTGCATAGCTCTCAATGATTCCTCCACTTCACACTCCACATTTGTATAGTTTCTAATGATTCTTACATATATCTTTTAATGTTCTTCCACTCCACACTCCACTGTGAAGCAGTTTCTGATATTCTTCCACTCTGAACTTTTCTCTATAAGAACCCTCTTCATACAACCTTTTCTTCTGATTTCTTTTCTCTTTCTTTCCTTAATCAATTCATAATCTGTAATTAGAATAGTATCAAATTGTTAATCAAAGTACGCTCATTACATCATCTGAACAGTATTTCTTTATGCTGTGAACTGACTACATCATGAATGAATGCTGTGTATATCAGTTGTCTTACAACAATGTGTTTCAGCTCTTTGAAGATTACTGAGAGAAGAGTAATAAGTCTTCAGAAGTGAACTGAACTTCTGTCTCTTTTATTTATCTTGAGTATCATTGTCATCTCTGTCAGCTTTCAGATTTGTGGAAAGTGGCAGAGCCAAAGACAGCAGTTGTATAGCTGCTATATAAAAAAAGATATATACTGTCAACATGTTTTGAGCAGCTGCACTGTGATTTCATTCATGTCTGAAGAGATACTCTGTACTTCAATGATGTTGCACTCTATCTTCTTCATCTCAATTTGAGAATTTCAGAGCAGATTTCTCATGCTGCTTCAGTGCTCATTATTCAGTAAATTGTATTTCAGATCATCAGCTGAGTTTGTAACGGGCGTACTTCGATTAACGATTTGATACTATTCTAATTACAGATTACAAATTGATTAAGAAAAGAAAGAGAAAAGAAATCAGAAGAAAAGATTATATAAAGAGAATTCTTATAGAGGAAAGTTCAGAGTGGAAGAATATCAGAAGCTGCTCCACAGTGAAGTGGAGAGCAGAAGAACATTAAGAAGTATATATAAGAATTGTTAGAAACTACACAAGTGTGGAGTGTGAAGCAGAGAAATCATTGAGAGCTACACAGAAGAATCATTAGAGACTATATGAGTGTAAAACACAGAGCAGAAGAATATTAGAAGCTACACAGAAGAATCATTAGAGACTATACAAATGCAGAACACAGAGTAGAAGAATGTTAAGAGCTATATAAAAGAATCATTAGAAACTACACAAGTGCAGAGCACAGAGTGAAAGAACATCAAGAGTTATGCAAGATTACAACAGTCAGAAACAAGCAGATGCAGAAGAGGAGTTGATTGTGTAAGTTAATTACTAACAGATACTAACCCATCACATTATTCTTCTCTATCAGAGTGAGTGAGAACTCATAGATGTTGAGGATGGCAGTGTTCTTCAAAATGAATGCAGATTTTCAGATCAGACAATTGTATTCTATTCATTTGATGAGATATTCACAGTGATGATGATTGATTCTATTGTCAAGAATTGTTTTGATTTCTCACTTGAGTTTATTGTCTTCTTCTACAATGATGAGTGGCTGTCAATTGAAGATTCTCTGTGAGGGGAATGGATTCTCAACTGTGGGTTGAAACAGGTTTGTATGAAAGATGTTGTGAATGTCAGACAGAATGTCAAGTCAATAATTGTATGTGTCCAGCACTTTCTTCACTGTATATTTGATATGATGATAATCTAGTATACACAAGAAGTGATCTGTTCTTATGTTCTTGAGATTCAGTCAGACTTTATTTTCTATATAATATCAGATCACAGAACTTCTTCTAATGTTTGCTTGATTCTTATAATTTTGCTGAGTGCTGATCATTGAAGCTTCTGCTCATTTATGAGCTTTCTTCAGCTTGCTCACAATGTTCTCTGCCATCTGTATGAGACTGCAGATGTATGCAGTTTCTCAGAGAGTCTCAGAGAAGTTCAGAATCTCTAATTTATATCTGTGTAGAAGAAAGAATAAGCTTATATCTGTTGTAATGAAATCTCAATTATTAATCACAATCTCAGTGTGTGACAGCAGATTGCTTCAGTTGTCTTGTATATAATTGCAGAATTTACAGAGAATGTTCTTTACTATTTGTATCATTTTCTCAGTAGCTTCATCAGTCTCTGAGTGATACACTGTTGATAACTTCTGTTCAATTCTTAATAATTGGCATACACAGACTCAGAGTGCACTGATGAATTGACTATTTCTATCTGACACAATAAATGAAGGCAGACTGTGTATATGATAAAATGAGCTTCTGATGAAGACATCTGCAACTACTTAAGCATTCATCTTGTCACAGAGCTGTAGTATTACACTCTTGTTGAGTCAGTTGACAATGACTAGAATGTTCATAGAACCTCCACTTTCAAGTAAGAAAACTGCAAAATTGATAGCTATATCACATCAAGTTCAGTCAGAGACAGATAGAGGCTTCAGCATCTCTTTTCAGCATTCATATCATATCATCACTGAGCTGCAGCAATCACAGTTGTGTACAAACTGGCATATGTCTTTCAACATATCTGATCAGTAGAATTTTTGAGTGACAATATTGTACATGATTTCACATTCTGAGTGCTTGATCATCAGTGAGTCATGAATTTCTTACATGATCTGTATTTGTAGAGATTCTGAATCAGAGATCCATCATCTATCTCAAAAGTGTAAGCAATTGTCATTATTAATCAAACATGCTGAGATATTCATTCTTGAATATACATCTGCAGGGAATTGAGATGCTCTGCTTCATACAGCTTCAGTGACTTGTTGCTAGAATTCATCTGCTTCTGCTGCTAACTTTCATTGTTCTTCAAGCAAGAGTTCTTGAGCTCAGAACTGATTGATATGTATGTGAGATTCATCTGATTATATAGAACTTTCTATAATTGCAGAGTTGATTAACTGATGCTCTCAGTGTTTCCATCTGTCATTCAAATCATCAGATGATATATCTTGTTCTCAGTGGAACAGAGCATCTGCAAGGATATTCTCTACTTCAGATCAATAATGAATTGTGAATAAAAAACAGCTAAGAAATAATGATCAATGCATATATCTCTCAGTGAGCTTACAAATGATTGTAAAGTACTCTAGATTCTTATGATTGATAACAATCTTGAATCTCTCAACACTCATAAGTTTGGATTCCCATTCTTCAAAACATTGTATGATCACTAGAAGCTTCTTGTCATAGATCTCATAGTTGCATTCAGTGAGTGATATCTTTTTTGAAATGAAGACACAAGATTGTAGAACATCTTCATTGTTATATTACATCAATGCCTCATCTACTACATAATCTGAGATGTCTGTTTTGAGAATTATATACTTATCTGAATCAAATGATTGCAGCATTGAGGCATTTGTGAACATACACTTCAGCTTTTTGAATGCTGCATCCACTTCATCAGTTCATTGAAATACAGCATCTTTTCAGATCAGATTCATCAGTGATTGTATGATATCAGAGAAGTTCTTGATAAATCTTCAGTAGAAGTTGACAAACTCTAGAAAGCTTCTAGTCTTTTTTACTGAGACTGATGCCTCTCAGTTGAGAATTGCTTTCATCTTTTTAGAATCCATGCATACATCTTTTTCAGCTTTGATGATGAATTCTAGATAGATTGTAGACTTGATCTCAAAGTTGCATTTGTCAATGTTCACTTGCAGTTCAGCTTTTTGTAGATGGTCAAGCATTTGTTGTACATGCTTACAGTACTCAGTGAGCAATTCATCAGTGAAGATCAAGATATTGTTCATGTACACTGAGGCAATCTCATCAAGCAGATCTCATAGAGCTCAGTTAATGTATTTCTGAAACATACTCAGAGCATTCACTAATCCAAAGAGAATCACTGTTCATTCATATAATTCATAACACATACAAAAAGCAGTTAGCCATTCATCACCTTCATTAATCCTTATCTTATAGAAGGCTGCAGAGATGTCAAGCTTTGTAAATCATTTTGCTTTTTCTATTCATTCAAGTATTTCATTGATGAGTGAGAAAGAGTATCAGTTCTTCTGTGTAATCTTGTTGAGTTCTTGATAGTCAACACAGAATTGTAAGTCTTCTTCTGATTTTTTCACAAACAGTACAGATGCTGCAGTGAGTGAGTTGCTAACACAAATAAAGTCTTTGTTCAGTAATTCATTAAGTGTTTTTTGTAGAATGAGAAGTTCATCATATGACATGCTGTAGAGAGAATCTCAGAGTAATTGTGAGTTCTTATCATCTTTCTTGATGAGCTCAATTGTATGATCTATACTGAGTTCTTGATGAGAGAGAAGCTTTTCACCTTCTTTCTTGTTGAATATATCTGTGAAGTCTTTGTATGATTTGAGTAGTTTCTTGCACAGTTTCTTGAGATCTTTGAATTCTAACTTTTCTAACACTTTTTTGATATCTGTTATGCTAGCAGTGAACACTTGGACATTCTTCTTCTCATGCACTTGGCAGATTAGTAGTTTGTACACTTTTGTAATAGGCGCAACGAAGATATCTATATTAGAAAATAGCTATGTGGCGATAGAAGAACACAGAACATGTCAGAATTAATGAGGAGGGACATAGCGCACGGCATCATAGGCGGCTGTAGTGCATGGTGGTCGCCTATATAATACTCACTGATATCCATAGATATTAGGAGATCAGTGATTAGCTTTGAATAATAGAGATTGCTATCTTCTTAACATTCTACATATGTACTTCACACTACTCTCATAATTATATCTACAATCATCTCTTACAATTCTAATCACTCATAACTTTATTTGAGTGGTCTGTTGTTACACACACCTACAATAAAGCACACAATATTAGTTAAAACATACAACATTAGTTAAAACACACAAGATGATCTTGACACACACAAGATTCCTTGAAAATCAATCTGAATTCTCTACTGCCTTCAATGATCACAATGTGTGTTTGCAACAGTTGAATGATCAAATTCATAAACAAGAGCAGCAATTAGCTATTCTGCATGCACAACAGCAGCTCAATGAGTTGAAAGTGCAGATTCATGAAGATACTCTCATCAAGTCTCAATTAATCCAGAATATCATCACAGAACTGCTGCAAAATCAATCTGTGAATGATACAGATGATGATAATGAAACACCATCAAGGTTGAAGATTAAGAACTATTATTGAGAAAAAAATATGTTAGAATTCAAGGACTATAAAAATCACATATTGACTCTCTTTACATATCATCACTGATATTATTGAAAGGAAGAACACAAGATAAATGATGTTAAACTCTATTTTGACACCCACATTAAGCAGAAATGGTTGAATTTTGTATCATTGTATGAGAGACATGGAGAAGCAACACTGTTGACTTTTGATGATATGTTATCACATCTAGAAATACAAATTAACAATCCACAGAACCAGTGCTGATTGACAAGTCAAAAGTTTCAAGATACAAAGCAACAAAAATGACAATCAATACACAATTTCTCTAAATATCTCAAAGACTGAGAATACTACTTGCCCTTATATAGCAAAGAACAAAGAATGGATAACTTGTGTAGTAAGACATTGAAGATATTACACACAGAACTCAATCATTAAAATCAGAAGCCTCAGAACTATGAAGAGTTGCTTTGAACTCTACAGACTCTCAAGAAAAATATATCAGAGTGACAGTGTGCTATTCATAAAGAAAGATCTGTGATATTCATAGAGAATCAGTGTTGTTCTGATAAATCTAACAACTGTTGAAACAAGAGGAAACAAGAGAAACAAATGAGTTCAACTGAACAAATCAAAAAAGATAAATATAACTGAATGAAGAAGTGTTCTCACTGTCATAAAAAAGGTCATATTGCAAATGATTGTTGAATGTTACATCTCAAAAAGCACAACCAAGTTCAACAAGCAAAAAATCAACAATTCTAATTGTAGAAGCAGCTGCTGCATTGGAAGTACAAACAACTAGACTGTGAGATAAACAATTATTGATGATGAATATGTGGATGCTGATAGAAGTGGGATGGTCGATGGTGTGGATGCTAGTGGATTCTGACACAGATGCAAACTTTGTATTCCACATCTGAGCATCAAAATATTTCTTGAAGACAGAAGATAAACCAAAAGTAGTGAAAGCAGTTGATAATCATAAGATTAAATCATATAAACAACAAAGAGCTGCAATGAAGATTATCAATGATGAATATATCCTCCAAGAAGAATTTCATCATTTCAAAGAGACTGATATTAGCAGATATGACATAATTTTGAGCATGCTGTGATTGAAAGCTGCAAACCCTGATATCAACTGAGTGTGAAGATGCTGAATCTATAGAAAAGCATCAAATATTAACCACATGCATCTGAATACTGCTAAAGAATTCACAACACTAATTGATGATGGTAATATTATATTCACTGCCTTATCATTACAAGCTGCGAGTGCAGCAACTGAGCCAAATATTCCAGATGATTATAAAGATTATCTTGATGTATTTCAAGAAGACATATCTGATGCAGAACATGCATCTCATGATCATATCATAGAGCTCAAATCTGACAAGAAACTCTCATATCAACTGATATATAACTTATCACCTCAAGAACTCTCTGTCCTCTGAGAATATATCAAAAAGATATTAGAGAAGAATTGGATACATCCATTCAAAAGTTCAGCCAGTGCACTAGTATTATTCACACTGAAGAAAGATGAAACCCTGTGTCTTTGTGTGGATTATTGAGGATTGAATGAAATAACAGTCAAGAATTGATATCCACTGCCCTTGATAAGTGAAATACTTGATAGATTAGCAGATGTCAAAATATATACACAACTGAATCTTAGAGACATGTATCATAGAATTCACATACAAGCAGAGGATGAATGAAAAACAGCATTTCAAATACAATATGAACACTTTGAATATCTAGTCTTATCTTTTGAGCTAATCAATGCTCCTGCAATCTTTCAATCTTATATCAACAAAGCCCTCAGCAACCTTTTAGACATATATTGCATAGCTTATCTTGACAATATTGTAATCTATTCAAACACACTTAATGAACATGTCGTCCATGTTAAGAACATGCTGGAACAGTTAAGGCAATGGAGACTATATGCCAAACTTAGTAAGTGTACATTCCACACAACAGAAATTGGATTTTTGAGTTTTGTGATTACCACACAGAGCATTACTGTCAAGAAACACTGTGTTGACACAATTCTAGATTGGTCAGAATCATGAACTATAAACAAATTGCAAATATTTCTAGAATTCATCAATTTCTATTATTGATTCATATACAAGTTCTTGATAATAACAGCACCTCTGACTGAATTGTTAAAAGGTTATGAAACAAAAAGGGGGAAGAATAATGTATCTGTTCAGTTAGACAATAACTACAAGCATGCAATTTTGCAGTTAAAAGAATGCTTTACAAAAGCATCATTGTTGATTCACTTTGATCCACAGTGAAAACTTCATATAGAAACAGACAGATCTGATGTTGCAATCATCACAGTAATATCACAATTAATGAATGATGATCACTGACATCTGATCACATTTTGATCTAGAAAGCTCACAGAAACAGAAAGATGTTATCAAACATATGATCTAGAAATATTGCCAATTGTAGAAGCTTTCAGACAATGACATCACTATTTATATGATAGCAGACATCTGATAACTGTTTTATCTGATCATGTCAACCTTCAGTGCTTCATGACAATGAAGCAGCTAAATGAGCATCAGATTCACTGGATGAAAATACTCTCAACA
Source organism: Histoplasma ohiense (assembly GCA_017607445.1). NCBI lineage: Eukaryota > Fungi > Ascomycota > Eurotiomycetes > Onygenales > Ajellomycetaceae > Histoplasma > Histoplasma ohiense. The sequence goes on along the minus strand of JAEVHH010000003.1, from coordinate 5,782,467 downwards.
TTCAATTTTGAAATAGAGCATCATTCTGAGAAAAATAATTCTGCAGATGCATCAAGTTGTTGCTCAGATTTTGTAAAATATACAGCTCTCTTGACAGAGCTCTCTACTCTGCAAGAGAAGCTGCATAAGAGGATTTTTAAGTCACTAAAGACAAAAGAAAATACAAAGTTAGATCAATGTATCAAGATAATGTGAAAAGATCTGTAAGCTAATGAAAATTATTGAATGAAGAAACTTATAGTTATCAATGACAACAACCTCTGCAGAATAAAGAACATATCTATGAATGAGAATGAGATTGCAGATGTTATGAGATTAAACTTAGAGACTCTGATGTCACAGATTCTAGCTGTCAAAATATTTGAGTCTGAGACAGTCTATTGTAAAGAGATAGCCAAATCTATCATTGAACTCTTACTGCAGATTCAGAATAGAGACACCAGTATATCTGAACTTCACAGAAGACTAGAGATGAGTGACACTAGTATAGATAATCATTCAATCTGAGCAGTAGATAAAGATGATCTGTTCAGAAAAGATGATAAAGTCTATATATCACAAGACAAGACTGTAAGACATGAAATAATGAAAATGAACCATAATGATCCCCAAGATGGCCATTTTGAATGTGACAAAATCATCAAAGCAATCAAATGCAAGTACTTGTGGCATGATATGAGCAATGAGATTGCAGAATATGTGAGAACTTGCAATGTTTGCCAATGTGTCAAGATACCACAGCACAAGTCATACAGATTGCTACAATCACATTCAGTGTCAGATAAGAAATGACATACAATTAGCATGGACTTTATTGAAGGCCTGTCAGATAATAAAAAGAGAAGTCAAACCTATAATACTATTGTCATATTTGTTGATTTATTCATCAAATGAGTCATAATTGTGCCCACATCTTCAGAGCTAGATGCAGAAGAACTCACAGACATTATTGTATGAAGAATTATGAAGAACTTTGATCTATCTGCAAACATTATTAATAATCAAGATTCATTAATAAATAGCAAGTTTTGATCAACATTGTATTATCTGCTTCATATCTGATGAAAATTATCGACAGCATTCCACCCACAAACTGACAGTCAGACAGAATGATTGAACCAGATGATTGAACATTATCTTCACACATATTGCAGCTATCAGCAAGATAATTGGATAGAATGGATTTCTCTGACACAATGAGCATATAACAACATCTTTCACACATCAATAAAAATGACATTATCTGAAGCAATGATCAGCTGACCAACTGAACTTCACATAGACATGGAGCCCCCAAGCACAGACATGTCAAAATCAGCAATGAAACAAGTGGAATGAATGAAGTAAATGAAGAACAAAATCTGAGAATGTCTGAAAGCTGTCAAAGCAGCTGAGAAAAAGTATTATGATCAGCATCATATATCAAAAAACTTTAAGATAGAGAACTGAGTAATGCTGCATGCAAAAAATATATTCATCTTGCAATTCTTACTCAAACTAGATCATTGATTTTTGAGTTTCTTTCAAATAATTGATATCTGTGATATACAGATGTACAAACTGAAACTCACACTGTAATATAAAGAAATTCATTCTGTATTCCATGTTTTCCTTCTTGAATCATATCACACATGCAATGGACAAATTCTGTAAGCAGAACTGATAATTATAGACACATAAGAGAAATGAGAAGTTGAAGCTATATTAGACAAATGTCAGTACTGCAGTCAAACACAATATCTTGTCAAATGAAAAGATTGTACAGACACAGATAATTCTTGAAAATCTGAGAAAAACTTGATGAACAGTCAGAAGTACTTGAAACAGTTTAATAAAATCTATCAGAAGTCAGTCAGTAAACAAAAACAAAGAAGACAATGATAATTGCTGAATATACTTATTCCACTCAGAGATTAAAAAACAGATCTGTCTCAGCTTGATCAGTATTATTTGAGGAATTGTCATCAAGACAAACCTGCTTATTATCCTGGATTTTCTCAACTGATGAAGCATGATGTTTCAATGATGACTTGAAAGCTGCAACTGATGATGTAATCACTGAAATCTCATCAATCATTATTTCAGCCAGAGTCTCAGAAGAATCATCTCATTGAATCTTCTGAATCTTCACAGCAAAGAATCTAACCACTGCAGTCACAGCACTCTGCAAAACATTAACATTCAAAATATCCACACCAGCAACAATTAAATCCTCAGCAGTATTGATAATCATCTGAGTCAATTCAACAGCATCCACTGACATCTAATAGAAAGTTAATATTATATACTATAAAAACATCTGTTTTGAATAATAACTTACTGAAATACAGATGTGCTTTGTCACTGAGCAGTGCTTGCATTTTTTACATCAATTCTCAGCAGACTCACAATGATGATGAAGAGATGTTGTCAAATATCAAATACAACAACAGCAATATACTGCTGCATTTCTTTTTAACACTTCAATGAGACTATCTGCTTTCTCATCTTCACCTACATTATCAGCCAACTCAAATAACATACCAAGATCTTGACTCAGTGAGAATGACATCAATGTAATAGCAGAATATGAAAATGCACTTTCTGAAACACTGCTATGATTGAATGGATCCTTACAACTACCCACGAACGTAGGGGTACATTTGAATTTTTCCATTTTCTAACTGTTTTTCATATAATTTTAACCCTTCAACCCGTTCAACATCATCACATGCCCTCTGTGATTACTCTACATGTGTGTACTGCACAGGTTGAGTGGTCATGGAGCCCTCAATGCCCTTCCATCCACCCAAGGACATCGACACAGCCTACACCAGGCCACTGAAGCCAGAGTCACCAGCCAATTTTGTTACTGAAAAGACTGGCAAGAGGCAGAGAAAGACTGTTACAATGCCTCCTCCAGTTCTCAAAGAAGTCAGTGACAGCATCCCCACAGCCACCTCTCAGCTACAGAAGCAGTTTGAGAAGACTCAACAGCAACAGAATCTGCAACAGAAGACTCTCATCAGATTGACAAAGACTCTGAACAGCTGAGTTGAGAAGAAGAAGTAGTCAGTCAGTCAGAACTTTGTTCAAGTCTTCTGTGAAAGATTCATCACATATGTGACAGCAGATCTGAGCACAGCATCAACTCTGAGAGAGAGTGCTGTCTCAGACACTCATCCACAGTCAAATCCAGCAAAGACAGCTGTGAGGGAGTTGACTATCTGAGCAGATATCACACAGAAGGGGAAAAATTCTGCCCTCTCTGAAGCTATCTCTGCCAAGACTGCAGCTTCCTCAGCTGACAGAGCTAGTGAAGCCAGTCTGCAGCTCAAGAACACCAGTCAGCCAAGAAGCTCCACAGAGAACACAAAGCAGCAGAAGAACTCACAAATTCTTATCACTCTTCAGTCAGAGAAACAGATCACCCAGCTGCAGTCATATGCTGTGTGACAGATGATCATTGCAAACATTCAGAGAGTGGGGGACATGGCTAATGTGCTGAAGATGAAGCCCATCAGAACAGATTGAGCAATCACATCAAGCAACAGAGGTATATATGATGCTCTGATCACTGAGAAGACAGTGGCTACTCTCTGTGAAGTTCTTGACATCACAGAGATCTGGCTACCAGAGCAGTGGTACAATTATGCTGTCTCAGAAGTCCCAGAATTCATTCAGAACTGGGAAGAGACAAGAATCCCCACAGATAAGATGATTGAGAGAGAGATTCTGACTCAGACAAAGATAAAACCAGTGAGCTGTCAACCCTCACAACATGGAGTGAACCTCAAGATGAGGAAGATTATATAAATTGTCTTCTTTCTCACCCCAGTGAAAGGCTTCTCACTCTTCAATGTCAGTGAGAGAGCCAGACTCATCAAGAAAAGACCACTGACAGTGAGACATGACTCAGAATGTCAGAAGTACTGCCATCCATCAAAGTGTGTGTGACTGACAAGATGCTCCAACTGCAGCGAGCCCACAAGTTGACATGAGAGGCCAACAGATATGGAGTGCAAGAGAGCATCATGATGTGTCAACTGCTGTCAACTCTACCCAGCTGAGCATCAGCACTGCCCTGCTGCACTCAGATGCATGAACAGCATTCTCAGATGCCTAACTCAAAAGAAGCTAGCAGCTGTCCACTGTCTTGGCAACAGATGCCACAGAGATGCTCAGAAGCAGCAACCATCATCAGCACAGCCAGCATCAATGATCACAGTGGTGGTACCTACACCATCCACTCAATCAACCCAGTCAACACAGCTCACCAGGCTAGCACCCTGCAAGTGGATGGCTACTCAGAGCTTCATCAGTGAAGAGAACACCATCTGACAGATGGTCTGCACCAGATGATGCTCAGCCCACACAGCAGAGCAGCAGCATAGCCAAGCAGTCAAAGAGCAGTCTAGTCTCAGCATGCAGACAACAGATCTAGAACCCTTCAACCTCATTCTACAGATGAACTTTGACAGCAGCTCATCAAGTGACTTCTCATGCTAGAACATCAACATCAGCAATGTGACTGATGCCACAGAAACAACCAGCAGAAAAATCATCCTCTGCAGATCTTTTGAGCAAATACAGCCAGAGCAGCCCTCTGTCACACAGCAGCTCTACAGCTTGCTTTCAAGCAGAACTGTGAAGTGATCTGTATACAGAAGTCTTACACACACCCTGGCACCAAGACTTCTAATCACTCAGCATATGAGTGCTTTGCACTCATAGACCACTGGAATGACACTAATCTGAAGCAGTGAGAGAAGAAGAGACCCTGAATCATGACATATATACACAAGAATTCAAAGATAAGAACACAGCAACATCAATCTGTGCAAAACAGAGACCTGCTGTGAATCAGTGTCAATGACTGCCACATTCTCAATGTGTACAGACAGTCTGAGACAGACACAGTCATGGACTATCTGATCAATTTGAGCCCACCAGCCTGCTGTCTAGTAGATGGAGATTTCAATGTATGACATGATGCTTTTGAACCAGAGGCAGTGAATCTGCACCGAGGAGGGGAGCTTGTCCAGTGAATCAGTGAACACAGAATGAACTTTGTAGAAGAGATAGACATTTCAATTCATGTAGCAGATCATGTGATTGATCTCACCTTCTTCAATGTGATCTTTGCTTTCACTTCAGTGCATCAAGATTTACACTGTGGCTCAGATCATCAGTCTATGATTACTATACTGCTGACAACACTTCAGACACAGCAGAGTAGGGCTCAGATCAAGATCACAGACTTTCAGCTGAAGCTCTTTGCAGATCTTGTCAGAGATCTTATGATGAACATGTCTTGTTCAGATAGAGTTGAGAATGCAGCACAGTTTGATGATCTGATTCAATGCTTCACTCAGAATCTCCTGACTGCAGCTCAGACAGTCAGCAAGTCAGTGCAACAAGAACAGACTACAGCTCTCTGATGAACAGCAGACTGCCAAAGAGCACATTGAGAGCTCACCACTCATCAAACAGAGGCCACAAAGCACTGATTCAAGAACACAGTGTGCAAGGCCAAGCATACATACTGAAGACAGATGATCAATGAGGTCAGAGATGACAGAGATCTGTATTGAGTGGTAGCATGACATAAGCTGAAACTCAATCTCAGAGCACTCTCTCTGATGATTGGGGATCAGATCATAGAAGAGACAGCTGTCAAAGTCAAGACACTTTGACAAGTTATTCTGAAGCAATACAACTCAGTCAATGATCTGAAATACAATTCATTGAATGATGAGCACTGAAGTGACATGGGAAACCTGCTCTGAGACCCCTGGGTTGAGATGAAGGAGGTAGAGTGCAACACCATTGAAGTACAGAGTATCTCTTCAGACACAGATGGAATCACAGTGTGGCTGCTCAAGACATACTGACAGTATATGTCTCTCTTTGTACAGCAGCTATACAACTGCTGTCTCCAGCTCTGCCACTTCCCACAAACCTGAAAGCTGACAGAGATGGCAATGATATTCAAGATAGATAAGAGAAATAGAAGCTCAGTCTGCTTCTGAAGACTCATTACCCTTCTCTCAGTAATCTCCAAGGGGCTGGAACACATTGTTGCAAGACAACTGGCATACACAGCACTCATTCATGGTGTAGTCAGCTCACAGTATGAAGGGGCACTGCTCAGACAATTGACAATGAATCTGATAGCTGCTTTCACTCATGAGATGGAGGCAGTCTTCACACAAAACAAGGAGATATCCATGATCACAATGAATGTGCAGAGTGTCTTTGATGCTGTGCTGTATAGACAGCTGCTTCAGTGGATGGCACAACAGAGATAGCTGTGTGAGCTGCTACAACTCATTGACAGCTTTCTCACTGAACACAGAGCTCAGATTCAGCTGAAGAAGATCACCACAGCAGCATATCAGATGCAATGTGACACATCACAGAGATCTTCTCTGTCATCAATACTGTTTCTTCTGTACCTGGCAGAGCTGCTGTGGCAGAATCTGAAATTATGCTTTGACTATACAGATGATCTGAATACTTGGTGAGCTACACACTTGCTTGACAGCAATGCTACTCTTCTCAGTCATGATATACAGAGTATTCTGAGATGAGGGGAGACAAACAAGGTGGCCTTCACATCAGAGAAACTTGAGATGATTTATCTCACAAGAAAGTGATACAATAAAGCATCATCAGTGATTGTGTCAGAGGATCTGATCATACACTCTGTCACTGCCTCAGCTGGACAGAAGTCAGCACTTCACTGACTGAGTGTACACTTTGACAGAAGACTCATCTGAAGATCACATATCTCTGTCTGAGCAAAGAAGACAAGAGCTGTGGCTCAGTACATTCAAAGCCTAGAAAAGATCAGAGATGAGCTCTCAGCAGATGCTCTGTGAAAGACAGTCACTATCTGCATGATTCTCTTGCTGCTCTATGACACAGAGGCCTGGTACGGCGGCTGCACGCAGCCAGCAAGGCACACAGGCAGGAGTGGGGAGGTCAGCTCCTGTCTGAGATGATATGTGAGAACAGTTGAGAAGATGCTTATCATGGCAGTCAGAGGAGTTCTTCCAGTTTTCCATACAACACCCATTGCAACTCTATATCAGAATGCTGGGCTCCCATCAGCAATGGTAGCTCTGGAGGAGGCCAAAATGCATTTTGTGACAAGGCTTCAGATGATGGATGAGAGACACCCACTGGCTTCACAAATAGCTCCCTCAATGATCACACATGGAAGAGGGGCTGGAACTCAGCAGCATTCAAAGATCAAGATTCAGAGGTTGAGAGTGCTGCTGTCTGCAGTCAATAGACCCACACTTACCATCCCACACTACTCAGAGAGATGCAGAACAGACCCCACAGAGGATGTAGACAAAAAAAATACTGTTCAGATATTCAAAAAATGATGAAGAAGTCAACCTTCAACAGATCTATATGTCTTCTCAGATGAATCAGAACAGATTCTTGACAACAGCAGACAGATTGACTATGACTTTATAGTCTATCAGAGAAACAAACAGCTGATCAGCTTCTCAGCTGCACTGAGCTCTATATCATATATCTTCAATGCTGAGGCAGTTGATGTCTGCTGTGCATTAGAGTGTGTGGTGAAGCTTCTACTCTGTGTCATAGATGATAGCATCAACTCTTGAATCTGACTCTGCTTTGACAACACCTCAGTCATCTGAGGCATACAGAGCAGTGTGATGGCCTCCTTGAACTGAGTCTACAGCTGCTGTCATGAGCTCCTCAGACAACATAATGTGGGCCTGAAATAAGCCTCTGGGTATATGAAAATAGAGGACAATGAGAAAGCAGATTGTCTGACTAAGTGAGCAGTCTCATCTACTGCAGCCTCAGTCTATGAACTCAAGACCATGCCCACAGTCAGTGAGATCCACACAGTGGTCAAGCAGCTCAGTCAAAAGACAGAGTGAGAGTGATGAAGCAGAGTCTGTGGAAAGCTCTCTGACTGATATCAGAGCTGAAGATTCAGCAGATCAACTGTGGAATATCAAGTGAAGATCTCTTCAAAGCTCACCATGCCACAGCATGCCCTCCATCACTGACTCACACTTCACTTCTCTCATGAGGACTTTTTCTGATACCACAGATGCTTTCAGCATGCAGATGTGAGGCTTGCCTGTGTCTGTGGATACAACAAGAGCTCAGAATATTTGATGCTTTGTCAACACTCACAGAGACACTTCCCTCACTGACTCAAAAGATCAGCAGCACAGCCACACAACTGGGCAACAGCTGTTGCCTATCTAGAATCTCTGATCTCTACAGACTTTGTAGAACTGCTTGACTGCATGCAGTTCTACACACAGTACTGCATGAGATAACACAGCTGTGTGGGCACACACCATCTGACAGACCCTCACAGCAGTTCCAAATCTATACAGGTGGTACAGATAGCACAACATCTGGTACAACTGATTCAACCAGCACAATAGATTCAATCAATGCAATTGATACAAACAGTACAATCAGTTCAATTGGTACAATCAGCTCAATCAGTTCAATCAGTACAAATGGTACAATTGATACAATTGGTACAATCAGTTCAATCAGTTCAACTGGTTCAATCAGTACAAACAGTACAATTGGTACAATTGGTACAATTGGTTCAATCGGTTCAATCAGTTCAACTGATGCAAATGATTAAACCAGCATGATGAACTCATCTGTTTCAACTAGCTGTGGTGTAATCAGTACAGTCTGTATGCTGACTCAGCTTTCAGCTGCAGACATGCACTCTTCTTCTCTCTTCTCACTGCTCTCTCTGTCTCTCTCCACTTTCTTCCCCTCACAATCTTCTTCAGTGCTCTCTTCTCTCCCTCCCTCTGAGTTTGTGCTGAGTCATGTGACTGCAAGGTGCCACAGAGGACACAGTCTTTTCTTCACTCTTCTCTTTATTTTTCTTTTCAGAACACTCACTTTTCCTCTTTTCTTTTGTCTATCTCATCTGTCTTTTCTCTGCTGTTAGAAGCACAGACAGTTCTTGAATCAACTGAGAGAGTTATCCCTCTCCATTCACTGTAAAGCCTTTCAGACACAGCAGCAGCAGTTTCCCTCAGAAACCACACTATAGCCCCATCATGAATGACCATACATTGGGTCAGAAATGAATGCACAGCTCAGTAAAACCCTTTTCAATGAGCTGAGTCTTCTCAAGAGTTGCCACCTGGATTCTGTTTTCTTTCTCTCTGTGTACATAGAAATCTCTCCAGTGTAGCACATCTCCATGCCCTTCGGGAGGCTTCTGAAACACGGGCGCTGCCCGTGTTTTCTCCGGGACGTTAAACCAATACAAACAAACAAACAAACAAGCTATGATTGAATGCCACACTCTGCTGTGACAACAGATTATCAGAGTTCATATAGAATTCTAGAACCTCATCTATATTCTCATAGATCTGCATATCAAGTACAAACCTCACAACAGCAGTTTGATATGTGACAAATCTCTCATTCAGAACTTCATCAGAGAACAGCATCTCATGAAATTCATTGATCAAAGATTAACTGATTTTATGAAAGCACTCAGACATCTATAATTCATTAGTACTCTTAACAATCTCAGTTTAAGAAAACTTACAGCAGCACAACTTCTATTTGATATATGACAGATATGACAGCATATCTGTTCATCATTTACAAAGCAAGAATATACTGAAGAGTTCTGCAATCTCTTCAGACAACTCAAGCAAATGCTCTCAATGACAGACAGCATATCATTCTTCATAGACTTCAAACCAGCAACAGAAACAGCTGGTTCTGACATTCTATCATAACTTTAATTAGTACCAAAGCCTTATTCAAAGAAGGAGGAAAAACAAAAGCAACAAGAAAGAAAGACAGATGTTGAAGATTGAAATCAATATTGCAATGATGATCAAAGAAATTGCAACAACACAAAACTCAATCCAAAATGGAAAACACAACCATACAATCAAAACTTCAAATTTCACAATAAAAATTGTATAGAAAGATACAGCATACTTTATTTGATAAATTGATGTATTCTTTTTTAATAAAAAATTGTTAGTGGTGATGTTGATGATGATATTCAATGAAGTGTGATTTTTGATGTAGAAGTCAAAGAAAAGGGGTCAGAAGTTGTGTCTAAATCATAATTGAATTGCAATGACACTGAAGATGGAAAAACATTCTTCTGAAACAGCAACACTTCAGAATTAATCTCAACAATTAATCCAATTCAATCCTGCAAACTCTATACAATATTAACCATGCAGCATATGTTACAAACTTCACACATTGCAGTAAGAAGCTCTGAAGACCAGGCCTTTGAAGAAGAGAGATAATTGTAATAGACACAACAGAGATATCTATATTAGAAAATAGCTATGTGGTGATAGAAGAACACAGAACACATCAGAATTAATGAGAAGAGACATAGCACACAGCATTATAGACAGCTGTAGCATGTGATGATCATCTATATAATGCTCACTGATATCTGTAGATATTAGAAGATCAGTGATTAGCTTTGAATAATAGAGATTGCTACCTTCTTAACATTCTATATGCGTACTTCACACTACTCTCATAATTATATCTACAACCATCTCTTACAACTTTCACTGATATCTGAGTGAGATCAGTGGTTCTATTGATGTTCTTCTCATAAACACAGTCATCTTCTGAGAAAATAAGACAGTGATTGTGTGTGTTCAACAAGGTTTCAAATTCTGTGAGCTATGATAGATCAAGTATTAGATTGTACTCAAGGTTTTGTATTTCATATGCATATACATTCTTTTTCTTGTGTTCTTCTACATTGATATTAAATCTTACCATGTTGTAGAAGGTGGATTCTCTGAGGCTGTCAAATTCACTGAGTTTATGCAGTTTGAGAAAGAAGATACACTGAAGCTTATGCTTCTCAATCAGCTGAGTGTCTATAAGAGTGTAATGAAGAAAACCACTGTCTATCATTGCTTGTACATTGACTAGACTATTTACAATGACAGAGACTATGATTGCATCTGCTTGTATTTTCTGTTTGAATCTTCAGCTAGCTTTCTGCTGCTTGAGCTCTCATCTGTATTTTAGAGCAAGAGCTCATCTTTTCTCTGTTCTTGTCTATTCACAGATGACACAGTGTTTACATGTGTGGGGGGTTTACTCAGAGCAATTGCATTCAATCATTGATTTGCAAAGTGCTCTGACTTGTTGCAGTGTATGCAGACTTCTCTGGCAATTCAGTCAGCAGTGTTCTTCTCTGAGACATTGAAGACTCTCAAGCAGCTTGTATTTATGTGTGGGACTCAGTTCATTGATTCTGATTCAAAGGCAGAGAGTGCTGCAGAGCAGTTCAGAGTATACACATTTATTTAATGAAATTCTCTGTGATTTTGAAGCACACAGAACTGAGATAGATCATTGTTCAACAGACAAAGATTAGTACAGAATTCACTGTATATTGAGAGCTTTGAACACTCTATACTTCAATTATGCAATTGAAAGTTTAAGTTTTTGAACAATATATTGATCTTGATGATGTTATTTCAGTCTTGCTCATCTGCTTCTAGAAGCTTGTGATTGAATTCAGAAAGATAAGTTGCTAATGTGACATTCATCTGATGAGTCTGATTAAGCCAGTTCAACACCTTGACTTGAAGTGTAGAATTGAGAAAGAGGGAGTTGAGTTGTTGAAAGACTAGCTCTGACATATGCTGATTATTTTGACAATGATTTATTCAGAGTTGAAATTTTGCTAATGCATCATCATTCAATCTGCTATGAATATACCACACTTGATTGGATAGTGAGTCTATTGCTCATTCATCAATGTTCAATTTGATGTTTGCTTTTGACTTTCATATGAGGTAGAGTGCTAGATCTTTCTCATATTTGTTGAGGATTGAGAGCTTCTCTCTTGAGAGCTTTTCATGAGATGTGAGTGTAGAAGAAATGATGAATACAGAAATACTCATTTCAGCAAATCATCATTGCAATTCAGCCATCTGTAGTGTCTGCTGCTGAAGAATGCTTCATAGATCTAAGTTATTGTTCACTGCATTTGAATATGATGAATGTTCATAGAATTGTTCATAGTTCATTTCAATATCTAAAAATATGTAATAATAATAAAAGAAAAGAAATACTTGTAGACACTCAGTTCTCTCACAGATACTATTCACAGTGTTGCAGTGCTAAGCTTAATCAAGCTTCTTTGTGAATACTATTCACAGTGTTACAGTTTGTAGACACTCAGACCTTGTAGAACACAGTTGATTGTGTTTCAGACACTTAGACACAACAGTCTATATAACTAATGATAAGAGCACTCAGATTCACAAGGAATCTCTTGTAATGACTAGACACTCAGATCTATAAACAACACACTCAGATGTAAGAACTGATAACAATGCATTTGAATGTAAGAACTAATAACAAGACACTCAGATCTTAAACACAGAAGAATCAATTCATAATGTAACAGATGTACTTTGATTAATGATTTGATACTATTCTAATTACAGATTACAAATTGATTAAGAAAAGAAAGAGAAAAGAAATCAGAAGAAAAGATTGTACAAAGAGGGTTCTTATAAAGAAAAGTTCAGAGTGGAAGAATATCAGAAGCTGCTTCACAGTGGAGTGCAGAGCAGAAGAATATTAAGAGATATACATAAGAATCATTAGAAACTATATGAATGTGGAGTGTGAGATGAAGGAATCATTGAAAGCTATACAGAAGAATTGTTAGAGACTACATGAGCACAGAACACAGAGTGAGAGAACATTAGAAGCTATACAGAAGAATCATTAGAGACTACACAAATGCAGAACACAGAGCAGAAGAATGTTAAGAACTACACAGAAGAATCATTAGAAACTACATAAGTGCAGAGCACAGAGTGGAAGAACATTGAGAGTTATACAAAGTCACAATGGCCAGAAACAAGCAAGTGCAGAAGGGGAGTTGATTGCATAAGTTAATTACTAATAGATGCTAATCTGTCACAGAGTTGTATCATTTCAGAATGATTTATCAAAGTGTCTCAGCTTTGACAGCTGTCTCTTCTATGATCTAATTCTCAATCATCAGAGAAAATGCTCTGAGATTGAGTTTCAGCTTATGTCATACTATCACTCAGTACAGATCTCTGTCATCTCTGATTTCATTGATCATCTGTCTTCAGTATGCATGCTTGATCTTACACACTGTGTTCTTGAATCAGTGCTTTGTGGCCTCTGTCTGATGAGTGATGAGCTCTCAATACACTCTTCAGCAGTCTGCTGTTTATCAAAAGACTGTAGTCTGTCTCTGTTGCACTGACTTGCTGACTATCTGAGCTGCAGTCAGAAGATTCTGAATGAAGCATCAGATCAGATTATCAAACTATGTCACATTCTCAACTCTATCTGAGTAAAATATATTCATCATAAGATCTCTGATAAGATCTGCAAAGAGTTTCAGCTGAGAGTCTGTAATCTTAATCTAAGCTCTGCTCTGCTGTGTCTGAGATGTTGTCAGCAGTATAATAATTATAGACTGATGATCTGAGCTACAGTGCAAATCTTGACACACTGAAGTGAAAGCAAAGATTACATTGAAGAAGATGAGATTAATTATATAGTCTGCTGTATGAGTTGAAACATCTATCTCTTTCACAAAGTTCATTCTGTGTTCACTGATTCACTGAACAAGCTTCTCTTCTCAGTGCAGATTCACTGTCTCTGATTCAAAAACATTATATCATACATTGAAATCCTCATCTATCAGACAGTGAGCTGATGAGCTCAAATTGATCAGATAGTTCATAACTGTGTCTGTCTCTGTGACAGATTAGCATCTGTTAGTAATTAACTTATGCAATCAACTCCTCTTCTGCACCCACTTGTTTCTGACTGTTGTGACCTCATATAACCCTCAATGTTCTTCCACTCTATACTCCACATTTGTATAGTTTTTAACAATTCTTCTGTGTAGCTTTTAATATTCTTCTGTTCTGTGCTCTGCACTTGTATAGTCTCTAACAATTCTTTTGTGTAGCTTCTAACATTCTTTCACTCTGTGTTTCACACTTATATAGTCTCTAACAATTCTTCTGTGTAGCTCTCAATTATTCTTCTGCTTCATACTCTGCACTCATATAGTTTCTAACAATTCTTACACATATCTCTTAATATTCTTCCACTCTGCATTTCACTGTGGAGTGGCTTCTGATATTCTTCCATCTCAAACTTTTCTCTATAAGAATTCTCTTTGTACAATCTTTTCTTCTGATTTCTTTTCTCTTTCTTTTCTTAATCAATTCGTAATCTGTATTAGAATAGTGCTAGATCATTAATCAAAGTACGCCCGTTACAGTCTCAGACTGTCTGTACACATTGAGAATGTGGCAGTCATTGACACTGATTCACAGTAGATCTCTGTTTTGTATAGATTGATGTTGCTGTGTTTTTATCTTTGAATTTTTGTATATATATGTCATGACTCAGAGTCTCTTCTTCTCTTGCTGTTTCAGATTAGTGTCATCTCAGTAGTCTATAAATGCAAAGCACTCATATACTGAGTGATTAGAAGTCTTGATGTCAGAGTGTGTGTAAGATTTCTGTATACAGATCACTTCACAGCTCTGCTCAAAAGCAAGCTGTAGAGCTGCTGTGTAACAGAGAGCTGTTCTGACTGTATTTATTCAGAAGATCTGCAGAGAGTGATTTTTCTGTTGATTGTTTCTGTGATATCAGCTGTGTTACTGATGTTGATGTTCTAGTATGAGAAGTCATTTGATGAGCTGCTGTCAAAGTTTATCTGTAGAATGAGATTGAAGAGTCTCAGATCTGTTGTCTGTATGCTGAGACTAGATTGCTTTTTGACTATTTGACTGTGCTGCTGCTCTGCTATATGAGCTGAGTATTGTCTGATGCAGATCATCTGTCAGATAATATTCTCTTCACTGATGAAGTTCTGAATAGCTGTCTGCTTGTGGAGTGCTAGCTCAGTGAGCTGTGTTGACTGAGTTGATTGAGTGAATGATGTAGATATCATCACTGTGATCATTGATGCTGACTGTGTTGACAGTGATTGCTGCTTCTGAGTATCTCTGTGGCATCTGTCATTAAGATGATGAACAGCTGCTAGTTTCTTTTGAGTTAGATGTCTGAGAATGCTGTTCACACATCTGAGTGCAGCAGAACAGTGCTGATACTCAGTTGAGTAGAGTTGACAGCAGTTGATATACTGTGATACTCTCTTGCACTTCATTTCTGTTGATCTCTTGTACTGACTTGTGAGCTTGCTGCAGTTGGAGCATCTCATCAGTTGTGCACACTTTGATAAATAACAGTATTTCTGACATTCTGAGTCATGTCTCACTGTCAGAGATCTTTTCTCAATAAGTCTGACTCTTTCACTGATATTGAAGAGTGAGAAATCTTTCATTGAAATGAGAAAAGAGACAATTCATGTAATCTTCTCTGTCTTAAGATTCACTCTATATTGCAAGAGTTGACAGCTCACTGATTTTATCTTTGTCTGAGTCAGAATCTCTCTCTCAATCATTTTATCTGTGAGAATTCTTATCTCTTCTCAGTTCTGAACAAATTTTAAAATCTCTGAGACAGTATAATTGTATCACTGCTCTGATAGCTGAATCTCTGTGATGTCAAGAACTTCACAGAAAGTAGCTACTGTCTTCTCAGTGATCAGAACATTGTATATATCTCTGCTGCTTGATATAATCACTCAATCTATTCTGATGAGCTTTATCTTCAGCATATTAGTCATATTCTTCATTCTCTGAATGTTTGCAACAATTGTCTGCTGCACAGTATATGACTGCAGCTGAGTAATTCATTTCTCTGATTGAAGAATGATAAGAACTTATGAATTCTTCTGCTGCTTTGTGTTTTTTATGAGACTTCTTAACTGACTGATGTTTTTGAGCTGTAGGCTGACTTCACTAACTCTGTCAGCTGAGAAAGCTGCAGTCTTGACAGAGATAGCTTCAGAGAGAATAGAATTTTTTCTCTTCTGTATAATACTCACTCAGATAGTTGACTTTCTCACAGTTGTCTTTGCTGAATTTGACTGTGAATGAGTATTCAGAGTAGTATTCTCTCTCAGAGTTGATGCTGCACTCAGATCTGCTATTACATATGCAATGAATCTTTCACAGAAGATTCAGACAAAGTTCTGACTGACTGACTGTTTCTTCTTCTCAACTCAGCTGTTCAGAGTTTTTGTCAATCTAATGAGAATCTTCTGTTATAGATTCTGTTGCTGTTGAGTCTTCTCAAACTGCTTCTGCAGCTGAAAGATGATTATAAAGATGCTGTCACTGTCTTCTTTGAGAACTGAAGAAGACATTGTAACAGTCTTTCTCTGTCTTTTTATCAGTCTTTTCAGTAACAAAATTGACTGATGACTCTTGTGATGAGTTAGCATCTGTTAGTAATTAACTTACACAATCAACTCCTCTTCTGCACCCACTCATTTCTGGCCATTGTGACCTTGCATAATCTTTGATGTTCTTCCACTTCATGCTCTGTGCTTGTGTAGTTTCTAATAATTCTTCTGTGTAGCTCTTAACATTCTCCCACTCTGTGTTCTGCATTTGTGTAGTCTCTAACAATTCTTTCATGTAGCTTCTAATGTTCTCTCACTCTGTGTTCCACACTTATATAGTCTCTAATGATTCTTCTGTATAGCTCTCAATGATTTCTCTGTCTCACACTCTGTGCTTGTGTAGTTTCTAACAATTCTTACATATACTTCTTAATGTTCTTCTGTTCTGCACTTCACTGTGGAGTGGCTTCTGATATTCTTTCACTCTGAACTTTTCTCTATAAGAACTCTCTTTGTATGATCTTTTCTTCTGATTTCTTTTCTCTTTCTTTTCTTAATCAATTTGTAATCTGTAATTAGAATAGTATCAAATTGTTAATTGAAGTATGTCTGTTACATTACAAATTGATTCTTCTGTATTTAAGATCTGAGTGTCTTATTATTAGTTCTTACACTCAAATGTGTTGTTATCAGTTCTTACACTCAAGTGTGTTGTTTACAGATCTGAGTGTCTAATTGTTACAAGAGATCTCTCATAAGTCTGAATGCTCTTATCATTAATTATATAGACTGTTGTGTCTAAGCATCTGAAATACAATCAACTGTGTTCTACAAGATCTGAGTGTCTATAAATTATAACACTGTGAATAGCATTCACAAAGAAGCTTGATTAAGCTTAGTACTGCAACACTGTGAATAGTATCTGTGAGAGAATCAAGTGTCTACAAGTATTTCTTTTCTTTTATTATTATTACATGTTCTTAGATATTGAAATGAACTATAAACAATTCTACAAACATTCACTGCATCTGAACACAGTGAACAATAACTTAGATCTATGAAGTATTCTTCAGCAGCAGACACTATAGATGACTGAATTGCAACAATGATTTGCTGAGATGAGTACTTCTGCATTCATCATTTCTTCTACACCCACATCTCACAAAAAGCTCTTAAGAGAGAAGCTTTCAATTCTCAACAAATACAAAAGAGATCTAACACTCTATCTTGTATGAAAGTCAAAAGCAAACATCAAATTGAACATTGATGAATGAGCAATAGACTTGCTATTCAATCAAGTGTGGTATATTCATAGCAGATTGAATGATGATGTGTTAGTGAAATTTCAATTCTGAATGAGTCATTGTCAGAATGATCAGTGTACATCAGAGCTAGTCTTCTGACAACTCAACTCTCTCTTTTTTGATTCTACACTTCAAGTCAAGATGTTGAACTGGTTTAATCAGATTCATCAGATGAATATTATGTTAGCAATTTATCTTTCTGAATTTGATTGCAAGCTTCTAGAAGCAGATGGGTAAGACTGAAACAACATTATCAAAATCAATATATTATTCAAAAACTTGAACTTTCAATTGCATAATTGAAGTGTAGAGTATCTGAAGCTCTCAATATACAGTGAATTCTGTGCTGATCTTTGTCTATTGAACAACAATCTGTCTCAGTTCTGCATACTTCAAAATTGCAGAGAATTCTGCTGAACAAATATATACATCTCAAACCACTCTGCAGCACCCTCCACCTCTGAATCAGAATCAATGAACTGAGTCTCATACATAAACACAAGCCACTCAAGAATTCTCAATGTCTCAGAGAAGAACACTGCTGATTGAATCATCAGAGAAGTCTGTATACACTGTGACAAGTCAGAGCACTTTGAGAACCAATGTCTGAATGCAATTGCTCTGAGTAAATCCCCCATGTGTGTAAACACTGTGTTGTCTGTGGATAGGCAAGAACAGAGAAAAGACAAGCTCTCACTCTAAAATGTGAACAAGAGCTCAAGAAGCAAAAAGCTAGCTGAAGATTCAAGCAGAAGATGCAAGTGAATGCAATCATGATCTCTGTTATTGTAAATAGTCTAGTTAATATACAAGCAATGATAGACAGTGGTTTTCTTCATTACACTCTTATAGACATTCAGCTGATTGAGAAGCATAAGCTTCAGCATATTTTCTTTCTCAAACTGCATAACCTCAGTGAATTTGACAGCTTCAGAGAATCCATCTTCTACAACATGATAAGATTTAATGTCAATGTAGAAGAACACAAGAAAAAGAATGTATACATATATAAAATACAAGATCTTGAGTACAATCTAATACTCAGTCTATCATAGCTCACAGAATTTGGAACCTTGTTGAATGCATGCAATCACTGTCTTATTTTCTCAAAAGACAACTGTGTTTACAAGAAGAACATTGATAGAACTGCTGATCTCACTCAGATATCAACAGAAGTGTACAAACTACTAACTCATCAAGTGTATGAGAAGAAGAACATCCAAGTATTCACTGCTAGCATGATGAATATCAAAAAAGTGTTAGAAAAGTTAGAACTCAAAGATCTCAAGAAACTGCACAAGAAACTATCTGAATTGTACAAAGACTTCACAGACATATTTGATGAGTGTGATGGGTTAGCATCTGTTAGTAATTAACTTACACAATCAACTCCCCTCCTGCACCCGCTTGTTTCTGACTGTTGTGACCTTGTATAACCCTCGATGTTCTTCCACTCTGTGCTCTGTGCTTGTATAGTCTCTAATAATTCTTCTGTGTAGCTTCTTATGTTCTTCTGCTCTGTGTTCTGCACTCATGTAGTCTCTAATGATTCTTCCACATAGCTCTCAATGATTTCTCTGCCTCACATTCTGTGCTTGTGTAGCTTCTAATGATTCTTATGTGTATCTCTTAATATTCTTCCACTCTGTGCTTCACTGTGAAGTGGCTTCTGATATTCTTCTGCTCTGAACTTTTCTCTATAAGAACCCTCTTCATACAATCTTTTCTTCTGATTTCTTTTCTCTTTCTTTTCTTAATCAATTCATAATCTGTATTAGAATAGTGCTAGATCATTAATTGAAGTACACTCATTACATTACAAATTGATTCTTCTGCATTTTAGACCTGAGTGCTTTGTTATTAGTTCTTATGCTTGAGTGTGTTGTTTAAGGCCTGAGTGTCTTGTTATCAGTTCTTACACCCAAGTGCATTGTTTACAGGCCTGAGTGTCTAGTTGTTACAAGAGATCCCTCATGGGCCTGAGTGTCTCTATCATTAGTTATATAGACTGTTGTGTCTAAGTGTCTGAAACACAATTGACTGTGTTCTATGAGGCTCAAGTGTCTATGAACTGTAATGCTGTGAATAGTGTTCACAAAGAAGCTTGATCAAGCTTAGCACTGCAACACTGTGAATAGTGTCTGTAAGAGAACTGAGTGTCTACAAGTATTTCTTTTCTTTTTTTTATTATTATATGTTTTTAGATATTGAAATGAACTACAAGCAATTCTACAAACACCTGCTGCATTCAAACACAGTGGATGATAACTTAGATCTACAAAGCATTCTTCAGCAGCAGACACTACAGATGACTGAATTACAATGATGACTTGCTGAGATGAGCACTTTTATGTTCACTATTCCTTCTACATCTGTGCTTTATGAAAAGCCCTCAAGAGAGAAGCTTTCAATCCTCAACAAATATGAGAGAGACCTAGCACTCTACCTTATGTGGAAGTCAAAAGTGAATGCCAAATTGGACATTGATGAATGAGCAATAGACTCACTATTCAATCAAATGTGGTATATCTATAGCAGATTGAATGGTGATGTGTTAGCAAAATTTCAACTCTGAATGAATCATTATCAGAATCATCAGTGTATGTCAGAGCTAGTCTTTCAACAACTCAACTCTCTCTTCCTTGATTCTACACTTCAAGTCAAAGCATTAGACTGACTTAATCAAATTTGTCAGATGAATGTTGTGTTGACAACTTATCTTTCTGAATTCAATTACAAGCTTTTAGAAGCAGATGAGCAAGACTGAGATAATGCTGTCAAAATCAACATGTTGTTCAAGAACTTGAACTTTCAGTTGTATAACTGAAGTATAGAATGTTCAAAGCTCTCAATATACAGTGAATTCTGTACTGATCTTTGTCTATTGAACAACAATCTGTCTCAGTTTCATACACTTCAAAATTGCAGAGAATTCTGCTGAACAAATGTATACACTCTGAACTGCTCTACAGCATTCTCTGTCTCTGAATCAAAATCAATGAACTGAATCTCACATGTAAACACAAGTCACTCAAGAATCTCCAACATCTCAGAGAAGAACATCACTGACTGAATCATCAGAGAAGTCTGCATACACTGTGACAAGTCAGAGCACTTCATGAATCAATGTCTGAATGCAATCATCTCAAGTAAATCCTTCATATGTGTAAACACTGTGTTGTCTGTGGATAGACAAGAACAGAGAAAAGATGAGCTCTCACTCTAAAACACAGACAAGAGCTCAAGAAGCAGAAAGCTAGCTGAAGATTTGAGCAGAAGATGCAAGCAGACACAATCATGATTTCTGTCATTGTAAATAACTTAGTCAATGTATGAGCAATGATAGACAGTGGTTTCCTTCACTACACTCTTATAGACACTCAGCTGGTTGAGAAGCATAAGCTTCAATATATCCTCTTTTTCAAACTGTGTAAACTCAGTGAATTTGATGACTTCAGAGAATCCGCCTCCTACAATATGATAAGATTTAATGTCAATATAGAAGGACACAAGAAAAAGAATGTATATACATATGAAATACAAGATCTTGAGTACAATCTAATGCTCAGTCTATCATGACTCACAGAATTTGGAACCTTGTTGAACACATACAACTGCTGTCTTATTTTCTCAGAAGATGACTGTGTTTACAAGAAGAATGTTGATAGAACTGCTGATCTCACTCAGATATCAGCAGAAGTGTACAAACTACTAATCTGTCAAGTATATGAGAAGAAGAACATCCAAGTGTTTGCTGCTAGTATGATGAATATCAAAAAAATATTAGAAAAGCTAGAATTCAAGAATCTCAAAAAACTGTGCAAGGAACTATCTGAATTGTACAAAGACTTCACAGATGTGTTCAACAAAAAAGAAGTTGAAAAGCTTCCTTCTCACTGAGAACCCAGCATAGATCATACAATTGAGCTCATCAAGAAGAATGATAAGAACCCACAATCACTCTGAGATTCTCTCTACAGTATGTTGTGCAACAAGCTCCTTGTTCTATAAAAAACACTCAACAGACTATTGAACAAAGACTTCATTCATATTAGCAACTCACCCACTGCAGCATCTGTACTGTTTGCAAAGAAATCAGAAGAAGGCTTATAATTCTGCATTGACTATTGAGAACTCAACAAGATTACATGAAAGGATCAATATTCTCTTCCACTCATCAACAAAACACTTGAATAAGTAGAAAAAGTAAAATAATTTACAAAGCTTGACATCTCTGCAGCCTTCTATAAGATAAGGATTAATGAAGATGATGAATGGCTAACTGCTTTTCATATATGTTACAGATTATACAAATGAACAGTGACCTTCTTTGAATTAGCAAATACTCTGAGCATGTTTCAGAAATACATTAACTGGGCTCTATAAGACCTGCTTGATGAGATCATCTCAGTGTACATGGATGATATTCTGATCTTCACTGATGAATCACTCACTGAGCACTGCAAGTATGTATGACAAGTGCTTGATCATCTACAAAAAGCTGAACTGCAAGTGGACATTGATAAATATGACTTTGAGATCAAGTCTACAATCTATCTAGAATTCATCATTGAAGCTGAAAAAGACATACACATGGATTCTAAGAAGATGAAAGCAATCCTCAACTGAGAGACATCAGTCTCAGTAAAAGAAACTAGAAGCTTTCTAGAATTTGTCAACTTCTACTGAAGATTCATCAAAGACTTCTTCAATATTGTATGACCACTGATGAATCTGATCTGAAAAGACACCATGTTTCAATGAACTGACAAAGCAGACACAGCATTCAAAAAGCTGAAGTGTATGTTCACAAATGCTTCAATGCTGCAATCATTTGATCTGAATAAGCATACAATTCTTGAAATGAACATCTCAGATTATATAGTAGATGGAGCACTGATGCAATATAATAACAAAGATATTCTACAACTCTGTGTCTTTATCTTGAAAAAGATGTCACTCACTGAATGCAACTATGAGATCTACAACAAGAAGCTTTTAGTGATCATACAATGTCTTGAAGAATGAGAGTCTGAACTTATGAGCATTGAAGAGTTTGAGATTGTTATCAATCATAAGAACTTAGAGTACTTCATGACCACTCATAAGCTCACTGAAAGATATATACATTGATCATTGTTTCTTAGCTGTTTTTCATTCACAATTTGTTATCAATCTGAAGTAGAGAACATTCTTGTGAATACTCTATTTCACTGAGAATAAGATATGCCATCTGATGACTTGAATGACAGATGAAAACACTGAGAGCATTGATTAATCAACTCTGTAATCATAGAAAGTTCTACACAATCAGACAAATCCTGCATATATGTCAATCAGTTCCAAGCTCAAGAACCCTCACTCAAAGAACAATGAAAGCTAGCAACAGAAGCAGATGAATTCTGACAACAAGCTGCTGAAACTGTACAAAACAGAGCATCTCAATTCTCTGTAGATATATACCCAAGAATGAATATCTCAGCATGTTTGATTGATGATGACAATTGCTTACACTTTCAAGATAGACAATGGGTCCTCAATTCAGAATTTCTATGAATATAGATCATGCAAGAAATTCATGACTTGCTGATGACTGAGCACTCAGAATGTGAAATCATGTACAACATCATCATTCAAAAATTCTACTGATCAGATATATTGAAAGACATATATCAGTTTGTACACAACTGTGATCACTGCAGCTCAGTGACAGTATAATGTGAACATCAAAAAAAGATGCTGAAGCTTCTATCTGTCTCTGATCAAACTTAGCATGATATAGCTATTGATTTTACAGTTTTCTTATCTGAAAGTGAAGATTCTACAAACATTCTAGTCATTGTCAACTGACTCAGCAAGAGTGTAATACTACAGCTCTGTGATAAAATGGACATCAAAGTAGTTGCAGATGTCTTCATCAAAAGTCTGTTCTATTGTATACACAGTCTGCCTTCATTCATTGTGTCAGATAGAGACAGTCAATTCATCAGCACACTCTGAGCCCATGTATGCCAATTATTAAGAATTGAATGAAAGTTATCAACAGCATATCACTCAGAGACTGATGAAGCTACTGAGAGAATGATATAAATGATAAAGAATATTCTCTGTAAGTTCTGCAATTATATACAAGACAACTGAAGCAATCTGCTGCCATATACTGAGATTGCAATTAACAGTTGAGATTCTGCTACAATAGATGTAAGCTCATTCTTTCTTCTATATAGATACAACTTAGAGATTCTGAACTTCTCTGAGACTCTCTGAGAAACCATGTACATCTGCAGTCTCATACAGACAGCAGAGAACATCATGAGCAAGTTGAAGAAAGTCTGTGAATAAGCAGAAGCTTCAATGATCAGTGCTCAGCAAGATTACAAGAATCAAATGAACATCAGAAGAAGTTCTGCAATTCAATATTATATAAAAGACAAAGTCTGACTGAATCTCAAGAACATAAGAATGAACCACTTCTTGCATACACTAGATTATCATCACATCAAGTATACAGTGAAGAAAGTGCTAGACACACATGATTATCAACTCAACACTCTGTCTGACATTCACAATATCTTTCATACAAATCTGCTCTGACCCACAGCTGAGGATTCATTTCTCTCACAGAGAATCTTCAATTGACAGTCATCTGTCATCATAGAAGAAGACAACAAACTCAAGTGAGAAATCAAAGCAATTCTTGACAATAGAATCAATCATCACCACTGTGAATACCTCATCAAATGAGTAGAATACAATTGTCCAATCTGAGAACTCACATCTGCCTTGGAGGACACCACCACTCTCAACACCTACAAGTCCTCACTCATCTCAGTAGAGAGAGATAATGTGACAGATTAGCACTTATTAGTAATTAACTTATACAATCAACTTCTCTTCTGCATTCACTTGTTTCTGACTGTTGTGACCTTGTGTAATTCTTGATGTTCTTCCACTCTGTGCTTCACACTTATATAGTCTCTAACAATTCTTCTGCATAGCTTCTTACATTCTCTCATTCTGTGTTCTGTGCTCATATAGTCTCTAACAATTCTTCTGCATAGCTCTCAATGATTTCCTCACCCCACATTTCATGCTTGTGTAGCTTCTAACAATTCTTATGTGTATCTCTTAATGTTCTTCTGCTCCACACTTCACTGTGGAGTGGCTTCTGATATTCTTTCACTCTGAACTTTCCTCTATAAGAACCCTCTTCATACAACCTTTTCTTCTGATTTCTTTTCTCTTTCTTTTCTTAATCAATTCATAATCTGTATTAGAATAGTGCTAGATCGTTAATCAAAGTACGTCTGTTACAATGAGAAAGAAGCTGAAAAGCTTCCCTCTCATCAAGAACTCAGTATAGATCATACAATCAAGCTCATTAAGAAAAATAATAAAAATCTGCAACTGCTCTGAAGTTCTCTCTACAATATATCACACAACAAACTCCTTGTTCTATGAAAAACACTCAATGAATTACTGAACAAAGACTTTATTTATATTAGCAACTCACTCACTGCAGCATCTGTACTGTTTGCAAAGAAATCAGAAGAAGGCTTATGATTCTATATTAACTACTGAGAACTCAACAAAATTATGTGGAAGAACTGATATTCTCTTTCACTCATCAATGAAATACTCAAATAAATAGAAAAAGCAAAATGATTTACAAAGCTTGACATCTCTGCAGCCTTCTATAAGATAAGGATTAATGAAGATGATGAATGGCTAACTGCTTTTTGTACACATTATGAATTATACAAATGAACATTGACCCCCTTTGAATTAGTGAATGCTCTGAGTATGTTTTGGAAATACATTAACTGAGCTCTACAAAATCTGCTCAATGAGATTGTCTCAGTGTATATGAATGATATCTTGATCTTCACTGATGGATTGCTCATTGAGCACTGTAAGTATGTATGACAAGTGCTTGACCATCTACAAAAAGCTGAACTGCAAGTGGACATTGACAAATGCAACTTCAAGATCAAGTCTACAATCTATCTAGAATTCATCATTGAAGCTGAAAAAGATGTACACATGGATTCTAAGAAGATGGAAGCAATCCTCAACTGAGAGATATCAGTCTCAGTAAAAGAGACTAGAAGCTTTTTAGAGTTTGTCAACTTCTACTGAAGATTTATCAAGAACTTCTCTGATATCATACAATCACTGATGAATCTGACTCAGAAAGATACTGTATTTCAATGAACTGATGAAGTGGACACAGCATTCAAAAAGCTGAAGTGTATATTCACAAACACCTCAATGCTGCAATCATTTGATTCAGATAAGCATATGATTCTCAAAACAGACATCTCAGATTATGTAGTAGATGAAGCACTGATGTAATATGACAATGAAGATGTTCTACAATCTTGTGTCTTTATTTTGAAAAAGATGTCATTTGCTGAATGCAACTACAAGATCTATGACAAGAAGCTTCTAGCAATCATATAATATCTTGAAGAATGAGAATCTGAACTTATGAGTGTTGAGAGATTTGAGATTGTTACTGATCATAAGAATCTAGAGTACTTTACAATCACTTATAAGTTCACTGAGAGGTATATGTGTTGATCATTATTTCTTAGTCATTTTTTGTTCACAATTTGTTATTGATCTGAAGTAGAGAACACTCTTGTGGATGCTCTGTCTCACTGAGAATAAAATATTCCATCTGATGACTTGGATGACAGATGAAAATACTGAGAGTATTGATTAATCAACTCTGCAATTATAGAAAGTTCTATGCAATCAGATGAACTCTGCATACATATCAATCAGTTCTGAGCTCAAGAACCCTTATTCAAAGAACAATGAAAGCTAGCAGTAGAAGCAGATGAATTCTGACAACAAATCATTGAAGCTGTACAAAGCAGAGCATCTCAATTCCCTGCAGATGTATATTCAAGAACAGATATCTCAGCATATTTGATCAATGATGACAACTGCTTATACTTTTGAGATAGATGATGAGTCCCCAATTCAGAATCTCTATGAACACAGATCATGCAAGAAATTCATGATTCACTGATGATCAGACATTCAGAATATAAAATTATATACAACATCATCATCTGAGAATTCTACTGATCAGATATGTTGAAAGACATACATCAGTTCATATGCAACTGTGATCACTGTGGCTTAGTGATGGCATGATGTGAATGCTGAAAAGAGATGCTGAAGTCTCTATCTGTCTCTGACTGAACTTGATGTGATATAGCTATCAATTTTGCAGTTTTCTTACTCAAAAGTGAAGATTCTACAAATATTCTAGTCATTGTTGATTAACTCAGTAAGGGTGTAATACTACAGCTCTGTGATAAGATGAATGCTGAAGTAGTTGCAGATGTCTTCATCAGAAGTCTGTTCTATTATATACACAGTCTGTCTTTATTCATTGTGTCAGATAGAGACAGTCAATTCATCAGCACACTCTGAGCCTGTGTATGCCAATTATTAAGAATCAAATAAAAGTTATCAACAGTGTATCACTCAGAGACTGATGAAGCTACTGAGAGAATGATACAAATAGTAAAGAACATCTTCTGTAAGTTCTGCAATTATATACAAGACAACTGAAGCAATCTGCTGTCACACACTGAGATTGTGATTAACAGTTGAGATTCTGCTACAACAGATGTAAGCTCATTCTTTCTTCTATATAGATACAACTTAGAGATTCTGAATTTCTCTGAAACTCTCTGAGAAACTGTGTACATCTGCAGCTTCATACAGACAGCAGAGAACATTGTGAGCAAGCTGAAGAAAGTCTGTGAATGAACAGAAGCTTCAATGATCAGCATTCAGCAAAATTATAAAAATCAAATGAACATCAGAAGAAGTTCTGTGATCTGATATTATATAGAAGACAAAGTCTGACTGAATCTCAAGAACATAAGAATGAACTGCTTCTTGTGTATACTAGATTATCATCACATCAAATATACAGTGAAGAAAGTGCTAGATATATATGATTATCAACTCAACACCCCATCTGACATCTATGATGTCTTTCATATGAACCTGCTTCAATCCATGGCCAAGAATTCATTCCTCTCACAGAGAACCTCTGATTGACAGTCACCTATCATTGTAGAAGAAGACAATGAACTTGAGTGGGAAATTGAAGCAATTCTTGACAATAGAATCAACCATCACTGCTGCAAATATCTCATCAAATAAATAGAATATGATTGTTCAATCTGAGAATCTGCATTCATCTTGAAGAACACTGCTATCCTCAACATCTATGAGTTCTCACTCACTCTGATAGAGAGGGATAATGTGATGGATTAGTATCTGTTAGTAATTAACTTATGCAATCAACTCTTCTTCTGCATTCACTTGTTTCTGACTGTTGTAATCTTGTGTAACTCTCAATGTTCTTTCACTCTGTGCTCTGTGCTTGTATAGTTTCTAACAATTCTTCTGTGTAACTCTTAATATTCTTTCACTCTGTGTTCTGTGCTTGTGTAGTCTCTAACAATTCTTCTGTATAGCTTCTAACATTTTTCCACTCTGTGTTCTGTGCTTGTATAGTCTCTAACAATTCTTCCATGTAGCTCTCAATGATTTCTCTGCTTCATACTCTGTGCTTGTGTAGTTTCTAATGATTCTTACACATATCTCTTAATGTTCTTCCACTTCATACTTCACTGTGGAGTGGCTTCTGATATTCTTCCATCTCAAATTTTCCTCTATAAGAACCCTCTTTGTATGATCTTTTCTTCTGATTTCTTTTCTCTTTCTTTCCTTAATCAATTTGTAATCTGTAATTAGGATAGTATCAAATCGTTAATCGAAGTACGCCCGTTACAACTCTGACTTCAGTGATCTGATGTAGGCTGTGTCAATGTTCTTGAGTGGATGAGAGGGTGTTGAGGGCTCCATGATCACTCAATCTGTGCAGTACACACACATAGAGTAATTGCAGAGGGTGTGTGATGATATTGAACAGGTTGAAGGGTTAAAATTATATGAAAACAGTTGGAAAAGTGGAAAATTCAAATGTACCCCTACGTTCGTGGGTAGTTGTAAGGATGGTGCAGAAGGGGAGTTGATTGTGTAAGTTAATTACTAACAGATGCTAACCCGTCACAACTTTGATTGGAACTTCTCAGATTTTTCATTTCATACAAGAACTCAAGTGCCCACAGCAAGGCTCATTTCTTTCACTAGTGAGTCTCATATTCTTTTCAATTGTATGATATGGTTGAGCAGTAATTTGTTTGCTTTTGCTCAGATGTGGCTAACTTCTCTCACTCTTGATTTCATGTCTGCAATCACTATCTCCTTCTCTACCTGCTTCTGCATATCCTCCAGAATATGTGGATGTACTTTATAGAGCAGATAGAATGATGAGTGCTTTGAGACTGCATACTGATGAACTCACATTGTGAATAATGTTTGTTTCAGATATTTGTTTCATAATCTCATGAGCTTTCTCACTAGATATTTCATCAGCATACTGTCTAGTATTCTGTTTAAGCATTTGACTTTTTCATTTGTATGAGAGTGATAGAGTGTTGTTGTGTGATGTTTCATCTGCAACTATTTGATGAAGTGTCTCACAGCTCCTTCTACAAGGTTTGCACTGTTATCTATCAATATCTCACAGAGCATACCATAATTGATGTAGATATCATTGTGTAGAAATTTAGCAATGATCTTCTTCATTGCCTCTGGCACTGCTCATGTGATTGACCACTTCATAGTGTAATTGATTGCTGTTATTATTCAGCAGTTTTCATTTGACATTCATGACAATATCTCTATAAGATCTATTCTTCAATGTTCAAATGATTTAATCATATCTTCTATCTGATGTTGTGCTCTCTCACACTTCAATTCTTGTCTTGCATTCTTTGAGACTTGACAGTTTGAGCACTTCTGTGCATATGCTTGAATATCTTCTTTCATGTTTGATCAGTATGCTTGATCTTTCAGAACACTCATAAGTTCTGAGCTTCTCAAGTGATCAAACTTCTTATGTATATGACTTATCAGATTCTGTTGAAACTGAGACTCAAGATACAGTGTCTCTGTGTAACTGAGATCATAATAAAGCACAACATTCTTCTCTAACTTTGCAAGCTTGAATTTTGAAAGCATCTCTTCTATTATCTTTGTCAGATGTTTATCAGCTGATACACTTCCATTCTTTAAGTAGATGATCATGACTTTCAACCACTCTGTCTTATCACAATCTCTCAGTATTATTAGTATGAACTCTCTCTGTGCTGCATTTGCTGAACCTTCTCTCATGAAGTCAGATCTATAATTTATAATGTCTGACATGATAACATTCACTCTCTTTCTGTATTTGATTTGAAGATTGTACATCTGGAACTCTGATATTCATTATGCTAGTCACTTGAAGGGTTTGATTGTTGTTTGTAAATAAATGAAGCTTTCATGATCAGTGATCACTGTTGTTGTATGCTCATTGTTGATATATTGATCTCACAGATCTAGTGTGTGTTTGATCACTAGAAGTTTCTTTTCATACACAGAATAGTTAAATTCTGTGCTCAACAGCTTTCAGTCATCATACACTACTGAGTGTAATTTATCATCCTTCTTCATTTGCAAGAGAAAGCACTCAATGGCTCATTCTGATGCATCAGTTTCAATTGTGAAGGGTTTTGTACAATTCAGTTGAACAAGCACTGAAGATATTGTCATACATTCTCTAAATTCAAGAAAGATCTCTTTGCAGAAGATGTTTCAGATGATTAAATGAAATTTCTTCTTACAAAGCTCAGTATCTGTCTTCTTAAGAAGATCTGATAGCAGAGTAGTGATTCATGCAAAATCCTTTACAAATCTTCTGTAATAGAATGTCAGTTCTAAAAATTGGCATATATGATGTACATTTCTAGACCTTGGCCATTTCATGATAACTTCTAGTTTTTTGGAGATTGGGTGTATGTGACCCTCTTTCACAAGATGTCTCACAAACTCCAACTTCTTCATATCAAACACATATTTCAATGGTTTGATATAGAGCTTGTGCTCTGTCAGAGTTGTGAGCATCTGATCCACATGTTGTAGATGCTCTTTGTATGAGTTCAAAAAGATTAAGATATTATCAAGATATATGAGACATAATTGACTGTTCTATTTTGCAAGAATTGTATTCATTATCATCTGAAAGATTGCAGAGGTGTTTGTAAGCTTTATAGACATTGCAAGAAATTCAAACTTTCTTCATTGTATGTTAAACACTGTTTTGAGCACTGATAGTTCATCTATGTGAATCTGTCAGTATTCTGTGAGTAGATCAATCTTCATCAAGTATCAAGCATTTTCTACTGTATCTAGTTGTTGTTGAATTTGTGGCAGTGAATATCCATTCTTTACAGTGAGTTTATTGAGTGTCTGATAGTTGATACACATACACCATTCTTCATTTGACTTCTTAGCAAATAGAACTGAGAAGTCTCATGTGCTGAAGAATGATTGTATGAGACCTCTCTTCAACAACTCCTCTATCTGCTGCTGTAATTTCTCAAAATGTGTTTGTGATAGAGGGTACACATTGTGATTTATTGATTTCACATCCTCTGTATTGATCTTGTGGATGAATTCTCTTTTAGATGGCAGAGAAGACAGAAGATTCATTTGAAAGATCTTTTTATACTTTTCAAACAGTGTCTTCATATACATTTTGTTTTTCAAATCTTTCACAGACAGCAGTTCTTTTGTCTCAGATTCTTTTATGATGTATAGAATGCTCTGAGTTGAAGATTTACACAGTACTCACTTTACTTGATGTTAAATGATGAAGTTCAAGTCTTCCATCTCTGACACACAGAATCTGCACCTCATATTCATGGATAAGATTATATAAATTTGATTCTTACAATCTGTCAACTGTATGTGATATGTACATCAGTGAATTCAGAGATCATACTTCTGAAATCAATCAAGCTCCAAGATCAGATCATATTCTACATTCAGAAGTACACACATTCAGATGTAGTAAGATCATCTCTCAAAGTGCAAGAACATCTTTACTCTCACAGATGAGATAAAATAACAATTGTTTGAAAGCTTTACTTATTTAGATTCCTTCACTCATCATACATCAGACAATTGTTTTAGCATATGATCATCAATGTACTTCATCAAAGCATTCATATTCAATAACATCTTCACTGCCACTTCTCTTTTCTATCTCAGATATTCTCTATACATCAGTGTATTCAGTTCTACAGCATTCAGATGTTCATTCATTTTCTTTTCTGCACTCACTCTCTCATCTCTCTTCTGTTTAGCTCTTGTAGAATTCAGAGAATCATCTAACACAGACAACTCATCTACTTCAAAGATCTTTAGTAGTTGATCAGTGAGTGTCTCTGATTCTGCTGATCTCTCTAGTTTTTTGACTTCTTCTCTTGAGAGTGATTACAGCAATCTCTTGCATTATGATTCTGTCAGTCACAGTGAAAGCATGCTCTGTGTTCACAACATCAGACTACCCACTCTGGCAAATTCTTCTTGAAGAGGTTCAGAGCTTTTATAATAGTATTGAAATCAATATTCATCACATCTGAGTGTCTTGATAATGAAGCAGTGAGTATAGATGTGGATCTTCTTGCATTCATCTGCACTCTCACTGCTTACTTTCACAGCTTGCTCATTTGTTTTCTCAAGAGCAGTATTTCATACATTTCCTCCACTGTCTGTGACTGTGAATTAAAACACTTTCACTCAGTGTATAGATCAGTATCTAAGCTGTGTACAAAGATTTGTAGACAGAAAGATGTTGAGAGCTTTTGATTCATCACAAAATAATACAAACTGAAATAAATATAGTACAAAGTAAGATCTTCTTCTTGCTTGCATTCTACAAAGTATTTGTAACATTTGTCTTTGACATTCAATTTCTCAAAGTTATGCAGAATTCATCTTGCAAAATCATCTCACTTCTATAATAACTCATACTTATCAGACACTTCTGCATTCAACTTTTCAGCTGTCATTCAAAGAGATCTAACTTTTCTCTTGAAAATAGATGCTGTATGCAAAATCTGCTGTAATTCAGTGAATTGTCATTCTGTGAGCTCACACTTCATGCAATAGTGTGAATACATCTGATTCAATCAGTTGAGAGTAGCATTGTTCTTACACTCATCATCAAAGCATGATGAATTAGATAGATCATCTGACTTGATATATTCTGTGATAATTGACATATTCTCAGAAAACACTGTTCATACTGCATATGCTGAATCAGAGTTGTTAGATGAGGTGTTGATGTTTGAAGAGTTGATTAAACTACACAATGGAATCTCAAGTGTTGCTGAATATTCAGTCTCAAGATATACACACTTCAGTTTTCAGTACAGATCAGTCATCTGAGTGTCTCATTTGTTTCTGATAGTTGTAAGACTATCTGCAAAGCTCACAGCATCTGCTGCTTATTGCTGAGTAGTTTTCATATACTGACATTTCTTCTGCATCTCAAGCTCTGTTTGGTAAAGATTATACATTGTCAATATCTTCTTCAACAAGATATTGCAGATGAGAAGCTTGTCATTTTCAGATGTGAGAGCTGTCACTCTACATACTGCTTCTTATAGATTTTCAGAAATCAGTTGCATTTCATTCAGTTCAGATACAAGAAATAGATGTTGATTGAAGATGTTCATGATGATTATTATCAGTCATATACTTTTCTCTATGTCTTAAGAATATCATTTGTAGTTGATTTTTTGTTGATATTTTCTTGATTGTACAACTGACTGACTTCTTCTTAAGCTTGCAAGTAGAGTGATTCTTTGAATCATTGTTCATCTCTACATCATCTTTCTACACTCTCAGCTCATCTCACATATGATGGTGAGTTGTCTGCTATCAATTTTGCAATCAGAAGTGTTCTGACTTCACTGTTCATTCATACAATCAAGCTCTAGAGCATAGAGATGACCACACTGACATGATAACTACAACTCACATTATAGATGAAATTATCACATTCTCAGAAGTGTATGCTCTCTTCAATTTAGATATGTTATCAGATATAGTTCAAAAGTTGCTTGAGCTGTTCAAAGCTTCTAAACTTTGCAGCTCTTCTTATATGAAATAACTAGTGCAGTAGTGTACACCATTCTTAGTAATAGAGAGTGGCATACACCATGGAAGAATAATAAGCTGAAATTATCATACTAGCAAAATAGTCATCTATCTATCTATCTCTCTATCTATCAATCAATCTGTCTGCTTAATATTCAATCAATCTCTATTGAGAATAAACATCAGCATCTAGCTACATTATTTATCTATCAATGTTGACTTATTAGCTGACTATCTGTCTGTCTATCTACTGATCTGCTTGAATGAATGATATTCATTGATGATATCTGTGATAATATTGTTTAATATTTAGCTGTATGTTTCATGAAGCTTCTGCTATAGAGTGTTGTGCTCTAGCTTTCCAACTGTGAATGAGTCACTGATATCAGAAGGCAATTGTGAAATGAGAAGAAAAAATCAAAGATTTGATCTATATAATTAATGATTTAGAAAAAAAATATGAAAAATGAAACACAGATATATTGCTCTGCAATATATTCTACACATCATCAACAAGTTTTCAGAGTTGAGCTCATATCATCAGAATTCTGCCACTGTATTTCAGTTTACAGAGTGTAACGGGCGTACTTCGATTAACGATTTGATACTATTCTAATTACAGATTACGAATTGATTAAGGAAAGAAAGAGAAAAGAAATCAGAAGAAAAGGTTGTATGAAGAGGGTTCTTATAGAGGAAAGTTCAGAGTGGAAGAATATCAGAAGCCACTTCACAGTGGAGTGTGAAGCAGAAGAACATTAAAGAGTATGCATAAGAATTGTTAGAAGTTATGCAAGTGTGAAACATGAGGCAGAGAAATCATTGAGAGCTATGCAGAAGAATTGTTAGAGACTATACAAGTGCAGAACACAGAGCAGAAGAACATAAGAAGCTATATGAAAGAATTGTTAGAGACTACACAAGCATGGAACACAGAGTGGGGGAATGTAAGAAGCTACACAGAAGAATTGTTAGAGACTACACAAGTATGAAGTATGGAGTGGAAGAATGTTAAGAGCTACACAGAAGAATCATTAGAAACTATGTGAGTGCAGAGCACAGAGTGAAAGAACATTGAGGGTTATACAAGATCACAACAGTCAGAAACAAGCAAGTGCAGAAGAAGAGTTGATTGTGTAAGTTAATTACTAATGAGTGCTAATCCATCACATTATCCCCTTCTATCAGAGTGAGTGAGGACTCAT
Organism: Histoplasma ohiense; assembly: GCA_017607445.1. Classification (NCBI taxonomy): domain Eukaryota; kingdom Fungi; phylum Ascomycota; class Eurotiomycetes; order Onygenales; family Ajellomycetaceae; genus Histoplasma; species Histoplasma ohiense. The sequence goes on along the minus strand of JAEVHH010000003.1, from coordinate 5,747,566 downwards.
AGATGTTGAGGGTGGTGATGTTCTTCAAGATGAATGTGGGTTCTCAGATTGGATGATTGTATTCTATTCATTTGATGAGGTATTTGTGGTGATGGTGATTGGTTCTATTGTCAAGGATTGTTTCAATTTCCCACTTGAGTTCATTGTCTTCTTCTACAATGATGGATGGCTGTCAATTGAAGATTCTCTGTGAGGGGAATGGATCCTCAGCTGTGGGTTGGAGCAGGTTTGTATGAAAGACATTGTGGATGTCAGATGAGGTGTTGAGTTGATAATTGTGTGTGTCTAGCACTTTCTTCACTGTATACTTGATGTGGTGATAATCTAGTATACACAAGAGGTGGTTCATTCTTATGTTCTTGAGATTCAGTCAGACTTTGTTTTCTATATAGTATTGAGTTACAGAACTTCTTCTGATGTTTGTTTGATTCTTGTAATCTTACTAAATGCTGGTCATTGAAGTTTCTGTTCATTCATGAGCTTTCTTCAGCTTGTTCATGATGTTCTCTGCTGTCTGTATTGAGCTGCAGACATGTGCAGTTTCTCAGAGAGTCTTAGAGAAATTCAGAATCTCTAAGTTGTATTCATATAGAAGAAAGAATGAGCTTATGTCTGTTGTAGTGAAATCTCAACTGTTAATCACAATCTCAGTGTGTGGCAGCAGGTTGCTTCAGTTGTTTTGTGCATAATTGCAGAACTTACAGAGGATGTTCTTTACTGTTTATATCATTCTCTCAGTAGCTCCATCAGTCTCTGAGTGGTATGCTGTTGATAACTTTTGTTCAATTTTTAATAATTGGCATATGCAGGCCCAGAGTGTGCTGATGAATTGACTGTCTCTATCTGACACAATGAATGAAGACAGACTGTGTATATGATAGAATGAACTTCTGATGAAGGCATCTGCAACTACTTCAGTGTTCATCTTGTCACAGAGCTGTAGTATTACACTCTTGCTGAATTGATTGACAATGACTAGAATGTTTGTAGAATCTCTGCTTTCAGATAAGAAAACTACAAAATCAATAGCTATATTATATCAAGTTTGATTGAAGATAGATAGAGACTTCAGCATCTCTTTTCAGCATTCACATCATGTCATCACTGAGTCACAGTGATCACAGTTGTGTATGAACTGGTGTATGTCTTTCAATATATCTGATCAGTAGAATTCTTGAGCAATGATGTTGTACATGATTTCATATTCTGAGTGCTCAGTCATTGATGAGTCATGAATTTCTTGTATAATTCATGTTTGTAGAGGTTCTGAATCAGAGATTCATTGCCTATCTCAAAAGTGTAAGCAATTGTCATCATTGATTGAATATGCTGAGATATTCATTCTTGAGTATACATCTGCAGAGAATTGAGATGTTTTACTTTGTACAGTTTCAGTGACTTACTGTCAGAATTCATCTGCTTCTGCTGCTAGTCTTCATTGTTCTTCAAGTGAGGGTTCTTAAGCTCAGGACTGGTTGATATGTATGCAGAGTTTGTCTGATTGTGTAGGATTTTCTATAATTGTGAGGTTGATTAACTGATGCTCTTGATGTTTCCATCTGTCATCTAGATCATCAGATGGTATATCTTGTTCTCAATGAGACAGAGCATCCACAAGAATGTTCTCTACTCCAGATTGATAACAAATTGTGAATGAAAAATGGCTAAGAAACAATGATCAATGCATATGTCTCTCAGTGAGCTTATAAGTGGTTGTGAAGTATTCTAAGTTCTTATGATTGATAACAATCTCAAACTTCTTGACACTCATAAGTTCAGACTCTTATTTTTTGAGGCATTGTATGATTGCTAGAAGCTCCTTGTTGTAGATCTTGTAGTTGCATTCAATGAGTGACATCTTTTTCAAGATGAAGACACAGAATTGTAGAATATCTTTGTTATCATATTGCATTAGTGCCTCATCTACTACATAATCTGAGATGTCTGTTTTGAGAATCATATGCTTATCTGAATTGAATGATTGCAGCATTGAGGTGCTTGTGAATATATGCTTCAGCTTTTTGAATGCTGTGTCTGCTTTGTCAGTTCATTGAAATACAGTGTCTTTCCAGATCAGATCTGTCAGTGATTGTATGATATTGAAGAAGTTTTTGATGAATCTTCAGTAGAAGTTGATGAATTCTAGAAAGCTTCTAGTCTCTTTTACTGAGATTGATGTCTCTCAGTTGAGGATTGCTTTCATCTTCTTAGAATCCATGCATACATCTTTTTCAGCTTTGATGATGAATTCTAGATAGATTGTAGACTTGATCTTGAAGTTGCACTTGTCAATGTCCACTTGCAGTTCAGCTTTATGTAGATGGTCAAGCACTTGTTGTATGTACTTGCAGTGCTCAGTAAATGATTCATTGATGAAGATCAGAATATCATTCATATATACTGAGGTGATCTTGTCAAGCAGGTCTTGTAGAGCTCAGTTAATGTATTTCTAAAATGTGCTTGAGGTGTTCACTAATTCAAAGAGAGTCACTGTTCATTTGTATAATCTGTAACACATACAAAAAGCAGTTAGTCATTTATCATCTTCATTAATCCTTATCTTATAGAAGGCTGCAGAGATGTTGAGCTTTGTAAATCATTTTATTTTTTCTATTTGTTTGAGTGTTTTGTTGATGAGTGGGAGAGGATATTGATTCTTCTGTGTAATCTTGTTGAGTTCTCAGTAGTCAATGCAGAATCATAAGCCTTCTTCTGATTTCTTTGCAAATAGTATGAGTGCTGTGATGGATGAGTTGCTAATATGAATGAAGCCTTTGTTCAGTAATCTGTTGAGTGTTTTTTGTAGAACAAGAAGCTTGTTGTGTGACATGCTGTAGAAAGGACCTCAGAGTGATTGTGAGTTCTTATTGTCTTTCTTGATGAGTTTGATTGTATGATCTATACCAGGTTCTTGGTGAGGGGGAAGCTTTTCAGCTTCTTTCTCATTGAACATGTCTGTGAAGTCTTTATATGATTTGAGTAGTTTCTTGTGTGATTTCTTGAGGTCTTTGAGTTCTAACTTTTCTAATGCTTTTTTGATATTCATCATGCTAGCAGTGAACACTTGGATGTTCTTCTTCTCATATGCTTGATGAGTTAGTAGTTTGTATGCTTTTGCTGATATCTGAGTGAGATCAGCAGTTCTATTGACATTCTTTTTGTAAACACAGTTATCTTCTGAGAAAATAAGGCAGTGATTGCATGTGTTCAACAAGGTTTCAAATTCTGTGAGTCATGATAGACTGAGTATTAGGTTGTACTCAAGATTTTGTATTTCATATGTGTATACATTCTTTTTCTTGTGTCCTTCTACATTGATATTAAATCTTACCATGTTGTAGGAGGCTGATCCTCTGAGGTCATCAAATCCACTAAGCTTATGTGGCTTGAGAAAGAGAATACACTGAAGCTTATGCTTCTTGATCAGCTGAGTGTCTATAAGAGTGTAATGAAGAAAACCACTGTCTATCATTGCTCATACATTGACTAAGCTATTTACAATGATAGAGATCATGATTGTATCTGCTTGTATTTTTTGCTTGAATCTTCAGCTAGCTTTCTGTTTCTTGAGCTCTTGTCTGTGTTTTAGAGTGAGAGCTCATCTTTTCTCTGTTCTTGTCTGTCTGTGGGTGATGCAGTGTTCACATGCATGAGAGGTTTACTCAGAATAATTGCATTTGAACATTGATTTGTGAAGTGCTCTGACTTGTTGCAGTGTATGCAGACTCCTCTGGCAATTTGATCAGCAGCATTTTTCTCTGAGATGTTGAGGATTCTCAGACAACTTGCATTTATATGTGAGACTCAGTTCATTGATTCTGATTCAGAGGTGGGGGGTGCTGCAGAGTGGTTTGAAGTGTATGCATTTGTTCAGTGAAATTCTCTGTGGTTTTGAAGCATGCAGAACTGAGACAGATTGTTGTTCAACAGACAAAGATCAGTGCAGAATTTGCTGTATATTGAGAGCTTTGAATACTCTATACTTTGATTATGCAATTGAAAGTTCAAGTTCTTGAACAATATGTTGATCTTGATGACATTGTCTCAGTCTTGCCCATCTGCTTCTAGAAGCTTGTGATTGAATTCAGAAAGATAAGTTGTCAATATGACATTCATCTAATGAGTTTGATTAAGCCAGTCTAACACCTTGGCTTGAAATGTAGGATTGAGAAAGAGGGAGTTGAGTTATCAGAAGACTAGCTCTGATATACACTGATGATTCTGACAATGACTCATTCAGAGTTGGAATTTTGCTAATGTGTCATCATTCAATCTGCTATAGATATACCACACTTGATTGAATAGTGAGTCTATTGCTTGTTCATTGATGTCCAATTTGATATTTGCTTTTGACTTTCATGCAAGGTAGAGCACTAGATCTTTCTTGTATTTGTCAAGAATTGAGAGCTTCTCTCTTGAGGGCTTTTTGTGAGGTGTGGGTGTAGAAGAAACAGTGAATGTGAGAGTGCTCATCTCAGCAAATCATTGTTGCAATTCAGTCATCTGTAGTATCTGCTGCTGAAGAATGCTTCATAGATCTAAGTTATCATCTGCTGTGTTTGGATGTGGTGGGTGTTCATAGAATTGTTCATAGTTCATTTTGATGTCTAAAAACATGTAATAATAATATAAAAAAAAGAAAAGAAATACTTATAGACACTCAGTCCTCTCACAGACACTATTCACAGTGTTGTGATACTAAGCTTGATCAAGCTTCTTTGTGAATGCTATTCACAGTGTTACAGTTTGTAGACACTCAGGTCTTGTAGAACACAGTCAATTGTGTTTCAGATGCTTAGACACAATGATCTATATAACTAATGATAAGAGCACTCAGACCCATGAGAGATCTTTTGTAACAACTAGACACTCAGATCTGTAAACAATGCACTTGAATGTAAGAACTGATAACAAGACACTCAGGTCTTAAACAACACACTCAGGCATAAGAACTAATAACAAAGCACTCAGATCTAAAATGCAGAAGAATCAATTTGTAATGTAACAGATGTACTTCAATTAACAATTTGATACTATTCTAATTACAGATTATGAATTGATTAAGAAAAGAAAGAGAAAAGAAATCAGAAGAAAAGATTGTATGAAGAGGGTTCTTATAGAGAAAAGTTTGAGGTGGAAGAATATCAGAAGCCACTTCACAGTGGAGCACAGAGCAGAAGAACATTAAGAGATATATGTAAGAATTGTTAGAAGTTACATAAGTGCAGAATATGAGGTGGAGGAATCATTGAGAACTACACAGAAGAATTGTTAGAGACTATATAAATGCAGAACACAGAGCAGAAGAATGTAAGAAGCTATATAAAAGAATCATTAGAGACTACATAAGTGCAGAACACAGAGTGAGGGAATATAAGAAGCTACACAGAAGAATTGTTAGAGACTACACAAATGTGGAGCACAGAGTGGAAGAACATTAAGAGCTATACAGAAGAATCATTAGAAACTATGTGAGTGCAGAGCACAGAGTGAAAGAACATTGAGGGTTACATAAGATTACAACAGTCAGAAATAAGCAGGTGCAGAAGGGGAGTTGATTGTGTAAGTTAATTACTAACAGATGCTAACCCGTCACACAGAGTGGAGTAGACTGACCAGTGAGACCATGAATTTCATATTTGATTTGGTTTGGTTTGGTCTCAGTCCATTTCTTGGTGTGATTTCCAGTGAGACCAGAATCAGAATGAAAGTGTAAAGAGATCAAAATTTTCAGAAATGAAGTGTAAAAAGATCAGATTTAGATCTAACATGACTATTATAAGATCAACAAAATTTATTACTCCATGCAAAGTGACTGACTATGAAAAATAAGAATATGATCTGGAACTGATCATGATTTTAACTCAAGTTTGATCCCATTCTGATGATTATGTAATACATGACAATTGGTAATGATTATTGATAACACTCACAATACATGACAATTGATAACAATTATTGATCACACTCACAAGCTCATTAATACTATATACAATCACACTCAATTTTTTCCTCCACTATATCATTGAAAGAGAATTCTGTCACAATAGAATTCTTATCAACAATTTCTTTTTCTTTTTCATGCTTAATCATCATCAATTTCTTTACAGTTTCTTCTTGCAATTGATCACAATAATAGTGACAAATATTTTGATTTGAGTTAAACTTTCTCTTCATATCAACTTCTGCTAATGAAATTGTCAGAATATCATATATCATCATTGCCATTGTTGAGTACTGACTGCTGATCATCCTCCACAGATCTAAAATAGATTTTTCTTTGATATTAACAGAATCATTATATAGATAGCAATCAAATTCAGTGTTGCAAGAATTTTGTTTGCTCAGATTTTCAGCAGCAATCAACAAGTGCAAATTCTTAATCAATAAATATTAGTAACAGATTAATATCAATATCTCAGTGAGTATTATAAAAAACAAAGTTACTAATCAAAGAATCATACTCTATTGACTCTTCAATTTGTGTATTATTCTGTTCATATTGTCAATAGTTGTTGTTGTAGTATGTCTGAGCTATATCAACATAGATTTGTCATTCTTCCACTGTCCAATCCTCAGAAGTATATGCATTGATTCAACAAAAGAGATCAAATACAGCAGCAACAGTATAGTAATCAGCAAATGATTGATTGATTCTCATATAATACTCTGCAAGTTTGTCTCAAGCTCTTTCAATTGCTGCAGAAATAACTCTATTTCAGAATTGCTCTTCTCATATACAAGTTATCTGAGTTTTCAAATGAGTAAATAAACTGTTGTATATTCATCAAGAAGCTTGTATCATTGATGTTACTGTAATAAACACAGTTTTTGTTGTTTTGTAAAAGATAAACAACAGTTCAACAATATATTTTAACTATATCCACTCTGTATCAGAAAGTTTCAGAGCACAAATCTTCTCTCACTCAGAATTCTGAATTCAATGATTCACAGCATCTTTTAATTGAAATGCTCAAACTGTCATTTTATAGATAGAACTTCACTGTGTTTGAATATTTTGTATCATATTAAGAGAAGGAACTGAGCTGTGTGTGGCTTGAATATTATGGAATTGTTGTTGTTGTTTGAGAGAAGTACTGATTGCATTGGCAATGTGACAAATCTAAAAAAGATAATGAGATAGTTAGCAAATTGATCAATTTTCACTGAAGCATTATCAAATATCATTATCTTGTGAAGAGTTGATGAGAATATGATATGAGTAACAATTTCAACATTATTCTCATCAAAACAACTGATCAGTTCTGTGTTTTCAGATTCAATATCCAGATCTTTAATCAATGCTTGAACAACAAGCTGAATAATATATGCAATACAGAGAATATGTCTATGTTTATTATTTCATCTATACAATATCAGTTTTTGTTTCAGACTCTGTATCATAATCAAGTTGTTTGCTGCATTGTCTGTTGTGATTGCAAGAAGATCTGATGAAATATCTCAGTAATTATTTTTAATAATTGTCATGAAAATATCAGTCATATATTCATCTATATGACTGCTCTTCAATTGTTCAAAGTCAATCAATTTCTTTTTATAATTTCAATCCTCATCAATAAAATAACAAACTGCATTCAAAAAGAATAGATTGTTGATGTTTGTTTATACATTCACTGTCAGTGATATCTTCTGTTGTTTCTTCAACAGAAGTTCAAGTTGTTGCATATCATTATTGTAATATGTATTCAGAGAAGAGCAGAGACTGAATTGATGAGAAATTTGAATATATGAATTAAGCATTTGAAATAAAGTTCAAAATTCTGAGTTTTCAACAGCATGCAGTGGAAGATTCAAGAATATACATAGATATAGAAGTTGTTCTCAAAAGTTGTCTGATGAAAGAGTTGGAATTGAAAGATTGACATCAGTTTATTGTCATTTTCACATGTTTTCCTGCAAAATAGTACATAAGTGTTACCAAATATTGTTATCATTAATGAGAGTAGATGATATAAGTATCAGTTCATGAAGAATATTCTGATGTTTTTCTCTAAGCTGTAGACAATCAGTAGATTTCAAATGTTGTGTGATTTCTTCTGATTCATGTTCACTTCAGAATGGATGTTTTTGTATGAAGTTGTAATGATTACAGCAGAGAAATAGCTCTTCAGTGATCTTCACAGCAACTTGTTGAAAGTTTTTTCATAGATCTTCTTATTGTCTATACTGACTTTTTCATAGATTGTGTTGTTTTTCATCATCAAGAAAAAAGAAAGTATGCATTCATCAGACTTGAAAGAGCTCATTTTATGAGAACTTATAAATAATATAAATTGTTTGATTCACTCTTATTTCTATAAGATCTTGAATCTTCATTAAAGAAGGTGATGAATTCTCTGATTCAGCAATTACTGAAGTTGTCATGATGAATATAAATGATGAGAAATTATGTGTGGAATGAATTCTGAGGATAATAAAGTTAAGAAATTTGTTGAGTTTTTTTTTACTCCCTTTTCATTAACCCACTCTAATTGGTTAGAACACTAGTAGAATATATTTATAAACAACAACAAAATTATGATAAAATAGAAAAGAATGATAATTAAAATATTAAAGATATTATTAAGGTTTATAAGTATTGAAAAGTTGATTCATTAGATATATTATCTATCTCTAATATATCACAATTCCACAGTATGAATTTATCACCTTTCATTATTTACCAATACTATATGTAAAGTCACACACACCTTACAGTATACATACACATATATATATATATATATATCATGAGCATAATATCACTACAATAATATATTCTCACAACAAAGAATTGTATAATGTAAAATATCAAATAAAAAATTTGTAATCTCTGACAGATAATAATACAATTAATTTAATAAAAATATTAAAAAACAAATATGTAAAAAAAAAATTTTTTCTTAGATCATTTTCTCTTCTTCTTTGACTTTCTTCTTCTTCTTTTTCTTTTTTTTTTCTTTCTTTTTCTCTTCATTCTTCTGTAAGAGATGGTTGTAGGTATAATTATGAGAGTAGTGTGAAGTACGCATGTAGAATGTTAAGAAGGTAGCAATCTCTATTATTCAAAGCTAATCACTGATCTTCTAATATCTACAGATATCAGTGAGCATTATATAGACAATCATCATATACTACAGCTGTCTATGATGCTGTGCACTATATCTCTTCTCATTAATTCTGACATGTTCTGTGTTCTTCTATCATCATATAGCTATTTTCTAATATAGATATCTCCATTGCATCTATTACAATTATCTTTCTTCTTCAAAGATCTGATTCTCAGAGCTTCTTACTGCAACATGTGAAGTTCATAATATATGCTGCATGATTAATATTGTATAGAGTTCACAGAATCAGGCTGGATTAATTGTTGAGATTAATTCTGAAGTGTTGCTGTTTCAGAAGAACATTTTTCCATCTCTGATATCATTGCAGTTCAATCACAATTTAGACACAACTTCTGATCTCTTTTTTTTGACTTCTACACCAAAAATCACACTCCATTGAATATCATCATCAACATCATCATTAACAATTTTTTATTAAAAAAGAATACATCAATTTATCAAACAAAGTACACTGTATCTTTCTATGCAATTTTTATTGTGAAATTTGAAGTTTTGATTGTGTGGTTGTGTTTTTCATTTTGGGTTGAGTTTTGTGTTGTTGCAATTTCTTTGATCATCATTGCAATATTGATTTCAATCTTCAACATCTGTCTTTCTTTCTTGTTGTTTTTGCTTTTCCTCCTTCTTTGAATAAGGTCTTGGTACTAATTAAAGTTATGATAGAATGTCAGAACCAGCTGTTTCCATTGCTGATTTGAAGTCTATGAAGAATGATATGCTGTCTGTCATCAAGAACATTTACTTGGGTTGTCTGGAGAGATTGCAGAATTCTTTAGTATATTCTTGCTTTGTGAACAATGAACAAATATGCTGTCATGTCTGTCATATATCAAATAGAAGTTGTGCTGCTGTAAGTTTTCTTAAACTGAGATTGTTAAGAGTACTAACAGATTATAGATGTCTGAGCATTTTCACAAAATCAATCAATCTTTGATCAATGAATTTCACAAAATGCTGCTCTTCAACAAAGTTTCAGATGAGAGATTTGCTATATATCAAACTGTCATTGCAAGGTTTGTACTTGATATGCAGATCTACAAGAATGTAGATGAGATTCTAGAATTCTATATAAACTCTGATGATCTATTGTCACAGCAGAGTGTGGTATTCAATCATAGCAGCATTTCAGAAAGCATATTTTCACATTCTGTTATTACATTGATATCATCCTCACTGAGTCAAGATCTTGATACATTATTTGAGTCAGCTGATAATGTAGATGAAGATGAGAAAGTGAACAGTTTCATTGAAGTGTTAGAAAGAAACACAGCAGCATATTGCTGTCATTGTATTCAACATTTGATAACATCCCCTCACCATCATTGTGAGCCTGCTGAGAATCAATACAAAAAATGCAAGCACTGCTTGATGATGAAGCACATCTGCATTTCAATAAGTTATTATTCAAAACAGATGTTTTTACAGTATATAATATTAACTTTCTATTAGATGTCAGTGAATGTCATTGAATTGACTCAGGCAGTTATCAACACTGCTGAGGATTTAATTGTCACTGATGCAGATGTTTTGAATATTAACATTTTGCAGAGTGCTGTGACTGCAGTGGTTAGATTCTTTGCTGTGAAGATTCAGAAGATTCAACAAGACAGTTCTTCTGAAACTCTGACTGAAACAGTGATTGATGAGATCTCAGTGATTACATCATCAGTCACAGCTTTCAAGTCATTGTTGAAACATTGTGCTTCATCAGTTGAGGAAATCCAGAATAATAAGCAGATTTGTCTTGATGATAATTTCTTGAATGACACTGACCAAGCTGAGGCAGATCTATTTTTTAATCTCTGAGTGGAATAAGTATATTCAGCAGTTATTGTCATCTTTTTTGTTTTTGTTTACTGACTGACTTCTGATAGATTTTATTAAACTGTTTCAAGTACTTCTGACTGTTCATCAAGTTTTCCTCAGATTCTCAAGAATTATCTGTGTCTGTACAATCTTTTCATTTAACAAGATATTGTGTTTGACTGTGATACTGACACTTATCTAATATAGCTTCAATTTCTCATTTCTCTTACACATCTATAATTATCAGTTCTGCTTGCAGGATTTGTCTGTCACACATGTGATATGATTTGAGAAGAGAAATATGAAATATGAGATGAATTTCTTTATATTACAGTATGAGTTTCAGTTTGTACATCTGTGTACTGCAGATATCAATTATTTGAAAGAGACTCAAAAATTGATGATCTAGTTTGAGTGAGGATTGCAAGATGGATATATTTTTTGCATGCAGCATTACTCAGTTCTTTATCTTAAAGCTTTTTGATATATGACACTGATTGTAATACTTTTTCTCAGCTGCTTTGACAGCTTTCAGACATTCTCAGATTTTGTTCTTCACTTGCTTCATTTGTTTTATTTGTTTCATCACTGATTTTGATGCATCTGTGCTTGAAGGCTTCATGTCTATGCAAAGTTCAGTTGATCAGCTGATCATTGCTTCAGATGATATCATTTTTATCAATGTGTGGAAGATGTTGTTATATGCTCATTGTGTCAGAGGAATCCATTCTATTCAATTATCTTGCTGATAGCTGCAATATGTGTGAAGATAATGTTCAATCATCTGGTTCAATTGTTCTGTCTGGCCGTCGGTTTGCGGGTGGAATGCTGTTGATAATTTTCATTGAACATGAAGCAGATAACACAATGTCAATCAAAACTTGCTATTTATTAATGAATCTCAGTTGCTAATAATGTTCACAGATAGATCAAAGTTCTTTGCAACTCTTCATACAATAATGTTCATGAGTTCTTCTGCATCTAGCTCTGAAGATGTGGACACAATTATGGCTCATTTGATGAATAAATCAACAAATACAACAATAGCATTATAGATTTGACTTCTCTTTTTATTATCTGATAGACCTTCAATAAAGTCCATGCTAATTGTATATCATTTCTTATCTGGCACTGAATGTGATTGTAGCAACCCATACAGCTTGTGCTGTGGTATCTTGATGCATTGACAAACATTGCAAGTTCTCACATATTCTGCAATCTCATCACTCATATCATGTCACAAGTACTTGCATTTGATTGCTTTAATGGTTTTGTCACATTCAAAATGGCTATCTTGAGAATCATTGTGATTCATTTTCATTATTTCATGTCTTATGATCTTGTCTTGTAGTATATAGACTTTATCATCTTTTCTGAGCAGATCATCTTTATCTACTGCTCAGATTGAACAATTATCTACACTAGTATCATTCATCTCTAGTCTTCTGTGAAGTTCAGACATGTCAGTATCTCTATTCTGAATCTGCAGTAAGAGTTCAATGATAGATTCAACTATCTCTTTGTGATAGACTGTCTCAGACTCAAATATCTTGACAGTTAGAATCTGTGATATCAGAGTCTCTAGATTTAATTCTGTAACATCTGCAATCTCATTCTCATCCACAGATGTGTTCTTTATTCTGCAGAGATTGTTATCATTAATGACTATAAGCTTCTTCATTCAACAATTTTCATTAGCTTACAGATCTTTTTGCATCATCTTGACACATTGATCTAATTTTGTGTTTTCTTTTGTCTTTAGTGACTTAAAGATCCTCTTACACAGCTTCTTTTGTAGAGTAGAAAACTCTGTCAAGAAAGCTGTGTGTTTTACAAAATCTGAGCAACAACTTGATACATCTGTGAGATTATTTTTCTCAGAATGATGCTCTATTTCAAAATTGAATGCTGAGAGTATTTCCATTCAGTGAATCTGATGCTCATTTAGCTGCTTTGTTGTCATGAAACATCAGAGATTGACATGGTCAGATAAAACAGTTATCAGATGCCTGCTATTATATAAGTAGTGGCATCATTGTCTGAAAGCTTCTACAATCAGCAACATTTCTAGATTATATATTTGATAATGTCTTTCTGTTTCTGTGAGCTTTCTAGACCAAAACATGATTGAATGTCAGTGATCATCATTCATTAATTGTGATATTACTGCAGTGATTGCAACATCAGATCTGTCTGTTTCTATACAGAGTTTTCACTGCAGATCAAAATGAATCAACAATGATGCTTTTGTAAAGCATTCTTTTAACTGCAAAATTGTGTGCTTGCAGTTATTGTCTAACTGGACAGATGTGTTATTCTTCCCTCTTTTCATTTTGTAATCTTTTAACAATTCAGTCAGAGGTGCTGTTATTATTGAGAACTTGTATATGAATTGATGATAGAAATTGACAAATTCTAGAAATATTTGCAATTTATTTATAGTTTGTGGTTCTGATCAATCTAGAATTGTGTCAATGTGGTGTTTCTCAACAGTAATGCTCTGTGTGATAACCACAAAACCCAAAAATTCAATTTCTGTTGTGTGGAACATACACTTACTAAGTTTGGCATATAGTCTCCATCACCTTAACTGTTCCAGCACATTCTTAACATGGACAACATGTTTATCAAATGTGTTTGAATAGATTATGATATCATTGAGATAAGCCACACAATATACATCTAAAAGGTCACTGAGAGCTTTGTTGATATAAGATTGAAAGATCACAGAGATATTGATTAGCTCAAAAGATAAGACTAGATATTCAAAGTGTTCATATTGTGTTCAAAATGCTGTTTTTCATTCATTCTCTGCTCATATGCAAATTCTATGATATGTGTCTCTAAGGTTCAGTTGTGTATATATTTTGGCATCTGCTAATCTATCAAGTATTTCACTTATCAAGGACAGTGGATATTGATTCTTGACTGTTATTTCATTCAATTCTTGATAATCTACACAAAGATGCAGGGTTCCATTTTTCTTTGATGTGAATAACACTGATGTGCTGGCTGGGCTTTTGAATGAACATATTCAATTCTTCTCTAATATCTTTTTGATATATTCTTGAAGGACAGAGAGTTCTTGAGGTGATAAGTTATATATCAGTTGATATGAGGGTTTCTTGCCAGATTTGAGCTCTATGGCATGATCATGAGATGCATGTTCCACATCAGATATGTCTTCTTGAAATACATCAAAATAATCTTTATAATCATCTGGGATATTTGACTCAGTTGCTGCACTCACAGCTCATAATGATAAGACAGTGAATATAATATTGCCATCATCAATTAGTGTTGTGAATTCTTTAGCAGTATTCAGATGCATGTGGTTAATATTCAACATTTTTCTATAAATTCAGCATCTTCACACTCAGTTGATATCAGAGTTTGCAGCTTCCAATCATAGCATGCTCAAAATTACATCATATCTGCTAATGTTGATCTCTTTGAAATGGTGGAATCCTTCTCAGAGAATGTGTTCATCATTGATAATCTTCATTGCAGCTCTTTGTTGTTCATATGATTTAATCTTATGATTATCAACTACTTCCACTACTTTTGATTTATCTTCTGTCTTTGAGAAATATTTTGATGCTCAGATGTAAGATATGAAGTTCACATCTGTGTCAGAATCCACTAGCATCCACATCATCAACCATTCTGCTTCTGTCAGTATTCATGTATTCATCATCAATAATTGTTTATCTTGCAGTCTAGTTGTTCATACTCTCAATGCAGCAGCTGCTTCTACAATTGAAATTGTTGATTTTTTACTTATTGAACTTAGTTGTGCTTTTCAGAGTGTAATATTCAACAATCATTTGCAATATAACCCTTCTTATGACAGTGAGAATACTTCTTCATTCAGTTATATTTATCTTTCTTGATTTGTTCAGTTGAATCTGTTTGTTTCTCTTGTTTTCTCTTGTTCCGACAGTTGCTAGATTTATCAGAATGACACTGATTCTCTATGAATATCACAGGTTTTTCTTTGCAGATAGCATACTGTTGCTCTGACATATTTTTCTTGAGAGTCTGTAGAGTTCAAAGCAACTCTTTATAGTTCTGAGACTTCTGATTTTGATGATTGAGTTCTGTGTGTAATATCTTCAACATCTTACTACACAAGTTATCCATTCTTTGTTCTTTGCTATATGAGGGTAAGTAGTATTCTCAGTCTTCAAGATATTTAGAGAAATTGCATATTGATTGTCATTCTTGTTGCTTTGTATCTTGAAACTTTTGACTCATCAATCAGTGCTGGTTCTGTGGATTGTTAATTTGCATTTCTAGATGTGATAACATATCATCAAAAGTCAACAGTGTTGCTCCTCCATGTCTCTCATACAATGATACAAAATTCAACCATTTCTGCTTAATGTGGGTGTTAAGATAGAGTTTAGCATCATTTATCTTGTGTTTTTTCTTTTGATAATACTGACAGTGGTATGTAAAGAGAGTCAACATGCAATCTTTATAGTTCTTGAATTCTAATATATTTTTTCCTTGATAATAGTTCTTAATCTTCAATCTCAGTGGTGTTTCATTATCATCATCTGTATCATTCACAGATTGATTTTGCAGTGGTTCTGTGGTGGTATTCTGAGTTAATTGAGACTCAATGAGAGTATCTCCATAAATTTGCACTTTCAACTCATTGAGCTGCTGTTGCACATGCAGAATAGCTAATTGCTGCTCTTGTTCATGGATTTAATCATTCAACTGTTGCAAATGTGCATTGTGATCATTGAAGGCAGTAGAGGATTCAGATTGGTTTTCAAGGAATCTTGTATGTGTCAAGATCATCTTGTGTGTTTTAACTAATGTTGCATGCTTTATTGTAGATGTGTGTAACAACAGACCACTCAAATAAAGTTATGAGCAATTAGAATTGTAAGAGATGGTTGTAGATATAATTATGAGAGTAGTGTGAAGTATGCATGTAGAATGTTAAGAAGATAGCAATCTCTATTATTCAAAGCTAATCACTGATCTTCTAATATCTACAGATATTAGTGAGCATTATATAGATGACCACCACACACTACAGCTGTCTATGATATCATACACTATGTCTCTCCTCATTAATTCTGGCGTGTTCTGTGTTCTTCTATCGCCATATAGCTATTTTCTAATATAGATATCTCCGTTGCGTCTATTACAATTTCATAATTCAATTTTTCTCTTTCTTCTTCTCTCTTTTCTTCTTCTTCTCATCTGAGGAAACAATCATCTCAAAACCCTTCTCAGCTATCTTCTCAGATGAGAGAGAATTCTTCTCTTTTTTCATTAGATTTATTTAAACTTCAAAGTTCTACATCTTCTGATCTGCTGCCTCAGATTCTATCTTTGTAGTAAGTAAATTAGTATACTCAGAAAGCAATACTGTCTTCTCAATGTTCTGAATCATTGAGTGTATATGAGATCTAAACAAGGTCTCAATGCTCTGATTCTCTTCAGAAGTCTGCTAATCAATTAGACAACAGAATTGTTATCAAAAAATATTATCAATGAATATATTCAAAATACAATCTATCAGTTTGAGCTTTTTTGTCTCATAGACAAACACATTTTCAATCTTTTTCTGACAGTGCTTTTTCACAGCTGTCATCTTCTCAGCTCTTTTTCTTTTCATCTTAATTTCAAATCATTCTCATAAGCACTTCTGATTTCAGTGCTGCTGTATGAGCAACTTCACTGCTTTCTTCTTCAACTTCTCATATATTGAGTCATCAGCATCATTCCTTTCATAATATTAGTCAAATTTCAGCAGAAGTGTTATCCAAAATCATTATCAATCTACTTCATTATAAAGTTTTTTCAAGACAATATAATATGTCTTGTGATCAGCCTCTCCACACTTGAAGAATTCTTTCTCTTTCCTCTCAAGATGATGGTGATGCTTGCATGTTTTGATGATACATAGAGCCACCAAATGTTTCTTGAAAAGAAAGACAGATATATTTTCAGCAGAAGAGAGAAAGAGAAATACATTCTAATTGTAATGATGAAGATTTCTAGAGAAAATAATATATTCTTTTTATAAGTTACTATCCACACAGAAATGTGATGGAAAGAACAGAGATATATCAAAGAATTCAAGAAGAAAGAAAATCTACTTCTATATGTTATGAGAAATTACATATCTTATAGCAACACTGTTTGCATTTTTGTGCTACTTGTTGATATCACATACTGCATGCACTCTGCAAGTTATATTATGACTGAATGCAGATGAGATGTTTCTTTGTTGCTATGGAGATTATTTGTATATACAATCTCTCAGTTTAACATTCATATA
Source organism: Histoplasma ohiense (assembly GCA_017607445.1). NCBI lineage: Eukaryota > Fungi > Ascomycota > Eurotiomycetes > Onygenales > Ajellomycetaceae > Histoplasma > Histoplasma ohiense. The sequence goes on along the minus strand of JAEVHH010000003.1, from coordinate 5,730,322 downwards.
TATTTTTCTTTTTCTTTGTTCTTTCTCTCTTCTCTCTCTAACCCATCATAATTCTGCAGCAGTATGTTAATTATTAAAAACAATATGAATATCTCAATGTTTTCTGTGAATGAATACTGATTGATTAATTGATTCTATCTAGCAAATTCATTGCCACAAGTCTCTGTTTTTTTCTCTCTGAAATCTATATATCTATTTCCTGCATTCATCCCCTCTCACTTCTCAATTTCTCTCCTCTCACTCTCTGATTTCTCCCCCTCTTCCAACAAAAAAAAAAAAAAGTGAATAAGCAGAGTATGAAATTCAAAGTAATACTTTTTGATAATACTAGATACTGATATGAAAGTAGAAGCTATCTGTGAAATCTGTTATTATCAGAAGTCTGAGAATCTCATTTTTCTCAAGACTGCATTTGCATGTCTTGTCTGAGAGATTGATGAGAGAAAGTATCACTTTCAGCATTCTGCTCTCAATACTTTTCAAGTTGCTGTGGAGACAATGTTGGTCACACTTTTTGAGTGTATGATATCATGTGAAAACAGATGTAACAATATCTCACTAATCATTTCATAGATGATTTTAAGATTATGATTCATTGTGAATGAATGATTTTCACTGTGAGAGATATTAGATTGATGATGAAGATCACTGAAGAATTGAATAGTAATTTTTTTGATGATTATAGATTGAATAAATGAGTTTTATTTTATTTTTATTTTTTTTTTTTTATTATTTTTTTTTTGCTGAAGATTTTTGTTTTTTTTTTTTTATAATATTCTCAGTTGTTGTTTTTGTTTTTGTTTTTTAATTTTCAAAATGTCTACAGACATATAATGATATTTCTGTTGTGATATCAAAAAGATAATGATATTTGATAACACTCACATCATAATTAGCTACCATTCAGCATAAAGGTATATGTATTATGTAATTATGAGTAAGTCATGGTTCTGTTTGATCTCATTTTATAAAATGGGATCAAATGAGACTGTGATTCAGAAATCAAGATAAGAACAGTATTTGAGATCTAAATATTTTTTATAAACAGTGAAATGAGATCAGAGCTATAATACAAACAGTGTAAAATAACTGATTTGAAAAACAATATATGGAACCAGAACCAAAATATATGAGAATGAGATCAACACTAAAATTGATCATAATTTCATACATAATCACACGGTCAGTCTAGAGTGGGGAGAGAGAGTGAGTGATTTGTCTCTCTCATTTTCTTCATCTTTTGTTAATAAATATTTTGATTCCTCAGTGAAGTACATTCAATTGAAGAATTTTTTTTTTTTGATTTTATCAACAAATATATCAATGATTGTTTTCAGTGGAATTGTTTTCTATTCAGTATCAATAAGTGTTGAACATCTTATATTTTTATCTTTCAATTAAAGAAAGATGTTTGATGGTGATGATTTGTTGTCAATATATAGATTTATATCACATTCAATATTCTTCTTGAGTGAGGCTTGAGTGTGATGCACTTGAGTATTTTGATGATTTGACAGAGTTATGAATGATGATGTCAGATAGCAGAGCAATTATAACTGAAGAATTTACATTACAATGTATATACAATGAAAACTGAAATATGATGAATGTTGATATTTTCATGAAATGTGATGATGTGATTTGAATGTATAAGTATTTGACTTCAAAGAAAGACTATCAGCTGAACAGAGTGTAAGCAGCGGTATGAGAATTAGCTGCTTATATCACAAGAAGTTCTTAAGACTCTGCAAGAATTAAGTTGTAGAAAATAATATGGTAATATATCAGAGAGAATTTGAATTAATATCAATATTGTAGAATGTAGAGATCAAATTAAAACAAAATGATCTGCTGATCTCTAGAAGATTGAGTCAGCTGCTATCTATATATACAGTATCATAAACAGATTGAACTTTGCTATGATGTAGATGATGTAGTATGATGCAAGTGATAAGATAATACCTTGATTTCAAACTTGATATGATGTTGACAGTGCTATGTTCAGTGATGTCATATCTTTAGAGCAATCATCAATTTCAGTCTAGCACTGATAACTTAGTGCAGATTTCTTACAACTGCCCCCTCTGAAAGAGCCACTGTCCCAGCAGATCAAAAAATCATAGAGTAATTGTAGATAATTCACAATCATAAGCAACAGTGAATCTTTGTTGTTTCACTGATAACACAAAACTCATAGAAGTAAATAGAATCATAACTGACAACACAGAAGTAAATAGAATTATAGAACATGTGATTTCACAAAGAATATAGAGGATCAGAACCTCTGAGCAAATCTTGATTCTGATAAGAAAGGGAATTTGATATTATGAAAGAAGAATAAATTATAGATGGTGTTCTGAAGAGTTCTTTGAGTGTTTTTTTTAAATAGTTTTTTCATCAAGAGCATAATGCCCAGAATAATATCTTGGTTCTTTGCTTTTTCCTTTCAATCAGAGTTCAAAATCATAATGTAGCCTCATTAAACTTCTAAAACCTTGTAGAATAAAAAGGAGAAGAGTGCCACTAAGCTTCAAGAATCTTTCACAGTTTAAAGCAGAAGTGTAGATAAGTAGAAACTTCAAAATTTTTATAGAAAAAAATAGAAGAACTACTAATGTTGTGTTCTGAAACACTTCTTCTTAACAAGAGATTGATTTCAATTTATCTTCTCATATTCTTCAAGAAGGTTATGGGAATTCAAAAGATTATTAGAGAATTCTCAAGTGTTCTCAGTATTAGAATATTCTTTTCACTTGACAAGATATTGCTTCTTATTACAGTGCAATTGTTTATTCAAAATGGCTTCAATAAAATATTCTGTTCTGTCTTTGAGTAGAATGTCAGAAGATTTCTTAGATTCTTTATCTGATCTCTGATAATAGAGTTTCAACAAAGTAATATAGAAGACAGAATGTATAGATTCAAAGATTCTCAGAAGATCTACTCAATATACTTGCAATTTGATGATGTTCAGAATTGTAAATAGTTCAAATCATTTATCTTCAAGCTTGCAGTAAGATCTAGAAGTTGTTATATTCATGAAAAATAGAAGAACTTGATCTTCAATGACAAAGGATTTCTCTTGATGTCTTCTGTTATAGTATTCCACTTGCTTTTTGAAGGATTTTTGGACTTTGACTTGAAGATTGCTTTGTATCTCTTGTAATTTCTTCATCCTTGCTGTAGCTAAGGGCTCAAGATTGATAGGGGTTGCAGATTCAGATTCTTTATCAATTATCTTTCTCAGTGAAACAGAATTGTAATCTAGTAGTGCTCAAAACAGTGGCATATCAATAGATGCTTGAGAAACAGAATTGTAGATGAATTGTATCTGTGGAAGTAGATTCACTCAGTTATTCTGATGATAGTTTGAGTATGTTTGTAAATAGTTCTCTAATGTTTGATTCTGACATTCTGTTTGCTCATCAGTTTGAGGATGGAATGCTGTACTCAGGTTGTGCTTAACTCATAAATAATAACAGAATGTTGATCAGTAGTGACTGGTAAACAACTTATCTCTATCAGATATGATAGACAAAGATGAACCATAATTGCTTAGAATAGCATCTATAAACAACTCTGCAAAATCAGAAGCAGTAATTGAAGTCATGCAAGAGAAGTACTTAACTAGTTTAGTATAGCAGTTCAGTATGATCAAAATATTATCATAGATGATTCCCTTTCAAATTACTGATGATAATTCAACAATGAAATCCATAGCAAGAGAACTGAATAATCTAGTAGATATGAAGATTTTGACAAGTTGTCTGTATAATTTATACCTCTTAGCTTTAATATGCTGGCAGATATCACACTCTCTGACATACATTTCAATGTCTTTTTGAAGTGTATTCCAGTAATATTTGCAATGTAGAAGCTCTAAGATTCTGACAATATCAAAGTAATCTACTCAGAGATCATCATGATATATTTGTAATAACTTCTGAGTAATTGCTTTGCTAGAGAGAATGTAGATAACATGATTGTGATGTAGAAGTTCATGATCTTCATCTACTCATCAGATGATTGAAGAATCTCTGAAGATATTGAAGACTTCTCTAAGAGTTTCAGACTCTGCACTATTCTCAACTTTTTGACTTTGAGTTACAGTAAAGACATCCCTCTTCTGTAATTCTTTAATGAAGTCTAGAAGTTAATTAGTAGATGATTTGTAGCCTGTTTCATCCTCAGCAGCTTTCATTACTATTAGATGTGGCATGAAAAGTTCATGATCTTCAGTGTCAGTTTCAAAGAAATCTCAGAAATAAGAATACTCTGCAGAACAATCTGAGCTTCTCTGTACTGAAGATGATTTGATATCTACTAAGCTGTTCTGATCAGAGTCATGAAGTCTCTGATGGATTTTTTTCTGTAGAATCAGCAGCATTGACAGCTTTGAGTCTACATCTCCAGAGGAAATAACATAGTCTGAATATCTCAAAGATGAATCAGCAGGGTTTAGCCATTCTGATCAATAGATCATATAGAAATCATAAGCAGATAGCTCTTCCACTCAATGTGTCTGATGATTGTTCAAGCTTTTGATATTAAGAAAGTATTTCAGATTATCATGATTGATTATGATCTGAATTGAGTATGAATTGCCTTGCAGATAGTATCACCAGTGGTGAAATGATGTCACTATAATCAGAAGTTTCAAATTATAAATATCATAGTTTCTAGAAGCTTCAGAAAGCTTCTGTGAAAAGAATACAATGAATCTTCACTTTTTTCTTTGAGTAGACACTGAATTATCTATATCTCTGCTTCATTCTGATGCTATTTCTATAGCTTCTTGATAGGTTTCTGATACTGATTCTAGACATTGAAATAGAATACCAGCAATTCCATTCTTGCTTGCATTCATTTCAACTTGAGTTTCCTTCTGTGAATCATAATGAATCAGTAGAATAGCTTGTGCAAATGCTTCTTTCAAATTTACAAAAGCTTTTCTTGTTGAATCACTAAGTTGAAACTTAGTTTGCTTATCTATAGCATTTTGAAGAAGATCTGTAAGAGATGTGACTATCTGTGAAAAAGCATATATGAATCTGCAATAAAAGTTTGCAAATTCTATGAAAACTTGAATATCATGAACACCTTTAGATTCTGGCCAATTTAGAATAGTTTCAACTCAGTTGTGATCCATGGCTATATCAGTAGATGATACAATATAGCCAAGAAATTCAACCTCAGTAGTGAAAAAAATGCATTTGCTTTTCTTAGCATAAAGTTGATATTTTCATAAGTATTCAAAGATTAATCAGAGGTGTTTTGTATGATCTTCAGTATTTTGAGAATAGATAAGAATGTCATCAAGGTAAACAATGCAACAGATATCAACTAGACCTTTCAGCACTTCATTGATATAAGATTGAAATGTAGCAGAAGCATTACAGAGTCTTATAGACATAACTTGGAATTTGTAGCTGCTGTATTGAGTTCAAAACACTGTTTTCCATTCATCTTCTTCTACTATTTATATACAGTAGTAGGCATCTCAGAGATCTATTTTAGAGAAGATGATAGCACTCTGTAATTGATCTAACATTTCTTCAATATGAGGGATTGAATATCAATTCTTTATAGTTATCTTGTTAAGATCTTGATAATCTATGCAAAGATGTAGAGTTTCATTCTTTTTCTTTGTGAATACAATAGATGCAGCAGCAGGGCTCTTTGTAGAATGAATTCACTGCTGTGACAGCATTTCTTCTAGATATTTGCATAAGACATCTAGTTCTGCTATTGAGAGGTTGTATAAAAGTTCATAAGAAGATTTCTTTCTGTCTTGCAATCAAATATGATGTGATATGATGCAGTTCTCATTCAACTTGACTGCTGCTTCAGCAGAAAGATATCTTTAAATTCAGTTAAGAGATCTTGTAGATTTTGAGATAAAGTAGTTTTGTTAATAGAATATAGTTGTTTCAAAGAAGATTTGATATTGCTGTCTCAAAAGTAGAGTGGTGTTGTAGATGTTTCTTGTATAGAATGGATAAATTCTTCTGATTCTGTTATTTCAATTCTAGTATCTCTGATTCAATATCACCATGATAATGCTTTTCAATCAATTAAAGAATTGACTGTTTGTAATCATGAAAGATCTAGATAAAGATCTTCATCTGCTAGATTAACAGAATGAAAGCTAAGTTTGCTTGCTCAAGTTTCATCTAACTCATCAGTGGCTCTATGAGTAGTATTAATGATGTCATATTGATATTCTTATCATTCATCAGAATATTGCATTTGAGATGGTGGTCCAATCCATTTCCATTCTTTAGAAGTAGTATAAGTATAAGAGATATAATTGAAATCTGCTTCAGAATTGACTAGGCATTGAATCAGCTCAGAATCATTAGAGATGTTTAATTGAATAGTGATGTATATATGAAATCTATCATCTAGTCACTTCTCATCATTCTGAGTTTCAGTGATATGAGCTATCACAGATGTGGGTTTTGATTTATCTGTGGTTTGAGTTTATTTTTTCTTCTTATTACAATTCTTAAGAAGATGATCTGCCTCCTCACAGAATAGACAAAGATTATTATTCATACAGTGTTGATGTTTCTCTATAATAAGCTTTTCAGCTGAGATTAGATTTCATTGAGTCTTCAAAAAAGAGCTGTCAGAGAACTGTTTGATTCTGCATTTATCATCACTCTTCTGATATCTATTTTGTAAAGAGGATTTTTATTTGTTGTTACTTCTTCTAGCATGACTTCTATTAACAGCTTGAATTCATACAACTAGCACAATCAATTCAGTTTGATTGATAGAAGAATCATGATGAGTTTGAATTTGATTTTGTATTGCTGATGATAATTTAGCAAAGAATAATTGAGCAAATAGTTCTTCTATATTGATTGCTAGATCATTGTGAATCTCATTAAATCTGAAGATAAATTGTTGAATTGATTGATTCAGTGAATGCTTTAATTCTTCAAAGTGAATCACTGCTGTAAAGTCACAGTTGCAGATATTCTTCAGATCATTGTGCAGAAATTTCTTAAAGTTCTTTCATAAGAAAAATTGATTTAATCTTTCAAACTCTCTTTTTTTAGTAGCTTAAATAGTTTTGATTGTTTTCTGTAATCATTCTGAAGCATAAACAATCTTGACTTCATCAGTATTGTATTGAATTGGGTTCAACTTATATATGCATTTGAGAGCTTTTATGAATATATGATATTCATGTAGATTGCTGTCATAATAGACAGATGAATCAGCAAGCTGAATTTTCTGCTGATTAGCTGAGACAGATATTGCAGATGCTGCTAGCTCAATGACTGCTGATTGAGAAGTATTTGAGAATGAATCAATCTCAGATATGATGATTAAAATACTCAATTCTTGAAGAGATAAGAGATTGAGTGAATCAAACTGTAAACAGTGATATGAGAATTAGCTGCTTATATCACAAGAAGTTCTTAAGACTCTGCAAGAATTAAGTTGTAGAAGAGTTGGCTGATAAAGCTGCAAAAAGAGCCACTGAGTTAGAAGTCTGCTGTCAAAGAATTGTAACATGATCTTTTATTAAAAGAAGAATAAGAGAATTATGTTTACAAAAGTGGCAAGATGTCTGGTTCATGCAAAGAAAAAGTGTGCATTATTCCAGATTTGAAACTAAGCCAAAGTGGAAGACTTGCTCAATAAAGTGTAAGAAGAAACTTTTTGCTACAATAATGCAGCTAAAGCTTGGACATGGATATTTCAAATCATATTTAGCAAAGTTTAAAGATGATTTAAATGATCTATGTTCAGATTGTCAGTTATATGAAAATCCAGAGCATCTTCTGTTACTTTGTACAAAGTATTCAGAACTAAGATTGAGACTGAGAGAGAAGTATCAACTGAATCAGTTAAATTTGAGTTTGTTATTCAATACAAAAGCTGGAAATATGTTCTTAATTGAATATTTAAATGAGTCAAATGTTGCTACAAGAGCTTGTTTGAATAGTGTCACTTGATGATATTTAGATCAGTTGTTTTTGTTTATTTTATTTTGATCTTTTCTTTAACTTTGTTTATTGTTAATTTTCATTTGTTTCAAGCAGTTTGCTTCATTATTTGTTGATAATAGTCATTGCAAATGTTTTTTCTTTTCTGTTGATTTTTAATAGCTGCTGTCTTTTATAATATTTATTTCCTTTGTTTTGAAGTTGAGTTGTGCTAACCCATTGACATTCTTTTGATTTTATTTTTGAATTGAATAGTTTGAATAGTTGTTTGATTCTGGGCTGGAATTCTGTTAATGCATGTGTCAAATTGTTTTTGTATATTAGAATATTCTTGATTTGAAAAATCCTGAAGTATTTCAGGTAGATGTCATAGTCACTGACTGTATACATCTATAATTGAAGAATAATAATAATAATAATAATAATAATAATAATAATAAGTTGTAGAAGATAATATAGTAATATATTGAAGAAGATTTGAATTAATATCAATATTGTAGAATGTAGAGATTAAATTAAAACAGAATGATCTGCTGATCTCTAGAAGATTGAGTCAGCTGCTATCTATATACACAGTATTGTAAACAGATTGAACTTTGCTATGATGTAGATGGTGTAGTATGATGCAAGTGGTAAGATAATGCCTTGATTTCAAACTTGATATGACATTGGCAGTGCTATGTTCAGCAATGTCATATCTTTAGAGCAATCGCCAATTTCAGCCTAGCACTGATAACTTAGTGCGGGTTTCTTACACAGAGTTCAGCAGAGAGAGATGTACTTTAGAAGTAAGATGAGATAATGATTATTATATCATATAAAGTTGATATAGTTAACTACTAACTGAAGAAGTAGTGTTATGATTTTACACAGATGTGGATTGATTTCAGTGGAATTGAGTGAATGTTGAAAGTTCAAGTGATGAATACAGAGGCAATTGTGCTGAATGAGTATATTGTGAACAATTTCTATGAAAGTATGGTGATGAATTTGATATCAAGTGATTCAATATGTTGTGTGTTCCCACGGGCGACAGTGGAAAAATATTTGATGCAGATGATGAGAGTGCACAGACTTTTGAAAAGTGAAGAGCAGATGATGTTGAAGTATAAGAGTCAGAGATTCAATGATGTTAGATGAAATGACATGAATAGATCAGAAAAGAAATTCAGTGAGACATGTTGATTTGACAATCAGATGTATTGAAATGTTCCATGAGGTGTTCAATGAATGTCAAAGCAGTGAGTGATTGATGATGATGACATTGAATGAAGGCAGTTCAAGATGGGAGAATACTGGATAATGTGTTGCGAAGTTGAGTGATGCAGTGTGTTGAGATAGATCTGTGATGATGTGCAAACTCCAAGTCAGTTAATTCAAAAGAAGGGGGCCCCCAGCTCTGTTGAGAGAGAAGTTATAGGTATCTTATGCTTGCTGATGCCACGTGACTACATCTATTTCACCACGTAGGTATAACTTCTAAGAACCTCCGGATATCATATGGCTGATGTGGATGCAGTGAGCACTCTACATAACAAGATCTTCATACCACCGATTGATATCTGAATTTATGAGCTCCAGCATTGAGATTTGCATTTATATTTCTGTGCATCTGTAGTAGAGAGTGTTTTGCCAACATTCCCCTGAGCGCTTGCTTATAAAACTGGCCAAAAGTAACGGATTAGCGAGAGGGCAAGAAAATCAATATCAAGATTACCAGGTTGATCACCAAACACTTTTTTTTTTGTTTCTTTCACAGTGTGGTGTGTTTGTGCTTGCTTTCTTTTAGGTTTTCTTTCAGATTTTTTTAAGAGGTTTTCAGAATTTGAGAGTTGGAAGAAAGAAAGGGAAAAGAAGGCAAATAGAATGAATTATTAATGGAAAACAAGAGCGAATAGAGAGAAAGTAGATAAGAGTACAAAAGAAAAACAGAGTTATAACTCCCGCACGGCCATAAATAAAAAGAAAATATCAACAATCATCTATGCGAATGGAGGTTGATATGATAAGACAAGAAAAAAACAGTTCAATGCAGCCCCGACTCTACCAAACGAAATGGAGAAAACAGAAGGGTATTAGCCATTTCTCCAAAGCAGAAACTTGCAAACTTGCTTCGCACAACATAGAAACGAAGTAAATCCGGTTATGCTCGTGCAAGACAGATCATCCAACGAATGCCACGCTTTTGCAATTCCAAAGTTTCAATAAAAATAGGCAAAAAAAGGGGTTAAAACATTTTCCTTTTCACCTTTCAGTTTCCTCATTTTCGCCAAACACTCAGAAATTCGACGACGGGTTCACCCCGCCAGGGTGATGATACTGATCCAACGTGGATGTAAACGGGCTAGGACCCATTCCCACCGTCGAGGTTTCGTGGCTCGACGAGCCTACGGCAGTGCCTGCGTTCATCAGGTCGTCATCGTCGCCTACGCCGCGGGAGTTTCGCTTGCGACGCAGCCGCCATGCCACGAAGGCTAGGCCGCCCACGAGGATGGCACCGCCTACGCCAACGACGACACCGATGATGATTCGTTTGGACGAGTCGCTGAGGCCGGAGGAGGCGCGGCCGCCGTCATTGTCGTTGCTTAGGCCGGGGGCGGGGGATTGGCCTGGTGTTATGGTTGAGGCGGAGGTTTGTTCAAAAGTGCTGCCACTGATGGTGATGGTATTGGTGATGATAACGACGGAGGATTGTGTTGGTTGGGGGGAGTTGGTTCGCGGGGGAGGGGTGGTTCGGTTTGTTGTTTTGGTTGGAGTTTCGGGGCTAGTAGTTTTGGGAGGGGGTTCGTTTGTGCTTGGAGTGGTTGGATTTTCGGGCTGAGAGGTGGTTGGTGGTTCTGGCGTTGAGCTGGAAGTCGAGGAGGTTGTGGTCGTTGTTGGTGAGTCTGTTGGAGATGGGGAGTCTGTTTGTGACTCGTCGACGCTGACCACCTGTCTCTTTCTGCCATTATTTGAATTCTCCGCGCCAGCAATGGCGATGGCCAGAAGGAGGGCTGAGAGCAGCAAAAGGGAAAAGGAGGGTGTCCACCGCATCGTGGCTGGCGGCAGCGACTGGCGGACTAAATGGTTGGAGGAGCAAGGGAGCGTTACTCGCGACCCCCAAGACAAGAACCCAGCACCCACAGAAATATAGGAAGAGAGCTCTGTATAGACGTTGCCCTTATACGTAGGGTGATGAAATAGGCATCAAACGAATGGCGAAGGAAGAAGAAAAAGGAGAGTGATAGAGAGAACGACGGATGGACAGAGATGGAGGTCTGAACACAGAAAGGGAGCAAGTCAGGAAGTGGTGAGCCAACTGCCCAGGCGGACATTGCGAGGTCACAGGAGAAAAAAAACGGCGCAGCAAGTGCCGGAAAAATACCGGGAAAATACCGGAAAATACCACTCGTTCGCCCTATGGGTGGAATAGCGCTTCCACACCATACATACCGTACATACGGTGTACGCCTCCAGCAACTCTGAGACAGTAGCCCCTGTCTAGACCACCCGATTAGGATAAGTCCATACCGGATGCATACATCGTGCCATTTTAAGTTCCCCACCCCTGGAACCGGCCCGTTTTCATTGGCTGACAGGGGAGCATTCCCCTGTCAGTTGTATCCGCACTAAGTTCTACTGAGTCTAGTACAGGTATTGATAAACAAGCTGGAGGCTGTGCAAATAAAAATACAACACACAAAACTAGTTGATGCACATCATGCACATGAACCATGATGATCGGCGCGAAAAAAAAAACTTTCCACCACTCCACCTTTGCAGGATGATGGTGTGCATGCCTAAGGTAGTTTTTCTCTCTCGGCCATGGCAAGGGCAACAGGTCTCCAATCCCACTATGATTCTGTACATACAAGTAACAGATTGCCTTTCGATATGGACACTGCATTTTTATCTATTCCGGTCTAAGCTGACTCTACCTAGATACATACGTCATTAGAGCTTCAAGAGCCCTGTAGAAAAATGCTGAAGGTGCTAAATTTAATAGTCAGCTGAGCTGGGTTAAATCTGTTTAAATAGAATCGTCTTTTTGGGAGCGGCTGTTTCGGGAAACGAGTGCTCCTTTTGCAGTGCAGCAGAGTTCGTCGCTTGGAGCCATACGCATATGCATATATAGAGGCTGGCCCCTCTCCCCTTCGCTCGGCCGTCAGCTTCGATACCTCGAGTCCTCCGTGCGTGCACAGTACATCTTCAGACGGTGTTGTTGCTTGAACTCACCAGATGCTTTGTTTGCCAGTCCCACCGCCACCATCCATCCATTCTCCTCCATTTTTGCCACCTATTCTTCGCCTACTCTTTCAGCGGACGGAAAACTCCGTCCCTACCCTGTTATGTATGTGTGACGGTTGGTCGCGGAGTTTCTGGCTCGCCACTCAGCTTCTGCTGAACTTCGACCGCACTTGCCACCCGGCGGACGGACAAGGTGATTGATTCTTCACAGCGTCGTCTTCCTACCTACCTGCTGTTCCACCAATGTTGGTGGTGATATGGCAATACATTGGATGCCCTGATATCCCTCCCGACGGCAGGCGCAGTAAGGCAAAGACAAGCCATTTTGAATATGAGTATATTCACAAATATCTTTCGTTCCTTGAGATGTAAAAATCTCGAGCAAAACATCTGTGTATTACACAGCAGACTTTTGAGAAATTCTTATGAATCATCACATTTTATAGCATCTATAAAGAAGCTCCTGTCGCTTGGGCGCGCGAAACAATTTCTTCTCCAGTTACTTTTGTGTGTTTGAACTTCCTTCACACACTGAAAATAATACATACAGATAGATTGACTATGATCGTTTTTCAAATCAGATAATACTTTTCTCACCTGTTGATCTTCAGATTTTCAATCAAAAAAATCCGCTTCTCTCTGTGAGCGATACGTTCTTTTATAAGGAGCTTGAGAATGACGAACGAATGTGGTGATTCATCAGACTGAGAAGTCTACCAAGATCGGGTCATCTATCAAAGAGTTGAAATAGCTGTAACGATAGGCGTATTGGGCGCGGCAGGCAGGAAGCCAACCGTCTTATGGTCTTTTGAGCCTAGGTGGTTAGCACTGTATTCCTGGCCGGTGCCTGATCATTACAGCAGCTACCATTCATCTGATTTCGATGATGCCAGATTATATGATCGAACGCATGACGATTGCAGAGCCCCAGGAGATCATCATGTGGACATAAGTGGAATTAAGTAGCTGATATCGGAAGTTTTGAAATGGTGATCAATTCCTGCCAAATCAAAGTGATATTTCCTTGTTTTTGGTCTAAGTTCTATCCTTCTTTTAAAGACTTGACATTTTGTTGCTCTGGAACTTCTCCTCAGGGGTTGTGATCTCATGATGGACATCTTGTTGCAGAGTTAGGATCTGTGCTGATGCCACCACCACCTGGTCTTATGCACTAGAGCAGAGTTTGTCCAATATTCTGGCATGAAAATGGTAAAAATGTCCACAAAAACAAAGTTACATCTAGTATATTCACATGAGTAGCTTCCTGCGAAAGCTAATATAGGAAAATGGAAAAACAAAAGTCATCCCCATGCTCGACATCACCCTCGAGAAACTTGCCGCGGAGAATATCCAAGACGCAGAAGATAGTGAGAAGGAAAGATTCCTACACTTTCGTCGTAGGATCCTCCGCGGCTGCCTGAGGAGCGACTGAGTGTTAAGGATCTCATCTTTGATCCGTGGCTAACTGACAGTCTCGGTGTCACCGATGGACAGCAGAACTACTTGAAGGAGCACTGGCTCGAAGCAAATGGAGAGGAACTAGGGGACATTGCTAACTAGGCAAGTTGAGCTCAACGTGTTGGTTTCGGGACAAGGGTTGGCTGTATGCGAATTGCTTGCATCGCTGAAGGAGGAGGCAATGGAGTTTCTTTTTCGTCGGCCTTGGTGGTGGCAGCTGGACTATTCAGGCTCTCTTGCGGTAAAGACTACAAACTCTTTTACCAATTCTAAGCCCCTGAAACTGAATGGTTGGTGCAGTCGCTTGATTGGGGAATGAGGACTTGAAATAGAACGTGAACGGTTTCCCTCACCCTTTGATCAGTATTCAAACTCTATCAGGCAGCTAAGTTTTGTGTTGGTATGTTTTCTTACCTGTCAAGATCGATATTGAATGCTTTTATTTTAAACGCCGGCGCCATTCGTTCCAAATACCACACCGTCCTAAGCAACTTGGAAGAAAACGAAACTGGCCCCCTGAGTCCTTATCTGACTCTTTAGCGGCTGGCAACTGCCCTTTCCGAGACGCACGATATGCTACTCATGAGTTCGACAGGCATATTGAGCGAGGGAAATTGGAATATGACCGTAAAGCCTCCTCCATGTTTAATAGCCTGAGAAAAAATATTGTTCCTCCTCTCTCATCAGGAGAGCAGAAGCATGTAATTTAGACAAATATCAGTTAAAGAAAAAAATGCGTTTACAGTGAATTACAATCACATGTTTGAAATGAAGATATGTCGCAAGATGCTTTGTGTATCAAAATGTGAAGTAAATAAATAGTACGATGTGTAAAAGTATACGGAATCAAAAAGGGGGACAGAAGGAAATAAATTCCCAGCTCCAGCAGGTATATATTGTATCACAAAATTAAAATTTCTATTATTATCCTCATTGAATTCCCCTTCTATCCCTTTTTCTTCTCTTCACTTACGGACTCGCCCTTCAGAGTCTTCGATGAAGTCGCTGACGGGCTCATTAACCAAGTTTGCTGGATGAGTTTCCACGTGCACCACAGATATAAAATGCCAAACCCGGATGCTCCGATTAAAACGTTAAGCACAACCCATAAATCCGGCTTCCCCGCCGGTGTAGCGACAAAGGCTTCAAGAACGTGCCAGAATATGATAGCTGAATAATAAACCAAATGCAATATCTTCGTGAGAATATGTAAATTCCCGGGGCCGTTTTGAGCCGCTTGAGAGGGCGCGGCCGATTCATGCCAATATAGGTCTAGCGACGTTGGTGGGAGGCCAAGCAGGTATGCCCACAGCAGAATGAGGACGAAGTATGGAACGCGCAATTCATCGCGTCGTAAGAGCGGGAAGAGGGTCCACGCGCCAAGCATGTTCGCCCAGCCAACCCATGCCCGTGTTTCTTTGCTTAAGCCGCGCTCGCTGCCAAAAAGTAGGGTCATGGGGAGGAGTGGTAACAAGATGCTCTTTTCATGGACTTGAAAGGAGCATAGGAAAAATCCCCATGCCGTGCTTGCTAGTGCTGGTAGAAGAAGTGTCGGCCGAGGATATAGGGCGATGAGCGTGCACGGCGTCGAGATCATTAGAATGGTGGCTCCAAGTGACGCACGTTGGAGTAAGGCTGACGGGAAACGGTTCAGTTTGTAAAATGTGTGGATAGTGCACCAGAAATTAGCAACCTTGTCTTCAAACAAGCCCCTGGCAAACGGGAATATGCGATGGATTGCCTGCGCGAGCTGCAGGACTGGAGGAAAAATCCACGAGGATTCATCCAGCTGCACTGGAAGGCTTTGGAGGAGAGGCGGACTGGGCAGTGACAGCTCAATGCCGCGGTATTTGTTATAGAGAGGCATGATTATGAACGGAGCGAATATCAGGCCGAATGTAAGGATCGTGGCCAGACTAATGCTGATTAAACGGCCAATTCTCACGCGTAGTGAAAAGCAGGAGCCAAGCATGAAGGCGAATATCGTTGGGGCAAAATACAATGCCATTTGCTTGAAGCACAGGGACGATACGAAGAACAAACAGGCCCAGAGCATCCGGTTGGCGAACATGCTTTCCAATGCTGCCACAACTAGCCCGAGCATAACGGTATTGTATTGGAAATGTCCATGGTCTACAAGAATAGTGGCAGGCTGCATAAGGATGGCAACAAGTGCAATGGAAGAAGCCCAGGCATGAGTTCCTTGCATTCGAGAGTATCTCCTAAGAAATATAACAACGGCAGGGATGTAAACGAGGTACTCGGAGACCACGACTGTCGCACGCATATAGACTTTGAGCAAAGGGCCTTCAACTCCACGGGAGTCATCCAGGACAAACCATGACGGGTCAATGACCGAACCGCTATCTAATATCAGCAACAGATCAAAGATATCTAGACGAGTTTAGATTCTTACAATTTACCCAAAAGCCAACTGTGATAAGCAGTAAGGGGAGGGTAGTCCAGACCCCACCATTGTAAGTCATAGAAGTACCATAGCGACAACGGTAGATGGGTGGTGATTTCCATCCAGTGTCGCTGAGCCTCAAAGTCACCGTACATTGGAGGAGTGTTTTGGCCTGAGGTATTTCATATATTTAGTTTCATTTTCGAAATTCAATTGGGGGGATGACTTAAAGCTCACCAGAATATCCCCATAGGCCCGTGGACCAGCGGAATAGCCCAACGACCATCAGAATCAGAGGTAGCACAACCCATTGGGATACACCAGCACGAGCTGTCCATAAAAACGACACGAGTGGAAATGTGGGAGAAGGCTGAGTTGCATCTGTGTTGGTGATAAGATCGATGTTTGAGTGGGGAGCGGTTGTTGATAGCAATCTCCTCTTCTTTCGCGGGCGATGTGAAGGTGACAGACTTGGGGAGGGGCCCATTGTGTGTCAATTGACGACGACCATTGGTGGTGTTATTTTGAAGAGAATCGACGACAATAGATGGGTCCCTGTGCAAGTCAATCAATTATCGTTGAGGTCGTCGGAGTTGCACCTGGCAAGCTCCAACGCGAAGTGATGAGATGGCTACCGAGGTCCTGTGGGTAAATTGAGCTTGGATCAAGCCGCTAACTTACTTTGTTCTAGTGTAGCTCGTGGATGAACTGCCGGCGTTTTAGCGCGCCAAGTTTCCCAAAAGCGGTGAGCAAAATTTCCAGCCGCCGAATTGATTTTTCCGGAAAAATCGATATATTTTTTGTGTCCTCCATCTTTTTTGCGTCTTCCATTTCTTTGAACAAGTTTTCCTTCTCGAACCAAGATATCTGTGGGAGTTTGCCTGTGGATCTAGAGAGATAAAGACTGGACCCGGTGCTGTCTTTTCTCCTTTTCTGTCCCGATACAAATTTAGGCTTGCTGCAAGTATTTCCGTACCTGTGGGCTTTCTGAACTTCTGAGGGCTGTGGGCTTTTCTTGAAAACCATACTGCAAAATTTCTTGTGGGACTTTCACTTGTGGGTTCTATAGACGGAGCAAGTATTTGCCTGTCTGTCATCTGTGGGCTTGAAACTAGTGGGTAACTGAGGGCAAACCATTTGCGGGTATTTTCGAGACAGAGATCTCGAGTTCAATAGGACGTATAACAGCCATCTAATAGCTGTTTGTTGCTTGCTGTTCGACTGAGGGCTCAAATTGTCGCAAATACAAACCAAATACACAGTGGGTACTGAGGGTACTTTCAGAGGTTGCTGCACAGATTTTGTTCCACTACCTGTTTGACTTGACATTACGACAATGTGAGTGCTACTCTCCTTTCTATCTTGTATTTTTTCACAGTTCCTTTATCTCTCTATTCTGGAATCGCGAGATTTAACCATGGCTAGATGAAGATGTCGAAAATAAAATCATCATCGAAGACTAGCAAAGGAGAGGACAAGGTTGTGTCCAAGGTTAAGAATGGCTCTGTGACAAAGGGTTCTGTCGCTCCAAAATCAAAGGTCAAAGAGATGGCCAAGAAAATTGTCAAGGAAGACAAGAAATCTAAGAAGAGGGAGCCATCACCTTCGGAATCGGAGTCAGAGAGCGAGTCCAGCGATGGCACCGAGGCCTCTAGCAGCGAAAGTGAGAGTGAAAGCGAGACAGAGACAAAACCTGCTCCCGCTAAAGCCGCCACCAAGACTGCCAGAGTTGAGCCCGAATCCGAATCCGAATCCGATTCCGATTCCGATTCTGAATCGGAGGAATCATCCTCGTCCGAGGATGAGAAACCTGCTACCAACGGCAAGAAGGTGGAGACAAGTGAGAGCAATGAATCTGAATCCGAAAGTGACTCTGATTCTGATTCTAACTCTGACTCCGAAGCTTCCGCTACTGAAGATACGAAACCAGCTGCCAAAGCTGTAGCAAAGGTAAGCGAAAGTTACACTGGTGACACGCTTCAACAAAAAGTCATTGCTAATTGTCTACAGGAATCAGCTATAGAGGAGTCTGATAACGACAGCGACGACAACGATAGTTCCGAGGGATCCGAGGAAGATTCATCCGATGAATCATCCGATGATTCGGCTGAGGAATCAGAAGAAGCAGAAAACGCTGAGGCTGAGAAGCCATCTTCCAAGTCTCAGAAGCGCAAGGCTGAAGACGAGGAGGAGGAGGTCGCCGCACCCAAGAAAACAAAGGTGGATTCCAATGAAGGTGGGAACCTCTTCATCGGTAACCTGTCATGGAATGTCGACGAAGAATGGCTCCGATCCGAGTTCGAGGAATTCGGTGAGCTTGCTGGTGTGCGCATTGTTACCGACCGCGACAGTGGCAGGTCGAGAGGGTAAGCTGGAAACTTTACCATCACTATAGGCAACATGTAAACTGACATGATGATCCCCTATGCATAGTTTCGGATATGTTGAGTTCACCAACGCTGCGGATGCGGCGAAAGCTCACGCAGCCAAAAAGGATGCGGAGCTCGACGGCCGTAAACTGAACGTCGATTTCGCCAACGGTCGTTCCAGTGCTGCCCCAAAAGAGCGTGCGCAGTCCCGCGCTCAAAACTTCGGTGACCAGACGAGCCCCGAGAGTGATACCTTGTTCATCGGTAACATCGCATTTAGCGCAAACGAGAACATGATCTCCGAGGCCTTCGCGGAACATGGATCGATTCTTGGTGTGCGTCTCCCCACCGACCCAGAGTCTGGCCGTCCCAAAGGCTTTGGCTACGTACAGTTCTCGTCGGTCGATGAGGCGCGTTCCGCTTTCCAGGCCCTCAATGGTGCTGACCTTGGAGGGCGTTCGATGCGCCTCGATTTCAGCTCCCCTCGCCAGAACTCTGGAGGTGGTGGACGTGGTGGAGGTGGTCGCGGTGGCGGTCGTGGTGGTGCCCGCGGTGGACGTGGTGGTGGAGGTCGTGGTCGTGGTGCTCCCCGTGGAGGCCGTGGTGGCAGCACCAATCGTGGTGGATTTGGCGACTACAGCGGTACGAAGACCACATTTGATTAGATCACACGAAATGCTTTCGGTGGTGAATTCTCCATATGTCAAGGATGTTTTGAATTGACGATTTCAGTTGGCGCCATGGAATGACTCCCTCCCGCCATAGGTAATGTATGATATACCTGTTTTGGCTTTGTTTTGTTTATTCTGGCTTCTGTTCATGTTTATTTTGTCTTTAACCCTCTCCCCCCTAAAAGTTCTTATTTTGGTTTAGTGCAGAGGTAATTCCTTGGACCCGTTTATAACCTCGATATTATGATTTCGATTATATAGTTGTTCTATAAGTACTCAATTCAGATGTAACTCTTATCTTATCGTCACAAATACGCAGCTCTAACC
Source organism: Histoplasma ohiense (assembly GCA_017607445.1). Classification (NCBI taxonomy): domain Eukaryota; kingdom Fungi; phylum Ascomycota; class Eurotiomycetes; order Onygenales; family Ajellomycetaceae; genus Histoplasma; species Histoplasma ohiense. The sequence goes on along the minus strand of JAEVHH010000003.1, from coordinate 5,710,899 downwards.
TAAACTTATTTGAGGAAGCGGGGCATCCCACGTGATGCAGCTCTATAACTTAAATTCTATATGCCCACACACTTTATTGCCCTAAATCCACGCATCCCTCTCTCTTACTGGACGAAACCAACACGTAATCCAGCAATTGAGGGTAGGATGAGCCACCACCACAGCTCCACCGGCAAATACCACGCACTGCGTCATGGTCACCGCCCATCTCCCCTTTGGCTCGTCTTTCCACGTCTCCTCACCTCTTATATTTATCGTCAACTTCAACTTCTTTAACATTTCTTCCGCATCTGTCCCACCTCTTTCCTCTTCTCCTTGTCTCCTTTGTTCGTACTTTCTACGAGGGTGCTGGTTGCGATACGGTTATCGCGCATACCATACCACTTACTTTCCCTCATCTGCTTCGTATTATCACCTGAGGAATACCACGGGGCCATCCAGTGGACATCCGGTCTCTGGCTTCTACCCCCCTTTACACAACCAGCTGTACAGTCCTCTGTTATTCAATTGTTATTTTCTTTGTGGTTGATTTCCCTCTAGCGTGCTATCTCCTCTCAGTCGCCAATTTAGTATCAGTGCACGATTATCTCTTGGCCCTTTATATATAAAGCCTCTTCTTCCTACTTCCATCCTACCAACGTCGTTAGACCAGAAACCGTTAAAGTGCAGGGCATATTCTTTCATTTCCTCCACGGCCAGGACTCACCATGCAGCCGAACCACCTTGAGCCTCATCGGACTAATCTCGACGGGAACCAGGAACGTTCGCTACATGGCCCCAGAGATACCGCCACGGCAACTACGTCACGAGAAACTGTGATTCCATCACAAAATACGTCTGGTGGACGACATACCAGATCAGAAGGTATGTGTGTAGCTAGCGAGTGACGAACACGAAGTGATAGACACTCCCGATCAAGTATCAAGCATGCATACTGATCGGCCGTACTTTCTTCTTGAACTTTCCATCTCTTTAATTATCTTTAATGCTCGCTATATTTTGTTCGTTCAACATGTACTCATTTAGTTACTATACAGATTCGTGGATAGAAATTGCGTCTCAACCGTCATCCTCTTCCCTATCTTCTGTCACTGCAAGCGATGATATTGTCACGACAGGGCTTCGGGTACGGCAGCGACGCCACCAAAGAATCCACCGCCACGCATCTGCGACAGGTAATTTAAATTCTCATTACTCGCGCCGCTCTCCCAGTGTCCCAGGAAGTAGTCAAGATGAATATGAAGAGAGTGAGAGCGAGTCAGACCGGGTTCTGAGCAGCTCAAATGAGGATCTCTCACGCGGAAATGCGATGCTATATCGTGGGAATTTATCAACATCTGAGGTCGCAATTTCAAGCGATGAAGATGACAACTCTACCGCTCTTGGTTTGACCTCGAACCCACCAACTTTCACTCCGCAGCCAAATGCATTTTCACACCCTCCCGCCTCGCAAACCCAACGATCGAGACCGTCCGCTTTTACTACAAATCCGATATCAGCGCCTCCTAGCTTCAGGGCTAGATCAAGGAGAAACTCGCGCTCCAACCTACACCCTGCACGACATTCGCGCCAGCATCAACATTCCCCTTACAATATGATATCCCCTTCCTACCAAGCCGATAACGATGCTGCTCTACGAGCAAGCCTTTCCACTCTTCTATCCTGCGCAGCCGCGGCTCGTGGGTTGCCCAAGCAAGACTCCCGACCCCCAACAACCGAGAGAACCGAACCTTCGGCCTTTCGATTAGTTCCCGAATCTATTGCTCTGGGAGAGGACCACAGCCAAGAATGTGCCAGGACGATAGCACCCACCTTTAGTAACATCCCGGGACACAGTCACAACCCAAGTTCCTCATCCTCTAAACGTGCTGCGTCGCCCGATTCAGCCCATAAAGCAAGACGAAAAACCAACTCGTCTCGCAATCACTCTCCGTCCTCAAAGCGGTCGCGCCGTGTGCCTATGTCTCAGAGCTCATCCATCATCAGCCCCACCGTTATGACCTGGGTAATCAGCGCTGGTGTGGTTGTTTTGTTCTCTGCCATCAGTTTCTCCGCTGGATACGTACTAGGGCGAGAAATAGGCCATGCTGAACATGGTCTTGGGTCTACTGGACTTGATGGATTCATCAATGGGAACAGTTCGGGGAATGATCGTTTATCAAGTATCAAGGCTGGGGCTGGCTGCGGGAAGGAAGCGGTGAAAGGCGGATTGAAAAAATTTGGATGGGTTGGCGGTGGCGCGGGGTCCAGTATCAGTGCTTGAAACCAGCCATAATGCCTTCTCGTCAACCTCAAGTATCCTTCAAAACCTCGAGGGGACGGTATTCTGTTCTCTCCAGGACGATGGAAGTTTTCACAATCCTGCTCGTCATCTCAACTTAACCCGGATTTTTTCAACACACGCATCTAAATTTATAGCAATGCAGCTACCTCCCGGACCGCCTAGCGAAATTTTCGTCCGGATCAATAGCCATAGAAACGGGAACCAGGAAACAGACCGACATTGCGTTTTCTTCTGCTAGATGAACCTTACGCAATAGTGGTGGTCACGGTTTTCCACTGTCGACATCGGGATGAAGAGGGCTTATTTAAACATAATTTCTGCTGGCGTTCATTCCATGCTCCCTGTTGGTTTCTGAGTTATTCATCTTTCTTGTCATGGTATCTTGTTTTTTCTATTGGGGTCGCAACATCCATGATTAGCACACTAGTTTTACGTTACCTTGTGAGGGGTTCCTTCCCTCTATTTTCTATTTACCTTTCAGCCTTTTCTTGTTCCTATCATTCTCCATTCTCCATTCCTCAATTTCTGCATATTCGCTAGCCTTACGTCACATTGCATAGTTAATTTTTGCATACTACCGTTTTATTTCGATCGTTTTATTTCTACCCAGATATTTATCACTTAGTAACTTTATATCCTCATTGCCAACGAATATGAGTTTATTTTCTGCGCTACCTCTTTAGACTTTTTGCATCCAGTCTCTTGAATTACTACGTATGTATTTGAAGATCGAGGGGAGACTTGGAATTGATAAATTGCTACAAACCGTAGAGAGTAGGCGGGGATCATTCTTGAATGAACGTATATTTATATAGTGGAAGTGGAGATCTTCTATTTTACATCCTTTTCATGGACAATATAAGGAAAAAAGACATACGGCAAGGTTGGAGGGAGTGGAAGCCACTTCCCGAATAATGGTTTGCATGTATAAAAAAAAATTGACCAAAAACGAGAAAATATATATATATATCAAGACCCTTTCATATTGACGCCTTAACGTAACGCGCCAGAAGTATGAATTGTCAAATTCCAAAATTCAAACTTTTAAAAAGAAGTGAAAATGAAAGCAAAACCACCCTATCGTACACTCGCGAATAGTTGAGCTGCAGCCCATCTCATCCCGATAATCTCTACCCTGCCCCCCCTCCCCAAAATATAACACAGAAACAACCTCGAACAACCCGATTTGTTCTTTACAGCATATATTCCACCGCGAGCCCCGACATTTTCGTTCCATTTTCTAAATCTTGAATCCAAACCCAGCCATGCAGCTCTTATACTGCTCTATGAGCGGTCGGCATTCTTGCTGCGCGGCATCGTCTGATTTGGAAAAGAGCATGCAGTCATCGCGGGCGGCTTTTTCGGTTTTGCAGACGCAACATGGCTATGGAAGGCCGTTTTAATACAAATATCTGTGTTAGACAATAATAGGCTATTGGCAGGTGGGAGCAGTACCACGGGGCGGTGGATTCGGTGCCTGACTGGGTTGACCGATGGCTGTGATGGGTGCGGTTGGAGCGGGGACAGGAGGGTAAGCAGGACCCCCCCATACGTACCTTAGGTTTTGAGGATGATTCAGCAGAGCTAGATGTAGAGGAATTGAGAGCTGATGGAGAAGCTGGGTAAGACGGGTTAGCGAGCGCTTGTTCCCGTGTATGGATGGCTTTCAAATTGGAAAACTCACCGGTGGAAATAGACGTGAATGCTGGAAGCGACATTGTTGAGAGGTAGATGCCGACGAAGCTGATATCGGTGAGCAAGCGCCAGAGGGGCGTAAAAGGTTTTAAGTGATGTACAGTTAGTGAATTGGCAAATAGCTTGTTGACTTTGCGAAACTAGGTTGCAAACAAAGCTCGGAGACCGGAATATCAGTCTTACCGAGGCAACTGGGACTTCCCGTCCTGGTGTGGATCCGGACCACATAAACAATGCAAAGTACAAAATTTCGTTCAACGTTTTCTATCCTCTGGCTTGTACATTCACCCTTCTGATTCCCCCTTCTAATAGCAGCTGGCTTGCTGGAATACTCACGCTGATATTTTTCTTACTCCTCCTGAACGATCGTGTCCTTGCACAGCAATATTTACCCCGCCATGACCCCTCCACATACCCTCTTTGTCATTGGGGTCAAAGGCCAGAGATTTGACTCCAAGAGAGAAATCCTTGAAAAGGAAAAGGGAATATTGGAAGGGGAGAGACGCCAGTTGCAGGCGAAACAGGATAAAGAAACAAAATTGAAGAAAATCGAAGATGAGATCAGACAGATCGACGCTGAGCTCAAAAAGGTGGACGACGATCGCCTTGAGGATCTTGAAAAATATATTGAACCTCTCATCAACACTGACGATGTCTTCACTGAGGTACACCTTGGGGGTAACTCATACAGCCCCGATGCATGTAGGAAACTGGGACTGCTTTTGCGCAAACAGAAAAACTTAGAAACCATACGACTGGACGATCTTTTCACCGGTCGACTGCTTAGCGAAATCCCTACCGCGCTCTACTCCCTCCTCAGACCTCTCCTTGACGTCCACACGCTGCAAACCGTCGATCTCAGCGATAACGCATTCGGCGTGAATACCAAAGATCCCCTCGTCGAGTTTCTAAGAGCTCACCTCCCCCTCCGCCACCTGATATTGAACAACAATGGCCTAGGCCCAGAGGCAGGTACGTTTATCGCGAATGCTCTAACAGAGCTTAGCGAGAGTAAACTCAAAGCGCGATCCAACCCTGAAATAAAATATGAAATCCCAGCCCTCGAGACCATCGTCTGTGGCCGGAACAGACTCGAGGCTGGAAGCATGGAAGCATGGGCACGGGCTATTAAGGCAAACGGCAAGGGACTTCGGACAATTAGGATGAAGCAGAATGGCATTTATTCCAAGGGCGTCGTAAAACTACTGAACACTGGCATTTGTCATGCGCCTGAGTTGGAAGTCTTCGACTTGGAAGATAATACGTATGGGAAGGACGGCTCTTTTGCTCTAGCCGCGGTATTGTCGGGATTGCCATCTCTTCGCGAGCTGGGGGTTGACGACTGTGCTCTCACGGCCAAAGGCTGGCTCCAGGTTGCGAAGGCGCTTTCTGCTGGCGGGAACACGAAGCTTGAGATTCTTAAGCTGAAAGGGAACGAGATAAATGGCAAGGGGGTGGGAGCGTTGGTTCATGTTGCTAAAACTAGCCTCCCCGCGCTTAAGAAGGTTTTCCTTAATGCGAATGCTTTTGATGAGGATAACGAAGATATCATGAGACTACAAGAGCTATTGAAGACACGCAAAGCACGATTTGGAAAAGATGACGACGACGATGCATGGGGTCTAGATGAACTTGACGAGCTAGAAGGCGAGGAGGAAGAAGAAGAGGAGGAGGAGGAGGAGGAGGAGGAGGAATGGGAATGGGAAAGCGTAGCGACTGATACTGAGGCTGAAATCGACATTCAAGCAAAAGCCGAACATATACTCATGGAGGCCGACGTGGCTGAGAACCAGCCAGTAGTTCAGAATGTGGATAAAACCGTTGATGAGCTAGGCGAGAAGTTGAAATCAGCAACAATCTAGTTCCCAATGCGATCATTCCTTATACCTGGTTCGAAATTTTGGAGTCGGACGGCCATCCCATTGCAACCCTCATTTCGCCACGCGAAGGTCATACCCATTCCCTGCTTGCATTATATTACTTTTACACTCCTGTTTTGGTTTGAAGTTCCCAAGAGGCTGTGAGGAATCTTGAATGATTTCCCCCAGAGACTCGACCAGCGGCCGTCTATCTAGTGAGAACTGCCCTGGTGTTTTGTAGCAATGAATTCCTCAGTTTATTTAGTCCTAGCACATAGAAAAACTAGCATGCGATGAATTCCGCAGTTTAAATAATATAATTGCTCCCTTCCCACCTAACTCGATGAGTAGCCAACCCCAGCCCTGACGGGCACCAGTGGAGCTCAAATAAGCTAACTTGTTACTTTTTAAATTATGGATCTAGAATACCTGTCGGCAATTAACCCATTGCCTTTCAGAAATAGATGAATGGGCCAGAAAATATCATATACAGTATACTTCTATACAGAGCAGAGAGATCGGCTCGGCACAACCGGGGATTGCCGGAACTTCCGGCTCTGTGTGTCAAAGCGAATTGGGACAACTGGGACACACAAATACCGATTCTCCAACACTCTCTTGGAGGAGGTGGTTTGTATTGTGTCTTCCATCTTTGTATGCATGGGGTGATGGTGCATGGTTTCTTTACAGCATTGCCCCTCTTACCCACACAAGGCATTGTGGGGTGAACGTGTGGCGACTTGACGCTATCCCTTGTACCGAAATCATCGTACTCCTGTTCTACTTGAATTGGAAGAGAAAGCAGACGCCACTCCTTTACCTCCTTTGTTTCTGTTTTGAGAAGGCATCTTTGTTTTTTGCTCTCTTGATGCTGTGATTGATCTGGGTCATTGTCACTGACTTGACGCAAGCCAATTGGCCAACTTGCTCTAAGCTAAAGTGACAAACATCGCTCGCTACATTGTTTTCGATTCCATGGTTTTTGTACTGGACGCCCTGTGCTTTCCGTTCATTGCATAGCTGGTGGCCTGGTTATACCCATCTTGGATCTTCTGAATATCTTCTCTTCCATCTCAAGAAAAGACAAAAAAAAGGGAAAAGGATAAAGTGCGATCTTTGTATACCTCGGCGCTCCTGATAACCGCCGAGGAATCGGAGCGACGAGGCTTTGCGACGGGATCGCAGATCAGCTCTGGAGACATGGCCAAACCATTAGTCGACTGGTTTGTACCTACTCCTGAGGGTCAAAGAGCGTTCAAGCAAGTAGGAATCAACCTGTTCTTCTGCATTGCATCACTGCTGGTGCCTGGTTTGCTGCTTTATTCCTCACTCTATGCGCTTGCTAAGCGCAAGACCAGGACCTTCGAGATTTTGAGCCTGTTGGCGAGTATTGGATTCATTGCGAGTAGTTGCCTGGTGGTGTTGGAGTGCAATATGATCCGGAGCCTGCAACTTTTTGCTGGTAAGGAGATTCACCTCTTCATATTTCTTTCTTTCTTTCTTTTTTTCTTTTTTTTCTTTTTTTTTTTTTTTTTTGATTTTTGATTCTTGTTTTCTTTTCCATCTGCTTGGGCGATACATAACTATTCAGGCACTTGGCCGGTGAATGGCACTGTTTTACAAAATCCTGGGTGATGTTTGGGAGCTTTGGTATCCATACTGAATGGAGTTTTGTATTATTTCTGAGCCTGGCATCGTTGCATCAGAGAATCAGCATCAATATTCAGTCATTTCAATCATTTCCTGACCGAAAATACAGTTGCGATTGGAGTGATGAAGGCGCTAGATCTATTCGCCCGTCGTCATAACCCGCCGCAGTATGCGCATGATCCAATGCCATCACACGGCTTGCTTGCTCTCCTCTACCTGACAGAATTGCGGTACGAATCTTTTACACCAAACACAACACGGCTCGGCCCCGCCCCAGCACCCAGTTTCTCAAAAGTGAAGAGTGAAAATAACTATCGCAATGGTCGGGGAAGTCCCAAGTCGCAGCAATGGAAACCTCACTTTACCGAACGGGGCAATCTAGTACTCCACGCCATACTTTTTGCCATTCTACAAATGTTCTTTCCACAATCGAACCCTACAGTGGTTGCTTTGGAAGTTCTACTCGCCATATATGTACTTTGGGAGAGCCTTCAACTTCTACTCCGTTACCGCACCAGCCCTCCGTTGTTTGGACCTCTTTACACGGCAACTTCCCTGAGCACGTTCTGGAGTGAAACATGGCACAGTGCTTTTGCCAGTCCCTGCCGCTCTCTCGCATATGAGCCGATACGGTATACACTACCCGAGCGATACGGCGTGCCAGTGTCCATAGCCAGGGCGCTTGGCGTGGTTGCGTCGTTTGCGCTGATGGGGTTTTTCCACGTGTATGGCCTGAAGCCTCTATTACCCTTCGATGCTCTCGCCCGGATCTACGCTTTCTTTATTCTGAATGGTGTTGGGGCTGTTATTGAGGATGCGATCTGGGGCAGGGAGACGCATTGGGGGAAGACTATTCTTGCCTGGGTGTTTGAGTTAGCTATTGCCAGTTGGACTGTTGAGGGGATCTCAGTCCCACGTGGTTTAAAGAACATTCAATGGACTACTATTTGTGACGTTGGGGAAGTATGAAGTTAGAATTGTTTTGTTTTTCTTTTTTCTTTTTGCTATTTTTTCTGTTGTTTATTTGTGGTGGCCCAGTGTCACATTTTTAGGATATTTCGTAGTTCTGCGCGGGTTTTGGATGACGTTTTTTCCCCCTCTTTTTTTGCTTGATACATCTTCTCGAAAGATCCTTGACTGAAAGAAAGAAGCTGAAGAACATATAAAGACGATGGAAATTAGTGCGATTTTCGAAAATTGGCCTCGGAATAGAAAAATGAGAAATTTGGAGGACCCGTGTCCTAAATGGCGTTGTTGAAAGTAACACTAGTTCTGTTGACGTTCCCAAACAATTTGCCCTCCATTGGACGCTAGTCCTACTTTGGCATCAGCGGATCGGAGCCCCTGAAGCTTAATATTGGTTGAGCCTCAAGTGCCAAGACTATTAAGCTCTGCAGATCGTAAACCTTATTTTTGCTTCTTCCTTCGGATGATGGATGAGACTAGGATATGAATAATGGGCATTGGGCAAGAGAATAGGATGACATTTTGATTTAACCATGATTACTTAGGACTTCCATCCTCTTTCGATACATAAACGTTGTCCCTCTAAGCCTAAAAAACATCAACTGATAAAGTCTCGGTTGAAAGAAAAATGAAAAATATGAATCTATCGCCCGAGGCTCAACTGTCAACTATCAACTAACTGGCCTTTCAGTGGCCGAAATTCTCCTATATTCTCCTACAAACTCTATAACTCCCTCACAAATGCCAAGCCATCCTGTCCGTTTCAATCCATCCAGGAAACTGCTAGTTACATGCCTTGGCTACAGGCGGGTCTATGAGATCACAATTGTTAGCCGTCCTGAACCGTGTTCCTTACGCCCTTCAAGACGGATAAGTGATGTCGAAAAAGAAAATCTACAACACACCGCTTCAAAATGGGCAAGGGTTATTGCTCTGCTTGCAGTCATTGCGTTCGCCATAGTCGAAGCACCCGCCGCTGGGGTTGCATTCGTACACATGGTCATAGACAAAATCGGGGGTAACGAGAACTGCCTCGCAGTGGCCGCAGTATTGACCCTGTCTGCTGCCTACTTTACATTGACAGGCGTCCACGCTGGCAGCGGCGAGTAGGAGGCCGGAAACAAGGACGTTGACGATGCTGAACTTCATTGTGGAGGTTTGGTTTGAATGGGAAAGTAGTTGGTTTGCAGACAAAGACTGGATTTTATCACTTCTTGAGAGGGAAGTGGGATGGACTGGTGGACTGTTTGGGATGTCCCTTTTCCGCCCTTCTCCGGGGCAGGAAGTGGTTTATATAGGCATTGTTGGTGTCTTTGCTCCTGTCTGTCCTGTTCCCTCCTCTTCCCTCCTCTTTGCCTTCCTGGGGTCGTATTCGGGGGAAGATCTGGGAAAAGAAGACAGGGTCTAATCCTACAGAATACGAGATTATCACGGCCCGGAGGACTCAAGTTCAGGGCAGTGTTGTGGCTACAACAAAGTCGCATTATTATTCATGCTGACTTAACAACCAGTTTTCCCAATGTCCTTGTGACGGGTGGCACCGACGCAGGCCCTGGTATCAGGATTCTGGCGACGCCTGGCCTATGAAATAGGCAACATCACTTTTGGGAAATATATTACTCAGTATCGGGTCGATAGTAAACGCCCATTCGTGGTGATTCATTTTCAACGAGTCAAAATGCCCTGTGTAGGCCAGTGGATCTCTTGGCATTTTATAGCAGTTGCGACTTCCACTGGACAACGTTTCTTGCCAACACGAGGAAGATCTGAGGAAACCAGCTGAGCCGGAGCTATCGATTTACATTTTACCCACTCCTAGACAGCTTCAAGAACTGTGTGGATAAAAACTTCCCCCGATATCTGTCAAGTCTAGGGGATTGTGATCCTTATAAAGCGCGCATTAAATTGATCAGAAGTATTCCATAAATATCACTTATCGTTGACCTCTGTGAATCCACTCCCCAAGGAATGTTAATTCGATAAAGCTTAAAAAGCCGTGCCTTTGATTCGTCGAGGTATTGTCAAGGTATGTTGTGCGGGAGTCAACTATAAAAAGCTTCACTTGTTGGCGTTTCAAATTTGGGTCGATATTCCCTTGCTAGGATTGTCGCAACCAACCCTTACTGACTGAGGCAAAGCAGGAAGATTTTTATGTGTTGGCCCATCAGCCCCATCGGATCAGCGAGGGACACCTGGGCCCTTAGTTATCTTGAGAAGCTACTTGGCTCGTTGTTCTGCGAGTGGGCAACTGCTTGGGGCAATACGAGCACAAATCCAGGATATATGTCCGGTGAACATTCATTCGTCCCAACGCCCTGACAATACGCTGCGTTCGAACTCGACTTTATGGTGCAGTACGTGTTGCGGTGCAAGGGATCTGCAATTGAACTGCCAGAGTTCCAGACCTCCCAATGATTGGCTGAGCTTTGTCTCGATACTTGCCGGTCATTTGCAATCAAGTTGAATCAACAGTCGTATTTTTGTCGATCCAAGCAAGGTTGTACTACCTGCGGAAGAGGTATCAAATGCGGTGTGTCCATGGATGCTACATCATCAGGGCGAAATATCATTTTCCTCCCGGTTTCTGCCTTTTGATCTTCAAAGGCTCGCATGAAAGGAGGGGAGCATCGCAAAAATCAGGAGATATTGAGGCGAATATGGGTATTTCAGTTGCTATAATATCAAGCCATGCTGAATATCCAAGGTAAAAAAACCAATAGATTTTAGTCATGCCTGTTTTGCTAAATATTTAATCCAGCATTTTAGAACAACATTTGATGCCCGGGATAGCAACCAGCCGCAGCACCTTCCAGCTTTCAAGTGATATTCGTTCACCAAAAAAAATATCGTCGTAATGTCTTTTCATATGGGAAGATATTTCACCCTCTCATAGTAGCTCGAAATTTATCGAACAGGAATTTTCGGATTGAGATACCAGAAGACCTAGTTCCGAAGAGTTGGTCCATTTGTTTGAAGGCTACTGCTTGTCGCCCACTGCGTAATAGCGAGAAGCTTTCGGCTTGGCAAACCCAAAGCCGCGAAATATGTGCTGCAGCAGGTAATCTTCTTTGAATCAGAAGGCAAGCTCCATTTATCTGGGGCGTATTTGAGGCTTGTGAAGCTCAAGGTCGGGAAAGAAGTCCTGGAAACGATGAAACGAAAGCGGGAGCAAGCTTCAATAACAAACTACCAAGATCATTAAGAAGAAAATAGAATTATTATAAACTTGACCAGCTACGTGTACCCTCGTGAAAGCGACTGATTATACAACACCCCTTTCACCTGTCTAGATATACGCTTAACTCGCCGGTAATCTAAGTGAGACACGAATTGAAGGCATATGTCTGGACGGGGTTTGATCGTACCAATTAAGGGTCGAAATGTTTTTTGAATGTTCTTTTGGGCTGAGGTGTAAGGTGGCTGGCTATACAGCAAAATTGTTCCAATTTCCCCCCCCTCCCCCCCTCCCCCCCCCTTCTCCGTATGCTCTTGTAACCTTACAATTGGCAGACGGAATCCTGAGTATACGGCCCGTTCACATGGTGGGAATCGCCTCTAAAGTCCAACCCCGCAAGGATCTCTTTTTGCCAGCTGAAGGAGTTTGTTTTCCGGTCGACAGCGATTCCTTATTCTATCCAAGTACTATATACAATATTCTCCGTACTCCCAATCTATGGGAAGAGCGACCGGGGAGATTCGGACATGAAGGAATGAAACACCTAAACGACTCACTTTAAACTGAAGTGAAGCGATGGAAAAGAAAATTGGGAATCAAAGTATATGGAGGAAAAAGAGAAAGGAGTCACTCTAAACAACCCTTTTCAAAATTGAATCATGCTCACAACGGATTGAAAACAATCTGCATCCCTACACTCCCCGAATCTTCCCTTCTCATGACATAGGCCCTGACTTCCTCAACTGTCAACCCTGATCCTGCTGTGGCTTGTGCCGTGGTTCCCGATCCGCCCGTCCTGTTTGTTCCGGGGCCAGTACCACCCCGACCAGTAGTTCTCGTAGCTCCTGCCCGAACCCGCTCTCGCAACGCTTCAGGCCCAATGACGAACAAACTGCCAACTTCCAGCAAAACATCGAGCGCCCCACCAACGCCCTTAACAGCTTCATCAATATTCCATGATCGTAGTAAGTCTACGTAGCAGGTCATATCCTTGGTGACCATGAGGCCGCCGGGGCCGTTAACCGGGAAGCGCTTGAAATGCTCGAGAAGCAAGGTGCGGACACCCAGGGCGATTTCTGTGAGGAAAATTTTGATGTTGGAGCCGCTCGAGGAGAGGGAAGTGAGAATTGTGGTATGTAGGCGGTTGAGAAAGGTGGAAATAGCGGCGCAGGTCTGGAATGGTGTCAGAAATGGATCCTACTGTCAAAATTTCTTTATCAGGTAGGGGTTGTGTCAAGAGAAATAAACTTGCCGGTGTCTGTAGCATCTCCAACCATGCCGTGTCGCCATCTGTGACGTTTTCTTTCGGGCGGAAATCGTTCTTTCGTTGGCCAGAAAGAAGTCGTGACACCCAGGACAACGTCACGTCTACAGTTTTCTGCTCGATAGAATTGATTTTATCCTCGATCTGGTTCACTGCTAGAGAAGCCTTTTTCTCCATATCTCTCCTGATAGTAATGTTTCCGGCTGCTAATGGAATAAGTACGGTGTTGATACATGTCATCATGAGGTGTGTGATACTAATCGCAGGACGTAAGCTGCCTAAATATAAGAAGTCGGGTTCTGTCTTTGTGGACTCCTGGCTTGACGCAGACTCGAGTGCCCCGTCGAGAGCAACCTCGACATATCCCTCCCCCATCATAGACAGAAGCATGTTCAGAAGCGCGGAAACATCCTTCGGCGTTTCGCTGCTGACGGCCAATTCCAGGTCTCGTCCAACCCCTTCTGCGAGCCATTTCAACATTCGCTTCGCAAAAGCGGGGTTCAAGCGGCCATCTTCTTCCGTAAGCTCAATTTCATTTTGTTTGTGTAAATCAGAATTGTCTTTCAGGCCAGCAACACGCAGTAGCATTCGTTTCTGAGTGGGGGTGAAGTCTGAGGAATCTAGTCGACTGACATAGGCATCTCTGGCAGAGTGAATGAGTTCGCTGCCAGATTTCGCCAGAGACGACATGAATGTCGTTGTGGATTTCTTCCTGCGACTATGGAAAGTTGTAAATTTAAACATGAGTGACGTGTAAAGCTCCTCCAAATTCTTCTTTTCTCTTTCGATGTAGGATGAGCTTCCAAAATAGGGAACGAAAAGGTCTTCCAGTTGCTGATCCAGGATAATGGCAGTCTTAACAGATATGGTTTCGGGGTGTTCTGTTAGGCCATGGGACTTCATATCATCGACCAGGCTGCTGATATAACTCCGGGCGGTTTGGAGAGACCTCAAGAACGCTAACGACGACACGTTATTAGCCTTATCTAATACCATTTCTAGGCGCTGCTGTATGGATTGTTGGAAAATCCTCTGTAAAAACTTCTCGAGAACCTGCTCGTAATACGGAAACGCGCGTTTGATAATCGTAGATTCCTCTTGAACCACAACCTTGACCTCGTCCACCAGTGACTGAAGGCTATGCTCAACAACTGGTGGGTCAGCGTCAGGGTCAGCCAGCATTTCCCACGTTTCCGCATCTCTTCCAATCTCCTCGGTAATGAGCTGGCTGCGGTCAATAAAGAACTGGTGCTGATTAACGAATAATCCAACCACGCTGGCGCCGCCATTGAAATCGTATAACACAGCTGCACAGTCCCGCATCCCATCAAAATTCGCTTTCCGATAGAAGTCATCAAACTGCTTCAGCAGATCTTTCTCTAAGGTCTCTGAGAACTTTTCTATAATCTCCCTTGTATTTATGCGCTTCGCAGGAGAGGAGACGTTCATTGATGTTCCATTCATCCCGACACTGCCATTTTCCTCATTCCAGCTTTTGGGATCCAATCTCCTGCTTATTCTGAGTAACTGTCTTGCAATATGCGCACACCTAACCTTTCCCTCACCGCTTCCTGATCGTCTCAGATTTTCCAAGAGGGATAATTCCCCACGGTTGCTAACTTCATCCCAACATTCGATAAGGAAATGAGCATCCAAGGCCCTCCGTCTCTGACGATCGAGATCCTCTAGCTTCTTTCCTGTTTCAACAGCAATATTGCCACCGCCTCCTCCGCCTGGCCCATTCAGGGATGTATCCAACTTCTGAAACGACTCGATGGTCTGGCTTAATTTGAAGCCAAGCGAACTAACATTTTGCGCATGTTGGGCCTCTGCCCTTCTCACAGCGGCGGACAGTTCATTTTCCCGTAGCTCCAGGTCGCCAGACAACTCGACCATACGACGCTGGGCATGTTCAAAGGTACGAATAAGGGGTTTCGGGTCGAAGGGTTGATTGCCGCTAGGTCCGCCTGACCGGCGCTGGGAGGACGGGATGACAGAGTCTGAAAGGGACTCGATGAAATCTTTGACAATGAAGTCGCGGTTAGAGAAGGTTTCGAGAGTGAAGGTAGGGCCTTTGTTGAAGATGGATCTAGTGGTAGTGGAGCGTGCGCTTTGCGAATTTAAGGAGGCGGTATCTGGCATGTTGATAGCCTATGATAGCCTAGTTGGGCCGCGATTATTGATGGGCGGGAGGAAATATAAGTAATTTAGTCATATTCGAGTAGTTAGCGTAAAGATGTCCGTTGGTAGTAGGTCATTGCTGAAGGGTGTACTGAAATATGATAGTTGCTGGAGTGTAGTTGGAGTTGGAGTTCAAGTGTGTTGCAGAAAGGTGTCGGAGTTGGAATATTTATCGGTCCACGCTAGGCTGCTACTACTGCCACATCCTGTATTTCTTAGAATTCTTCTTTGAATATTTTCAGGTCATGGAAAGCAAACAAAATAACCAGGAAATGCAACAGGGCTTTATTTCACTTTTGCTCTCGCGAGAAGCAACGCAATAACAAATATAAATACCACTAGTATTCGCCAGATCTCGCAAATGCTCAGCCGAGGAATGACGCAAACGTCCTATGGCCACAGCCTCATCCTCATTGCAGATTTTGCGCTTGATTTCGCCGTTTTGATCCAACCTCACTGCTAATATCTTCTGGTCTGAGGACGTTAGATATTTGGACCCATGGGATCCTGACCTTGAATAGTAATTCTCTTGGTTTCATTATTTCTTTTCTGCAACCACCGTTCAACCTCTAAATCGCTGGAGTTGATCCATGTAGAGATATTTGCCAGATCGCATCTGCTGTCTGTCGATTCGCACCCCATCTCATGGCTCTCCCCACAGACCCGCGTATACGCCGGAACTCGCGAGTCGATACCTCAAAGCTCACTCCGGCGGAGCGTGAAGCCCTCCTCAAACCCTACCTTCCAGATCCATCTACCATCCGTTCGGCCCGCAGCAGGCATGGGAAGAAGAAGCAGAAGAAGAGGAGGAAACCTATCCGAGCATTCCTCAAGTCGACATTACACTACCTCACCTATTTTCTAATCCACGTTGTTTTCAGCATCTACATCCGGCTCCGTCAAGGCTATCATGCCATCATTGATCGAATCCTGGCCATTCTTTACTACCATCACCGCACTCCCGAGCTCATACAAAAAGATGTCCGCGGCCTGAGCCAGCTACCGCAGCATCTGAGCATCGTGTTGATGCTGGGGAAGGATGAGGATGCTCTGGATGTGATTATGGACGAGGTGGCGGAGTTGGTAGCCTGGAGCTCGTGCGCTGGTATACCTATGTTGAGCATATATGAGAAGACAGGTATATTACCTACCACTAACTCCTTTTACACTTCATCAAAATAGTAAAAAGAGAACACGCCATACCAAGTCAAAAAAATAAAATTAAAAATAAACCAAAACTAACTTATGTAAAATGCAGGCATCCTAAAATCCTACATCCCAACCCTCCACAAAATAATCATAAGCAAACTATCAACGTACTATGGGCCTCCTTCCCACCAACCAACCCTCCGCCTCTTCGCCCCACACCACGCCCTCTACTCTCCAACTCTCTGCCCATCCTCCTCGAAAGCAAATCCCGCGCTTTTCACCCTCCTCCTCCTCTCCGCCACAGACGGGCGCGAGACACTGGTCGACCTCACAAAGACCCTGACCGAGATGGCCCAGCATGGTAACCTGTCACCGCAAGATATAAGCCCGAAACTCATCGACGCTGAGATTAGCGAGTTGACGTCCCCGCCTACACCGCCGCTAGGGAGCACTCCTGGAGATCCGCTATTCGATGAACCCAATAGCATCGCATCCTCAGCCGGTACGGGGTCCAGCACTGCCGTTTCAGATTCCTCGCGGTCGTTGCCTGCGGACGCCGCGACGGCTGTGTTGATGAAGTCTGATCCAGATTTGTTGATGGTGTTTGGCCCGTTTGTGCGGCTGGATGGGTATCCGCCGTGGCAGTTGCGGCTGACGGAGATCTATTGCACGGGAGATAAAGGCAGTTTGATTACTGGGGGTGGGGAGGCGGTAGAGTATCAAAAGTTTCTTAAAGGGCTGTGGAGGTATGCGAGGGCAGAGATGAGGTTTGGGAGGTAAATTGGGGTAGCGTACGTTCCTTTTCCCCTTCGTTTTGTGTCTCTTTTTATGTATTTATTTTTGTTTTCCGCTTGGGATTCGATGTCTTTGCTTTTGCACCGCTTATTTCATTAATTTCTGCCTGGTGGCATATAACTCGTTTTAGTCCATATTAAAACTGCATTGGCTCCCAGGTATATTCAGTCGGAAGTATGAATCCCTTAGGAAGAAATTCCATTCGCTTGGTCAGTTTACAGATTCAATTCGAGTTCTGATATGCTACTTTCCTTGGTCCAGAACGCCTCATCCAATTGAGAAGTTTCTCTCAATTTCCATTATTTACACACCGTTTTATATCTAGAGACTTTGCAGATGAATAATGACATTGTTTGTTA
Organism: Histoplasma ohiense; assembly: GCA_017607445.1. Taxonomy (NCBI): domain Eukaryota; kingdom Fungi; phylum Ascomycota; class Eurotiomycetes; order Onygenales; family Ajellomycetaceae; genus Histoplasma; species Histoplasma ohiense. The sequence goes on along the minus strand of JAEVHH010000003.1, from coordinate 5,693,522 downwards.
TCTATTTATTTACTTAATTAATCACTAGAAGAACCATGATGATAGGGTCCCCTTTCTGAGATTTTAGCTAGACAACAAAAACGCGTCCGACCCGCATACGGCAAAAAGGGTAAATACCCAAAACAATGTCCTAAATATAATAGAATACAAAACTAAACCCTATTGTTATATACCCGTTCGCTAGCTAAGATTGAGAGGGGTTTCTCAACGTAAATAACCCATACGAATTTTCTAAAACTAAAAATATGTTCTGTTCCGTGATCCTCAATCAATCTGTCAAGAAAAGAAAAGAAATGGAAAAAAAAAAAAAAAAAAAAAAAACAAAAACAAAAGGAGAAAATGTATGTCACTCTCAAAGCCGCCCAGAAGAGAGCGATAGCAGCAACGTGTTTTAAAACAAGAAACGGAAAGAAGAGGTTTAAAGAAAATGAAAGAGATTGGGATATCCATGCATTTAACCACCCCTCCCACAATCTCTCGCATATGGCAGACAAAAAAAAAGTCAGCCATAATCATACTTAGACAATATATATATACCCATATAACATATGTCTGTCCAATCCATTCCAAAACGCCACCAAAACGCAACGTATCAACCAGCGCGAGGTCACCATCCGGCTACACAAGCAAAACACCTCACAACCTCCGCGCCACCGTCGACAACACTCTCAACTGCACACCACGAACACACCTTCCGTCCCGTCCTGGGGCCATTCTCTTCTTCCCCTCCACGTCCTGGCCTTGAATTTGGCGGCGCAGTCTTGCCCCGCCAACAGGACCCTTTGCGTCGACAGTCATTCTCATTGATAGTATTACTAGTATTGCTGTTATTATTCTCCTTGCCTCGGCCTGAACAGGGGTTCGGAGGGGAACGAGCGTAGTTGCAATCGACAGCCATACACTCTCGTAGACAGATGTAACAGGTCCGCTCGGCGCAGAGGTCGCAGTCGGCATAGGCGTCAAGGGTGGAACGTGTAGTGGGGCGACGATGGCAGATGTGGCAGGGGAATAGAGTGATGTTGGATGAGGGTTTGTTCTGTGAGGACAATGTCGAAGGGTCGTTATTGTGATGCGTATTGGATTTCATTTTATGGAGTGAAGAGGATGGTGATTTTGATATGGTCGGGGGTGAGGGCAGGCTGCTCCCGGGATCAGTGGAGTAGAGATGCTGCGGCTTCTGCCCTGCATACATGCTTATTGGAATGGTACTCCATTCCTGTTGAGATTGCTGGTTTTGCTGTTGCTGTATCAAACGCCGCCGTTTTATCGCCGTCGGTTGCAGACAGGGTCGGAATTGATACGTTCTCCGTTCAGGGATGGGCCAGGAGGAAAATTTGGAAGTTATTGAACCTGACGACGATTCCCCCAAGAGCTGACTGTATCCATCTCTAAATTTATCGTCGACATGCGGAGCGTTGCCCGGGATGAAAGCGGTGCTGATACAAGGAGATCCAAATTGTTAGCGTTGGTAGCCGAGGGAAAAAAAAAATAGATAGACAAGATAGAGGCTGAAGGAAATGCTAAACCCACCAACTGCCCATACTAGCATTGACCTGGTTATCCCAATTGGTTGTATCTCTCTTTCTCTTTTTCATGCCTGCAGCATCTGATATAGGGCATCCTCGCTGTTCACATGCGGAGGTAGTCGTTGCCCAGGCGAAGGCGTCATTTTGGGGCTGGTCGGGGATATACATGGCAGGCAAAGAAAGACGGTGGAGGTAGCGGTATGGCAACCGGTCTGGATATCCAAAAGGGCGATTTCAAGAAGAAGGATGCATGGTTCTGAGGGGTGTTGGAGGAAGGGAGGAGAGAAGCAGAGGCACAGGGGGAAGTACGTTGAGCATTGAGGTGTTGTTTTCTCCCTGTGGTTTGCTGGCTAGCCGGGCAGGGTCTGGGAAATCCGCTAGTCTGATATAATAAGCTGCCGCTTGCTAAGGGCAGATTCAATGAAGGGACTAAATACGATGTCGATACCAGAAAATATAAAAGTTGCAATAAATAAACTTTCGGAGTCGTAAAACTTTCCATGGTTCGTTCTATCTTCATGGAAACCGCTCAGGTCTGGTACGATTCCACAAAACCCTCGAGAAAGGAGTTGGCTACAAAATATCTGGCAAGCTCAGTCCATTCCGAAGATGCTGGGCATTGGCTGATCGATAGATATCTGCACCAATCTCCTCTCCGCGCTAATTCTTGCTGGTGCACTTGTCTAAATACCACCAGCGGAATCCGTTCCTGGAACCGGGCTTGAAGTTTTCGGCTTGAAACAGCCCAGACACCGTATTTCTGGTCACAAGGATGGATATCCCTTTCCAGCGCACGAAGACAGTGGGCTGGACTGCGGCAATGGCGTGGCGAGCTTGAGCACGGAGTTTGTTGCTCACGTACGAGTATCAAAGCCCGTGGATTTGGATCTTGTTTTTGATAATATTTCCGGTATTCCCTTGCTCACAATGTCTACATGGCTGGTTGCAGTGACAAGAGCTCGGCCTGTATGATTTGCCTCATGACAACACGGGATAACTATCAGTTTCCTATACGTAGGCGGGGTGGAAAGGAAATTGGGAAGATTTGAGATTTGAGACAAGGACAAGTCCCCAACGATTCTCCTCCAACAGGGTTCACTGAGCACATGCTGCGACTTAACCCGCAATTATTTTACTCGCTGGAAATCTCCACAAGCAAGAAAAGTCCTGTCCTTCGTACCATATTGTGCCTTGCCTTTCATCAGCCGAGTCTGCTAGCCGTGGGGTCATTCATCCGCTTGAACCCAACCGCCGCAAGCCATAATGGCGATATCAACACCCAACACCTGACGTGCCCAAAAACCGGCCTTTTTTTTTTTTGGGTCGAATCTGTATCGAACCCAATGATGCTACTTCATGGTCGATACCTCCCCGAAAGCTTGTCTTTCACTTTAAGGTATGGACAATTTCTCGCAATTTCTAAGCCACCGGAGCATAGACGGTAAGTGGTTGGAGAGCAAGGTTACGAGTAATCATAAGGCCCGCCTGGGTAACTTGCTAAGCAGGAGCCGGGCCTCAACTACCACTGCGCTGGATGCGAAGTTCTTGTTTTTGCTTTCTTCTTTTCTCGTTAATTCCAATTTTGATGTTTGACTGCACATGCAATCCCCTATATCCCATATTTGAGAATCAAGCAACCGGCTGGAAAATGCTCGGTCATATGGATCATGAAACGCGACATGCCGGTAACAAACGCAAACGAGTATCGAAGGCCTGCGATCGATGTCGAGGCAAGAAGTATCGTTGTGACGGACTACGCCCCGCCTGTCTGGCATGTCGAGAATGCGGCCACGATTGCTCCTACGACCCCAGTCCCAAGAAAAGGGGTCTTCCAGATGGTTACGTCTGTGGCCTGGAAAAGCTTTGGGCCTTATCAATGTCCAATATTGAAGGCCTGGAGGGGGCAGTACTTGAAAAGTTGGGATCCAAACAAGGAGAATCCCCTCGGAGAAAAAAGCTTGTCGCATTATGGAACAATGAAGGGGCATCAGAGAAGCTACACGGGACATGGAAATCGAGTGAATTGTATGCAAATGTTGAGGAATTATTGTCCAGCCCAGGATCAACCATTTTTGGATCATCATGTTCTGAAGAAGATGGGGGAGGTATCGAACTTGGAGATTCGGCATCTAACATTGTTTCCGATCCTCAACTTGTCGACTTCTCGGACTCCCGAATTAGTAAATTCTCTCCATAGGCGTTGACTCGAAGTCGATACACGTCGCCCTTGTCCCCTGGCACGGACGAGAAAAGAATCCACCTTTCTTGTATGAGCCAGGCTGCAAAAATTGACGCTCGCATGGAACTTCCTATCCAAACATCTCACCTGCTCAATATGTACTTTGCATATACGCACAGCTGGTTTCCGATTCTAGCAAAACATGAAGTTCTCAAAGCCTCCTACCAATATTCAAGCCCGTCTTTCCAAATGGGAAGAAATCTCACTGGATCAGGAAATCATGCTGTTCTTTGGGCAATTATAAGTTATACTACTACCCAGATTCCGTCGGGAACTGATGCAATTTCAATGGGCCTAACGAAAAACCCCCACAAGGAAGCAAAAGAGTTTCATTCAGTCGCGAGGAGCCTGATACCGGATGAGAATGGGACGGATGAGAAAGGGAAATTTGAAATCGGTCATGTTCAGGCTACCCTACTATTAACGCTTGCAAACATCGGATTCGGAGATTGGACAGCTTCATGGGTCCTTTGTGGACAGGCGGCAAGCGTTGCTATAGATTTGGGTCTTGGAGCTCGATCAAAAGAAACACAGCGCCCTAGCCTCGCCAAACATGAAGAAACATTTCTTGGATGTTTTCTCCTCGACACTCTGTTATCTGCTCGGCTCGCTAGGTGTCCACGCTTGCGATCTGATAGCATACAGGGTGCCGATTTATTGGAAGAAGACGGACTGGAAGAGTGGAGCCCTTGGGTGGATGTCTTCCTTCTCTGCAAGCTTCATGGAGGAAATCCTTGCCCTCGTGGACCGCTCCGGTCTTGCAGTACTTTTAACCGGCTAATAGAGCTTTCGAAACTCCTCAATATGCTCTACGATAGTGCTCCTATGGCGCATGAATATTTCCTCACGAGCCTTCAGCACTGGGAAGAAAAGCTTCCGCAAGAGTGTCGGTTGTCTGATGTTAGCACTATGGTGTTCTTGGGCGAACGCCCACCATTACTGCCACATCAGAACTTTCTGCTTTGGACCCAGACGGCAACGCTGATTAGGCTTTCTACCTGTCTATTACCTCATGGACAACGGTTTCCTTATTCGCTTCGTCAGATAATGGATATAACATTGTGTCTCTTGACTTCGCAGTCAGAAAATTTCACCCACGCCTACCTTCCCCCGATTTTCGAATTTTCTTTAAGAACAATCACCGACGCTGAACGATTGCAAAACCCATCGCGGCAGCTGGATACTTCCTGGTTCAAGTCAGTTGCGAGTCAAATATCGCTTGCGGGAGGAGTCTGGCCAGTTTATTCCTCTTTAGTTGCGGATATGAAGCAGCTTATGTCGGATGAACATTTTCTTCATTCTCCGTTACTGGATCCAGGCTCCTCAGGCAGAAGCAGTGCTTCACTATATCCGCAATTCTCGCTTCCGTCTAATGAGAACGTGTATCGCATTCTCGACTCGCTAGCGCCTCCTCCACAGGACGACACGGACTCTGTACAAGCAGTGAACGAAGAGGATGTGCCCTTCCCTTTAGTTCCAAAGACACCCGTGGAACACTTTAGCGGCTCTGATTACAGAAACAGTAGCGAACCTTTCCTTCTCTCTTCACCACAGGCCTCTGATGATATCTGGATAGATTTGGGATCTCCCACTGTTACTATGCAGCAGATCCAAACAACAACACCGAGATTTCCAAGAGCAAGAGCAAGAGCAAGAGCAAAAATATGCCTTTCCCCATCCCCGTACATGTCTTATGCGTTCAAAGCCAACCCAAAAAGGACTAATCACCATCCCGAGCCCGTAAACGATGACCGTACACACGGACAACAAAAAAGCACGCCAACCCTGTTCCCCACTCACAAACCAGCTGTTCCCCTTTCTGGCCCAGCCTCTAATGATATAGACTCCATTTTCCATGACCTCTCATCTCCAAACAATAGCGAAACCTCCACTTCTGACAAGAAGGCGTTCATAACCTTCACTCACAGCGGCGAGAGTCCCCACACACATGTCACCGTCGACACAGACGACGAAAAAGCCTGCGAAGACGCGCTCCTCCTCAACAACAATGATGACAGCTCCGAGGGCTATGCCAAGGAGCTCCGTGATCCGAGAGAGGAGAACGAAAATTGGGAGGGCACGGGAAAGCAACCGCTCCGTAACTCGATAATGCGACCGCCGTCGATCGCAGATATTTGGCCGTCGCCGGGGTTCTTTCCGGATACATTTGGAGTGGAAGAGGGGAGGGGAAGTTGATGGATGAGGGACCGTAAATCAATCTCCCAGATGTGTCCGAATGTTGGGCAGAAGGGTTGGGTCAAGTTGGTTCGCCTGGTTTTGCTTGTGATTGATCATGTACCTAGAAAAAAAAAAGTTTTAAAAAAAAGAAATAGAGTAGGAATTGCTCAATTATTCGAAAAACGAATTACAAATTCTTATTATTACTTCCCCTCCCACTCACAAACAAGAGACGCCTCTCTGGGAGGGCTTCTTGCTTGGTTTATTCTCCAGAGGCATGACTTCCCAGAACCAAGGTCGGTCAGGCCAGCAACAATGTAGTGTAAGCGAGTAGGAAACACACAAATTATCCCACTCTATTATCAGACAAGAACAGCAAAGCCATTCTTATCCTCCTTAAGTGCGTCCGTATTGCAGGTCCGACGGTGAGAACCTAGGAAGGTAATGAGAACAAAAATGAAAATTTAAAAAAAAAAAAAATAATAATAATAAGAAGAAGAAAAAAAATCCTAAAGCTGGCAAGTAGAGAAAATAACTAGAAAGAATTCACCCCAGAGAAATCATGGAAACATAATAAAACACAAAGGAAACGTAAGGTGGGGTAGAAAACAGAAAAGGAAACATATGATGTGTTTTCATCAGCAGCCCGTTTAATAAATAAGAAACGCCAAATAGTACAAGAATAAAAACCCTTCACCATGACAACCCCGTTTAAAGAAGTGCTGAAAGGAAATGAGCACAAGATCCTTTTAATAGCGAACAGGAAAGTGGAAGACGCAAATTGAATGCCACCCCTGGATGAGTAATAGTGTGCAGCAAAGTTGGAAAAGTAGAAGGATAGGGGAAATAATGGGGAAATAAATACAAGTAACGGGAAGAAGAAAGAACACATGAATAAAAATAATGTAGAGTGGAAAGGACGAGCGATTGGCCCAAAACCAAGTGTCCAATCAAGAAGAGGTTTCATCTTATTGACGCCATGACTTCCCACACACAACGCATGTGCAAAACAACGTCATAGGCTCATCTGCACTCCTCGTTTGCGCTTCCGTATACGTGACCTTCTTCTGTCCGCACTTGCCGCACTGCAAGCTTGTACTGATACTCCGTTCCGCCTTCGCAACCATAGCTTTATCCATATTTTCCTTGTGGATCCTGCGTTCTTCTTCACGTTGTGCGTCTGATTTGAGTTCGTCATGCGTCATGCGAACGAACTTGTCTGGCGTGATTTCGTTGGAGAGCACGCGCACACGGAGGTCCGGGTTGGATTTGTTTTTCAAGTTCTGGAACAGACTGCGCATCTTGGTGCGATATTGTTCCTTCGTTTCTGGGCCGAAGGCATTGTAGGCGGCTAATTCGACTTGGATGGCCTTTTGGAGAACGACGCGCGGCGGCTCGGTGGAATGTAAGCAAAGACCATCGTAAATCAGTCCGATGCAGCTATCGCGAGATTTATTTTGGGTGTGCGTGATAGTAAGCTGATCTGTTTTCCAACTGCGCTTGTCTGGGGGAACCGTAGATTTGGCCAGTCTATCTGACGCTGCAGCGCCCGTTGATGCCGGTGACGCAGTGCCGTTGGGAGTCTGCTTGGGTGAATCGCTGGATCTCTGACTCGCGGCTGGTGAACCACCTACAGTGACCTTTTGCTTGTTGACTTCGCTACGCCATTTCGAGACGATTTCACTAGACAAACGAGCAACGTCGGGTGACTTATGCTGTTTGAGCTTGTTGACAATGATACCGATTTTTGTGGAGCGCAGGAGGTCCTCTGTCGGCCGCACACCTTTTTGTAGCTCTCTAAGCAATGATATCAATGTTGCTGGGGTTTCTCCGGATGTCGCAGCCTTCGTCAATGCCTTAGACTTGAATTCTATTTCTTTAACGTCCATGCTGCGTACCCGAGATATAGGTATAGGAGGATTGGAAATCAAGGCGGCTTGATAGAATACGGGGCCAATAGGGCTCGTCAAAGATTGGAAAGGAAGTATTTGTCGGCTGTTACACATGATTGTCAGTGCCACGTCCTTGACTAATCTCTGCTGGAGTATCCATGATAGAGTAGGGTGCGAAAATCCAGAGATGTCCATCGCAGACTGCGAAATGTAAGAGTGTTCCCAGCGCCCATTGAATGCCTGTGGAAGAGAGCCTATGAATTCAATGGCCAGTAGATCACAGCATTTGATGAATGGGAAACGAAGCGCATCCGGACTCCGCGAAAATGCGATATAGAGAACATCTTCCAAACCTCATGACCCGATTGTGCTATTGCGGGAAATTCGCTCCTTCTACCAAAACGTCTCTAACCAGTCCTTTTTCATATATAGTAGCTGCGGCTTAAACAAATAGATACGCAAATCCGTGGGACAAAAATAATGCAAAGACGAACATGAAGAACGGGCGGGGAAAAGTTGTGACCTACCAAACTAATAACCTGCTCTACGGCGAAAGGGCTAAGTAAAAACCCCACAACACAAGCGACAAACGCAAGGCGAAGCACTGGGACAGGCAGTGAAGGAGAGACAGGGTAAGCGTAGGTGCGCAGTGGGCGATGGGCGATGGGCGATGGGCGATGGGCGATGGGTGATGGGTGATATATAATGCTTCGGATGTTGCTCGGGGATAGTTAACTAACTAGGAGTGAACTACGACAATGTATGACTAAGCACACCCGGGCAATATGTGCTATTGCCGCCGAATCAGGAAAGATGTCGATGCCAATGCTATCTTATTTTTCGTTCCGAAAGAAATGACATTATATGACTACATACCATCTCAGTCCTCCCTTCATACAAAATTGGCAGAATCAGTCTTTATTCGTTTTTGAACCACAGCTAGTCTGAGCCAGGAGAAGACCTTATATGGGTTTGATCACCATGAAACTTGCAAAAGGAAATGTATTCAGTTTTCCTTTGACACCTCGTGCGCTTCACCTACTACTACCAATTGCTACTAGGCTAGGAATTTCATGCCCTCCAAAGAACTTGAAAGCATTTTCTGTGTACGCGTGAGATTGCGCGTGCTAATGCTGATACGTACGAGTACGGGTATCATTTGCACTCTCATATCAATCGCTTGTATCTGCCATCGGCCTCTGCATTTGGAGAGTTCCCAACAATATACCCGTTTCTCTCAGCTTCAAGAACTTCGTGTCACCCCAGCATATCAACTTAAACCCAAGCCAACCACAGCCCATACAAATCCCTCAGAACGGTTGTTTTCGCAAACTAAACGCCTTTATTTCAGTCTCCGACTCCTCAGGGCCTCCAACTTCTCGGCCGCATCTACAGGCACAGCTGCACTGGTTAACCGCGAAAAGGTACTACCCGCTCACGATTTTCATTGCAGACCGTTTCTTATGGGAAAATGGCCTAACATGGGCAATATATAGATCATTTCGATATTGTGAGGACGATATCGTTCAGATTTCGCATATATTGCCAACAAAGAAGACGCCAACGGGAAGGTACACGGGCCCGCCCTAATTGGCGTTGGAGTTAGCCCAATGACTGTATCTAATCCTCCCCTCAGAACTCATGACTTCCACACAACCAGACGCAAACCTATTAAATTCATAGCTATTATCACACTTCTTCGTCAGACAGAGCCTACTCACCTATAGTCGTCATAAGATTCGTACTAGTACTGCACGGCCACATTTTTCCTTTCCTTTCCATTCCTAACATGTGAGGTTAAGAGTGCTGCGGTGGCACTTGATATCGCAAGACCGGCAGAATGCCCATAATAAAACTACAGCAATGAGAGCTATTGTTGAGGTTAAGCTTGTGGAGCATGAAATAGAGATTGATCGAGAGACAGTACGATAATTAGAATGGAAAGGCGAATGGAGAAACAGTGATACTGTGCTAGAACCTGGTTAGGGCTGACCTAACTCTAAAAGTCAGGGACAACACGGACTACTAGCTAGTGTTCAATATCGAATTGAATACTAGTACGTAAGGGAAATCTGCTCCGAATCAATGTTATTGATTATGGAAGCATCGATTTCTGCAATATCTAGGCCTCGTTTTAATTTCTTGGCGAGCCTTCCACACCTCGCCTCGTGTTCGTGTATCCTGAATGAGGTATCAGAAATTCCCTGTTGATGTAGCAGGAAACACATGCATGGGCGCATTTTGCGACCCTGCGTCGTGATTTACCATGGATGCGTTCTGGTATACGGGTACAGGGAATACTCTAAACTTCACGTTTACAACTTTGGGAAATGTTCCTTGGCTGCGAACAGCAAAGCACAAGAAATTGAAGAAACAAACTGTTGATCTGACTAGCTCCTGATCAAGTGCTGTCCCGCCCATTACGACAGCGACAACCCATCGGATTCGGGGTAATTCCCTTACCCCCAATATTGTCTAGCCTGTGAAGCGCTAGATCACCAAAACAACTTAAAGAAAGCACCATACGCATAACCTCCTCCAAGCACGACAAGTAACTTAACGGAAAGACGACAAACGGCACCTCCGTTCCCGATTAACAAACGTAGCAAAGTCAAAAAAAAAATTATACTGACGGAAGAGAAGTTAGCACTGCTAACGACGAGCAAGTGGGAGGAACCGGTTAACCAAGTGTCTGATGCACAACGATTTCAAAATGAATGAACGTACAGAAAGCAAACTTCATGGTTGTGGAAAGGGAGAAAATCACGCTTCCTGAACCTTATTTGAAACTCACTGCCAGAAACTGACCTTGAACACGGCTAATAGCCGCAGAGATTTTTATCTTCTTAGCTGTTCCACGCATTTTCCCGTCATATCACCGCATTCTCATGATCTTTTGAGAAACTTCTAGCTTATCTGGTTGGCAAAAACACTAAGGCCAATTTGCATATCCGGAAGATGTCTGTCCTGGCATAACCGACTTCTGAACATATTATTCCGGGGAAAGTATTTACCCCAGAATACTGATTACCTTCTTATCCTGCTTTCACGCGGAAATACCACAATCAAAGAGATAGAACTTGGAGAGTAATTACTTGATGATAGCGGCAGATGCTCTGGGCACGCGAGATTACATTCCCGCACACCGACCTTGGGGTCCTCCCGAACTTATCCCCGTCAACATTTCAAGCTCCTGTTATGTCTCCCAACCATTAGCAGTCTTCTTACCTAAATACCGCGGACGACAAATGATGGTCCGTCTATTAATTTGGTGGCATACATTGGTACTTAAATAGTGTACGTTCGATTTCTACAGTATATTTTATGAGATCGTCTACAAACATCAAGATATACGCCAGCAGCTGGTAGAGTCCAACCAAATGCATCACCCCACGTTATTAACTCCCACTCTACGGCTTTGTCCTATCTTGAGTTGCTCAAGAGAAAGGATGGGTGACGCCTTGCCTTTTCAAGGTATATCACTACAAACAGCGCTTGACTTCACATTGAATTTATCAAAATGATTGTAGGAGGCATGCCGATGAAGTAAATATTCTTGTCAAGCACCCACTTGCGGAGCACATGTGTTGAGGAAAATATGGTTGTCCAATCAACATCTATTTTGCTCTTGATGAATTGCTACCAGCTACTTCTATGCCGATTGCTTCTCCCGATGTCCTTTAAAGTTTACCCTCAAAGATATGGACATCGCTGTTTCTTTTCCATGCGTTCTGGATGTTTCTATGTTTCCTTTGCTAATATATTGCCTACCAGAAGCTGCGTGATATTTACAATCCACTCGACCAGCTTATGAAGTGCATATTCGCGAAATTTCCTTCAGCGAGTGTGTATCGCCGAATGGCTCCTATCAAGGAAACAAACCCCACTTTGTTTGTGTGCAAACGTCTGAGGCTTAACATTAATTCTTTGGGATTAATGACGGGTTATTCACACTCTTTCGACTAATACTTCAATACACCCCAATTTGAATGAATTTAGTATCTCTATGCATCCTACGGAGCCACCCAGGCTTAATATGTTGCTAGGAACGGAGATGCGGATATAAAGCTCAATTCCCTTCCCATGAATGCTTCACTTTTTGTTGCTCATTGAACTCCCAGCTTCAACTCATCTCCTATTCCAATCTACTACTTCCACTTCGAAGTAAAAGAGCGACTTCAGCTTCAAACATTCACACCAGCGTTTTCTCCTTACCTCTCTCTTGCTTGCTTGCATATTTCGATTCGCAACCAAGCCCTGCATACCATACAAGTTGAAACTGGCATTTTCGAGCCAAGACGCAAACTTCCAATGGCGCCGACTTATTCATTGAGCCTGTCGAAATATAATGGCCCGGACAATAACATCGTCTGGTTACCTGGTTCAGTTGGATTTGTTCTGCGAGTCACTTGTTCAGGAACCACGACAAATGAAGACCCGTTCAAAGACGTGGGGATAACTTGCAAAACTGAGACCAAGGACGGCGCTGGCTATGTGACCTCCCTCACCGAAAGATGGTATTCCATTGACTCGAGTTTCACTTCTACAAACCGAAGGGCAGGCGAACCAATATCAGTAGTGATAGCTTTGTTGACTGAGATTAAGGAAGTTGGCACGGTTGGAATCAGTTTTTGCGTCAAGAAAAGGTTACCAGATGGCACATTTCAGCCCTCGAATGGTTCGTCATTGGTGGTGGATCGCAAGATCAGGACTGCAAGCTTGGAGCAGGTGAAAAGAGAAACGGAAGCAGAATTGGGGAACATGTGAGGTAGATAACTGGCGACTATTGGTGACCGGGCCCAATTGTGTGGTATGTACGCTATATTCATATCCACGTCCGTGCATGCCTCTCAACATACAGCCTCTCATATTAACATATATCGCCATTATATATATCTTGCAGGTTGACCCAACTTGATCCACCAAATACGTGCGCGTTCACTTTCACTCCATCCGCGCAGCACAACTATTTTTAGGTCGTTTTACCGTGATTATGGCGCATTTTCTCCCCTACGGCCTCTGTGTGCCAAACTTCGTGTCACAACCAGCGGGACGCAACTGGATTACGTTAATTATGGCATATATCTCTTAGACGCTTATTTGTAGCCTTTGACAAAATAGCAATAACTCAACTTAATTAAATGATACTTTTGTCGCTCTTCCATCTTCTACATCCTTCTCATGTTCTGGTGTCTAGATTACTCTGTATGTTGGAAGATAATAATTAATTTGTGATAGACATATGAATAATTATTTTGTCTTCATTGAACTTTTGATATCTACATCATCTGACGAATAACTTTGATGCATCTGTACTGCTCTTGCCTAGACCTTTGCCGGCACTCCCGGCTGCCTTGCGTCGCAGTTCAATATACAGTTGGGAGAATATATCACCCAGCCACCTGGTCACTGCGTGACGCTAATGAATTTCTACTTCGAGAACAAAATGTGGGATCTGAAGGCATGCGGTTTCGGAGCCCTATGGAAGGTTACAAATAGTGCTTGGCTACGCTAAAAATTTACAACACCCCCTTCACAACACGGTTTCAACAGATATTTGTAACGAAGGTCATTGAACAACCCGAAATTTTCTTAGTTATATATTCTCAAACAGCTAACTTCAGCAAGCTGTTTATCTTCAATCATCATATAAGAAACAGGGGTTCCTCTGCCAGCATGACCTAGAGTTTGTGGTGATTTTTAAGTTTATAAGCTTCTCACAGCTCCCCCACAGGACGGAAAAACTGTTGATGCGTTTCAGCCCCTGCACAACTCTGATTCAACTTCACCTCTCGATTTCTTTGCTGGCCACTTCCCCGATATATGTGAATTTTGTCATCACACTGAGTTTTTGATCGATTCGGTTCCGGGAATCTTGTTAGCACTTCATGATAACTTATCAAGGCCGTTCTCTTTTTTTCGTGCGACATTCAGCCCATCCGATTACTGTCGGAGGAGCTCGCATCCTTATGATTATCTCTCTTTCCCCCTGTTTCTGCATTATTATTCTCTGAATTACATCAAGTCAATATGTTATGTCTTTGGTGCACGGCCAGCCTCACCCTGTTTCGTGAACAATTTTTAATATGATGTTTATGACTTATGTTTGTTTCACTTTTTTCTATCCTTCTATCGGCCGGCGAGAATTCCAATTCCAAAACAGCATTTTTGAGAATATGGAGTATTTTCTCACCAGCTATGGCTTAAGCCAGACTACTCTACCGTTATTCGTATAAAAGCCATTAAATGTGCAAGCAGTGATATAATTGCACATTTATTTCTCATTTCCCTTCCATTCTTCGTACGGAGATCTAACTGGTCCTATACATGGTGGTATAGGCTTTCAAAATCGTTCCAAAGGCGTATTACATAAAGTAATCGCATGGCCGCAGTGAAGTGTACAGATTTTACATTCAGCTTGACTACATCTATCTACCCATTTCAAGAACCACCTTCAACTGATGTAGTTTTAGCTCTTCTAAGATGGCAGCTATCTGTTCCTTGAGAAGTCTTAACCGCATATGTGAAGTCGACTACTCTATTGTGCTGGACATCACGGGTCAGTGAACAAATCTATCTGGCATAATGCTGTGCAGCCACTGGGACATCGGTCGGAAATCATCACAAACTTACCGCGACCAAAGGAAGAATTAGACATAATCACTTTTTTCTGAATGAAGAGAGAAGAAATGGAAGCAATGGTATGGGATGTATGGTACCCGAAAAAAAAAAAGAAAAGAAAAGAAAAGAAAAAGAAAAAAGCAAAAAGTTCACATCGAAGTACCCGCGTTTCAGGGAAGTCCGATGCTATGAAAACCCCCCGAGATAAGATATATATATTATTTTGGGGTTTTCCACCGTTCGGTCGGTCTTATGCGTCGGGTAGGGGCAGCGCCTTCCAGCCGGATCTGGTTTGGCCTGACTGCTCCTAGCCGGGTGGTGGGTAGAGGAGAAGGCGGCTTTCGCGCCCCCAGACTCGGGTCTGGCTTGACCTGACTAGGCCACCGACCCCTCTTGTTGAAAATATACGCATTACTTGGGTTTATATCCCCTTCGCGCCCGTTTCTATGGGAATACCCTGCCATACTCTGCCTGTGTTTCCCCGGCGGTGTTGCCAGGGTTCGTGCACCTCCAATATACCACACCCATCTACCTGCTCTGAACGGGAACAGCCTGGGTTCGATTCGGGGCCTTCCCACTCGTTTTCTTTGATCTCTTTATGCCTTTCTCTGGACTCCTCTCTGTGTGACACATTTCCCTTGGATCCATTAGACCAAGGGGCCTCCGGCTTGGATCCCCAACAGTTCAACAGTTCATCCCCCTTTTTAACAATATCCATCATATCTACAAACTATTCTTTCCCCCATATACTCACTTTTTTTTTTTTTTTTTTTTTTTTTTTTTTTTTTTTTTTTAGCTCAAGGGATTCCAGGTTCGATCATGAGCTTCCACTTTTTGTTTTAATGCTTGTTCACTTTCAGATTCGCCCCTAACCACCAACTCTTCCACTACCATCTACCAAACGGGACCCTGCAGTTGGAGTAGTTTCCTCTGGTTAAGAGCTTTTAGATGCGATCTACACTACTGTGGCCCTGCCCATTCTGTCATCACTTCCATTGAAATGCTCTGCTGTCAAGACCGTTTCTCTGCTCCACGGTGCAGAAATACAACCACTGGTTACTTATCCTGTCGCTGTTAGGTCTTACCCCTCCTCCAACGACGATGCAGCGCGTCCTTGCGTTCTTTGGGCAGGACTACTTCAACTCTATATACCGCGGTGATAATTCCTTCATATTTGAAATGCCTGCTTTCCTCTTGTAGGAATGGGCGCACTTTGATAGTGAAGTCTTTCACAAGAAATATTGTAGTTTGTAGTCATAGAGTTTCTTATATGACGCCTTAACAAAGATAGCCTCAACACCAGCTTGCATGTGTTCGTCACAGCATTCATTATCTCATTTGCTTTTGTTAAAAGGAGTGATATACCGCATTCTTAGGTTCTATATATTGGTTTTATTCTCTTCTCCTTTTAGAAAGACCTAACAACTTCAACATCTCTCTCTCATAGGTCTGTCCCTATCATTGACCAATTTGAAACACAGACTGCAATCCCTTAGTGATTATATCCAGATCTACAGACACAGTTCTATTCCTAGCGACAGCATGGTGATCTCTGATAAAAAAGAAGCTGGCACCGCAAATGAAGCTGTACTCTCTACCATGACCTGTGTTGAAATCGGAGGATTGCCTGCCATGGAGTCAAACCTCTCAGTTCTAGATGTAAGTGCCCTCCTTCGACTCAGACTCCTTAAATCATATATATCGCTAATATCATTCCTATCCTAGGATTTCAAAGTCGTAGCGAACTCCTTCGACAGTCTCAGCATCACCAATACCGGCACCAAAAGCAATGACACCACAGACGACGAAATTGCTACCCCCGAGAATGACGTCGAGCATGAGCAGGAAAACAACAACTCCAGCGGAGACGACGCAGCCTCCGTCATTTCCAGCACCAGCAGCAGCATCGCATCCAGTGCCTCCACCACTGTCTCCCTCTCTACCCAAACTGAAATGGCCCTCCTTGCACGTCATGTGCGCAGCACCCTGAACGAAATCGTCGCTGCTGAGAACACCTTGGCCACTCTTCCCGCGTACGATGTCTCTGAAATCTCAGAGCAGCTCCAGAATACCGCTTTACGTATTCTTACTGTATATATGTCCCTGTGCGACTTGTTTGAACAGGGGGAGAGTGCTGGCGGATATGAGATGGCTGCTACTATTCGTGCAGTGATTGCGGAGTATCCGACTATCAGGGGAAGGTGTGGGATTTAAGGATCGAAGGTGGTGTATTGGGTGGAGCTTACATATGTGTAAAGCAGATAGGAGAGGTGTAGGGGATAACCTTTTGAGATGTTTTTTTTTTTTTTTTTTTTTTTTGAAAAAGGAAATCGAACGATTTGGTTTTGGAAAATGAAGGGGCGAATTTTTGTACCAATCAATCAAATCTACTGCCCCTTTGGCTGTTTTCTTCACCAGTTGGAAAACTCGCAGCTTCTCCGCGTATACTGTATTCTCAACTACAGTGATGGCCTTAGTGGCTTCATATTACGTGACAAGTGAAGGAAGTTGGAATAAGATGCTTGCCAATCTTCCCTTACAGTGTATAAACTACAGTCAAGAGCTTAGCTCCGCGAGAAGCATTTTTCCTGGTTTTCCCTCGATGAAGATGCCACCTTAAGCCACATCTGAGCTCAAAGCAAGTATGACATATTTATAGGCCCATGACCATCAGCGACATGATAATGACCATATTCAAGTGCATGTAATGATATGCTTCCCGCCTTCTTTCCTACGGTCTCATTTCTAGATGAGCCTCACCATTGCCGGGGAATGAAAGCATGGAGATAAAAGGAGGTGTGATCAGTCAGTCCGTCAAACAACACAGCCATCAGTAACACTCGAGAATACAAGCTACATCACACATAGCAACTACAGAGCATACAAATACAGTTTTATTGAAGTTGATTTGATGTGCTTTTTTGGTGGTGGAAGTGCTGTGTTAATTCTCCCAAATACAAATTCTATTAGATATCACGGCTTTTCTCAAGAATGTATCGTTATAGTTCGCCAGTGTCTTGTGGCTGGCATGATCACATAAATAGAAGAAGAAAAAACCTGTCCTAGCCATGATCTTAAACATTGAAATGCTGATAAAAAAGTAGGATTCTTCGATAAGTTGAATATCAACCAATACAAACAGATGTCTTCCCTGAAGCCATGCGAGGGATCTGACATATATCACCAAATCAGTGTATACCAGGGGTACACACCACATTTTCTTTCGTTCGTTCGGGTTGGGGTAATAGCGATGTGACAAACGAATATATCATTTTTCTGTGACACCTATTTTAAAAAGAATGGCCAAAACAGTATAACCCGTTGAAAAGCAACGTTGCACATTCGCGTCATATTCATAATTTGGTTAGGAGATGAAGAAATGTAGAGTGAAATTCAAATATTTGTGCTCTGGTGTTGGGTTGCTGGCGTACAGTCAGCAACGAAGCAGATTACTGGATTGTGATATAAGGATTCAGAAAAGGGGGGTCATGTTAAGCTATGAAATCCTCACAACTTAGAATGTAGTCCCCTCCCCCTTTATTTTTAGCAGCATCAGGGAAAGTAACTAACGAGAGCGGTGCACCCATAATCCTCAGAAAAACTACAACCGAAAACCTCATTTTAAAATAACAAAACGCAATCAACAACGCTCCTATGAAGGAGAGGCATAAGGATATCCTCTCAGAAATTCCATTCCGAGAGAAATAGACACAAAACAGGGGAACGCCAAGAACAGAGAGATAAAGAGCAGCAGAAGTTTAAAACCTTCTCAGGCCACCTCGCATGTGAGCAAGGCGCTCTGCCATAGGCTCAGTCAGGGCCCAAGGGGGATTTGGAATTATTTTATGGTTCGGTGTTGGATCTTTGCTATCACGATCCGCAGTGATCTGCCGGATCAGCCCCAACCAGTTGAAATTCACGCAGGGGGAAATACAGAGAAAAAACTTAAAACTATTGATGGAGTTCCTTGTTCGCATTGGCCGTTGCGATGGATTGAGTGACGAACGTAATCACGATGGTATTGTCGAATTGGTTTGATGTTTGAAGACGCGTTTGGCGATAGTGAACCCGCTGATCGCGAGATTTTAACAGCTAATGAAAATAAATAAATTTAAATTTTGAAAGGCCGAGGAGAAAACGAGCGAGGAATATGACAAACCCACGGAAACCAAGTATGAATGTTAGCTAATGCGACCTGGTACAGATAACGAACTGTCGTCCATTATTATTGTTGCTTGGGCAGCAATATGGCACACCAGACGGAGTCAAAATTTACTTGACAGTGAGCATATGGTGAGGTTCTCAACATGGAAGCTGGAACAATTGGCAAGCCCAAGGGGCTGGTTCATTGCATACACGAGAACATTTCCAAAACTGTCTTGCCTTGGCTTTCTTCATGTCGTCGGGCCAAAAGGCAATTAGCCTACGCAGATGGTATATGGCCGTAACATGGAGGTTGCCCATGAGAGGGCGTTTTGGTCTGTTCCCGTTGCAGATATCTCGAGGCAAAAGGTTTAGCTATCTCAAGAGATGCAGCTGTGGATGCGGAACTGGCCATGGCTCAAAATGAGGCGACGATGATGTGACCTGTCTAAGAGGAGCACCCGCAGACCGAGCCAACAAAATTCGGGGTGACAAGGCTGACGCCATGTCTCCCGAAGCTGCTCGCTTGCAATGTTCATCACCTGCTAATTGAACGTTATTTCGTGTGGATCGAAGAATCAAGGGACCACAAAAGCGCTTCGAGGGGTCTCTGATCTCCTGGCCAGGATGCAGCATAGAGCAAGATAAAGGAGGAAAATTCCCGCGCGTGCAGAAATCAAGAAATTTGTCGAATCTACTGCGTAGAATTTTGCACCTTGGATGAACCAACCACACGAAACAAGCCAGGTTTTTTTGATGTGTCGGCTTCGACAATCAAGCTCATGCCAGCACAGAATTTGTGGATTTTACCATTAGTTACGGCTTCGCCGATAATGCAGAATAAACCCAGGTTTAAGAAAAGATAGAAGAAGGGATATCCTTGCTCAACCTCATTGTTGGGCCGATGTTCGCCAGGCTAATATTAAGTGACCGTCGATGATAATTCAGGGCATGAAGGGCAACTTCTTGTTTGTTTCTCGGAGAATTCAAGGCCTGGTATGATGGGTCCTGTTGGCCTAGTTAGGTCTAAGAAAAAAAACCTGGAATTCCGCAGTCTGTACGACTGGGTCGTTTGAAGCCTAAACGGGATCCATGGATGTACAGCACATGCACCCATATTTTTGATGAGAGCAATGACATTTCCTTCCTTCTTGTCGTGGATCAAGCATGTTTTACACTTGTGTGTCTTGTTCCAGCGTACAGTAAATGTACAGGCACAGGTTCATCGTATCATCCTTTTTTCGCGGCATGTGGTGTGTGCTGGCTCAGTCAAAAACTTGGGAAGTTTTGACGAGGATGCGGTTGTTCGATGCATGGATTCGAGCAAGGAAATACCCGCACATCAATATGTAAGTAAGTACTCCGTAGGTACACGTGGGAGAGATATCTTTTGTCTCTTGCATTTTTGTAACATGTCATTTTAACAACAGGGAATAGAAACATAGGTCTTATACATAGCATCCTCTTGAAAAAGCGTCCTTCCACCGTCTCGTGCCTGGCAATATTGATCTCTCCTTCGATACATGTGGCAAGGAGGAAACCTTTTCACTTTCGAACATTTTTTTGCAGCTATTACTTGCTGGCTGTCACAAAATTGATTTAATGGACCCCTAGATGACATGGGCCGTCGATGCATGTATCCTATAGGCCAGCACTGCAGGCCCATGACACAGACCAGTGGGTATTCTCTTGATCTCAGGCCAACCAGCAAGCTGTTTGTTGTATGAAAGCGAATATGTCTACGGGAGTGCTTAAGACAGGGCGGCTAACGGCCAGGGGAATCTACTTCAACTCCCAGAAGTCCCAGTCCACTGAGTCCAGTCGCTGCGTGGAAACGGGCTTAGGCCCCAGCTTCTTAGCTGTCTCCAGCCTCCATGAGCGGTGATAACATTTCCCCTCTTGCTCCTTTTCCTTGGATATTTTTCTTCTTAATGACCGACGTTCCTTCTTCCCAGCGCTTCATTCCCTTCACTGTGCAAGTTTCTCAATTCGCTCCTTTTGTCGTGCAATCTACGCATGCATAGTTCACTCCGACCTGCCTCTCATCCCTTTTCCTATACTGCGCAGCTCTGCGCTCACACCGTCACTACATGATGGAATATCACCCCGATGATTTCTACTCGTTACCGCCAGCTTTAAGGCGCAAAGTAAGTCTTTTTGGTTCCTCCTTCCTCATATTCTGCCTGATTTTTACTTCGTTTTTCTTTGTCGCTCGCGGTTTCAAATGCAGGATTGCTTTACCCGACCTGCAGCAGATGTACAGCACATCACCCCCCTCACCGTTATTTCGCTGCTGCACCCTGCTGGCGGTTAATCTCACAGCTGGGATCTACTGTTTTAAGGTTCATCGATGAGAAACCTGGAAGAGCCGTCAAATGTGTCCGGGGCTTTGCGAACCGTTTCACAACATGGGGGTGGATTTGTCTGCAGCTGTCATATTCCCTTCTTTTGGGAAATACATAGCAAGCCGTACAAACGTTTGCTATGATATTATTTCAACGATTTTCCCCATCTTCCAGATGAGCGAGACGTCATAAAAGTTCTCTTTACCGCTTATCAGCGTTGGATCTGGTGGCGGGCCGTTAGCGCTGGACGCTATGCAAGGGCGGTGTTGTCCCTCCGTCGACTGGCCTGGGCTGTTGCCAGTTCTTTGCATTTGAACCCTGCAACAAGAATCAGAGAGACTCGACCTCGTTCCTCACAACATCGGCTCAGTCCGGCGGGATGCAACGCCGATGTGGTGGAAGATGAGTTGTGCGGCGCTGTTCCTTTTTGGCCGCTTTTCCCCTCACGCTATCGCTCGAATGTGCTATTTAGCCCCGGGCTAGTGATGCTAGTGACGAGTCCGCCCTCGACATTCGGCGTCATGAGCTTCTGTTGGACGAGGCCAAGAGCTTGTCAATTATTGATGCTTGATCGCTGCGTGTGCGATTTTTCACTGGACGACTGGTCACTGTTTCACAGCCATGGTGATCGTTCGTGGCGTGGATAGCACCCCGCTTAGAGGTCCCCTATTGCTGGCCTGCGATTGAATATTTTACAAAAACATTGCATCGAACATTTTGAATGACCCTAAGGCCAGCTGTTCTGCATAATTGGTGGCGCTTGAATTTTGATCGTTCGATTGGCTCTGACCCTTGCAATTTTCCTTTTTTTTTCCCTTATCTCTTCTTCCCTTTTTTTTTTTTTTTTTTCTTTTTTCTTTTTTTTTCCCCAAGCTGCACCACTTTCTGAGGACGTTCCGAGGGGCCTTCACTGACCATTCATTCGCTAAAATCCAATAGTTATTTTCCAATTTAGAGCGTTTTCGCCTGGAACAATTACGGCTCACGCAGATGGTCCACAATGACGGCCGAAGCACCCGCCCCCGTCTGTTAGATGACCTCCCTTTATCCGTTGGCTCGAACTCTAGGCCCAGGACCCCAACAACGCCGACTCGTAAGTTTACCCCCCAGCGGTGATGGTTCTCACTTCCCCTTCCTCACCCTGGTCGCTGAGCTTGAGCCCCACAGCTCGTTGACTCAAGAACCCCTAATAACAGTATCCAACCCAGGGAAACCGCGTCTGAAAGAAAGCCGGCCATTTCGCCGGCTACGAAAAGCAAAATCAGTGCAGATTGCTTATCTCGCTGCTCAAGCCGACTCGGAATGGTTTCGATCACTCCCATCCAAGGTTCAACAACAACATTTTAGTCGAGAGGAGCAGGTTCGACTTGGAGGCTGGCGGAGCAGCATTATTTTCGACGCAGCGGATAGAGCGCTGTACAAACTAGGGCACCAAGCAAGAAGGTCCTTTGAATCTATCTCCTCTGTCCCCACCAGTGCCAGTTTCTCATATTCCGCTTCCATGGCGTCGTCCGCGCGGGCAGTTGACTCAGCCATTGGTCTCGACGACAGCTTGTACGATAGTTTTCGCTGGCTAGATGAAGACGAAGAAATTGACCTCAGTCTTGATGACTATCACACTCATATTGCGGAGACTAAGAAGCACATATCGACAGCGTCGTCGCGATATTCTCGCCAGCGCCTACAACGTCGACCACAGTCCTTGCGTCAACAACCCTCCTTTCGCCGAACATTGTCATTCAGTTCCACAACCCACCAAAATAGCATATCCAGCAAGATTCCTCCAACCAGCCAATCATCCACCGTTCCATCGTCTTTGACTAATATAACTCCTCCGGCTGCTCACAAACGTTCATTCTCTCGCCCCAAATCCAGTGTGCCCATCTTACGACATATATCTCATGGATCACTTTCTTCACTTGACAGTCCAGCACAATATTACCAAGATCCTGAAGCCCGCCTGAAGCTACGAGTATACCTCGCATCCCCACAAAAATTCGACGAAGCGATCGAATTCGGATTCCCATCCCTGGACAATAAGGAGAATGTCCGTCCTCCTCGCGTATCACTCGAGCCACGGACAACCATTGAATCCTCCCGCACTTTCCTTGAAGACGCCAGCCCCACCGGGTTACCGGACATCATTCACGAGGATGGAAGTTTCATCGACTTTTCTATTGACTCCCCAACCCTCAATTCCGCTAACTCAAAATCTCCCTCAACAAGCTGTACTACCCCGCCATCTCTACACAAATCGCATAGCAGGAAATTCAGTGTGGAAAAATCCGTACTACAAAGGTCGATTCAGCCTATCCCACTCAACTATGCTCATAATACCCCTGGCAATCGCGAGATGACACTAAAAATGACACTTACAAGACCTGACTTGCGGACGGCAGACTCTTCTTGGGATGTCTCACCCAGCCTTCCGGAACTCGATGATCCTTTGCGGTTGGCTGAGCTTCCGGAGGCAGACGGAAACCACCCCGTCTGGAATGCTCCGGCCGAAGACACAAGTATGATGAAGAAGATGTGGCGCAAGCTCCGCAAACGGTGCGGCTGAGCCTACTATATGGTTACTATTTCAAGCCGCGTGATAACGGCGTGAATTAATGGTTCACGTTGTTTCCCTTTCTTGTTTAGATTTATCCTTTGTCTACATCCTTTTTTTTCTATCCAGTTTCTGTCCCTGTATGACCCAGGGGAAGGGTATTCGGGACGACCACAGTCACTATGTTATTGGCTCTCTAGTTGCTTTTAATCGATGACACATTCATCTTATCAATCGAGGAAGAACAAAAGAAATACTGTGACGGAATCAGGACTGATACACTGTATCAATTTATCACAGTCCAATTGGCTGGCTTTCTTTCTTTCTCATTCTTTACCAGCCTTGCTGCTTATATCCTCATCTAACTTCATTATTTTGGTACCTTAACAATTTTCACCTCCAAAAAGCTAGCCCCTGAATATTTATCCTTTTTTGGCTATTCTGTTCTGCCTTTACTACCCTAGCCGTTCCTTTGGATCTCCGCTCTAGGAATAGATTCAACACCAGTGGTTTCGAATTTATGTTTTTGCTCGGCTCTTCATTCAGTACGATTGTTCATCCACTCGTTAACCTTAGTGTAACGGAGAATTTTGCCACCCTTGTCCATACTAGTATATATCTGCTGTCTCCACAGCTCCCCGAATATCAAAACTTTATCCTTGGCCCTTTCACTCTATCCTTCTTTCTAGTAGAAAGAAAACAAAAGAAAAAGAGGGAAGAAAGGTCTTTTTTTTTCTGGCCGCTGTCGAGCCAATTATAAACTCCAACATATTTGGGAACGTATGGGCTATGGAGAACATGGTCTATGCGTAATAAGTGCGTCAAGTTGGGGTTTTGAATTCCAAGGTATGGATTGCTCAACCAATGAATGATGCCCCCATATTTTCCAGGGCTTGCCACCTAACTTGTCGTCGAGCTCCCGAACTTTGGAGCGTGGAAAATAGAACCTCTGTTATCAAACACATGTATAGCAAGGACTCTTGTCCCCACATCTCAATCCTTCTTCTCATTCCTGTGTTATTTTCTGTTTTTGAATCTCATTGTTAGTATGCAAGAAGTATAGAAGTATCAAAAGCAGGGTACAGGGTCATGGAGACTGATTCCATCCAGACATTTCTATCAACATCATTTTCCATGTAGTTCCATTGATTGGTAATGAAGCCCCTTCAAGGGCTCCTGACCATGAAAAATGTCCTGACTTGGGCTTAAAAACAACCTATGAATAACCTCGTTTGCTCTTCATCCAGGAATGAAAGAGGTAGATAGAAATTTAGTTTCGCCACCCATGAGGGTTGCAGCTCTGACCATCGAATAGCCCCGAGAAGCCCCATTTCGAGTACGCCTCCGGAATACCTAGCTCCATTAAATGGTCATCAAGCTCATTCTGTACCTTTCGTGCTATTATCCCTAGAATCTCTGGTGTTATTATCCCAACGGTTGGCAGGTTGAACTGTCCAAAAATAGAATCCGCCAATTCTAGGTAGGTTGGACTGAACACACGTGACTCGGCCCTGGAGCTAGCGGACTTCGGAGGCTTTGACGACGACATCTAACAACATTGTCCTCGTATCATTCACACGCTCCAGCACATCGAGAAATTCGACAAACAGCTGCTGTAGCTCTTGACTTCATCATTTATTTCTCTATTAACGTTATATCTTTGATATCTTTAGCGTTGTTGTTTAGATTCCAGTCAGCTCTGGACCAGTTTCTTCCTAATTTTTTCGGTGCTGCGCATTCCTAGCTCCCAGACCAACTAAAACAAATAAGGAATTACCCGGCCGGAAAGTTTCTGAGAACCCATTGCATTCCGAATAGAGCTTTTTGGCTTATCCTTCCTTATCCGCAACCTTTCACCGTACCCCTGTCCCCTTCGATCCTTGCTCCCAGATGCCTTCACCACATCCACTGTCATGATCCTTCGAAGGCTACTACTTGCTGGCAGCTTGCTGCTAGCAACCGCATTCACTAGTGCAAAGAAAGCAGACGGTCCAAAAATATCTGTAACGAAGTTTAAAGATGAACCCGTCAACCTGTTTTACTTCGATGACTCGGATACTGTGATGTTCCAAGATGGGAAGAACGGCGATGTATACGTCTCAAGGGATGCTGGTGCCAATTGGGATATCGTAGATGTGAGTGGGATGAGGGGAAAGGCCTGGTCCCTTTTGCCGCATCCTACAGACAGGACCAAGGCGTATATAATGAGCAAGGGAGGGACACATTGGGTCACCGAAGATCAGGCCAAATCTTGGCGGGAGTTTACAGTCGATGCGGAGCTCTCGCGGTATGAGTATCCACTCGTTTTCCACGGCAAGGATTCGAATAGGGTAATGCTTCTGGGACACAAGTGCAACGGGCTCGACTGCAAGGAAAGAACATATTACACGACGGATGGATTCAAAACGGTACACCTTTTGATGGAGAATGGACGGCATTGTGCATGGGCCGTTTCAACACCAACTTTTGGGGAAGGACTTGACCTGCCGAAGGAGGTGAACGATCGAATTTTTTGCGTTGTGTCGGGATTTCATTCCTCCTGGGCTGAAGCCAATCGCCTCCTCTACTCGGATCGATTTTTCAAGGACGAACAAGGGACTGAAGTTCCACTTGATAACGGCCGTGCAGTGAGTGGCGTCATACGCACTGCAAGTGTGCAGAAATATATACTGGCTGCAACGAAGTCTGCTAGAACGAACGAGCTGGCGCTTTTTGTGACCGATGATGCATCAACGTGGCATCGAACTGAGTTTGACGGACATAGGGTAGAAGAGGATGCGTATACTATTCTCGAATCTACAAGCTACAGTCTTCAGGTTGACGTCGTATCGACCTACTCGTCAACCATAGGCACTCTCTTTACGTCCAATTCAAATGGCACTTACTTTACGCGCAATATCGAACATACAAACCGGAATATATACGGGTTCGTCGACTTTGAGAAAATCTCTTCGATACAGGGAATTATTCTTGTCAATACTGTTAAAAACTGGGAAGATGTTGAAAAGTCAAACGGCGTCCAGAAGAAAGTTATAAGCAAAATCTCATTCGATGATGGGCGGACTTTCCAGCCTCTAAAGGTCGGCAAACATGATCTTCACCTTCACTCCGTCACTGATGCAACGAACTCCGGTCGTGTATTTTCTAGCCCCGCGCCTGGCTTAGTTATGGGGGTTGGAAACACAGGCGGCCATCTCAAGGATTACTTGGACGGCGATTTGTTCGTTTCCGACGATGCAGGGATCAATTGGAGGAAAGCTCTGGACGATGCTCATAAATATGAATTCGGTGATCAAGGCTCTGTGATTGCCGCTGTTTTTGATGAAGGGAGAACCGACAAGATTTCATACTCTCTCGACCATGGCAAGAATTGGCACAAGGCTTCCCTACCCGATGGCGTCCAAATTCGTGCCAAAGTGCTAACCACAGCACCTGGCTCGACAACTTTAAAGTTCTTGTTAGTTGGATCAGCCAAAGCTGACATCGGTATGGAATACTACATCATTTCTATTGACTTTGCCGAAATGGAGGAACGCACTTGTGAGGAGAAAGACTTCGAAAATTGGCCTGCCAGATTGAACGAGAAAAATGAGCCGGATTGCTTGATGGGCCATAAACAGTTTTACCGACGGAGAAAGGCACAGGCTGATTGCTTCATCAAGAAGAAATTCGAGGAACCAGCTCCTGAATTTGAGCGCTGCAAATGCACGGAAGAAGATTTTGAATGTGACTTCAATTTTGTTCGTGGTGAAGACGGAAAAAGCTGCATCCCATCCAGGTCCTTGATTGCCCCTGAAGGTGTCTGCAAAAACCCTGATGATAAGTTCATAGGTAGCTCCGGGTTTAGGCTTATCCCTGGTAACGTTTGTATCAGGGAAGGAGGGGTAGATCTCGATAAACAGACAGAACGCGTTTGCTCGGAGACATTTAAGAACGCTCCCGCTGGCCAGATCGTGGTAGAGAAGTCATTTTTCACAGCAGACTATTACAAAGATTACTTCTACCTCGAACGCAAAGAGAGCAGCAAGGGCGAAGACGAAACAGTCATCATGATTACTTCTGAGCAACAGATATTTCTTAGTAGAGATCACGGCAAGAAGTGGAAGCAAATTCTTGAGGAAGAAAAGATAACCCGGATAGAGCCGCATAGATTTTTCGATGATGTGGCGTACTTTCTGACAAACAACGGGGATGGATGGTATACTCTGGACCGTGGAGATACTTTCAGAAAATTCAAAGCCCCTCTTCCTCCGAATCAAGATAAGCTCCCAGTCCTTTCATTCCACCCAGATAGGAGAGACTGGCTTATATGGACAGGTGCCGATGAATGCAATGGCAACGGAGGTAATTGCCACTCTGTTGCTTACTACACTACGAACTTGGGGGGCGAGTGGCACTTCCTCATGCGATATGTTCGCAGATGCGAGTTCATTTCAAGGGATGCTCGAGGCTCAAGCGACAAACTTGTGTTCTGCGAACAATTCGAAAATGAAAACCCTTCAAATAAACACCTGCAACTCCTCTCAACAGAGGATTGGTTTGCTGAGAAAAGACTCCACTATAGCAATATTCTGGACTTTGCAACCATGCAAGAGTTTATCATCGTGGCTATTCGAGGAGAGAACTCCCAAGACTCACTTAGGATCGGTGTTAGTATTGATGGGAAGACTTTTGCGGACGCCGAACTCCCTGCCAACGTTCAAATTCCTATACAGCGGGCTTATACCGTCCTGGAGAGCAGAACCCATGCTGCCTTCCTCCATGTTACCATCAACAATATAGAGGACCACGAATACGGAAGTATCATAAAGAGCAACAGCAACGGAACCTCTTACGTTCTCAGTTTAAGTGCAGTGAATAGGAACTCTCGTGGATATGCCGACTTTGAGAAGATGCAGGGTTTGGAGGGTGTTGCGATGGCTAATGTCGTTGGGAACGTGGCCGACGTTGAAAACGGAGCCGCTAAAAAATTTAGGACCATGATTACTCACAACGATGGCGCCGAATGGACACTCATGCGCCCGCCAGACAAGGATTCCGAAGGGCGCTCATACGCTTGCTCAACGAAAGGAGGGAAACCAACCGATGCATGCGCCTTGCATCTTCACAGTTATACCGAGCGCGCTGATCCACGAGATACATATTCGTCACCTTCAGCGGTTGGCATTATGATAGGAACGGGCAATGTGGGTGATTATTTGTCACTTAAAAGCAAGGCTAATACATTTATCACCCGAGATGCTGGTATAACCTGGGAAGAGGTAAAGAAGGGCAAGTATCAATGGGAATTTGGCGACAGTGGGTCCATCATCGTGCTTGTGCCCGAGTCCACACCAACAAAAACACTCCTGTATTCTCTTGACGAAGGAAGGAGCTGGAAGGACTTCGAATTTTCGGAAGTTGAGATGCAAATTCAGGATATATCTACCGTACCCTCGGATACTTCTCGAAATTTCCTGCTCTGGGGCAAGGAAGTCGGACAAGGGAAAAAGCCTGGCCTCGCCACTGTTAACATTGATTTCTCGGGGCTGAAAGAGCGATCCAAACAGTGCGTCTTGGATGAAAAGAAACCGGAGGCAGATGATTACTATCTTTGGGAACCAAAGCATCCCCTTCAACCTAATGGATGCCTCTTCGGTCACAGAGCCAAATATCACCGCAAACGGCCCGACAAGGATTGCTATAACGGCCGAGAACTACAGCACCTGGACTCCATTGGGGATATCTGCGAATGCACACGATCGGATTATGAATGGTACCTCATCCCATATACGTATCTAACATTGTATAATCTATCCATTAGGAAACAAAACTGACCTTCTCATCTGCAGTGACTACAACTACGAGCCTCAAAGCGACGGCAGTTGTGCTCGGGTCGCTGGCCTCGAACCTCTTGACCCAAAACTTGTCTGTACTGAGAATCCCAAAGCCGTAGAATGGTATGAGCCAACTGGCTACCGGCGCATCCCCCTAACGAAGTGCCAAGGTGGCAAGCAGCTCAACCATATCGTCGCTCACCCTTGCCCGAACAAGGAAGAGGAATTCTTCAAGAAGCATCCGCGCCTACGTGGCATCGGTCTTTTCTTCGTCATCCTCATCCCCATCTGTCTTGCTGCAACTGCTGGATATTACGTCTACAATCACTGGGATGGAAAATTCGGTCGCATCCGTCTGGGTGAAACGGGCTCGGGAGGATTATTTGATCGCGATCCCCTCCTCGTATCAATCCCTGTGTCCATGGTGGCGGGGGTTGTCGCGGTGATTACATCGCTGCCACTTCTGGTATCCAGCCTGTGGCGTAGTGTCAGCGGATATGTTCGTGTGCCTGGCGGGGCTTCATCGCGACGACCGTATTCTTCCAGAGACTCCTTTGCCGCACGAAGGAGTGACTATGTTGGCGTTGTGGAGGATGAGGATGAGTTGCTTGGGACAGATGATCTTGATGATGACGAGGAGGGCGATGAGAGGAATGGTCAGGTATGATAAAGACTTTCTTGCGTGCTGGCGTGACGGAGCGATACTGTTTTCCTTTATTGCTTTTGATTTCTCTCACTCTTTTTCTCGATGGGACGGATAAGTGAGAATGAAATTAATTATATTAGATGAAGAATAATGGACATGTAAATGAAGCTATAACTTTTGTTTTTTGTTTTAAAAGTTAATTCTTCACCTTTTTCTTTTCCTTTTTTGGCAATTTTTTGGCAAGATTTTTTGGTATATCATTGACAAGATGTACAGTACTTCCCTTACAGACGGATTTAATACTCATGCTTCTGAACTATAAATTAACCTTTGTATTGTGATGACTTTTCCATATTGCGGAATACTGTTGGCGACATTATTATGCTTTATACTATCCTATGTGTCTGATCTACACTAAATTGTTATTTTCAGCCTTTCCTCTTTTGTTTCGTTTCCTTGAGTCCTGTACTTGCAATCCTAATATTAATCAACAAGGGACATTCCGAATCCCTTCATTCAGAAACCATGTAGGCAAATTACACAGTATATATATGTTGTTTAATTATCAGAGCGATGAATCAGCCCGCAAACTCAAGTTTCGCTTGGCCTCTACTCCCGTCCTGAGGCTTATACAAAAACATATGCCCACCATCATCCACCTCGCGCGACTGAGGATTCGGATCCTGCGCCGTCGTGGCGAAAATGAGATCCCAGTTTCGGCCTCCCCAGGTTGTGCAAGTTACGTTCCGTGCGGTCAAGATGATGTCTTTGAGGTGTTTGCCATCCGGGCTGAAGACCATGATGCGACTGGAGCTGTAGACAGCCACCCAGAGGTTCCCTTGCTTGCTGTGTAGGTGGAGAAAGACTTAGATAATATCTTGAAGAGAAAATACGGATCTAAATTTATTTAGAGTGAACGAATGACAGGCGGCTGACATACTCTATAACCATACCATCCGGTTCTCCAAGTGTTGTTCGACGGTCGACAAGGATACGCTTATTAGAGACGCTTCCAGATTCAAGATCGAAATCATAGGCATATATGAGCATCGCCGCGGAGTCGTTGATATACACTAGTGTTCCATTTAGCCCATATCAGTTGAAGTGCAACAAATCAGATCTCTATAGTTTGATGTCAAGAACAATTTCATGGCGGATATCTTGTCTCCATACTCGTTTTATTATCTGGGCTCCACGCTAGCCCATTCCCACAGATGAACCCATTTCCCATCAGATGCAAACTCCCATCAGGGTCATACCGCCATACTCTGCCCTTTGGCTCACCATAGCTGGCGGCCAGCTTACCCGCGCCGTAAGCCATGGCTTTCTTATCAATCTCCGCCAGCCAGAAACGGCCCCTAGCGTCGATCCCTCCATCATTGAATCGGAGTTCGTCCCTCTGGTTTGTTGGTATGATTTCTTTCAGGATTTCAAACTTCCCCGTCTCCTCGTCGACGTAGCATATGCCCTGATAGTAGGCGGCGATATAGCTGCCAGGCTTCCCTTTGCGGAAAAACGCAACTGAGACGCTGTCCTGTAGTTTGAGTATGCGAGCTTTGCCTTGGGCAGCACCGGTATCTGGGTCAACGTGCAAGATATGTAGCTCTGCAGGCTCGTTGAGACAATCGAACCAGTGCAGGGTTGAGTCGCTGGCACGATAGATAGGAGCTTCACCTAGGACCATGGCTGGATCACATTTGTAGAAAGGACCTCCACCATCGATGGGAGGCTCGGATGGCCCAGGGCCTGATCGTGGTGATGCTGTTGCAGCCATGATGACAGGTTTGATGGCTGGATTCCGTTTTCAAGATAGAAAACGGTGTAGGTATCTCGGTAATTGGATACTAGTATCAAACCAGGCAATGAAGTTTCTAGGATACCCCGCTATGACACAAAGATAGCATGAAATTCATCCGGTATTCTCCACCATTAACAATGGGCGTTCCAGCCAAGTCTTCATAAAGAAGTTTTGTTGGTGGTGTATTGGTGGTGTGTTCGAAGTGGAAGATGAGAAAATAGGTGGCTTATTGCTTGTATCCCTGCCCAATTTTCATCCAGCGTATGAGCGGGGTTCGGTCCATAACAGACGACCTAAATGCGACATGGAGAGACTTCATTTAGGGTTGCTGATAGCACGTTCTGGGCATCCTTACTACTATCCTCGTTTGTTGGAGAGAGAGAGAGAGAGAGAGAGAGAGAGAGAGAGCTGGGCGTCGCTGGAAGGATTTGATGTTTCATGTAGGTATTTGAATTTAGCAACATTATCTCTGTAATAAAATCGAGATACGCAATTAAAATTTTAACCAAAAGTATGCTTCCAAAATTGTGAGTTTCATCTAATGTCATGGTATATTGCTGCAATCAACAAAGTCTGTTTCTCCAGTAGTTAGCCCTCCTCCATCCACATTTGCGTCTCTTGATCTCAGAGGCCCATCCAACGCTATCAAA
This sequence comes from Histoplasma ohiense, assembly GCA_017607445.1. NCBI lineage: Eukaryota > Fungi > Ascomycota > Eurotiomycetes > Onygenales > Ajellomycetaceae > Histoplasma > Histoplasma ohiense. Next base: position 5,661,117 of record JAEVHH010000003.1, on the reverse strand, counting down.
ATAGAAAGTCCCGAAATCCACAATCCCTTGCGGCCTCAGCCGAAATTTTTGATGTCCGTAGTTCCTCATCATGGGTAACCGATCAAAAACGAGTATATTCTCAACCCGTTGAAATTACTGTGGAAGATCATTAGGCCCAAAAGAATGTGGGAGAAGCTATTAAATACTCGTCCAGTTAGCATCTTCTCAGAGGCGAAAAGCACGCTGGAGAAGTTATCCTTTGGCGGAAAATCCAGGGAGATATGAGATATCGATTTTCAAAAATACATACCTCCCCCATTGTCTTCACCGTATATTTGCCATCCCCTCCGTACATGTAAACTGGGAAAGAAGGAGGGCAGAATTCTCTCATGCTTTTGGCCGGAGAGAGTAGCAAGGTTAGCATATGGTTTATCCTTTCAGCTATAAGAAATATGGCAAAAGAGAAAAAAAAAAAAGTATGGGAAGGCAGCGCTGATTCCACATACAACTGCCTACACATCCCGCACGGGGATGCACCCGGGACAATGTCTGTCGCGATGGCGATGGCCTTAAATTTTTTGTGTCCGGTTACCTATACATGTACAGAAGGGTTAGGGTTCGCAGATTAACGATTAAATCCCATATCAGGAGGAACGCAAGGTAATAGAAAAACAACATAAGGAGCTTGAAGGGGAAAAGCATAGTGTAATCTCGGATGCCTACAACAGCGGTTGAAAAAGCACATCTCTCCGCGCACACGCCGACAGGATAGCTAACATTCTCGACGTTGGCGCCGACAATGAACTCTCTTTCCTCCGTAAGCAGACAGGCACCCACGCGGAATTTCGAGTATGGGCCTATTACATTGGCATCGAATGTTAGCTCGATGGTAGCGAGAGCGAGAGAGACAGGTGCTTCGGTGTATAAGGGGAGAGGGAGAGTTAGCTACGAACAATGTGCTGCCTCCTTCGCAGCGATGGCTTTCGAGGAGAGGGTTTGAAGCTCTGCGGCCGATACTTGGCTACTAGTGGACATCGCTAGAGGAATGTTTGGTTGTATGGCGATGCGCAGTGCTATCAGAGTACAAGTTTAAAACTATTACTTGGCTTTCGGTGGATGTTCTTTGTTTAATGCATGTTCAAGAAGTTGGGCATCAGAGGTTGCGAAACTAGATATCAAAAGCCACGAGTGAGCTACTAAGAAACATGGCTAGAAACATTAAAAGGCATTTTTTATGGAAAACGAACGAAGTGCGCTTTTACTTTCAGAGAATTGATCGACTGAGCGTTAAGCGGAAAAATATGTAAGAAGGCCAAATAAAGAAAATGCCATGAGGGCAGAGGGGAATACTAGTATACCGTACAGCGGATGGACGGCGAGCCAAAATTCAAGGAGAGTCGTGGTTAGGCGCAGGAGACCCCTCAACGGCAGCTCCCAAACAGCTATAAACGGGAGGCCTTACACTATCTATAGTGTTAAGCCCTCACGCTCGTAAGAATCGCTGAAGAAGTCTAAATGGTGCAAATCAATGAAAAAATAAAAAGACGTTCAGTCGAGGGCAGGAAGCACAAAATTCCCAAAAAAAAAAAAAAACCCCCCGGAAGTAAATTCAAATTTAGCATACTTGGATTAGTTATTTTATTTTATCTTTTTCCCAAGCTCAATTTATTCCTTTTTTTCCTTTTTTCCTTTTTTTTTTCTTTTACTGATTCAAGCCTATTATCCAACAAACCTCAAAAAGAGAGTAGTAGTAATATAAAATGGATTCTGAAATTGGGACTGAACTGAAAATTGAATAATGCAAACTGTATCCAGAAAATATGTTTATCCATGATGAGGTCTATATAAGAATGAACAAGAATTCCAAGAGAAGCGCGATTTTGAAACCACTGGGCAGAAAATAAGTAATATGAGGGTGCCGCCCGTGTGGATATTTGGAAATAGAAATAGATATATGAAACGAAACACCAATTCGCCCTGGCTGATTGATATATATGCCCCGAGGGAAGAGAAAAGAAAAGAAACGAGCAAACCTCCCTTCTCTCACATAAAGGCAGAAGATGCAGAAGGGAGAGAAAGGAATGTTGGCCGGGTCATGGAGATGCTAGATAGTAGTTTTGTATGTGCTGAGAGGATAAGCTAGTCGAGTCCAAATACGGGCAAATGAAAGATATGCAGTAAGAGTCGTCGGTAGAGAGAGGTAATAATGGGCAGGATGTAGAGGGCATCAACCTTAAAGGGGGAACAAAAAGTAAAAGTAGATATTCTCACGGGTATAAAATAGAAGAAAACTTCATAATCATCAACAAGAGCACCTTGATGCCTATGTGCGCGGCTGCCAGTAGTCATTGGCAGTCAGCAGTAGCAGCACAAATATACCTCAAAGATACCGCCTCAAGGCCTCATAAATCGTAAAGATAAACGCAGAGCTAGGCGCTGAGCGTGCACAAGTAATCCCGCAACCACGATATAATCCCGCCAGGCCCTGCTGCTTCCACAGAGCCCTACCGACAGCCCAAAACGTGGGACGGCTGCTGCTGGCTCTATCCCCGCCGACGGCATGCGTGAAGTTTTCAGTCTGCATGCGTGACTTGATGGTGTCTGCAGGATAGAAGATGAAGTTATAACTAATCCCTGCTGCAGCACCGGCGAGGAGGCGTTGGTGGACCAGCGGCTCGCTACCGGCGACATCAATGCCGCTGCCTGCACCAGTGACCGTACCACCAGTGCTTGAAGAAGCTTTGATTGAGGTGGTAGTTGAAACGGTAGGAGTGGCAGCCGAGGATTTCGATGCGTTGTGCTTCTTGAAAAAGGCCAACACACCTTCATAGCTACCAAACCATGCCGCTGAACCGCCGGTTTCGCGGATGAGGGTGCCCATCTGCCCACGCCAGAAGCCAAGTAAGCCCTCGTGTCGGAACACGGCTACAACTAGAGAGATGGGCCCGGGCGCCTTTTTATTAGACACGAGTGAGCCCGAGCTCGAGCTGGCCGCACCGCTTTCAGGGGGAACTTGCATCTTGCACTTGATGAGCTCTACAGGTGTGAGGAGGAGGGATGTGAAAGCGCCCGATGCTGCGCCGCAGAGGAGTAGCGCGGACTGCGGTAATTCACCTGCAGCTGCAGAATTGCCATCGGAAGATTCCGGCGCACAGAGTGTCGCTTTGAGAAGGTCCTGTGTAACACGGTAGCTGAAGAAGAGACTGCTTGTCTCAAGCGCTGCGCCGACGAGGGGGGCGCTGATGCCCCTATACAACCCATTGATGCCGGAGGCCTGAAAGGACTTGCGAAAGCAGTCTATGGGGCCCTTGTATAGTAGTGGGAGACCGGCAGGTTGTGATTGTAAACGAACTTTCACGGTGTCGAAAGGATATTCGATGAATTTTCCGGCGATTCCGGCGATCTATGTGGTTTTAAAAATCAGCGGTGGATTAGAAAACATACAAAATATTTTCAGAAATTTGTTTTCCATGTTTCAATAAACTACTACTAGACACAAGATATGAAATACGAGAGAGCAAGGGAAAAAACAAAAAAACAACACCTACAGATCCATATATGATATCTTTCAAAGCTTCGACGCCATGATTAGTCGTCGTAGGGAAATCAGCCAGCTCCACCGCCATTTGGTTCTCAATTGCACCCGGAATCTGCGGTTTCACAGTGTCCATGGTTATGTGGGCGCCTTGACAGAACGGCGGGGAAGGGAGAAGGAGAGGGGGGAAAAGAAGAGTGAAGGTAATTAGGGAATAGGTGTTATCGGAATAACATTGTAGAATTCTGAGAGATATACGGGGTTGAGTTAGGTGAGGGTGAAGGAGATAAGGTGCAAGGGATATGGGAAGGGGAGTGGTAGTTGAGCGACATCATACGGAAGCGAAGAGCATGATGGGAATGCCAGGGCCACACAGATCAGACACAGACCAAGGCAGGTGGGCCGAGACGGGAAGAACAGGTAAGCCACGCTGCAGAAGTGGATTGGGGTGTGTCCAGAGGAGTGCTATGCGGTGTATTTGTGTGTGCACAGTGGCGCAATTTTGGAGCTGGCGGGGATCAGAGTCACAGTGCTCGGTTTGGCGTGAGTCTGAAGAATGAGGTTTGGAGAGCAGCAAAAAAGCAAAAAAAACAGGGCTCTGTTACCCGATTGGGTTTAGCACAGCGCTCTCGGGTGAAATGAATCGCCGAGATCCGGTTATCTGATGACACCAAGATAACGCTATCCCTGATGTAATCTAGCGCGGATCCCTCCGCCCCACATAGACAAGTAAGTCCTCAAGGGATTTTCATTTTCGTTTCTTGCGGGAATGACGGGAGGAGCAGCCGGACGGACAACCACCACGTCCCCCCCTCAGCGTCGGTGGCCTCTTAAGATTGCGATTGCCCCATTTCCAATGTACCCGGTTTCATATTACCGTAGTAACTACTCCCCTCCGTCACCATGTCTGCCGCCGTCGAGGCTCCGCCTGCATCCCAGGCACCCAAAGGCATGCGGAAGAATGGTACGAGCCCACCTCCATATTTTGCCCCATCTTACTATCACTTATATGTGCGCTTACTCGTCATCTCCCTTCTCACCTCACAGGAAAGAACTGGCATGCGGACAAAACCCCCTTCCGCCCGACCGCAGGCCAAACCCCCTACACCAAACGCCTAAAAGAACGAAAAGCTCGCGAAGCTATGAAGGAAATGGAGAAGGAGATGAAGGATGAGAAAGAGGCTGAACGTCAGGTGCGTTTCACAGTGCAATTCAAAACGTCCTCATATACTCTTTTTGCCGTGAAAAAAGAAAAAAAAAATCTAATCAATAACTGATGGTTTGGTTTCAGAGGCGGATACAAGCCATCAGGGATCGCCGGGCCGCCAAAGAGGAGAAGTTGCGATATGAGAAGATGGCAGAGAAGATGCATAGGAAACGGGTTGAGCGGCTCAAGCGCAGGGAGAAGAGGAATAAGTTACTCAGTTCTTAAGTGCCTGGTGATCTTTATAATACATCTGCTTATTTGCCATTGTATCTGTTTTTTCTGGAGTGCTGGCAATGGCGTTTTGTTTTGTTTTGTTTTCTTTTGTTTTCTTTTTTTTTTTTTTTTTTAACCCGGAGTTTGTTATTTAAATTTTTCTGCGTACGGACTATGAGGAAATGATGTTCCAGTCCCGCGCGGTATAGAAATAAAATAACGCATTGCCACAGGGAGTGTGCGGCCTCAACCTGTATCTTCTTCACATGGGCATCAGCAATGCCGCTTGGCGGGACAGGGTGGTTACAGGGATGCTGGGTGCTTAGTGTGCCAAGCGCCGGACGAGTGAACGTAGGATGCGATACGGACTACATGATTCTCTCCATGTCGTGAAGAAAGGGAGGAAATTCGTAAATACTGATATTACTGCGAGTAGTGCTATCAACACTAGTATCGATGCTACTAGTAGGAATGACCCGCAGAAATCAAACAACCCGCACTCAACCGGTTGCTGCATGACTTCTGCTAACAAAGAAAACCAAGGGCCAGCATCCGCACCGAGACAAACGACAATGACTGTCTCTCCCTCTGCGGCGGCGGAATCACCCTCAACCCATGGTTCAGCACGCTCCAGCGCCCAAGTTCCCGGTATCACTGATGACACTATCAATACCAACGATAAGCGCTCCTCAATAACAGGCCCTAGCCGTCGACGGCTGCATCCACCACCACCACCACCGCCGAGAATCTATACACACTTTGCCCACTACAACACCTTCTTGCTACCAGACGACTCCTCGCTTCCCCACAAGCCGCGCCATCGTCGCCGGCATTCTCCGAGACGTCGTGACCTAAACCACCCGCACTCTCACTCCAACGCTCACTCCTTCCCCCACCTCCAGCTGCACCCTCATCTTCACCATCGGCAGGAGGGGCAGCAGCAGCAACAGCAACAACAACAACAACAACAACAACTTGGCCCTAGTTTGTTAGACGAATATCCTAATCGCAACAAACCTGCCACGTCTTCAGAACTGAAGAAAGAGAAGAGTACATATCGCCATAAACGCCATGGGTCACGGGGTGGCCGCTTTCCAAAAACTGTGCGGAATCATGCGAGTATGAGTTTACGACCTGGGAAGCACGCGAATAGGGATAAGGGCTCTCGCGTGAACGGTGTGGGGGAACCTGGCGTGGTTAACACTACTGTTGCGGTACAACATTCTGAGACGAATGGGCTGGAGACGAGTGATACTGGTAGCAGTTATCTGGAGGAAAAGCTCCCGTTTAGGAGACGGAGGGAGAATGTCACCATGGCGGAAGTGAGGAGGGAGAGGAGACGGAGGATGGAGGAGGAGGAGTCAGTCCACACAATCCCAGCCAACATATAAACACATACAACAAACGCATCCACTAACATATCACACCAAACAGATCAAACCGTGCCGCGCTCACAACCCTCTCTGCCCTCTCCACTACCATAACCCGCCGCCTCGACACAACCTACTACACCCTCCTCGAGAAAATCGCCAGCCTCCACTCAACAATCTACTCCTTTCATACCCTCTCCACAGCAGCCTTCACCCTCCATTCAGACTTCACCCGAGAAACCGACAATCTGTCCCGTGCCACCACAACACAAATCGACGAGTTCCACTCTGCCTTCACTCACCAGATCCAACGCATCGATGCCCTTGAGATGCGCATGCGAGCTGGCGCGGAGAAGGCAGAGGCGCTGAACAGGCGCATGGACGTTGTGCGCGGCAAGATAGAGGCATGGGATCGACGGGAGGGAGAGTGGCAGAGGCGGGTTACAACGCGGCTGAGGATTTTTTGGACAATAGTTGGGACGGCTGTGGTTGTGCTTGTCGTTGCGTGGGTGGTTCAGCAATTGAAACCCGTTGAGAGCTCCATGGGTAAAGGGATCGGGATTGGAGATATGGATACAGGGATACGTCTGTCTGCAGCGAATTCGACGTGTGAGCTGGGTGGGCAGGGTCTTCGGGATGGAAAGGCTGTTTGGGAGAGTAGGTCGTTTGAGACGAGTGGTGAGGATACCTGTTCGAGGCAGTCGCTTCAGGAATGAGAGGTATGTGTGTATAGGCTATTCATTCCATTTGGGCGACCTACCTAGTGAGCGTTGGGGACATGCGGCATTGATAATGAATTTCGTCCAGGTCTTACTAGTACTTAATATGGCGAACAGGGCATTTAGCGAGTGAAGCTGCATCATTAGATTATTACTAGAGGAGACGATTATGTAGTTTATGTATGAATAACCGTAAATAAGAGACAAAAATGTCGTCGTCCATTCGTTGTATATCAATATTTCCCGTCAAAAACAAAAAGAGGCAGCGCAAAACAGCATCTCTAACTAGATGTATTTTAGACATCCATCCAACCAAAAATCCCGCCTTCCCGTATAAATCAAGATAAGAAAGCCGAGAGAGGGAAAGGAATCAAACAACCACCAACCCCTAAACCACCCAACTAGCGAACATACTCACTCACCCGCCCGCCCCAGCCTTCTTTTTCTTATCCTCCACGAGCTCCACATTATCCTCCGGCACCTTCTCCCCATGGTTACTAACTAGCCACTCTAGAATCTCCTCACTAACATCTCCCTGCACCGTGATCTCCTCCCCAGAACCCCCCTGCGCCGTCGACGCTACGCCAGACACAGCCTTCGTCACCGAGCTTCCCGTCGCAAATTTCTTCCCCAATTCCTTCGCGATCTTCTTGATGTCCAGGCCATGCGCCTCGAGCCCGGAGACGATGGTGACATATTTTCGTTTATTGCGCTCGACGCGGCGGATTTGGATTTTGGCGGCGGCTTTGCGTTCTTTGTCGCGGGATTCGGCAAGGGCGGCTTTTGCTTCCTTTTTCGCGGCGTCTTTGGCCGCGCGTTCGCGGGCGGAGAGCGAGAGGGTGTTTAGGTTTGCGGTTATGGCTTCTGTTTTTTTTTTTTTTTTTTAAAGGGAGGAGGAGCCCTTGGTTAGTTTACAGTTTCTTTCTCTCTTTGGCTTTTATTTCGGGTCGGTGGGTTTATTTCATGTTGGAGTCCGACGGGGTTAACAGGTTCCAGGGGGATGGGGAGAGGGAGAGGGATGGGAAGAGCAGTAGGATTTAGAACTAGGATTGAATAGGAGGGAAGAGGAAGGAAGAGGAAGGATACCATCAGAATATAATCGCTCATATAAATCCGGATGGTTATCTTTCAGCCATTCCTCGCACTTCTTCGCTATCCCGCCAAACTCGCAATACTGCGTTGGATCAACACCCTTAGCGTCCAATGCCTCTTTTGAAGTTGTGAAGCTAGCAGTTTATGAATTACGGATTCCGGTAGAATGTAGAACTGCGACACACCTCAGGTGGAAGGGAGCAAACTAATGAAAATGTCGGACATTAGCTACATGGTTATATAAGTATACAGGACATCTAGCGGAAGTTTTGTTCTCATGGCGGGGAGATGTGAGGGGCGTTGATTTTGGGGGATGGAAGACTAACCTCCGCAGTACACTATATGTCTTGCTTGGGGTTCAGGGGGGGCCGCCGAAGCTTCATGATCCCCTGTATTTGTCATATTGGCTGGGTGATTGAAAAGGAGGAGTTGTAGGTAAACTTGTTTAGATAGATGGCCCCTCACTACTATGAACAGTTACGGTTTGGAGGTTATCGGATTATAATATTTCCGTATTTCCACCTCCCAGGTGGTTTGACAGCAGGCTTGCACTTCTCAAATTGTGAATGGAATCCCTTGACAAGATCTGGGGAAACTCACATCCATGGATATGATAAGCGGATGATGATCTGTAACAATTGGGCTCGATATCCCCGCCGAGGTAGACTATTCGATTCTGAGACAGAATTCAATAACTTTTTTGTTATGCTACATGATCCTAAATATCCGTCTTCTTTGAAGGAGTAGGCGGGATCTGGGATGAAAGATAATCATGAGATTCATTTTGCACGTGGTGATTTTCCACCGCGCAATATCATGGTTGGTGTAGATAGTGGAGTGGTTACAGTTGTTGTGGACTGGGAGCGGGCGGGCTGGTGCTCTAAATACTGGGATCATGAGTAGGGTACTCTCTGAGAACTCTGGATTACGGGATTGTTTCCCTTATCCAAACACATTTTTCCCTTCAACTGTGCACAGGAGGTTCTGGCGATGGGATATTTGTTACGCATTACGAGTGATAGACCAGATCATTGTCCAGTCTTTCCTAGACGCATCGCCAGAGAAACAATATCAAAGGACGCTGTTCTCTGCCCAATGATGCACAAAATCCTCTCGAGCATTGACTTCCTATTGCCTATTACCTACTTCCTCTGTAAACTCATACATTCCAATATCCATCTGTTAGGAACGCAATCATTCCTACCTCCAAGATCGCCCTATCCAAATTTCAAAGTTCCTTCCACTCTTCGAAACAACAGCTTTGCCTGCTCATTGCACACACCATCTATCCCTGAAAGCAACAAAATATGCCTTCAACCACCGTGATTTTTGTCTGTTCCTGATTTCCCAATCTGCTTGTCATGTCTGGTTTTGGCCAACATACTCTGTTCGATTGTCGTGCTTTAAATGGAAATCGAATTTGAACTTCTTTTGAAATCCTCGACGACGAAAGCATATTTGAATTCAAGCAGCAATCAGAGGACATTAGAATACCAATAAGTCAGAATATGAACAGATGAAAATCTGTGGGATAACTAATATTTGTTCGTCGTGATGGTGGTGGTGGTCGCGTTAGCCCTGGATTTTTCAGAATCCTTTTGGCTTGTTCGCGCGATTCGCCAGTTGTTTCATCAGGTCGTCGATATTGATATTGGAGATAGGATCTTGACCAGTTGCGTAGAACTTATCAAGATGTGTTTGAACGAAAGCCTTCTGATAATCCCGTAAACCGATGAGGAACAGGTCGTGGAGGATATCTGATGGATCTCGTACGAGTTCTTTGTAACGAGCGGCGAGATAGCAAAAAATGACGTTGATATAACAGAAAATCGTTATTTTTTACGTGCAAGGTAGTTAGCTCTTTGGTGATATTAAGGCGTTCTTCCTCTAGGGATATTCCGTATACTGCTGCTATTTTTCTCCATAGGGCAGCTGCGTTATCTAGTTCTAAGGTCCCAATTGTCGGTCGAACGAGACCTGTTAGTGATTGCAGCATGGGACGAAAGAGTACCTTCTTGCGTATCAACTAACGCTCCTTTTCTAATGCTGATAGGTGTTCAGGGGGCATCTCCTGGTTCTTGGTGAGTATGTCAATGCCACCTATCACCTCTGCGTCCACGAGGATACCATTCCTCCATGTTTGGTAGTCGGTTCCATCGAATGTGGTGACAGCTTTGGTATTAATTGAGGCTCGTACGTCCCTCTCATACATTGAATTGTCCTCAGGGGTATTATAATTTTGATTTTGACGCGCGGATATTAGCTGTTGACAGAATGCCATGAAATCGGTAGCAGTCACTGTGATTGTGCTGTTGGCAGTGAGGGTAGGCATAAGGATTGACATAGGACTTGGGTTGCTATCTTCTTCTGATTCGTCCTTTACAGGCCTCTCGCCAGTATCGCAACTCGACCTGGATGCCTTCATCACGTCTTCTATACCAACGCGTATTGATCTTCTGAAGCGGATTCTTGATTTGGGTCCTGGTCGTATTCCTCTTCTTCGTACACCGGAGGGAATGAGACCTTATATCTCTTATTCTTACAGTAAGTGATCGTTGCAACTTCTGAGTTAGTCACATATGGCGCTGGCCCAGCACCGGACATGGGAAATTTCACGACATGTCTCCCATTGTTAGTTTTCAGAATGAATGCTTCATTAAACCCTCCCTCTAGCTTCAAGTTCTTCTGAGAGAGGAGTACACTCTGACGAAGTCCAAGTGTTGGGATAAGTGTTGAGCAGAACAGTGGTGATGGGCGTGGAGTTCGGCCAGGTTGAGGGGATATCAGACCAGATCTTGCAAGCGAGCAGACACAAAAAGAGCGATAGTTCAAACCAGAATGGCTACAATAGCAATCCCACTACTCTCGCCATCGCTATGCCAAATTCCTTGATGCCATCGAAGCATCGGCCGACGCTGGGACGCTAGGGCGCATAGCAATGGTTGGCTGAGGTTCACGGGCAAGCTGAGAAGTGGTCGATCCTCCAAACAATCAGCAATTGATGAACAGCTATTTCAACAAAAGCGGTGAAAGCCCCCAGAGCGAAGATCAACGGGTGTATACACAAAACTCGACTTCGCTAAATCTCAAAACTTGATTTGCTTTATTAACTTCAATTGATTGTTGATAAAGTGGTCATACTCTGTCATAAGCTTGTTGTTTCTGTAACTGCAAAGTCGGGTATGAGCACGGGCCACCATGGAACTTTTAGCGAGGGTCGTTCACAAACGCCGCTAACGCTTGTGCCCCGCGCTTATATAGCCACCAAATTACACTAAGTCTCTTTGGCACCAAACCTTAATGACAAAATCTTTGCGTCGGGTGCTTCTCCCTAGAAAATACCAGCTTGTAAAAAATCCAACTGCCTGAGGAGACAATGTATATTTTAACGCCCATGCTATCTATAACGGATCCACTTCCACTTCGATATCAAGTGATAGCCCCTGAGAGAGAGGCCGTCGTTACCACACGCACCTCATTGCTGATAGAAATCCCAACATTGAGCTGGCCAAACCTCCCTGTCAGGCTGTCACCATTTGGTCGCGAATGCGGACTGGATGACGCGGCTTGGCTCACGCCTTCATCCTTGTCTATTGGGTTATGGAGCATTTGCAAATCGCCCTTGCACGGCCCGCCTTCCCCGCCTTCCATAAGCTGACTACATCACGCCTGTAATCCTCCTGCTCAACCGGAAGATAACGTATGAGGCAGTCCCTATGCTACATGTGCGGGAGTTAGTCACAGACAAGTCACAGACTTACTCGATGCCTCTTGGGCGGTGCCCTTGGGCGGTCCGCGGATATCACGATGTTCCCTCTCCGAAAGGGTTTCTACAGCAGGCCAGACGGGTCATGTTGAAGATTGACAGTGTCAATTTGGAAAGTAGTTGGGCGTGAACGGCTGATGCGTTGTTAGTGTTTGGTGGGTGTACAACCGCCTGGCGAAGATTTAAAACCATAGCTGTAGACGGTCTTGCAGAAGGGGAACTTCCAACGTTTTTTTTTTTTTTCTAGCGCCCGGGGTCTGGCCTGAATCTCGAAAAGCAGTCGCAATTTCGCGATCACACAACGTCAGAAGAGGCTGAAAAGAGTCATAGTCAAGCCGAGCTGCATGGCTTGCGAAAGCTCGCTTGTCTTGATGGAATCCGGAGATATGCATTTGACGTCATCCTGCCAGAAACATGACATCCGTCATTCGAGGCGGAATTGAAAGTGCTCTGACTTCCCCGCATTTTGGCAAGACACTTATATATGCGGATACCAGCTCTCGGCTTAATGGCGAAAGCATCCTAGATATATCATCCGAAGAATTAACCTAATCCGCTCATACAAAACATCTTCTTTTCGCCCATTGGCTCTAAAATCTGTTACGTTTTACTTATGGAATAGGTAGAAAGCAAATACCATAGGACATGAAACCTTGCGAGTCTGCAAAGGCGCATATACGTATGTGTCAATGCCTCTCTTTTACTATCCAGGACTCCGGATGTCTGGACGCGAATGCTTTCTCGATATTTTTCCCTGTTCCTGTTTTAAACTAAGATTGGGTGTTTCAACTGTTTCCCAATTTTTATTTTAGTCTCTTGGGTTTACGGGGCCAAAAAGAGTTCACATCCAAAAGCCTTTATTAATGTTCATTTCCGGGTACGAAAATCATTGCCAGTTCAAGACCGCTGTCAATCTGCCACAACCTGTAAAGCAGGTTTCAGCAGTTCAGGGGCAAATCCTAAGATACCCACCCATACATTATGAGATGGGTATGCCAAGTCCTTGTATTCCCAATCGGTCAACCTGGCTAATTTTTTCATTGTTTCGTTTGTTGTCTCTTTCCTAGGCACTTTCCATAATATGAGACCTGGCATTCACTTGGCGATTACGTCCCCCATAAAATGTGGAGGAGACACCAGGAAATAGGTAAAGGTCGAAAAGAGAATAGAAAAGATTTACAAACCCGAACTCAATGATTCTCACATCAAACCTAGATGTTTAAGACTTAGCTTTCTTTAGCCAGACCATGTTTATTCGCACCCCGCTTGATTTCTTGTGTGGTACAGTACATGCGAAGACCAGTCCACAGTGGGGAAGTTAACATCTAATCTCAAAGTTCTCAACGAGTCCAGATCCACAATATTAACGCGATTAGCGACTACTAGTAGCACAAGAATCCTGTTCTTTATCTTGGCTTTCTTAAAATCCGAACGCGGGAAGGGCGAGGTTGTTGGACGTCAGCAGCAAACATTGGAAATCCGGGGTAAATTGGAGATTTGGGACCCGGGGTTAAAAAAAAAAGAAAAGAAATGGAGAAAAAAAAAAAAAAAAGAAGAAATAAATGGATGACAGCGACAAATTCCATGGGTTGAAACCCGCACCAATGGCGAAAGCCAGAATGGAGCCGGAGAAGAGGCCTCGTCGAATGTCGAATGTAAGGATGAGAACCTTGGAATAATACTCCGTAGAGCGAAGCGAGAAACGATTCTCAGCCACTTATTCAATCATGAAACGCCTTGCATCATTGACCGCCTATCAAATCCATGCTCAAAGATACAGGATACAGGTACATGGGCATGGCCTATGGTCTGGCCCTGCCTTCAAAAGCGGATTTGGTCGCCCCGGTCAGGGCCTGGAACCTTGTGAGAGCAGGCCGTTCCAAGGAAGAGAGGACTGAGTGGGGTTTGGAGAGAGAAGTGACTGACAGCATTCCTTGACGATCCAACCGTGATCAGATATTTCCCCGAGAGAAGAACCAATTTGAAAAATAAATGCCCACACTGAAAACTGGGGAGAAAAAAAATAAGTAAGAATGTATGTAAGAAGGGGAAAAAATTAAAAAGAAAAAAAAATATTTGAAAATACTTGAATCTGCCCACACTCAGAATCGAACTGAGGATCTTATCATTACTAGTGATACGCTTTACCACTAAGCCACGCGGGCGTATTTTGCTTCAAGGGCGACGAAGCTACGAGCACAAATGATGTCTCGTCTTGTCTCGGCAATCGGCCCAACCAACGGTTAATAATTTTCCGATGCCAATTGTCCCTCGGCGCAGGCCCAGACACGGCCAGACGGATGCCCGAAGCCTGATTGGGCCGATGCTGCAAACTCCTTCGAGGGGTATATACTTTGCTTGATAAATGAGTGCGCAGCAGCAATTCCTTTTTTCGGTTTCAACCCAAAAGGCACACATAAAATGTTTTGGATTTGAAACTACCCGGTCCATGAAGATTACCATGGCCCTCTATGATAAGATACCACCTTCAATTCAGAATTTCCCAGAGAATTTCCCGCCTATGGCTCTCTGTTCTAGACTTCACTCCGTTCTGCCCTTGGCGTTGAAAGTTGAAGGTCAGAGGTGGGGTCCGGGAGGCGATTTTGAAAGACTGTCCTAGGCCCGCCCGTCTGAAGTCTCCAATAATTCTAAAACTCCATGGGGACGAAAACCGGTTCTTCGTGCATTTGCTTTTAGTATGATTACCATGTTGATAATTTATCGCGATCCCGTCATTTCGGTGAGGGGAACAGGTATGTACTGTACATGTACATACTCTGAACATTCCTACAGAACATGGAGCTGGCTCAGATCATAAGGTGAAATAAACAACATAAAAATGATAAAATAAAATATATTGCACAAGTCCTTGCCTGGAAGGTTGAACTATGGGTTTAGTACTACCATAGATCCTCCCGAGAGGGGAATTGTGTGCTTCCTGTGCTTGGTTGTTGATAGACTCGTGGGACAATTGATTCGTCCTTAGAGCCCTATTTTCTATTTCACCTTAAGGGATCCACACTGCTAAAGGGAGGGATGGCGGAAATTCTTTGCTGAGAAGTCCTTCGAATGACGGACAGAGTAGGAACACATACAAGGGGCGGAGATAGTAAAGCCAGGCTTGTCACACTGCAGGAGAAAATTGGAAGCTTGGAGTTCGCAGGTCTTGGAAACCGGGTTTTGGATATTGAAAGTATCAAGGATCAAGTATAGTATCAAGTATCATGTATTATGTGTACCACCTGCGCATGTATCAGAGTGCCGAGATCAGGATGATTATGGTTCATTGGTGATTCGGATATCGAGCTGTCGTGATCTTAGAGAGTACTTAGGTAGCTATTTTTCTCACTAGCTGCTGCAAAATCTGGGGGTAAATTGCGTTCCATGGCATAGCGGTGTGGCTTTCTTCTGAATATGTGAATTAACTACGGAGTATAACTAATTCAATAGACAAATGGACAGCAATGGTAGTAATGACGATGAGAGCAAGAAAGTGGATGGACCCGAAGGTAATTGATCTATGTATTATAAGACATACTTGTTTATGTGCTAGGGGCTAAGGACAAAATGTTCCACAAAAAACATGAGACAAACAGGCATAATACAAAGATACAACAAGGGCGAAAGAAGCGATCATGATAAGTACATGTAAGTACAGTACAGCGCAGTGAGTCTCGACACAGGGAGCAGCGATTGTACTAGGCCAGAATGATAATCGAAGGAGAACCCTTGACATAGTTATAGTTAGTTATAAGAATCTCTTGAGAGAGGGAGAACTGCACAAACGAGAAACAATCGGAGGCTCGGTGGCGTTGAGAATACAATAAGAAGCGGGACAAAAAATTTGGAAAATCTAGACTTCCTCCATCGCACACTGGTTTCATCGGACTCTTAAATAAAAATAGTAATAATAGGTCGTTAACAGTAATGATATTTACTGGCAGTTCCCCAGTATTCTTCTTCCCTTTGCATCATTCTCCCTGCCAATCAATCCCCCCCAGCACTTTTCTGCAGCGTCTATTTCTAGCTTCTATTTCTAGCTTCTTTCCTTGACCTCTTGAACTCTTGCTGTGATGGAAGTTACTCTGCGGTGACTCAAAGGGCCGATCCACTCGCTGGTTCCTCCGTCCACCAAATTCTAAACTCACTCAGTCAATTACATCACTTCACTTCCTCTGACGCGGCTGGTCTGCACCATATTTGACACTGAAAACGAGACGATCCGCCCTCTACATTGTGTGTGTGATGGCAGTGCTATTTTCCTTCTCTTTCATGTCTACGATCGAGCACTAGTCCTCTCTCCTCAAGCACCAAGTACATCGTTGTTCCTTGACCAGTTTTCTGCCAATTTCTCTCCTGTCTGTCGCTTCCTGTTACTTCTCAAATACTCCGTACATAAGACGCCCATTATCGCGGAACCTCGATCTTCGTATTTGCCGTTTGCGCGCAGCCAGCTTCCTGACAATCCTACCTGTTCTGCTGGCCATTTGTCACCTAAGCTCACTTCAAGTCTCCAGCGGTGACACATCAAGACAGCTCCTATAGCGCAGGCTACCTATCCTGCAACACGCGATTCGTATTTCCAAAGCCATGGCCGCTGTACTACCCGTCATCCCAGAGAGGACTTCACTACCGCCATCGGATCACCATCGACGAAAGCGCAACAAACCATCCATCATAGAAACCCACAGAACCTACATCAAATCTCCCCAGCCCGAATGTTATCCCGTCACCAGCATTTCAATATCCTCCGAATCGTCCTCGGGACGGTCTTCGCCCATCTTCTCGTCGATTTTTGTCCATACCAGCCCTCCCCCAATCACCCTGCCGCCGACGCCAGAGGAGCCAGAGGATGACGACATATTATTCCCGTCGTATGATACCGCATCCTACCATGAAGAGGAAGAGAAGTCTTCGTTCATCCCGCCTGTCCACATGCCCAGCCCCCCCTCAGTAGATCAATGGAGAAGTGATTACGTGATGCCTCGGATCGTGGGTGATGATGCTTCTATTGAGGATGAGCCAACAAGGCATGTTGACTACCTCTCGCACGATTGGAAAGAAGAAGATATCTGGAGTTCTTGGAGATATATAGCTTCTAGGAGGGATGCATATAACAACGGAGTGAGACTAGAGAATGCCGTATGGCGGACATGGACGAAAGCGAAGCATCGACTTGGCACGGTCACTCCTGAGTCACTCAATTGGTATGTCTGGTCACATTTTCCTTCTCTGCTTCGTGATGTACGGGATATGGCACATTGCATCTAGGGATTCTTTAAAAATCTAATTCTCTACAACAGGCTAAAAGATTGCGATGTTACTTGGCTCTATGGTCCTTTACAGACGGCATCCAAACTCCCCCACTCCACCTCATCCCCGCCTCCCACCCGTCTTTCCCCACCTAGCCCCTTTCTCAACAAAAAACCGATCCTCAAAAAGAGAACAGCCTCTCAAACCATCCTCCAACGCATCATATCTACACGCACGCTCCTCAGCCATGCTGGTGCAATCTTACAAGCCCGCGAAGCGGACAACATGAGAAACAGGCCCGGACTAGGGAGGTCAGCGTCCGACTATTATGTTCCTAACGCCTACTTTGAAAATTCAAGTAGTAGTCGTGCAACGACTGTTTCTCCCGGCACTGAATCGCCCAGCGAGCGGCGTCATATTAGCTTCAACGATGAAGTCTCACAGTGTATCGCAGTTGAAGGGAAAGACGATTACTACGATGATATGGACGACACGACCTGCGCCGTAGACGACGATGATGATATGTCTGAAGACAGCGTTCTTGAAATGCGACAGGTAACCCCGCGGCCACCGTTAAGCAGCCAGAGCACCCCACGAAGCAGTTTTAGCAGCGATAGCAAAACCATCGCGCCGTTACCGCCAACCACTTTGAAATATCGCAGGGATACCCCGGAACCTGACGAGGTTGACATCGTCGACTCTGCAGCGGCGAAATCATCGCTGTATTCGTGGTGGCCACTACCTGTTCCCCGTCTATCACGTTCATCTTCGACGGAAACGCTTCGTCCTTCCAAGAAGCAGCATCAGCAACAGCCAGAACAGCCCAAAGCTCGTGACAATTTCCTCTTGGACGATGAAGGTGACGGCGATGACGCCAACTCCACCACCTCAGACATGGATATGAAGTGGCGAGTATCCAGCCGGAAAGTGCTTGACGAGGAGACATTGTCAACGTACAGCGGGCCATGGTTCACGGATCCCCACAAGCGACAGTGGAATAACAACGATGATGCCCATGGTCAATATCACAATTATAATTACAATTATACTTACAATTCCTACACCAACTCCAATACTACCCCAACTAATAACCATAGTACTTATCCTAATGATAAAAAAAATAATGATAATCGGAGCCCCTCATATCTCTCCTCGCGAGATCAATTCCTATCCTTCGACTACGACGACTTGTATACTACGGGAGATAAGAGTGGATATGATGACGACGACGATGATGATGAGGCGGATGGCAGGGCTGTGAACTTCGGCTTCATCGGCAAGGTTGTTGACACGGTGAATACGGCGAGGGATATTGCTCATGTTATTTGGAATGTTGGATGGCGGAGTTAAAGAAGAGAGAACAAAAGTGAAAAAATGAAAATAATAGAAAAAAAAAATGACGAGGGAGAGGGGGGGGGGAGGAGTAGGTGATGCATATTTTCTAGATCTAGAGCGCAGAGGGTGGTTTTCTTCATTCTTGCTCCAGGGATACTTGCTGTATTTCATTTACTATTTTCCCTTTGCCTTTATTTTTTGTTGCTTTTTCCCCCTCCAAAACGAAAAGAGAAAACAAAAGGTCCCTGGAACAAATAGGCCTTACTGAGGGCTTGTAGATAGTGATTTCAGACTAACTACATATAAATACATAACAAATACAGTGTCCAGCCATTGTTTTCCAATTTCTCTTACCTCTTTTTCCTTTTTTTAATTTTAATACTTTTTTTTTCTTTTCTTTTCTTTTCTTTCTTTTCTCTCTCTCTCTGTGTGTGTGTGTGTGTGTGTGTGTATGCAATTTATATCAACTCCACAAAACTATGTAACCTTCTCCTTTTTTTTACAAAAATAACAGGGGTTGCCGGCCATTGCTCACATATCCCTCTCCTAGATTTTTATTACAGTTGAGCCCAGGATTTGGATTTGATCTTGCCTTTGAAAAGCTGGAGGAAACAATCGAGGGACTTTTTTTTTTAATTTTATTCTGTAATTTTTAAAACCTTAGGGTTATGTCTATAAGCACGTGACTGAATCTGTTCTTCGGACCAGAGATTCAAACCTCTTTGATAACAACCGACTCAAGCCCGCTTGGCCCAATCTCACCATTGGCTTTTTCTTTTTGCGATTGCGGGTTACCGGGGTTGGGGGTTTCCCGATATTCATCCTGTTATGCCGCCAGTTTGTTTCTCTGTCGCTCATTTTTACGAATTTTCATATCATTCATGCCGGAGCCCCTTTCTAGGGGCATATTATGCATCGGCACTAGCTACGTTGGCAAGATATTTCCCTACCTGCCGACTGTGGGTTTGACGTGAACTTGGAGAAATATTTAGAAAAAAAAGAAGAAGAAAGGAACAAGGCCTACACAAGCATTTCTGACCGCACTACGGGGGAGGAGAAGCCAATTGATTGGGTTGGAAGCGATCCTGTTCCCTCGCTTTTTCAAATTCCCCTTGCTTGCGGGCTAGAATACATGTCAACAACTGCCGTCGCATCCGAACCTGTCTACTAGCAACTACACCTCCCCGAACACACGTCCACATTGCTACAAAACAGCCATGGAGGGTGTCAACGTCTCCGAGCTCGTCGAGCGGCTGGGCAGCGACGAGGACGCAGTGCGCAAAATGGCCGTTTTCAAGCTCCAATCGAACATCGGCGACCCGTCGTTCGCTGACGTGTTCATATCGGAAGGCGGGTTGGCGAAGTTGAAGTACCTGGCGTTGACAGCTACGGGGAATACGCTTGCATACAGCCTGGCGTCGTTGTCGCGGTTGCTGGAAGTTGATAAGGGGTGGGAGTGTGTGGAACAAGATCTGGTTACGAGGGTCAGTTTTTTGAGGGGTTCCTGATTTTCACAACTTTTTTCTTTTTCTTTTTCTTTTTCTTTTTCTTTCCTCCTTTTACTCGTTTTAATTAAATCGAAATATATTGACAATTTTGCTAACGAGCAATGGTGTGTTATTGTGGTGCTTCTGTAGATTGTTGAGCTTATCGTTACCCATCCGCTTGTGAATATCCTTCGTGGCGCGATGTCGATCTTAGTATCCATCGTTTCTCATCCACATACGAGCCAACATCGCTCCCAAGAACCAGGCGTGTTTGGGTTCCAAGCGCTGAAACCTGCAATTGCGGTCTACCCACATTTTCTGGAAATGCTTGTCAGCAGGCTATCATCCGCAGACCATGCGCTCTGTGCCAATGCGCTGCAGTTAATTAATTCATTGATGAGGGACTCGATCATCAACGAGAGTGAGGCGGAGTGGCCCAAGTTTATAAAACGGTTACAGGATCTAGGTGTCATTCGAGCGGTGTATGTGTTGATGCAAGGCACGGCACTGCAAGACCTGGCTCACCCGCTCCTTGAGTTTCAATCATCGACAAAAGTCCTCTTGCGAAAGTGGAAGGATGTCCCTGTTGAATTAGAGAAGCCGGAGCATCGGAGGGCGTTAAAAGGGATTCATCTGGCTAGCAAAACTGAGAAGGAGAGGGAGAAGGACAAGGACAGGGCAGCGTCGGAGAAAGGGGATGACACACAACGGTCTCGAAGACATAACCCGGAGAAGTGGAGGCGGCTTGGATTTGAATCGGAAAGCCCCCAGTGGGAGTTTGAAGAGATGGGGTTCTTGGGTATGATGGATTTGACGGACTATGTGAGGAAGTATCAGGATGAATTCCAGAAAATGCTTTTGGAGCAATCTGCGAAACCGCCGCCTCAGCGATGTCCAATTGCAAGAGCGTCCCTGGCTATCACTTCAGTCCTCTATGAGCATTTCGAGGTTGAGAAGTCGGATCTGGACGATGTGAAGAGTTATCTTGTACTTGAGTCAAGGTCGAATTATGATAAATTATTCAAACCGCTTCTTCTCCACTGGCCTAGATTGCATGTCGCGGGGGTGCACGCGTTTTTCCGCCTGTGGAAAGCTACCGGCGCTGAACTGGAGGACTTTTCTAAAATTGTGGAACTGGTTCGAATCCTTATCGAATCTGTCGTCGGCGGCGCTGCCCGGACAAAAGATGTGCATGATGTTGAGGAGGAGATGGCGGAGTTCGAATACCAACGCCTTAGAGAGTTGCAGATGGAATTGCTAGAGCTAACTTACGAAGATGCATGGGGTCAACATCTACTCCAGGTCCGCGATGAGCTCCATCACGAAGCGCTACAGTTTGTGAAAGAGCAGCGTATCAGATGTTTGTTAGAGGGGGCCTGGTTTCCGACGGAGAACGCTCATAGTAAGGTGGAAAATGGGGTGAATAACAATGGGAATCAAGATGCGAAACGCGCAGGTGCTCCGACGACTATATATCGCTATGTGCAGTTGTCGCATAATCGACGGTACCTGCATTATGCCGACTTTGTGTCGATGGGACAGCAGGCGCCTGATTTAGAGACACTCACGGATAAAAGTACGCAAACTTTGCTTGTCCGCTTTCTGATAAGCCTACTAAGAACCATATTTTAGTTGACCTTAACATCGTCTCCTCCGTCGTGTCCAATGTTTCCGCCTCTTCCGACGCGTCCTCCGGCTCTACCATAAAAACCCTCCCCCACCCATCCTCTTCCACCAAAATCAGCATCCACGGCTACGTCAGTCGACCTCCGGGCTCTTCCTCCAACGACAGTCCCCAAAAGCACCAGCATCAACGCAGCAACAGTAAGAACACACAAAAGGAAGCCGTCCTTCTAACGCTGCACCCGCAATCCCATAGCATCGCATCCGAGTGGTTGGATGGACTACTAATGCTGCTCAATCAGCAGCCTATCACTGCAGAGACAAATAAGTTGATTAACCTAGTTAGTAATTATGGGCTGAAAATTCGGCTGTTGAATATCAGGTTTGATGATGGGACTTTCGTAGGAGATCCGCCTGAGATTCCAAGTCGAGACGGGCTGGATGAGGATTATTATTATGACATGTTTGGGGGGAGTTGAGAGCTTAAGTGGGTGCGGTCAGATTTCCATTTTCTGTCTTTCAAGTCCATTTTGTTTCTTTAATTTTTTTCCCTTTTTCATTTCCTTCTTCTTTCCCCGGACTTGAACGCAGGCTCGTAGTTTGAGCAGGGGAGCTTCTGATTTGATAGAAATATGTGTCTGGTTTTTTTATTTTTTGGTCCCTGGTTGGAGTTTGAAAGCCGGTTGGCCTATTTTTCCATTTCCCGTTAACTCGCGCGTCCGAAGGCCATGCGATTTCGTTTTTCAATTTCGGTTCGTGTACAATTTCTTTGCTTTTTTCCTCCGGGTTTGCCCTTTCTTGTAGATAGATACCTGCCCTTACCTGCCCTTCCCTGCCACCATGTTTGATTATCATGAGAGGTTCAAGTTGTTTTTGAATTGTCTTTTAAGGAACACCTCATATT
The DNA here is from genome assembly GCA_017607445.1 of Histoplasma ohiense. Lineage (NCBI taxonomy): Eukaryota > Fungi > Ascomycota > Eurotiomycetes > Onygenales > Ajellomycetaceae > Histoplasma > Histoplasma ohiense. Next base: position 5,638,652 of record JAEVHH010000003.1, on the reverse strand, counting down.
AGTATCCATGGATAGAGATTCTTTTTGTTAAATACCCCCTTGATAGCTGATTATACAGACACCCCATCTCTTCCATATATAAATGTTCATATCATTTGCTGCATGATAAGCGCAACAGATGCTCTGTTGAGACCTAAATTCATTGACCAATAAAAAGGTCACGTTACCGCAGACCGCTCTAGCCCAAGCACCCATGGACCTGGGCATTTGACAGGTTCAAACTTCACTATGCGTTTTCACGCGTAACCACACGCCGGCGTTCATACGGATAAGTAAAGGCGTATACCTCGTTTTAAAACTACTTTGCCAAAACCAACCATGACCTCTGAGCCCAATTGGCACGAGCCCACTGCCACCTCTCTCTCACGCCCCTCCCATGTCCGCCCCACGAACCGCAAAACGGCAGCGGAGGCTTGTTGTCCTCTCTTCGGAAGACGAGGTTAACAATGGCACTCAAAATCATGAGAATGTAAAAAAAGATGAGGAAGGGGAAGACGATGACTATGTTGAGTCTGGACGGAGGAGAAATGTTCAATTGAAAGAAAGAATTAACCGAGGTGTGAAGAGGAAGATTACACCAGTGCCGAAAGGAACCGTTGCGTGCCCATCGAGGACGACTCCCGGCTCGTCTCCTGAGAAGAAGAGGGGGAAGAAAACCCACAGTTGCCCGGAGGAGCCCTCAAAATCCTTGCATTCATTTTTTGCTAGGGCCACGGAGGAGGAGAGGTGGAGTAGGAAGAAGGACAATGTTAGCCTTGGTGCGGGAGTGGCGAGCAGTGTCACCGAGGAAACAGATCTTGTGGAAGAAATTGAGGACGATGACAAGGAGGAAGAGATAGTGGATTTCATTGAGGATGATTCATATGAGGAGTTATTTGCAAGTCATATTTTCAGCAGTGGGAGCGGGAACCGGGTGCAAGGGGGTAACAAGACAGGCTTGCACCTGGATCGGAGGAAAGCAAATGATATCAAGGGTCGACAGCACATAGATACAACGAATTCTACAAGCGGGCTTGGGAGGCGATTTCTGCTTCCTGGTGGGAGTGCAACTGCGCATGGAGTGGAGCCGAGCCGGGCCCGCAACTCTCCTTCGCCCACTCAAGTGTTCACGAGGGGGATACGCCCATGGGCGGAAGAATATGCGCCAACCAATCTCGATGAGCTGGTGGTTAATAAAAGAAAGGTTTCAGATGTGCAGAAGTGGTTGGTGGATGTGTTTAGTGGGAAAAGCAAACGAGTTGAGTGCTATTATATTTCTCCCCTTCGTATCCTTATCTTTGCAGGTCGTTGCTTTCGTCGACGGTTGCTATCAATTATGCTGACGGGGGCAGAGAGTTCTTGTTCTCAGGGGCCCAGCTGGCAGCGGGAAATCAACTACGATATCGCTACTTTCCAACACCATTGGATTTGAGATAGTTGAGTGGAAGAGCCCATTGGGCTCAGAATTTTCGTCTCAAGGATATGTATCTATGGGAGCCCAATTCGAAGATTTCCTTGGAAGAAGTGATAAGTTTGGAAGCCTTTTTTTGAGTGACGGCGGGCGAGAGCCGTCGCAGTCGGCAACACATGGAAATGTGGATCATCTCAATGCTAGTACTACAGAAAAGAGACGTGTTATTCTTGTTGAGGAATTCCCAAGCTCCTTGAACCAGAGTTCATCAGGCTTGCGGGCGTTCAGACTTGCTTTGCAGAGTTACTTGGTGACAGCGACTCCTCGGCAACCGTTCGACAACCAATTCATTCGAGACACTAATATATCAAGCCCCCCTCTCATTATGATCGTTTCGGAAACTATGCTGGGCTGGGGAGGTATTTCCTCTGACAGCTTTACGGTACATAGATTGCTCGGCCCTGAAATTTCGAGCCATCCTAGCGTGAGTATAATCGATTTTAACAGGGTAGCGCCAACCTTCATGGCCAAAGCTATCGACCTGGTTCTGAAAAAGGAAGCTCGTCGATCGAAGAGAAAGAGAGTTCCGGGACCCGAGGTTTTAAAGGCATTTGCGCAAATGGGAGACATAAGGAGCGCGATTTCTGCGTTGGAGTTTATGTGTTTGCGAGGCGAAGAGAATACAAATTGGAGTGGAACTGTAGCTGGTCGCATGAAAAGGTCTAGTAAAGGTGGCATACCTCTTACGTCAATGGAAAAAGAGTCACTAGAAATGGTTACTCAAAGGGAGGCTAGCCTGGGTATATTCCATGCAGTGGGTAAGGTGGTGTATAATAAACGTGAAGATCCTACGATTTCGCAAGGACTCGACCCTCAGCTGCCCCAACCTCCACGACATCTTCAATCTCATGCGCGACCCAAGGCTTCCCTAGTCTCAATCGATGATTTAATCAATGAGACCGGAACAGATCTCCAAACATTTATTGCAGCGCTACATGAAAACTACTTACTCTCTTGTACTGGCCCAGCTTTTGCCGACCATTTTGAGAAGTGCATTTCATACTTATCAGAAACGGACATTTTGGGGCCTAGCAGCCGATTTCACAACACGCAGACAAATCGAGGCGGAGTTGGTTTGGCGCGTTCCTCATATCAGGGTTTTGGTTCCAGCATCGACATGCTCCGCCAAAATGAAATTAGCTTTCAGGTAGCTGTACGGGGGTTGTTGTTCTCTCTGCCTTTCCCTGTCAAAAGGAAGGCTCCAGCAGGTATGCGAGCAGGCGACGCTCATAAGATGTTCTTCCCGACCTCGATGAGACTTTGGAGGCAAAACGAAGAACTGGATGGGCTGTTGGATTTGTGGATGCGTCGGCTCACAGATCCTACAACGGGAATGTCCTCTGGAACAACTATTCCACGGCTGGACGGTGTGGAATCGTGGAAGAATCACCGCTGGGTGGATGGATCCTCTAACCACGATCACGGCCATGGATCCGCTGGGGATACATCTGCGTACCCATCACATGCGGCTCGAGCAATGATCTCTCGTGAGGAAATTCTTCTGGAGCGCCTACCGTACTTAAGCCTGATTTCTCGAAACCCGCTGGAACGTAGGGAGTTAGAAAAAATGACCCAATTCTCTGGGGTTGGTGGACCAAGTGAGGAAGAGTTTGTCGATGTTGGTATAGAAGATACCTCCTACGGTGGCGGTTCTGCGATGGACCCCTGGAGTGCACCTGCAGATAAGGATGTCTTTTCGCCGCAGAAACAGAGACAGGGGATCAAGCTGGGTCAGGTACCTGCGAGTAAGCCCTTTGCGCCCCAACTTGCAATTCCAGTTCAGGAAGCTGTTGAGAAGTTGGTGCTTAGTGACGATGATATAGAGGATGAATGATTTGATTTTGCCTGATTCATGTAGTATCTTGCATACGTTATTTTGTTAACTTTGGCGTGGGTTGATGGATTTGAGGGAGTCTTGGGAGGATATATCCTGTTCATATTTCTTTTACTTGGTGTCAGATTTTGAGAATAGAATTTGGGTATTTGACTGAAGGATATGATATAATTTTACTTGAGCCGGAGAGGCGCCGAGTATTATAATATGACCATTTCCTAATACCAAAAAAAATATTTTGATTTATTTTAACAATACAAGCACGATTCAGAAGGTCAAGGAATATACATTGATTGCACGTAAATAGTGATCTGGATGATGTGATGGATACATTTAGCTTCTCGCACCAAATATAATTCCGAATTGACCAAACGCCCCTGGCTTGTACACCCAAGGATCCAAACATCAAGGCCAACACAGCAAACTCCTCCAACAATGCCCTGACAGCTACATCATTCGTCCCGATTGGAACCAACCCACGGGGTTGTTGGGTAGGCTGAATTTGAAGGCTAGTTCATCGGTTTGGAATGTTCGTTGCCGCTCCCTCTTCTCCCCAGCGACTGCTGTGAACTCTGCACTCCATGCGCCGTAAGCATTGACTTACTTTAATCTTAAGCTATATAGGCCAATTAGCCGTGCGCGTGAAACTATACAAGACGAACTCATGGCCGACTCATTAAATGATCCTTCGAAGACGCAATGGCTGAAGGGCAATGCAACCGGCACTCGGGATTCAACTAACGGCAATGGCCCTACGTCGCGCAGCAGCATGCTCAAAGATCCTGGAGATAGGCGACGTGAGGTTAAACAAGGAAAGCCTGAGGTCGAGGATACAACGGATAAGAGCCATGGCCTTACAGCGGCAGTTGTTCAGACGACTATCCCAGTGTGGCTGAATATTGGCATCATGGTGTCCTTGATATTTGGCGGGTGCTGTTCTAATGTAGTTGGGCGATTGTTGATATTCCCCGAAAATTTTCTTTTCTTCTTGCAAGCCAGTACTAACAAAGGCGTTTGAGACAGGTATTTGCTCTAGAAGCTATCGTCAAGTGAGTTTTGCCTTTTGGACAGGGCGTGATCGTTAAGCGATGATGGTTTGCTGACCCAATTGGCTTGATGCAGAGACTACCCAGAATCTGGTAAAGCCAGCCCTTCCTCCGGCTTTCGACAGATTATATATGAAGAAAATTTTTCTAACAATTGCTACGCCTAGGGGTGCTGATAACATTTACTCAATTCGCTTTCACTGCGTTCTTCACCCTTCCCAATGTCTTCTCATTCTCCGCCGGGCCCCGATCATTTTTCCTTGCGCCTCGGAAAGTCCCTCTAAGATCTTGGGTGATATATACCGCTTACTTCCTCTCTGTAAACGTCATCAACAACTTCGTCTTCACATTCAGGATCTCAGTCCCGCTTCATATCATCATCCGAAGCGGCGGCCCCGTGGCGTCGATGATAATCGGCCACTTATATAATTCTAAGACATACACAAGAACTCAGATCCTGGCAGTAGTATTGCTTACAGCTGGGGTGGTATGTGCCGCGCTGGCGGACGCCAGTGCCAAGGGCAAATCTCTAGATATCGCGCTCAGCACGGGGAAGGATGACGGCCGTGCGTTGCTGACCAGTTTAACTGGATTTGCGCTTCTTGGGCTTGCAATGGTCCTTGGTGCCTTTCAAGGTGTCTACGCGGACTGCTTGTTTGAAACTTATGGCCGCAAAAGCTGGCGCGAATCGCTTTTTTACGCCCATTCTCTCTCCCTCCCATTTTTCATTCCGTACTATTCAAAACTCATATCCCAGTTGAGAGTAATATTCGCCTCTCCGTCCGTCCTAACCTCTCTCTCTGCTACGTCCATGCTCGCAAACACCACATCCAGCGCCCTCACACAGCGCCCTTCTACAGCGGCATTTACGACTGTAGCCTTTCTTTCTGCGGGAAATTATCTAAGCCCTGCAGTTTCCTATCTTCGCACCCTATCCGAGCAGTCCCTAGTTTTCCGATTTCTTTGTCAAACGCCCATACAAATAGTATACCTAATACTTAACGGGCTAACGCAATATGTTTGCATCCGCGGAGTGCATCTTCTCTCTGCAAATTCATCTTCTTTGACGGTTACTGTGGTGCTTAACATTCGAAAACTAGTCTCGTTAATTCTGTCTGTATACGTATTCGGGAATGTACTTGTAAGTGGAGTATTAGTAGGTGCGGTATTGGTGTTTGCTGGTGGGGGGTTGTATGGGTATGAAGGGGCAAGATTAAGGCGGGAGATGAATGCAAAGACAAAAAGGCAATGACATGAGTCTGCCACTTTCTAACACATGGCTTTTTTGGGGACCCTTTTATCTGTTTAGAATAGTTGTTTTTTTCTTCGACTCGGTTTTCTTTTGGGATATGTCCCAGACTACCACTATTAATTTACATACTGAGAATCCTTCTTATGCGTTAATCTAATGGATGATAATCTCTACCCGCCCCTAGTGTCTTGTGGATACAGAGAACTCTGGTGGGATATCAATATTACATTGCCTCAGTATTAAGGAATAATTTATATTGTATTATATTCCTTTAATGCCTCGGATGTAACAATCACGATAGTAAGGAAACATTGGAATTCTCCGGCCCAAAACAATTAAAATAAGAACCATCAACTCGCGCGACGAAAACAAGATCCAAGTCGATATAACAATCCATCCCTGACTAATCACATACGGAGTGACAAAAAAAGTGCCTACGCATCCGTTTTGATGATATCGGCAGCCCGCTCAGCTACAGCATATACTGTCGCCATAAGATTGGCAGGTGGGATAACAGGAAAAATACTTGCATCACACACACGCAGATTGAGCGTTCCATGAACGACCAGATTCTCATTAACGACACCCCCCTGGTCCTCAGGGAGCATTGCAGCTGTTCCTGAGAAGTGATACGCCGTTGTTACCGTGTCACGCAAATACTTCTTCGCCGATTCTACATCCGTGAGGAAGGAGTCGGAATGGTTTCGTCGTCCGTTTGGTTTTTTGAGATATTTGGTGAGTGCTTCATTCTTGTGCAAACGTTCTACATCAAGCAGATTTTGGGCCAGGATCTCGATATCCAGTGGATGGGAGAAGTAACGGGGGTCAATTGTTTGCTTATCCTTGGGATTGGCAGAGGATATATGAGTATGGCCGCGAGAGAAAGGGATGCTCTGCATAACTCCTAAACTGAGATAGTTACCGGGGAGGAGTCGGGTCCCAACGAAGCAGCTTGTGTTAGCTTCGTGAAGGTTGGCTTGGGCGAGAAACATAAACATGTCACACGTAGGCGCTTTGTGTGTTTCGAAGATGTCGCGGGCAGTGGATTGGAAGGTAGATGCAGTGGGTAAGTACTTATCGAAAAACCGCATCTGTGATTTCTGACCGTCGACACCTGCAAATTCAAGAATCGGCATCAAGGCACTTGACTGAACCCCCCCGATAGTCATTGGACCGGCCTTGTGTTCGGAATACATCTGCATAGCAGATTGAGTAGCTTCGGGTTCTTGTCGGAGAAGTGGATCTCCAGTAACTACGCCGTCGACAACCTCAAAGCTTATTCCGCTCATCAAGTGGTCTTGCAAATTTTCTCCAACGTTTGGGTTATCAACAACGACGGGAATGTTATATTTCTGAAGGATTTTCTTGTTTCCTATTCCGGACAATTCCAGTAGTTTGGGAGTGTTCAATGCTCCAGCGGTAATAATGACCTCTTTGTTTGCTCTGACGGTGACAAGCTGACCTTTAACGTCGACCTCGACACCAGTCGCGTGCACATCTGGTTTGGAGCCTTCTAGCAGCACTTTCTTGACGAAGGCGTCTGTTACAATATGTACTCCTGGGCGTTGCATCGCAGCAAGGCCATATGTATTCGCAGCATAGCTCCTTGTTTTAGTTTGGGGATCAACAGCCGCAAGACTGCTAAACCCACCCGTTGAGGCTCCGGAATACGGGTCGGCAGTAACATCGTAGCCAATGCTCTTGAACAATTCCACCCATGCCTTCACAAGCGGGTTTTGAAGTTGCCCCGGAAAGGAGACTTGGATGGGTCCCGAAGAACCGTGGGCAGAGGGCTCAACCCAGTTCAATCCCAGGTGCTCGCACGTTTCGTCATCAGGGAGATTTAAGGTATACGACTTCTTGTAGTACGGGTGGAGGTTTTTCCAAGTCCAACCCTCATTTCCTAGTTTGGACCATGCATCAATTACAAGCTCTGATGCTGAAACGAATGCCTGGCCGTTGATGCCAGAGGAACCACCCAGCATTTTGCCCTGAGCTGCGTTGATGGTTCTGTCACCCAGTGTTACCTATTCTCTGGACTGTTAGTGGCCGTTCAGCATCATCCCCCAGTACTTCTGAGGGACGGGTAGTTGATAGAAACACACCTGGGGGACTGTCGCGAACGCCCAATCAGCATCCGTCCCAAACAACGTAGTCCAGAGAGCAGGAATGTTCACTCTGGGATCTTCAAGATGATTTGTTCCCGCCTCGAGAACGACCACGCTTGTGCCCGGATCCTCTGACAGTCTTGCTGCCAGGACTAGGCCCGCAGTACCACCACCCACAATGACATAATCAGCTGCAGTGGGAATCTGCGTGGTTGACATGTTAAGCAAAAGCCTGAAAAGAAGCTGGACGGAGACGAAATCAAGTCGACAATTATGGAGTTAAATAATGGGAAAAGGGATTTCGACAGATACATATGTACCCCGCTTGCCCAGCCTAGATATGACTGTGGCGTTGTAGGCATATAATGTGAAACGAAAGCCGAAAACCAATCGCGTATACAAAATGCCAATGCCGATGCCATGATTAAACAATCTGTTAAGTGAGTGAGTTAATGGCATGGGGCATATAGTTGAACGTGGTTAATAAAAAGTTGAACATAGTTAATTTTTTGGGCTGGAATAGGTGTGGTTTTGACTATAAACCATGTCAACCTCTTCTTTAAAACTACATGTGCTAAGCCACTAGTTATCTCCCACACATCTCTATACTCTGAATGCTTCAGAGACAGTGATTTTATCATATTTTTCAGAGCTCTATTCCTTAGATAACCTGGATTCTAACTCTTAGTTAGTTACTAATTCCAGTCCATAACTACTTTTCAGATGTTGAACGGCTCTGAATATTGAAGTATGATAACTGATCAAGAATATATACTGAGGATGTGTAACTAAAAGATGTTTATTTTATAGATTTTAGTAAGGGAGTGAAGGGCTGAGCATGGTTTATTTTTCAGACCCACCTTTTTTAAACCATGTTCAAGTGACCCTGTTCAGGGCTATAAGTCTCTCCAGTGTCAGCTATACAGACTTATAGCTCTCTACATGCTAATCTGGCTGAAAAAGGTCTAATTCACTTTGTAAAGTTCAACAGTGTAATTAGTTGGAAAAGTGGCTGATTTAAGTCTATTTAAGTTAATCTGTACTAGACGGACTACAACTGACCAGCTTGAAATCTACAAGTATCATGAAAAAACCATGATAATGCAACTCAGAAAATAATGATATAGATAATAATTAATCAGATTTATCAGTGATCAATCAGAGTATCTCAACTATCTCATCTAACACTCAATTTATGTATTTTGATTCATTTTTCACTAATATTTGATGTGAGAAAGTGATGATATAGTAGAAATAATAATCACCATCATACAGCGTAAAAACTGCTTGTAAGTAATAAAAGTAATGTCAAAACATCAAACACTTTACTATCCATATAGGGAAAGATGATAATAATAAAGATTTGCACTGTCAAAAGGCAAATATCCACTTTCTATACTGCCCTGGCACCAAACCCGACATGGCTGATTCCTGAACTTTGATAGCTGATTAACAATCTTGGACCCTTAAATTTAGACAAGTGCTGATGCCCAAACCTTATTGACATTTCATCCAACGTCATATTTGTTTCTATATATACACGGAATCATCGGACAATAAAGAAAAGAAGAAACTATGGATGGAAAACCTTAACGCAACCAACCTGCCAACCCTCTCCTTATCTTGGCCGTCGTGCAGACTCCATTTTTCTCTTGGGAATATTCTGCCTCGGTCTCGCCAGGGGATCCATGTCGGTAGGGTGTGTTCAGTATAATCATGGGCTTTTTCTATATGTAATGCCTGCCGATAATCGATGATGCTGTGTTGTCTATTGGAACTGACTGGTTTGCCTCCCACTCATCCAGCCCAACGGGCTCATGCACCTGTGCCTGTGAGCGATTAACCCAAATCAAACAAAAAAGGCACTCAACAAAGGGAGCAAAAAGAGGAATAAATGAGAATTGTTCCGAGTGAGACAAATGATGAGAAAAGACGAGAGAGATGGCGACACTTGTAGAGAAAGGAGAAAGGCTCAAAGATCCAGAGGTACGAAAGAACAATCACGTGCAATATATGTATCAAATAATAGTATTATTACCAGCCACAAAAAATAAAAAAGAGATAATATTTTACAAAACTTCTCCAACGATCCTCGCGGCTTCTTTATACGTGCCCAATAGTTTCTCGCACTTCTCGCGTTCGGCCTTGATCCCGTCGTCCTCATACAGAAGCTCGGGAAACAAGTCCTCTTTATACAGTTCGCTGACGAGTCTGTTCTGGACCACTTCTTTGCTGTGGTTGACAAGAAGATGCATGATGGCTTTGGGCACCTGATCAGCAATGGTTTCGCGCACGATGTTGAAGTAGGAGGAAATGAGACGGCGAATTAATTCCGTTTCGAGGGCTTCACGGTCTGTGAGTGCCGGTTCTAAGTTATCATTCTAGAGAGAGGGTTAATTTGATTCATTGTTTCGGAATTTTTAGCAAGGTGTCATGGGACATAACCTACTGGGAATGTGGGTTCGCCGTATTCCGAAGATACGGGATATTCAGTATTGTCCTGAGGGTATTGGGCGGGAGTCTGAGATTTTACTTCATTGCGTCGGAAGCTTTGGCTAAAACTGGGCTCTGTGGAATGATTGGCATGGCGTGGTTGGGGCAGCTGCCCCTGACTTGTCGGAGCACCCTCTTTGCCAAAGAAGTAGTTGAGAAATGAATCTCTGGCAGTTCCAGCTGATTGAGTTCCATTACCATAGGAGGAAGATTGAGGCCCATTTAACGTGGCTGTGATGGCGGAATGGCCATTTTCCAGCGCATGACCAATGTGGGGTGATCTGCTTCTATTATGAGATTTCTGGCCGCGGATTGCCAGATTTTGTAACTTTTCATCGGCATCTTGTTCTTCTTCGCCATCCGGGGTTGCTGTTCCATTAACGGCCCCAAGATCCTTCATCCGTCGTCGTTCTCGTTTCCGTCGATCTTCAGCCATAGCAGATTTCCTCTCTTGTTCTTGTTTGTTCTGGATCACAGATGACATGGCAGAAGCTGCACCAAGGAAATTTGGATGGTTAGTATTAATATATGCGCGCTGAATAGAAATGAGTGATTCGACGTAGGCAGAGCAAGGGCCAAGTCGTTCTCTCAGAAGATCAGACACGACCTCGATGAGCTTGGCTTGCAGGCGGGGAAATCGGGACAGCTCAGTCGAACCGCAGGTATGGCATATTTTAATAAGTTCCTCGTAGACGAGTTCGACACACCTTTGGCTGGGGATTTCGAGAAGCTTGATTTGAGGTTTAACAAGCAAATCAAAGGCCATTTCAGGTACGAAAAGGCTAGGTCTAGGACCAGTAGAGTTGCGGATGGCTGTTCGGATATCGAGGGCGGAAAGGTTATGAGTTGGGTCAATTGTCTCCAAAGAGTTCCCGAAGACAGAATTGAAAATATAATAGATTCGCGCACCGCCACAAAGCTCCTTTGTGGAAATCTCGGAAGAGGTTCCATCAATCGAGGAAATAAACGAAGATGCAAATCGGGTCATGAGCTGCAGGATCAGCGAGCCTCGGTGTTCCTTGCCGTTGAATTGTTTGTTTCCGTAGCTTGCCAATTCTTGCTGCGTTTGGCCCATCAAAGTATTTAACCGAGCTTTTATATCAGGTAGCCTATCGCGAATATGTGACATCAATGTTGTGTTTAAACTTTTTGCCAGGAACTGAGTCCCACAGCGAGTAGCAATATTTCGGTAGGCCGGATGGTGTCTGAAAAACTCCGCTTCGGCTGTTAGTGCCTCCGCCAACGACTTGCCACTTTGGATATCTTGTTGGGATCGATTGACCACTCCAATAAAGCCCAGCTTCAATGGATACACTCGCCCGGACAGGATATCTAAAGCGTTCGTGCCGTGGTCCATCAGATCCAGCTTAGTCAAGATCCCGATAGTCCTTCGGCCCATTGGGTCGACATGGCGAGCAAGTTTCAACGCCTCAGAGTTCACAAGGTCAACGTTCGCAGGAGAAACCGCCAAAATAATGCTATTAGGTTTCGCAATGTATTCCGAAATCAAATTGCGCGTCTGCTTTTCGATATCGGAGGGCTGGTCACCGATGGGCACTTTGGTCAACCCGGGAAGATCTACCAGAGTCAAGTTGAGCACATGCGGCGAGAATATCTTCAAATTGATAGGCTGTCTATTGATTCCCTTGTTATTTCCCGCTATCCTTGCAGTTTCGTTCTCAATTTCCTGCTTGACCTGGGCGAAATCGGTATATTTTCTTCCAGGCTGATGATGGAATTCAGCCCACTCCTGTCCGGCGACACTGGATGCTGTATGTGCGACGTGGACTTCATGGTTATCAGGGAGATCATCGCGTTCGCTGGGGATATTAATCAGCTGGAGGATTAGCGGTCGTCTGGTAACAATGCCGCTTCCCCTGGGCAAAAAATCTCTTCCGACAATGTTTTCGAGCACAGAAGATTTCCCCGAAGATTGTGAACCGACAACAACCTACAAAATCGTAGTTAGGGTATCAAAAAACATAAGTAAACGCCATTCTTCATAGCCCGAGCAACGCAATAGGAGAGCGACAAGAAGGTGCATACAATCTGTGGCAAGTCTAGGGAATCATTGCCAATAGTGTTGAAAACCAAATCCTGGAGCTTGTTGACGGTGACCAACAGATCATCGCCCAAAGACGCCATGTTCAAAAGATGTTTGCCCACACCCGATGACTTATCCTCAGATTACTGTTTTGCTGGACTGCAGAGGCTGCTAAAGATAGCCAGGGGGAGGGGCGTTCTGGGACGCCAGTTTGAGGTATTGAGAAATATGAAAAGTAAATCAGATATAGCCTGCAAAAAATTGAAAGAAAGGTAGAAGATTGTCGTCTTCAAGAAACTGAAACAGGGAATAGAGTATACGCCGTTACGCGACAACAATCAAAACGTCAAGGTCTTCGCCGGCGTCCAACGTTGTTTACAAGATCATCCATGGATTTTCTCAGGAAGCCCCAATCAGGAGGGTTAGCACGTGATGCATCCAATCAGACTGAGGCTGCAAAATGCCAAGACATTTTGAAACCTTGGAAGGGTGCCATTGTCACGTGCAATGCCAGTTTTCACTTTGCCTCAACTTGAGCTATGACATCAGGATACCAGATTAGGAAATGCCTGGAGCTTCAAATTCTAGAGGCGCTATGATTATCAGGAATTTTCTCATAGATAATAAGATACGAGCTCAAAATTTGCATGACACCCCATCGCTTCCTCTCACCAATGGCGATGTACTTGATCTCGTTCAACCTGTCCATTATATATTCTTCATACTGTTTAGATTTGGAAATCGCTCCTCACTGCCCAGATTAAGCAAAGCCTGCGAGTTACTACACCATGGCCGTATCACTGATATCTATCCTGGTGATGACCTTAGTTGCTCCGATTGCAATGACCTCCCATAGCTGGTCGCAACAAGTTATCCAGGAGAGGGAAACGAAATTATACTCTCCCATCCGCGATGCGTAGGCTTAACCTTCGTTTGATCAGATCATGAACCTCGTACATATAACAGATGACATTGTCTGACCGACTTAATTTGGTTTTCAGTCTACTCGCGGCCTCCATAATCCCTGACGGTCAGTTCCGCGTCATGAATTCTAAAACACCTCCTAGTAGTTGAGTAGGCGTGGGAACTTATGCATACTTACCACCCAACACAAAAATGCACACAGTTCTTGATGACTTCACTCCAACATTTCCGCTGCTCATAAGCTACCCATCAACTCACACAACCGTAAGCTTAGGCAGCTATCTTTCTCCAGATGCCGTCCGCTCACAACCCGTCTTCGAATTCCACCCATTTCCATTCACTCCAGATCCAGATCCATCTCCAAGTCTAGCCCCGGCACCCCAGCCTGACCATCCCACAAAATTCTACAGCATAGTTCTCACCGATCCAGATGCAAAGAGCCGCAAACACCCCATCTGGAGCGAAATGTGCCACTGGGTCGTGAGCAATATATCGAGCCCCGGGTATTCTAGCTTTCAAGGACACATTGGCAGGAACTCAGACAGCTTCATTGGCACAACCTTGTCATACACTCTCACCGCGCAAATCCTGAAATCCTACCTTCCCCCTTCACCCCTGATATGCACCGGTTACCACCGGTATGTTTTCGTGCTGCTGGAGGGTGACGCGGCAACTGCATGCAATGTGAGTGCCCCAAGAGAGCGGAAGCATTGGGGCTATGGCGGAGTGAGGCTAGGTGTGCGGAATTGGGCGAAGGAGTATGGACTGGAGGCTGTGGGAGCTACATTTTTCTATGCGAAGGCGGCTGAGGGGGAATGAATGATTAGTTGAGTTAGTTATAACATACATGTCAAAAGAGTTATTACTTTGTTCGGCATCAGCTTGACCTTGCTTCTTATTATCATTATTTGTGCCGTTGGGCTTAATTGGATTTGCTAGGTGTGGGCTTTTGGGTAAGGAAGGTGAAATTGGAATTTGGAAGTTGAATGGAATTTCGATTTTCCGCTTGTGAAAGCTAGCAGTCAGTATTATGTATTTTGTATACAACAAAGATCTCAATAAAATGGTTTTATTTTTATTTTTTTTTTTTTAAAAAAAAAAAAAAATAAAAAAAATAAAAAAATTCATGCCAGGATATTCTGGTTGCCTCACTTTTATTCTGAGAACAATATTGATTTACTAACTAGGTAAACAAACTGAAATTTTGTTACTTTGCACATCCGCAACACACAAAGATGGTTGAAATGTGAAAGAGTTACCAGTCTAATGTCAAAAGGTTTCACAAGTGGATGCAAAGAGAGAAAGGAAAACATAATATAAAATCAACTGCAAAAAAAATAAATGTCAATATAATTGACAGCAAAATTGCAGCATTAAATGCTGGTTTTGCAGACAAGTAAAATTGTGTCACAGGAGGCATTCTGAGCTTATCCGGGCTTTAAAAGGCGTTTCAGGAATCAATCCAGTGCAACATAATTAGATGGAAAAAGACCACGTTGGCCGTTGTATTCACCATGCCACCAGTCTTCGTCGGGGAATTCCTGTTGAGAGCAAAATATATTAGCCATGTGGTAGGTTTAGGAGGATAGTAGGGCTTATAAGCTGGAATTCTTTTAAAAAAAAAATTTTTTTTTTTGAAAGGGATGGGAAGGAAAAATGGAGAAAAGCTTACAATATTGGTGATCCTCGCACCCTCAGGGAACCCAAGCTCATTATCCTCGGCAGCCTCATAATCATACTGCGCAGTTGCTGTCCTTCCAGTTGTACCCGGATGCGCAACCCCTGAAGTCGTATCCGGTTGTGCATCCCCTCCAGAGCCATATCCGGACCCTGACGCCGGGGCCGGCTGGTCCGGGGCCGATGCAAGCTCAACATAGTTTTGAGGGAACAAACCACGGTCGCCACGCGCGTTCACACCCATCCACCAATCATCACTAACCATATCGATTTCAGTGACATACTCGCCCTCAACCAGATCAATCTCGTTGTCCTCTGCCTTTTCGTAATCGTAAATGACAAGTGCGCGGATTGATTCGCTGGATTTTGCCGCCGCCGGCGGATCCGGATGTAGCGCGGTTGCACTGCTCTGGGCAACGGCCCGAGTGTCGTTGTGTGTAAGTTCATCGTCCAGGTCTTCTTCACGGGGAAGTTGCGTTTCGAGGGAGCGGACTGGTAGTGCGGTTGGGGGGGAAAACTGCTCTTCATGTGCATCAGGTATCTTCTCAGCTGCGGATCCCATACCTACGGGCATTGCAACTCTAATGGGTGAGCCTGGAACGGAAGTGGGAGATTGTGGCGTTGGAGAACGGGGTTGCGGAGGCGGACTCGGAATGGGCTCGGGTTGACCCTCGTAGAGTTGTTCTGGTTCTGTAGGGCGCGATGGGAGACCTGGAATTGGGACACCACGAGGGGGATCTGGTTTATTGGTGGTATCCAACGGGGGAGGGGACGGAGCGGAGCGTTCAAAGCTAGACACTGAGGCAACAGCGCCCATTGGGGGGGCGTTTGCAAATCGATCACGAATAGAGCCGACCCCTCTGTTTGAGATATCTTGTTCTTCCTCTTCATCTTTTTGTGAGATCTTTGTTTCATCTAGTTCGCTGCTAGAACGTCGGTGGCCTGCACCGTTATCCCCCGTCTGGGCCGTTTGAACCGGTGCCCACGATTTGCCAGTATATGAACTTTTCCATCCAGCTCCGCCACTGGACTGGCTCTGAAGTGGCTGTTGGCTCCCAACAGGCGAAGAAGCGCTCTCCACTGCATTGCCTCTCTCCCGAGCTTTCTTTTCAGCCCAGAGCTGCGCTGGTGTTTTACCCCCTTGGTCAGCAAATGTTCGGCTTGCACCGGACATTGTAGTAGCGTTTGTGGTTGGAGCTACGCCAAATCCTCCAGGAACTGGAGCTTTTGTGCCAGTAAAAGTAGAAGCGCCCGAAAATTTATTGGCAACTTTCGGTTTGGGAAGAGTCGTCAGCCGATCCGAAGAAGAGAATGCAGCAGACCGTTCCGCAAGGGTTTTTCGTTCCTCACTACCTCCTGAACCCCCCGTTATTGCGGGAGACAGATTCCTAGGTGATGCTTGAGAGCCATCTGATGGCCCCTGTGCTCTTGCTCTAATCGCGGCAATATCTACCTTTCCAACTGGCTCGTAGGCACCTTTTACCGGTTCGGGGCGGTCATCGTGTGACTGACCGGATTCACGAGCTTGTCGACGGATAGCAGCAATATCAACTTTCCCAACTGGCTGGTAAGTTCCTTTTATAACGGTGCTCGAAGGATTTTCGTCCGTGGGGCGATGCTCGAACTTTGATACGCTCGGCTTCTGCGACATGATTTCTTGCATGTTTACCTTCGTTGGCTGATATGCAGGTTTGACCTTTTCAAGCTGAGTTCTTGTAACCGGCGGCGCATCTGCTCCCCAGCCATCGTCATCGACATCTTCCTGGGCACGTGCTGCCGTTCGGTGTGTTCCAGCCAAAGGCTTGAAAGCGCCGCCAGACCGAGAAGGAGTAAAAACTGGCTTTGATGCGACGGTCGGCTTGGGACCGAGCTTCGTGGGTACTGCGGCATCTCCTGCAGAGTATTTTGATCCTGAGGAGTCGGCAACTTTTTGTACAATGCTCTCGGGAGTAAGATCCCGGTCCGAGCGAGCAGTAATTTGAACATGGTATCCCTTTAGTTTGTCAGTATTTTATAGGTACAACCGGCCGGCAATGGTGATATAACGCACATGTAAGAGCTTAGAAACAGCAGCCAGATGACTTGTAAAATAACCTTTTGTTCTCTCCGGGACTCCCTCGCCGCACCAGCCAATCAGGACATTTTTAGGGAGACCAGTGTTTGGATCTTTAACTTTCACATACGCAAACTGTACCCTGCCGTCAGAAAAATCCTCGATAAGATCTTCAAGTTCCCCTTCTGTTCGAATCGGTTAGCCGTGTTTTGGATTCCCGTAGCTGGTTCCACGGATGGGACAATAGTATACCTCCACTACTTTGGACTTTTAAGACGCTTTCCTTCCCTGCACTATCTTGCTGGAATGCATTGACCAGAGGTGTTGATACCACAAATACCGCCCATTGCCCATATGTTGGTGAAGCAGCAGCTGGGCCCGTTGGAGCTGAAGCCTCTACCACTGCACGGTAACTTTTCGAGATTGATGGTCCATTGGTGGACAGGTTTAGGGTCGCCATGGTGAGGTGGGTGTGAGGAGCGAAAGTATCCGGTGAGAACCCGGAAGGAGGATAAAAAGGATTAAACAAATAATTGCCAGCAGCAAGAGTGCTTTAGACTGTGGTCAAGCCAATGATATTGAATCAACTTTAATGCGCCGGCTCCCCAGGGACACCTATGAGAAATGGCTTCCTTGGGAACTCTTCACAAGTTTGCTTTCGGGTATGAAGGAATCAACCATGCGGTATAGGAGCTACTAACCACCTATGTCTCGGAATTCCAACCAAGTAGTTCAGTGAAGTCCCTCCTCAACTGATGGCTGGGAGTAAAATGGGGCGTTGTTCACTTGGGATACGGAGTAAAAGTAAAGAAAGGGAATGCCTCAAGTGGTTGGAGAAAAACTGCGGTGGATGGGCAGGTGAATGACGAACAGCTGTGAAAAAAAAGCAGAATGGTTACAGATATCCTTCCAACAAACTTCCTGGGCCTAGATATTGAAACAATCAGTCCAATTTGGATATCCTCTTGTTTCCCAGGTGCGGTGTTTCTTCCTGTTGCGTTTCCTGGAGGTTTTGGCGGGGAATAGCTGAGCCACACCGCTGAGTAAGACAGTTGTGGAGAGGCTGATGTAATGTCTGTATGTGAGTGGCGCAGCGAGCTGGGGCCACCTGTGGGAATACACGTGATAATTTGCTGGGCACACCCGACGCCCGTCCTGATTGGGTGTAAGAGTGAGGCGTGGTCGGACAAACCCCGCTCCGAGCTGGTCCTGATATTTTTCCCAACCTCCATCGCCATCAACAACAACGTGCCGCAACGGGTCCATTCCAGCTACCATCTCCTATCATGCACCACGCGCAATATCCGTATTTGTCATTATTTTTCCTGAATATCCTGTTTCCAAGTGTATGTGTAGCGTGGCTGCCAGCTACATGTCTTGCTGATTCTGGTTTCCTCGCTGCAACGTTACTCTTGCGCGATCTGGCCTGATTCTTTTCTGTGCTCCTCTCCAAAGACAACTTCCAATGCAATTCTCTTCTCGTTCTCGCTCTCCTGACTTATCTCTTCATCGCTGTGTATGTTAGGGAGCTGCATCTCGTCGTCGTTCGAGGTGCGATCTCCTCCCTTGTTACATTTTATTCCTTGAAGCCTGGGTGCCCGACTTTGTGGCTCTTTGGGATCTTGCTTTTCTTGTCTTGCGTTTTCATCCTCTTTAGTGTTTCACTGGCTCTTCTTCGAAAGCGGTGCCTGGTTTTGCCATCTTGTGTTTTCAATCCACCTTGCTCCCCTCTGGCTAACCACCTCCCAAGGAGCATTTATCCAAGTGTCCTTGGACTATCGAACGCATATACTCGGACCGGTCTTTCCTGTTATCATTTTTCGGCTCCGGTGAATCCAAATGGACCTCATCTTTTGTTGTGTCCGCTTGATCCACTGCTGAGTCTCTGTCTTTCTACCTTTCCACTCCTCGTTCAAGGACATACCCACCTTGGAGTGTGTTTAATTTTGATCCCTCTTCGCTTTCTTTTTGTTTTGCAAATCGTACCTGCAACCGTGGGTGTTGCCCGGGAACCATGCCAGAAACTACTTCATCGCCCGATAATGGCGGCTCTCTGTTTGATCCTTACACGTCCGATGTCACCATGGAGAAAACCCATTCTCATCAGCAATCCAATGGTTCAGCATTTGATTTGAATACCGCTAGTTTTCGGCAACACCCTCCAGAGGCTGGTGTGACGATTGGTCATGCCTCTAATCTACAAAGCCCGATATCTCGTCACTTTCCTGGTCAAAAAGCCAATAATTATAATGCCCAAGTCAAGAAGGTTCGGAAACGAAAGCGGCCGACAAGTGACTTGGATAAGTCCCCCGGTTCTAGCGAATATTCTGAGAGACGCGATGGTATGCCTAGTATGGCCCTCTCTCGCGAGTCAAATGCAGCAGCAATTCCTCAGGCCAGCTTCAAACGTGTGAAATCCATCGAAGTGAATGGGCCATATTCCCCTCCCACGGAGGAGATCCACGCTTCGGGAACAGTGTCCTTTGGATCTATGCTCCCTGGAGAAATATGGCAGCATATCTTTACATTTCTTCCTCCTACCTCACTAGGTAAACTTTTGTGTGTAAACCGGACATTCAGGTCCCTTCTCACCCCAAGTGAGACAGAGTTATCGAGTTTTCCTCAAGCATCAGGATTGTTGAAATATTTAAACCCTAATTCCATTTGGTCTATTTCTCGCAGGGCATTCCACCCGGGAATGCCACGCCCAATGTCTCTTCAGACAGAGTTAGAAATGTGGAAGCTTATCTATGGAAGCAATTGCCAGTTTTGCGGAAAGCTCAGTTCTTGTTCATCCTCAACGGATAGCACAATATGGGAAGCCGGCCCTGGTCTTGATGGAGTCCGCATTATCTGGCCCTTCGGTATTCGATCCTGTGGAGAATGCGTACAAGTCGAATCTCAAAAGGTTTCTCTATCTTACACCCTTTCTTGGTTTTGATCAGCGAACTAACTCGATACTTAGGAAATGGACCTTTTGTTCTCTTCTAATCTCCCATCTATGCTAATTCCATCACTCCCTTTCGCGTTCTTTACCTCGTCGATGCATTTTACTTCCTCAGTAATTTTGCGCAACAATCAGCCCCCAGGCGACATTTCACTGACTAAATATTTTTACAAAGCCCATGTTGATGACATGAGACGTAAGTTTGAGGACGTTAAATTACTTGGCCCTGCCGCCACAGAAGAGTGGATTAAGGGCCTGGAATGCAATGGCAAGGACAAACTCGCCGATGCTGCCCGTTGGGAGCAATGGGAAGCATCAGGCGGTATTCGATCCATTAGGCTTACCCGTGGAACCCTAAACGGAGCCCCTTTGCAGGTATCTTCTGCGGATTCGGGTGCAAAAAATGAGGCTATTGATACAACCTTTGGACATTCCGGACATTCCGGACATTCTTCTCCACTCACCAATGGTCGAGCTACCGACGACCAGGGCAGTCCAGCGACAGTTTCAAGTACTTCTGGTAAGTATTGCACAACCTGCGGCGCACTTAAATTCCCTGCACAATGGCGTTTGCTTTCATGTTTTCTCAGTTATGTTCCTTTTCTTTTCTCGCCCTCGTGCCTTGCCTTTTATGTGTCTTCACGCTTATACCAAATTATACTTGTAGGCTCCAAACTTCCTCTACGTCCTTTTGGTCGCGATTCAAGCCAACCTTTACCCTCCTCAAGTTCTGCACATCACCCGCGCACTGAACGTAGCCTTCGAGAAGTAAATGAAGCGAAAGCAAGCCGTAAAGCTGAAATAGAGCGGCGCTGCTTGGATCTTGTTCCCCCATTGACACCAGCTGTTCTCAGCCACATGGATTCGTTCTCGGCTGCAATCCAAATTCCTCACCCGTTTACTGACCGTGACTGGGATATTTTGAAACCTCGTTTACTGTCACAGCGGGATGTTGCGGAACGTCGAGAACTCGAAAGGGTAAAGCAAGACCAGATTTTTCAGGCCAAGTCCGAGGAGCGTCGGCAGCAAGATGCTCAATTCAAAGAGGCTAAAGAGCAGCTAGACAGAGAATGGGATGAGGCTCAGAAGCCTATACGAGACCGTATGGCATTATATGCTGATGAAATAATCCGCGAAGGATGGCGTGGCGGGGATGCGGTTACCAAAGAAAAAAGTGCGAAATTTGCGGCTGATGTCTTGATTTATGTCAAGGACAAGTTCTACAGGGACTTGGCGCAGGAGGATGCCAAAGCTCGCAACGCCGGAAAACCCATTCCGGAGGATCCCCCCGGAGCTCCGCCGACCCGAAAACTCATACTCGAAAACATGAAGTTCATTTTTGATACCAAGATAAAACCACTGACAGAACAATTTCAGAAAGAACTATTCTTGTGCAATGGAAACGGCTGCGAAGCAAATACCAAGTTTTACGGTTTCGAGGGTGTGATCCAGCATTATGCTGCCAAACACACTAATGTTCTCAGTCTGGGCAGCGTCGTTGTTCATTGGCGCGCTGAATGGCCCGAACATTCCCCCTTCCATCCCAATCCCACTGCCGCTAAAGCTCTGTTCTTTGCGATGCCCCGCCCAATCGTGGGGCATAACCTTGGTTACCCCAACCAGCCGCATGGCCCCATGTATATGTCTGGTCCAGATCAGGGACACCACCATCTACCTGACGGAGGGCCAGGCTACCCGCAGCCTTCGCCTAGACCTTACAGTCGCACCCCATTTGGAACTCCATATGCTTATGGATCCGGTCCATACAGACCACCATCCCCTCCTCCTCCATTTTATCCTAACCAGTCTGCAAATTTTGCGTATTCAGCACCCCAACCTGGCTATCCCCCTAGCGGAGCTTACGATCCATATGGCCCACCTCAGGCTCCGAATCCAGTTTACGGCTCACCCTATCCAGGGCAGGCTTATCCGCCACCGTACCCGCCACCGCCTGATTCAAGATCAGCTCAACCGTACCAGCCACCCCCATACCCACCTCCAGCTACTGGACAACCGCCTTTTGGTGCTCCATATCCTGCTAACTCCCATCCAACGAGAAGAAGCGGAACCCAGGGGCACAATTCAAACCCCAACAGTCAAGCCTTTGGCATTTACCAGACCCAACTCGATGATATAGCTAAGAATGCTCGCAGCATCTGGAATGGAACATCTGGTATCAAAGATTTGCCACACAATGTCCGCGCTCATGTCCTTATCCACCATGTTGTTTCTCGGTTCGTGGAAAGGTTTGGCAACGAACCTCCATTGACCCTTTTCGCCGACGGGTTAAGCAGTCATGCCCAAATGAAACCAATAAAAAATCTGAGCGGATTGGTATGCAAAGCTTGCAATGACGCTGAGATTTCTGGAAGACACCATCGCCACGATGTAGGTCGTACCGACCGCAAGATATATACTCTTCCAGCTTTAGTTAGTCATTTCCAATCCATGCATCTTGACCGTCCGAAGTCAATTGCTCCACATCCTGGCCCAGAGCCGCGGCGGCTGGAATGGCAATACGACATGCTACTCGTTCCTGACAACCAAACCGTTTCAGAATTGGTCGATGCTCCTGGTATGGACGACACCAAAATGCAGCTGGTGTCGGCCGCTTTCCCTTGGGTGTTCCCACATGTTACATCGACGAGCCATACACCAGCTTCAAACGTGAGTGGTAAGAGACGGCCTGAACCGCGCGACTCCAAACAACCTAATCGCGCATACCCCACAAATGCTCGCCCCAAATTTGCGGAACAGAATACAACTGGTACCTATCCGAATTTGCCTAACCCAAATCATGGTCTAGAGGTTTCGGTAGATGACTTTCCTAGATTTGTGGAATCCCCTGTTACCGACAATAATAAACCCGCGGATCCGCCGAAGGACGACGAATATGACCCCCATAAGCCTGCCTTCGTTGAACCAATAAGAGATCAGCATGGTCGAGTGGACACTCGCAGACCAAGGCAAAATCAACCATCCACGATTTCTTCCAAGGAGAGGCCCCACAATCCGCGAGCTCAAGATCAGACCCATGGGAACAGGTACCCTCCTGGAACAAAATTTCAGCGAGGTCAGCCTAGTGACGTGGATCGTGCGAAAAGCAATCCTTATGCCGATCGGCATCAACACAATATATCTAAGCCCTCGTCAAAGCCATCCTCTCAATATAGAGATCGCCCGACCAAGTCTATCCATGCCAATTCCTCTGTAACTGCCGAGTCATCCAACGAATTCCACAAAAATAGAACGCCTGTGAAGAGCGTTTCAGAGGATGGCGAAGTGGAGGAAGCAGGCCATCCACAAGAGCATTGCCTTGCGGCAGGGATCCCGTTACACGAAGAAATGACTGATGCGGAACGATTCTTGAGCAGCTTCGTTCCTGGCCAAGAAAACGAAGAATACAAGAAGGTGCCGTCTCGGGGTTCTGAACGTAGGCAAGATGAAGCCCCTCGAAGCAAGTGGCTTGAGGGAACGGAACTTAATGACCGCCGTTGGCGCATTGATGGAGGCTCTGGAGGGACAGCTGAAAGCAGTGTTTCAGGAACTCCTACTCGTAGCAAACAACCCAGTTGGAATAGGGCCACAAGCCCTACAATTGAAGGCTTTCGTGAATATGAACCCAAGCGTGAACATTATGCTTCATCTAGGCACGGCGAGGAGCGGTCTCCGGAGCCTACCGACGTTCGTCATGGAAGGAAAGGCATAAGTTTCTCAGAATCAAGGCACCAGTCTGATTACCATGCGAGACGACCTCACAGCAGGTTCGACAGATATGAAGCGCAAAGACAAGGTTCTCACCGCCCACGTTCCCGTTCACCAATTGCCCGTGATTCACTTCCCGTTGAATCTACGTACTACCGTGATCGTAGCCCTGTACCATCCAGAACTCGGCAACGCCCCGTCTATGCTGGCCACGCTTCGGATCCATACTATGACAGAGCCGCAGCAGACCAAAACGTGGCGTACGCTCGTCTGCACCCTCGTGGAACTTATCAGTATGTAGAAGAACAGCGATATGTGGAACCACCCTACGACGATGCTGTAGAATATATTCCTGTTAGGGTTGGTGGGCGTGAGCACCAAAACACTGGTGCATATTACATAGAACGGTCCGTACAGCGAGAAGTACCGAAGGAATATGTCGACTACGAAGTGGACTACCCGCGACAACCTGGGTTAGTGGAACCCCACAACCAGTATTACCCCGGGGAGTCTGCCTCTTCAAACACAGTGCCTCGCCATCCCCGATATCGTTAACAAATGACTGTTTTGTTGAGTCTTTCGGATATCCTCTTTTTAATTAGCATGTTCATAATGCTATATTCGTGTTGACTTCAGATGAGGATCCGGTTTTGCTGAGGCTAACAACAATCACCGCGTGTTTTCTAACACCCATCAACGGACTTTTTCTTCATATTTTTTCTTATCTTTTTCTCTCTTTCTCTGCCAGTAAAATTACTGCAGTGCTCAATCAATTCAAGAAAAATAATTTTCCTTTCATACAGCAAGGAGGAATTCTTTCGTCTCCATTGTTTCTTTTCTTTAATTTTGCTTCCACTTTTGCTTTTGCTTTTTCGTTGTTATTTTATTACTTTATTTTCCCTGGTTATCCGTCCTCATACTCTTCCACTACCCTCTCTGGAAGATTATCATCTTGTTTGGAAACTTCCGGTCTGAACCGTTTGAGCTTTTAGGCTTTGTGATCGGGTATCTCCTGATTCTGCTTAGGTATTTCTAAGTTATTTGGGGTAAAGTTTTCCTGCCACGCCTATGTCTTCTTCCTCGCCGCCTTATTCGTGAAATATTTATCTGCGGAAATCCCAAGATTTCTTTTATTTCATTTTTACCCCTCCCTTCCAGGTTTTTTCAATTCGCAAAACAACAAAAGCGGGCATTTTCATTCCAGTTCACCAAACCATGTTGAAGTACGAACTGGACGTCAAACTGGGGCCAAAACCCTATATTCTGGGAAATATATATATATATATATATATATATTTCCGGCCTGTTTTGTTTCACGAGTTTCTGTATATCCTGTAACAAAAAGGGGAAAACCGGCCTCTTATTTTGTTACATTGGATGAGCCCGTGTCGTCGTTTCAACTGTCGCATGCGTCTTTCTTAGCTCTGTATACACCTTATGTTCAGCCCTTTCAATGTACTGTGTGCCTGTTGCCATACTGTTTATTCTTCGAATCTCTTGTAATATTAGATTGTGCTACTATGCATGCTTGAATTTTAATTGGTTTAACATTATCTTGTGAAGTAAATAAATATTTGGAGCAAATTTTGTGGAAACGTTAATCGCTATGACCTCTTTAGACACGTTTCATGGGGAAGTAGTTCAACACACCTCCACTCCTGTATAAAGATTTGACATCCATACCTCAACTACCAATGATAAATTTATAAAGTGGTAATTCACAATCCCCTACTATATGTATATATTTCAAGGCATTTGCTTTTCTAGAAAGTCACATCATATGATGTGTAAAGATTGAAGAGATTTCCTCGCACAAATCTATATGAGTTGTATTTATATTCCTACTAGCTGCCACTTTCTACGGAGAAGACCTGATTTCTGTAATCTATGTATAGAAGAAGTACTTAATGATACAGACAATAACTTAGCAACATGCTGATAAGTTTAAATTTTAAACTGACATATCATATGATATTGTAATATGGTGCATGTTGATATGTTACCAGTATTCAACAGCTTCCCCAACATTCTGGCTCTGAAGATGCATACGCAAGGAGCTGGGTCTGGAGCTGTGGAAACTCCCTGCCCTGTTATTTAGTTGCTGCGTAACTTACACCGCACCTTTCGTCAGCGGGACATCTCGTCCTCGCCACGGAGCCACTTTCACCCCCCTTTTTCCTTTAAATTCTTGGTGTCTCCGATTCTGCTACTTAAGCTTGTAGGTTTTGCTCTTAGTTCTCTTCTTAGCATTGTTGCATTGTTGTCTTGGCGTTCGGTCGTGCTTCTCCACCGCGACTCATTCGCTAGGTGAGCTTCCTTCCCTACCTCGACGTTCACGGCCTGGCATTCAAACGCTGACATTGTTGTTTTAGATCCAACCCATTTCTTGAGTTTATATCTCAACAACGCAGGCCACAGTCTGCGCTTTCTGATTATCCTGAGCCCCCAGCACGCGATCGTGCCGAACTCCCTGTCCTTCACCCGAATGGCGGCGGATCTAAATGCCAAAGACGGTACCCAAAGAAGCCTTGATCCCAATGAAGAATTCAATTTACCGGAGAACCATCACATAGACGAAGAGATGGACGGGGTGCGTGATGACAGTTCATTGTCTGGCAATGTGGCACAAACTATGCTTCCCCGCGACTGGCAGCGGAGGACAGCCACGTATGACTATGCATACGAAAAGTCCCTGAGCCATGCGGAGTCGAAACTATTCTACCAGCGACATCAACTCGGGTCCAAATATGCGGATGGCGAATTTCCCCAGAGCGCGGCTGTGTCTTACCCATCAACGACCGTGCCTAACATGCCGGCTGGGGAAGGTGAATTTTCAAGTAGGCCAGGAAGTATAGCATCGCGCATGAGTAGCCAAGGGAATGTGCCATTGGCACAAGGTCAGCATCCTGTCCCGGATACGCGCTCTGGGTACAGTCCTGTTATAAGACCCCAACCTCCTTCACCTCTGCAGCGCAAAACCTCCGGTGGTTTTGCGACTCCGGACCGATCTGCTCGAAATTTTAGCCCGCAAGCCTCGACATCCAATGAACCCAAGTCACAACTGCCTTCTCTTGAAGGGACTTTTGGGACTGGCGTTGGTGCTTCTGAAGGATCCGGCGGGTTTGTGACCAACGACGATGCAATCACAACTGAACTGCGCATTATTTGCCAGAGGATCCAACTCCTCCTGGATATGAGGCGGAGGTATATTCGACTCTCATTGCAGAGAATGTCAGATAATCCACGAGATGAGCCGGGCTGGACTATATACCCTCCTCCACCTGAGCCGGCATGGGATGACGACATGTATCCTCTCGGGACCGGAAGCATGTCGAATAGTATGGTGATAAGTGGAGCCCAGCGAACTGGAATTAATTCCTCAAGTGACGCTGTTCCCCCATCTCCTGCCCGAAGGAAGCGAAAACTTGGCCAGGATATTGGTGAGGATTTTTACTTGGAGGATCTGTTGCCAGTTCCTGGGGCGTCTCCAATGACATTTGAACTTGACGCAAACAGTGTCTATCAGGTTTACGAGAATGAAGAAGCTTGCAAGCTGAAACAACCTATAGTTCATGTCCCGTCCCTTCGAGAATTTTACATGGATTTGGATACGATCACTGAGGTGTCCACTGACGGCCCTAGTAAGAGCTTTGCTTTCAAGCGACTAAGCTACCTGGAAGGCAAATTCCAGCTTCATGTGCTCCTCAACGAGTACCAAGAGATGGCAGATAGCAAAAAGGTACCCCATAGGGACTTTTACAATGTTAGGAAAGTCGATACTCACGTCCACCACTCCGCTTGCATGAACCAGAAACATCTTCTGCGATTTATCAAGAGCAAGATCAAAAAGTCTCCCGATGAGGTCGTCATGTTTAGAGATGGCAAGCACTTGACATTGAAGGAGGTGTTCGAAAGTATCAACCTCACGGCGTACGACCTCAGCATTGATACTCTCGACATGCACGTAAGTTTATTTCCTCCCATTCTACATGCGTAAAGATCAATTCTCATCGCAGTTCCACATGATAGGCTCATAAAGATTCGTTCCACCGATTTGACAAATTCAACCTAAAATACAACCCTGTCGGAGAGTCGCGCCTTCGAGAAATTTTCCTCAAAACCGACAACTTCATTAAGGGACGATATCTCGCGGAGATCACTAAAGAAGTAATCTCAGATCTGGAATCCAGCAAATACCAGATGGCTGAGTGGCGAATATCCATTTATGGCAGATCCCTAGATGAATGGGACAAACTAGCCGTTTGGGTAGTTGACAACAAGCTATTTTCTCCAAATATCCGCTGGCTGATTCAAGTCCCTCGGCTGTATGATGTCTACAAATCTACTGGTATGATGGAAAACTTCGAGGAAGTTATCAGAAATGTCTACCAGCCCTTGTTCGAGGTCACGAAGGATCCATCAACTCATCCAAAGCTTCATATCTTTTTACAACGCGTGGTTGGTTTCGATAGCGTTGATGATGAAAGCAAACCGGAGCGTCGATTGTACCGCAAATTCCCAATTCCAAAACAGTGGAATACCAATCAGAACCCACCTTACAGCTACTGGATCTATTTTATGTTCGCCAACATGGTGTCACTGAACACTTGGCGAAAAAATCGGGGCTTCAACACTTTTGTTTTGCGGCCTCACTGTGGCGAAGCCGGCGATCCGGATCATCTAGCTGCCGCAGTGCTCTGCTGCTATGGTATAAGCCATGGTATCCTACTGCGCAAAGTGCCGTTACTTCAGTACTTGTTTTATCTGGATCAAATTGGTATTGCGATGTCGCCTTTGAGTAACAATGCTCTGTTCCTGACTTACGATAAGAATCCATGCGCGAGCTTTTTCAGGCGGGGCTTGAACATTTCCTTGTCGACTGATGATCCTCTGCAGTTTGCTTTCACCAAGGAGCCGCTGATTGAAGAATATGCTGTTGCCGCACAGATATACAAATTTAGCGCTGTGGACATGTGTGAATTGGCAAAGCATTCCGTTGACCAATGCGGATTCGAACTCTCGCTCAAGCATCGATGGTTAGGGCCTACATGCCACCGACCTGGGGTTGAAGGTAACAATATGGCGAAGAGTAATGTGCCGGATATTCGCGAGCAATTCAGGCATGAAACATTGCTGGGAGAGTTGTCATTGTAAGTGCTTTTCTCCTTTCCTTTAACATCTCCTGTTTATTTTTGATGGAAACTTGGTCACTGAGAATGCGTTTTGCACTAGAATCGAAAGATATGCCTCGCTCTCATCTACTCCAGCAATACGGCCATCATCGCAATCACAGGCTTCCTTAGCAAACCCTGTATCAACGCTAGGTAAACCTAATGTCCCCGGTCCCCATCTCACAAAGTCTTTGCTGACAATCACTAAATGGACATCGCGATAGGCCAAATACTCGATTCCTCTCTCCCACGCCCAGCAATGTCCGTTCATCAATCAAATCCCTCGGCCCCCAATTTCCCAACAACCGCCGCTCGATTCCCAACCTCTCACTCCAGCACAGACCTTTACTCCCAATACCAGCACGCACAAACACAATCGCAAGTACAACCTGGAGCTACAACAGCATCCGGAAGGCTGGAAACGAAGCTAAACCCTTCCTCCCTTTTCAATACCCAGGCTGTGAGCCAGACGCCTGGCCAAATACCCTCCTCATTCGCACCAACACAAGCACAAGACCCCGCCGCTGCTTTCCCCACGAACCCTTTAACATCTGTCGGCACTTTACCTGAACACGGGATATTCCCGGGAATTGTGCACGCACACGTACGCCGCGGCACGGATCTGGGAAGCGGAGAGGCCGCCGGTGCCAATGCTGACGGAGATAGCCAGCAAAAGCCACAACACGAACAACAGCAAGAGCAGGTGAAAGATAATAAAAAGCATGAGTTTGATGATAATGGTGATGATAGCGACGATGATGAGGACGGTGATGAAGATGGAGAGGCGGAGAGAGGGAAGGAATGGACCTGGGGAGAGGATGGGGTCGCGGAGGAGGAGAGATATTATCACGATCTCCACCACGACGATGACGATGGCGTGCTTCCTTGGGTATGAATAAATAGATCGTGGGTTATTATTTTGGTATGGTTTTTGACATAATTATTTTTTATGTTGATTTGGTATAGTTCCATGTAAATTGAATTGGGGTTTGACGATTGGTGAATGGGAGAGGCGGAGTTTTTCCATTACTTTCATTCTCTACTTTTGGGGTTTCAATTATCCGTTTTTCATCCCTCTCATTTACTTATTTTTATTTTTCCCCTTTCCCCTCCTGGGTGATTCTTGATCCCTCACCGCCCTCCCACCCTCGTCCTCCAGTGACCCATTGCCGTTCTTGGAAAACGGAAATAAATTCAAAGCATCACCCGTTTTCTTCTAATCTTCTAATCTTTTCCAATTTTACCACTCGTCTACACAGGAGTAAAAAGGTGGGAACTAAGGATGTGTTGAATGATAGAAATTAATTATTTCATGAATCTTTACTACTCTTTACTCCATATGCCAATTTTATTTGTTTATTTGGTTTATTTTACTTTGAATACATAGTTACTTATTTGAGACGGAACAAGCCACTCATGCGAGTGAAAGCACAAGAAGATAAAATGAAAAATGAGGTTACCCCCCCCACCAATCACTGATGTAGACAATCAGCAAATGGAATCCTCTCATGAACGCAGAAACAAAAACAGCCAGCATAAATTTATACATAAGGAAGACGAGTATCACGAAAAGTGGTTGTGCAATATATATATCCATCCAACATTACCAGAATATGAATTTCTACAAATTTAGGTATATAAAAGAGAAAACTGAAAAATAAAAAAAAATCCCCCCCCGACTCACTTGCTCTACTTGAAATTATATGGTGTATCGCGCCCTCTGGAGAGACCTAACCTACCTTCCAACATTCAAGAGGGCTGCGGCGAGAGAGAAATGTAAAGGGAATAAACTAAACAGAACACGAAATATATACCCCCACGAATCGAACCTGCCAATCGCATAGATGTGTGTGATTGAAAAAGAAAGGAAGAGAGAAAGAAAGAAAGAAGAACAAAGGATTAAAGAAATTACAATCCACGTAGAAGATAGAAGATGGCCAACGAAAATGGAAGACGACAACGCAATTCTTCCCCTATCAATATGAGGAACAGAAAAAGGGTAGATAGGGCGGAAACAATACAAAGAGACAATGGAATAACCAGATCCCCTTATAGCATTATGGGTTTTGAGAAAAGGACAGTAATATCAAACAGGCTGATTATGAATAAATATATCCCAGCCAGCCAGCCTATCCGTAGAAAAAGGACAGGAAAAAGAAAAAGAAAAAAGAAAAAGAAAAACAGAAAAACCCCAAAGTCCTAGGCAGACCGGCCCGTTAATAGGATCATCAAAAACGCCAAAGGAGCAAATAAGGGCAAATAAAGAAACTGTCTAACTTCGCCATCCAGACAATGGTCATCATCGTACGTAAAATCATGGTAAAAGAAAGAAAAATTCGATAACGACACACAACAAGGCCAAATGATACTCAAATAGCCCAGCTGCCCCTCCGCGCTCGAGCTCCCCACGCATCCATCCCAGACCCATCGTCAGGCAACTGACACCCTTCTGCCTTAGCCATCCTCGGCTGCTGCCTCGCCCACTCATGAATATACAGCTCCAGTGCCGTCCACCGCAAACATGTGCCGGATGACACCACATTCTCACCCGCACCAAGGCCTTCGGGGACACCCACGTACCCCTTGGCGTTAGCGCGCTTGTCGTCTTTCCGTAGCTCCTCGATCGGGATGTGCGAGATCTTGCTGAGTTCCTCATCATAGTAGCGGGCGAGGCAGGGGTAGCCGAGAGAGAGGTAGTTGTAGATCTGGGTTACGAAGGCGTCATTGAATTCGCGTTTGATGTCTTGTTCGAGGAGGAGGAGTTCATCGACGTTGTCGAGGTCAGGGTTGGAGTCAGGTGGGGTTGTAGGGAGATGGGAGGGACTATCGAGGGTGCGTGGGGGAGCAGATCTTGTGGCGGTGGTGGTGGCGGTGGTGGTCATGGTGATGTTGGTGAGGCTTTGGAAGGAGCAATTTTCATCGGTGGCAGCGGGGGTGATTATCCCAAGTCTGGGTATGACCGAAGATGATTGTTTTGGCTCATCAGTTCGGCGACATAGACCCATCCACAAGCCGCCGTTTTCGAAATCGTCATTTTGGGGGTTTGGGCTCCAGAGTCCTTCACATCTTATGGGATCTATGCAATTGTCGGCATGGTGATGAGCCGGGGGATTGTCGACTTCGCATCTGGTGGATTGGGGTGATAGGCTTTGGGGAAAGTTGATATCTCCTCCAAGCATTGGCGGGCTGGTGTATTCACTGAGCTGGTTGAATCCCATGCGGGCCTGGTGAGAAGCTTGGTGTACTTTCAAGACATCGTTTTCAGCCGCCTGTCTAGCGGCTATTGCAGCAGCTGAGAATCGGGACTGGCCTGCGTCAAACACCTTTTGGCGGGCTCTCATTTCAGATTCCTCCTTGTGTCTTCTCATTTCGTCCAGTTCCCAACTAAGGTCAATGGTTGACTCACGACGGAATTTCAAAAAATTCATTTTCAAGTCACGCAGTGATATACCCATACTGTCGCCGCCGTCATCTGATATGTCCTCTTCTTCTCGATCAATAGCAAAATGAGAAACAGTTTGATGGACTTGTTCGTTAGGGAAAGCGGCAAGGGCTTGATCCCTCAGCAGCTTTTGTGCCGAACGTGAAGCCAGAGACAGAAAATAGCCAGAGTACCTCTCATCACAGCTTTCGCGCAATAGGCGTTCCTCCGGGTATAGTCTATTGCTGCTGATATTGGAGAGAGTCGAAGGAGAGGTTGGAGGCGACGGAACTGGGGACCTCTCGGAATCCTCACTGCTATTCGATGGTATAGTTGAAAGTGCCGGGACTTGGAATGACCGCCCCTTTTCCTCTTGACGACGGAGAATATTTGCATATGAGTATCGGGACTCCGTGCTTTCTGGCGCGGACAGCTTCTGCTGTGAAGCTGAGGATGGAGATGATAGCCTATGCTCTGGATATTCTGCAGTGCCTCGTACAAGACATTTCTGACGGACAGAACGTGTTGCAGTTTCAATCAGCTGCGGGGATATTTTTTTGGACACGTTCGGTCCTGAAGAGGACACTCCCGAGCGTAATGGGAGATTCTGATGAAGACGCATGTGACCCCCAGATGAAAAGCCCGTTTTGTCATTGCCAGCGACATTGTTGGGAGGGGAATCTGGATCAGTTTCTTGTATTTTTTTTCGGCGGAGTTCTGACGTAGTTTCAACCAACTGTGGAGCTTTCCGGCCTGCGGGCCCAGAGATCGGTTTACGGGATGACCGTGAGGTGGTCTCGATAGGTTCTGGAACAAACTCCCGTTTCGGAGAATCATCTTCCAAACCTTTGGCACTTTGTATCTGGTTTTTCCTATCCTTAGAATTGATTGTAGAACTTTCAATCCGTTGCGGCAGAGAAGCTCTCGTCGTGCTTTCTGCAGACTCCCGTGACTGCGGAAGATGTCTGGGAGATGTAAGTTGGGAGGAGGCGGGTTCAGCATGGTCGTTTGATGAAGGTTGTTCTGGCAGGTTAGGTACAATAGCCCTTTGATCATTCGCTTCGGGGAATCGATCATTTGTTGCTGATATTCTGGAAAGATCGTACTTGGAGGAGAATGGGTTGGAAGATCGGGAGGATATCTCGATGGGTTGGGGCAGTACTCCCCGTCCCGAAGGAGCGGGAGGGAGGTTCTCCGCCATGGATACGGAAAAGCTAAGCAGAAGCCTTGTTGAATAGGGCTTTAAACGAGCTGGATTCTCCGTATAATAATGTCCTCGTCATACAGAGGGTATAGAGTTCCAGAGGAAGAAGAAACGAAGAAACCTTAAGAGAAAGAAGTAAAAGTCGAAGAGATAGCTGACAAGAGCCTCGACGGCAGTCTGTCAGTCATCGACAGGGGCCCTCGAGGCCCAAACCCACGCAAGCTGGATATGGTGTGTGATAGCTGTTGAGGAGGTTGTTGCGGTGAAACAATTGTTGGGAGCTGTGCTGGGTGGGGGGAGGTTTCGTGTCTGTTGTTGCCAGACAAAGGGGGAAGGAATAGATTACCTGATTATAGAATCGGATACAAAAGACACACTAGAAAGAAGTAGACAAGTTGTAGAGAGCGAGCAAATCGGCAGAGGATGCGTGATGAAGCTGTTGTTGGCATCAAACCATTGGGGTAAGGATGTTGATGGGATGACTTGGCCGGGTTCGTCGGGCCAGCTGTGGAGCCCCGTGTACTGGTACTTGGCCAGCAGCCAGCGAAGGCGATCGGACGCGTGCGCGCGGGACAAAACCGATGTCTCGGTACTCGTATTTACATTTCAAAAATAGAGTGTGCAGTTCACATGCCCGATTCATATGATTATCAATTGTGGTTTATGCATGCTTCTCATCTCAGATGGTTCTTTTTCCAGCAATATACCTTGCTTTCGCGAGCTCGGAGCTTAGTAACGTTAACTACTAATGGGGCAGCTGCGCCGATAGCTGGCAAACCCCACAGTGGGTTGATAGGCGATAAGGCGCTGTTGGGTGAAACCAGCTTGTCGGCCGCGATACTGGGATATGTCGGAGATGCCTAAGGCCAATAAAGAAATCCCACACTGGAGAATCCACGGGCTGTTTGGCTGGATACGACTCTTTTCTCTTTCTCGCTTTTTTTTTTTTATCGCAGTGGATTCAAAGAGATTGCTGAACTATAAGTGAAAAGTTGATCACTCATTAGCACTCTAGTTCCAGCAACATTGAATAAACTTTTCGCAAAACAGGAGACTGCATTTAGGCTCAAGATAGTACTAGTCTAAAACCTCTTATATCAGCCCTGCTGTTCACGGTTGCGATCCAAGTTCTATCATGCTATGCTACGCCTCTCCTGCTCTTGCCTGCTCTTGCCAACTGCAAGCAGCCTGTCACTCAGCAGGTCTGCAACTGTAGCTACGAGCCCGATCACCCCAGTCTTGGTGGCGCAGATCCGGATACCCAGGGTGGTGGACCTGAAGCTCATCTCCATGACACTCCGGTTGCCTAGCGTAAAACAAAAGGGAAAAAAAAGAGGATTAGAGAAAAGAATGATTAGTGAACACCCGGTGGTAGAAGGGAAAAGCTTACGAGTACAGCGTGCATCGGCTTCCCTGGTCGGAAGTAGCCGATTTGACTCCTTTACCGTGGGGGAACTGATCGACTATGGTAACTATGCGTTGAAATTATGGATTTTAGTGACATAAACGCTGATTCTGCTGTATTCCGTGATTTGGCTTAATCGCTCGATATCGAAAGCTTACCGCACTGTCCGAAGGGAGTTGCGTAGTGGACGCAATATCCCACAAAACCTGCACGGTCGCAGAGATAAAGGCCTGCGTTTGAGGGATGATATGAGATAACACCCTCTTCGGTCGTTTTGACTCCGTTGTTGAATTTGACTTGGATGCTTTGCTCCAGTGGTGCTGCCGAAACAGAAAGGGTGAGGGAGAGCAGGAAAGCCAGGCTGATTTTGGATTTCATGTTCGACTGGGGGCTAGAAAACCAGTGTTGCTTGCTGATTGTAGATTCGGTATTTCGGGAATGGCATTCAAGAAGTTGACGCGCCGATGTAGAGCTTGATGCAAATAACTGGATTTTGTCCTTTTTGAGAAGTCTCGATTTCTTTGAGGAGGAAGATTAAACGACGCTCGTTGCGGTGTTTCCCTCAGCTCTGGATTTCAAGAACTTCGTGGCGTTTATGCAGGAGCGTTGTCACGAAGCATTCGATTGGCTGGCTAGATTTTAAAGCCACCTTCATGGGCTCTGCCTGCTTTAGGTACTTTTCAACCCATAGCTGTTGACCATCCCTATGAATGGACTCTGCGGGTTCGTGGATTTCCCCGTAAACTGGAGAGAAAAAAAAGGGGAGAAGACTGAAAACAGGTGCTTTTGATGAAGCCTAGAGGAGACTCGTAGTTGTAACCATACAGATTACATGTGCCTTGACATGTATGCCCCGTGGGGTGGTGAGGCGACGAAGGGGCGTGGTTCCAATCTGGCCCCTGAGAATTCCATCAAGCATCTCTGGAATGTGAGCACCCAGGGGCAGTGTGCGCACGCGATTGAGCCACGCTGTCCCAATGGAAATGAAGAGACTTGAAGATTTTGAGCAGTGAGAAGATAATTAGCTATATTCTTAACAAAGATCAGTCATGGAGATATTGCTTGTTTAGCTAGCTTCAGCACTCATTGAATAAATCTATCCTCTTCAGTCTGAATTAATTTAGTGGCGTTTGAGTGTAACTTCACGCTTGAAGGGCTGTCCCTTTAGTTGATGATATAGAGTACTCCGTAGTATGTGGAACATTGTTTCGTCATGCAGTCTCATGAATTGAAGAGATTTTATCACGAGCTCAAGTCTTCTCTCTCTCTCTCTCTCTCTCTCTCTCTAGGGTTTGAAGCCTTTATTGCGAATTGGTGGCATAATTGCGCGTTGAAGTAGAAGGGTGGTTAAATTGAAGCTGCTACGATTTTGCTCAACGAGGTTTACCACTCAACGAGACACGTCAAACCACGCGTTTTTTGACCAAATGCTTCAACTTCCAACACTTTGAAATGCCCAACGAGCACTGAATCCGCTTGCAATTGAAGAATTAAGAGTTCAAAAGGTTAAGAGATATACTGAAACTGCCAAAAACATTTATTATCTCTAGAAACGTTGCGCCGGTGTTATAACGATTCGCAGGTCTCAAGAGATCAGTCACCTCTTGATATAAGAAGAAGCTCACAAATCAGCAAGAAGAACAGCTTCTAACTCATATAGAGAAGCTTGCAGCTCGCAGATTCGCTCCTACGTCTCAAATTATTCAAAATCTCATTGCAGAGATCATCAAAGAGCCTATAGGAATTCACTGGGTGAGGCGTTTTCCTGAGCATCATAAGGCTTGAGTGGTAAGTCACGTTACGTTGCGCGATTACGTAACCTATATATGGGCCTCATCTGGATACCAACTCTCTGTGTGTTGTGTGATTCAGATTTTTCGAGAAATATACCTTTTTCTTATCTCTCTGATATAATACTGTTTTTACAAGCTATATCAGCAATTCTTCTTACACTTATGACGAAATGAGTCAGGCTACTCCGGTGTGGATAATCCTTCGATATCGCGAACAACCTTTTCAAAAACCTACAGCAATCATCAATGCTTTTGTCGGAACTGGATAAAGTCCGAATATTGACCCAAATACTTAATATCGAATAAGTAAATTGAATTGATTATTCTAACTCTAGGCAGTATTTATAAGAAAGAGAATGCTTGATATGATAGATCACTTCTCACAGCTTTCTTTACCTGGCGAGATATTCAACCTCTAGAAGACTACTATACACATATATGTAGTAATCCTCCTTCTTCTCGGTTATATCTTGTTCTCGATCTCTACTGCAAAACACATCCAAATGTCGATCTTAACAAGTTAGACCTTGAAGTCTTTCAAGTCTCAGGAATTGATTCATTGTGCGTTACCACTTCTATGACCCAACTAAGCTAACTATATTTAGTACATTTAAGGATCTCGGAGAGTTAGCTCGCAAGCAGGTTCACCAGCGATCTGCTTCTCTGGATTGGGGGGAAGGCAACCGATCTAGTCAGAGGAATTAGTCAGTGTTGTTCCAGCACAGGGAGGACAGGAACCCGCTATATTTATGTCTTGCACATTGAGAATCAACAGGAGATCTCTCAGAAACCTAGTGGCAGGTTGGCATGGGTCATTTGCATCGCTTCTTGCGAGTGTACAAAAGATAATGTGATCTCAATTCATATGCTTGGGAATACGCGTACAAGCTGCGTATGTCTTGCAGGCCCATTCACACATTGCGTCGTGAGAGTGAAGGAAGTTAGTCAAAGTTGAATATTGCAGAGAGGACCTTCACACGATGGTCTTGAAAGAATGGAAAGGAGGCTCGAAGAGGAGACAATCTGTATTTATAGAATCAATGGTCTGTTCTACAGCTCTAAACACCATTCGAAAAGATAACTTACTTTGTTCTAGCTTATAATAGTTGCGGGCTAAAGGGGCAGCGTGATCGATGGAATAAATAAGAGGCTCAGCACCTGGAACATGAAGGCTTCTGCGGGTCTGTTTGATCGAATTTGTGATGGTATGATACTGCTTCTTCGATGAGGGGGCAACGGAAGTGGATAATGCCCGTACGGTAAGACTTGCGTAGATTGGAATATTGTGTTTCCGTTATATCAGCAGGCAAATGTCTATTCTTGTCTGCTCAGAGTATCTCCTTCTAGGCTGTTAAGAGATCTGAGAGTCACAAGTCACATGAAAAAATTTCTAGCAAGGGACGTGCGGCCACAGTCAATTTTACCGAGATTACAACAATCACACCGCTGCTGGTCAAAATTCGTGATCGACTGATTGAAGGACGGCGGTGGGAGCTCGAACAAGGACAATAGAGATATATCCCTACTGGGCGTTCCTCCTGACGAAGTCCGGGGAAGAGGGAGGAGAACTCCCTGGAGAACCACTGCGGCTGCTGGTGCTGAGGTTCTCATAATAACCCATGATTGTCCAGTAGCTCTTGCGGGCTCTTTGGACATCTTGGTCACTCATTTTTGGTTTTTCTTCGGCATAACTCTGAGGCTTTCTTTTGTTGATTAGCGAAATGTAATCAATGGATCAGACACTATGCGCTATGTATCCAAGCCTTCCACAAGTTGATGCGTTGTCCTGGGCCGCCATGCCACCTAAGGCGATACTGTTTGCAAGACCCCAATGGAAAGAAGCACTATAAGCTTGAGACACATCACCTAAAAGAGCTTGTTAGATATGTGGGCAACAACGGTATCCTCGAGGCCCACAATGACGTCCCCGATGTGATCTGTGAACAGCTCTACAGAGAGGAGCAGCGAAGACTTGAAAAACCGCAGTCGAGCGGCAGCAATCCCCTTGCATCCAATCCACCCTATCTTGTTGATACTGTATTAATCTCTTGCCTACTCAGTCTCCTCAAACTTCCATGGACACTTTATGAAATGTTACTTGCATCGGTCCGACAGATGATGCCTTTGAGCAAGCAGGCAATCCAGATGAAAATGCAGAATCCGGCGATTTGACGAAGGCGCTTACTTTCCACACTCTCACGGAACCGGTTTATACCAATTTCCTAACAGACGGTAGCCAACGCAACACCAGCCATCCTCTCAGATACGAATACTCACTGCCTCGATTGCCCCAAAATCCTTGGCCCTCGAGATGATGCCGTGAAGGCATATAGGAAGAGGCAGGAACTGAATGTCACCAGTGAGACGTACAACGTGGAGATTCGAAAAGCGTGTGATGTAACGCTAAAAAATTGCCTTGATCTCGAGCAGATTTTCAATGACCAACACCCAACTTTCTTTGTGATGAACGCGCGTATTTGATGATAAAGATGCATATTTGAATGAATTAGATGATATTTGAATGATTCTAGAGATACGTGGATATTTTGGCTATTTTTGTAGTGTTTTGTTACTAATTTTCAGGGGGTGGCAGAAAATTCTGCTTTCGCAAGCTTTACGTCTGCCACAATAGCCGAAAAGGGGTACGCATGCATAAAGAACTGAGACGATTGCATCGTGTCATTTCAGCCGGTTTCTGATATCGAAATTGCATTAGACAAAAGAATCGATAGAGAAAAAGAAACAATATTTGAAATAACATAAGAAGGGGAAGGGGGAATGAAGATAAAAATAAAAAAAAAATAATAACGTAGAGCAGCCGAATTGCTTCATATCGCCGATGCCCATAGAGAATACCATATGAGACGCCGTAAACATTCATATTTCCTGATGGTAAGGAGCTTCTGCTTCTCCATCCAATTACCAATAGGGAAATGTAGATATCCAACAAACAAAACTAAATCAACAAAACACCTCTTGCTGTTGTGGTCCGTTCCGTTTAGTACCAATTTGATCATTGTTGAATATGATACAAGTTTTGCCTTCAGAGCAATTAGCGTTCCACCTACATATCATTTTATGGAGAAAAAGTGGTTGCGATAAATGAGGAAAAAATAGGGAAAGTGAAGACAATAACGAGGGGCGCAGAACGAGAAACAGGAGGTGTTGTATCGGATTGGGTAACTATCGGCGAGGATTTCGAAGATCTTCAAGATAAAGCAATCTCTTTTAATCCCCCCTTGGCTTCCGAATTTTACTTTTCAAAATTATCGAAACTTCACTAAATTACTTCCATTACCTCTGGACAGCGTTCCATACGGCCATCCATCACATCGTCGAGGTGTGTCTCAGCGAACCTTGCATAAATACTCCCCGACTCACTCCTTCCACTGCAATTCATATGCGAAGAGCTGGTGGACGAAGTGGACATGAACATCGACCACATCATATTTACTCCCGGATCATTCCGATGCGCGGCAAAATCAAATGGATTTAAAATCGCCGAATTAACCCGGCTGGATGGTTCACTGTCACTGTGTTCAGTATGTATGTCATCTTGGCTCGCATAATCGTAGGGATCCGGAGTGGCGGGCATCCAGGAATATACCTGATCACCACCGAGAAGTGGAGATAGGCCAGGTTGTCCATCACGCCGATACAAAACAACCAGGAGGAAGGAATCGTCCTCGTCATCCTGTTCCTCCATTAAAGACAAGGTACAAAGGAGATAGGGGTCAAGATTCTCGTCATCGTCAGTGCTGCTGAGGATTGATGGGTTGTTTGCCGACTGGTTGTTCTCTCTCCCATCAGGTTCAGGAGTAGCTTCGACCATCTCGAAGTCAGTCTCGCTGTCGTCGTTTGAGGTGGAGTTACAGGGATCGCAGCGGGACTGAGGGCCCGTGACTGTCGGATTGAGTTGTGGGGGCCGGGTTGCTGTGTGCAAGCGAGGAACTCCATCTTGGAGGAGTAATCTTTCCATGGCCACTGCTGTGGTCATCTTGAGAGAGGTGAAAGGAGGTGGCAAAAAGGGGCAAGGACAAAGTGGGTACCCGGAATTACTGAACTTTGAATGACTAGGAAAGGTTGGATATCGAAAAAAGAATTGATGAATAGGAAACTATTGTAGCAATATGGAGGCCAGGCTCGATGTATATGATGACATAGGAAGCAATGTAATAGTAAACATTGAAACTTGATACCCGAATATGTATGGAAAGCAGATAGACAGGTCCAAATTGAACTAAGAATCTCCAAGAAAGGGAAGGGATGGTGAAGGGAGGTGAAACGATTAATTGTTAGTAGGGTACCATGAAGTTTCATGCGTCCTTCATGTAGGGAAAGAGCTCTTATTTGTATTTAGTGCTAGGAGGGTCAGTCGCTCTCGATCGGGAGCGTAAGTCATTATTGAATCAGGAATCAAAGTCTGGGGTAGGATTTCGAGCTACCGTTTTATTAGCTCAAAGAAGCAAGGAGACTTCTGAGATTATCTCGGTCCTTTATCCAGGGTCTTCTCCGACTCTTCACCAAATTTTTATTTTTATCTTTTATTTTTATTTTATTTTATTTTATTTTATTTTATTTTTTTTGAGATACCACCCGCCTCACCCGAGAAAAGTGGGCTGGTATTGGTCAAATTGGCTTAACCCTTGATAATGACTCGCCAATTAGTTTCTCTATAGCTGGTCAAACCTTCCCTGAAGAGTTGGGGGCATCCTCTGTTGAGCCGCCTCATAAATTGATTTGCAATGCGTTAGCAACTTGGATAGTAGTGCCATGCCATATTAGATCTAGTAACCGCCGACATGCGATTTTGAGGAGGTCAATTTCGTGTAATTGGGGCTTTCCCGTTTGCCATCTAAAGATTGAGGGATATTGAAATTCTCTGGCTCGGCAATTTCTGTCAAGGAGAGAAAAAAGCAATTAAATTACTTTCAAGCTGGGGTTGGTTGCAGAACTGCTGCAAGCGGGGAAAACTCTGGTTCGCTCACATGGGTGAAAATTTTCTCCTTGGGTACTTTATTTTCAATTTTGAGAAGACAGGGATTTGATAATATTTGAGATCGAGGAACAGCCTATGTCAATTCGAACATCGTTACGGAGTAGTTCGCGTTCAATAGATCGGGATGGATGCAATCTCTTGGATATATACATCAGCAATGATATGGTGTTATGCGTCCGAAGCTTGTACATGTACGTACAGTACATAGCCTGAAATGATATATATGCGATCAGATTTGCTCGAATATAGGACAAGGAAACGGGACATGTCTGCCCTGAATTTGGAAAGCTCGAAGAGGAAAAATATACCTCAATCACGCAACCACGAGAAACCGATTGATATCATGCGTTGTTTGTGACAACTTAAGGCAGCGACTCTGTCCAATGACACACTAATTAGGGAATAAAAGTGAGAAAATGACATTAGAAAACAGAAAAAGCTGTATCAATGGAAGTACCATGCTTGTTCCATTTTCCAGTTGCCACAAGTTCATGTACCACATATGATTGCGTCAGCTTCGCTAGCGATACCTTACCGCATCTGCAAACTCCTCGGTGAAAGAACACTGTCTCCATGAGTAAAAGTCATAGCTAGCAAATGACATCAAGAGAATTCGACAGGAGGCTGAATACCAGCGAATAGCTTCCCATTCGCTTGACATGGAGGTTATAAGCGGGCCCGTTTGGCAAAGCCGCAAAATACCTTGGCGCCTGAGGTCATCTGCGTTCGGGATCGGGAGCCGCCATTGTCAATTGGTCAACAGTTGCCAATACGGAAGGAAAATGTTTCTAGCGGACTTCCATAATCCCAGCTAGTGTATCGATTTGTCGTGGCTCGTATGATCTTTAAGGAACCCTTTTATGTAAGATGCACCCCCACGGTGGCTGGTGAATCGTAATTGATGGAGATGTTCATGGAACGCCCCCGCAGATGCCCAGCAGTTGATCTGCGCTATGATGTATTTTACGAAGTCACAGCTCAGACATTGAAAACGCCATATTCGACATAGTTTCCTTCCTCGCATTCGTCGCTTGATCCAGGGTTTTCGCTGCAAATATGGCTGCAACTTGAAACAACTTTTTGACTTTCCACATAGGCAGCGTTAGCATCTCAGGATCTCAGCCTAGATGTCCATTCGCGTTGTCACCCCGGAAAGGGTGATATCGGTGGCAAAGGAATGCCATACGAGCTAAAGAAGGGGGGTTAGCGTTCCAATGGATTCTGAAAAATCGGTGGTGTGTTCACGTCCAGTGTCGCAAGTAGCTAGATGAGCAGTATTCATTCTCCAATTTGCTCGAGTAAATATTGTTTCGAGATGAAAAGAAGTGCTGTCTATGCCGGGTGTTCCAGACAAGAGCCCCGGCTTGATGAGAGGGTGAAATTCGTGAAGCAGAGCGTTGATGGACACTGGACGATCAGTATTAGGAGA
Source organism: Histoplasma ohiense (assembly GCA_017607445.1). Taxonomy (NCBI): domain Eukaryota; kingdom Fungi; phylum Ascomycota; class Eurotiomycetes; order Onygenales; family Ajellomycetaceae; genus Histoplasma; species Histoplasma ohiense. Next base: position 5,595,697 of record JAEVHH010000003.1, on the reverse strand, counting down.
ACAATGCGGATTGATAGGCACACCCGTTCGCAAAAATCATCTGTCAGGTGAAAATTCTGAGAAAGTAGCTTTCCTTGAAATGAATTCATACGAACTTCCAGGCCAGATTTAAATGATTGATTGGCTCGGTGTTTCTGTCGTGCGCCATGTTTTAGCAACGAAGGCCTTCGCGTTCGTCCTGCGTCTTGGTAGTTGCTCATTTCCGTAGTTGGCATTTGAAAAATGCTAATCTGCAAATTTATCTATGGAGGATTGAGAGTCCTAGTACTCCGTTGATTCAGACAGTTTGAAGGGTCTTCCTCGGAAGAGACGGTCCGGATTCGCCCAACCTGCACCGCCGTCGCACGACAGACTGTATCATCCTTCCTCAATGCTTATTTCTGATCTTTGACTTGGAAGTAATATGCCGGGCACTGTCCAATTGATAATATCTGTGACAAATGAGAGGGAATGGGATGGAGCGGTCTACTGTGAAGTTTGCGAACCGACTTGCCTACCTCGAGAGGACATATTGATAAGAGTAGTTTCAATTTTTACTTTTTTCTTTCTTTCTTTCTTTTTTTTTTTTTTTGATCTCGTGCTTGCTACCCCGGATTTGAATTTTCTCATGTTTGAGGTTGTTTCCTCCTCGAGATACAGGAATTTGGATGCATGACCGCCTCACCGCAGCTCCAGCCACTCACGTCGTGCAGAAGATCATATCTCCGTGCGTCCCTGTTGCAAGGAATGTTTTTGCAGGCTTTGCTATTCCCTGGCCATACGGAAACGGCCAACCAACCCCAAACGTGTCAAATCTGACGTGGTTTTGAAAATACCGCCATGCATCTCGGTGTTGTCCCGAAATCATTCGCGCGGGTGAGGCTCTTGTAAAATTGTGATTCAGCCGCTCCTTTCCTTGTTCAAGCGATTGGTCTGGTCCTGCAAGAATTCCTCCGCTTTGCGCCCAGCAAACCTTAACCACGCAGACTGGATGGATTTTCTCTGCAGACCGACAGGAAATACCGTAAAGAGGGCCGTCACAAAGATATCTCTGTAGGTGATATGTGCAGTACTAAGTTAGCAGTCACTATAATGATCTCATTATACGACCTCGGCCCCCTACCTTAGGGATCATTTTATCCTAGGCTATCGGATAACTCACCAATATTCGAGACGGGGATGTCGACAGATGTATCCTTTGCTGGATGAAATTTTTCCATTATTCCTCTGCAAATGAACCGCGTTTCATTTGGTTTTCTTCCACTATTCCCACGGCACCTGTTAATTTGGCAATCAGCATCAGGTCCTCTATTTTTGCTGGAATGTTGAAGTTCTGTAGGTGCAATTCAGTACCTGCTTAATTGCTTGGTAGCTGGGTGTAAATCATGTCAAGGAGTTGAATGTGATACAAATGAATGATTCTGGCAACTTCCCCAGAGAACATAACCTCTTCGTATATGTTTACCTCAACTCAAAATGATAGGGGTAGATGGACATACCCTTGGAGGTGGTTGTTACCCTGCCAGAATAGGCAATGTTGAACTTCATACACAACGTCTCAACTCATTCACTTACATATTGTACTCTTTGCTCTCACCATCATTTCACGAAACCAATTCTCTACGTCAATCGCGTGCTCACTTCTTCAAAGTCGTCTAACAATGCCCACACTAAAACAGCTCTCCTGCCAAATAGAATGGGCCGGCTCGAATGTCCCATTCAAGGAGTATGGCACCGTCTATGGCGACGGGTACGTGGAATGCTACATAGCCATTCCCAACTCATCTACTCCCTTCTCGATTAATTTGAGATCGGACGGCTATATTGCGGCAGGCTTAGCTATGTTTGTCCTCATGGATGGAGTCTACCAATGCAATCGGAATAGAGATGACCTGCGGCAAATGGCCAAGTCATTAGACGCAACGACAAAATTTAGGGATGTTAACTTTAGAGTCCGACAAAGGGAGGAGCGGCTGCCGAATGGCGGATGGGTTGGGAGACCCTGGAGATTCGAGCCATTCCAGCTAGGTATGCCAATGGAGAAATAATATACAGTTTGTAGATCTTTGATAGAAACTTGCTCAAACACCGCGCTACAGTCAAATCCCCAGAGAACAATCGTGATATCGCAAAGCACTTTGAAAGATTGGGTACTATACAGGTTGTCGTTCTTCGCTGCGCGGCGCATCCAAGGGCAAACATTACCAAAGATGATGACATATCAGACGGCACAAAGACTCCGGAATCCGGAATGGCTCCCGGTTCGGAAGGTGAAAGCATTGCCTCACTCCTCTCTCCTCTTCTGTGATTATAGATTTCTAACAAATAAGGCCCTATAGATGATGGCTCTGTCTCAAGTGAAGAGTCGCTCGTATATGAAAACCACAATAGTCGATTCCAGGAAGGCAATGAGGAAATTTGGGGGGCTTTCAGAGGATTGTTTGATGGGCCCTATGACAGTGAATATTATGTCCAGAAGCCACCAAATCAGCACAGTTACCCAGGCTGCTGCCGGTGCCATCACCCCAGTGATAATTCCCAGGCAAAACCTTTTGGGTATACACATGGCCATATCGGCGGATCTTGTGAGAATCATAGGCATTCCCAGCAACGGCCCGCTCCTGAATCGAATTACCATGAGGACCTCTCCCGCCAAGAAACCATAATAGATGCGCCTGACATTCCTCCATGCGGCAGGCGACACCGGGGGGTTCACAACTTACGATCTCCCAGTGGTTGTTGCATGCCTCGGCCGAACTTGCCAGTGAATATTCATGAAAACGATTTTCATCTCACGCTCCCGTCGAATGGATATATACAGAGTCCTACATCTTCAGGAGGGCGAAAACTGGTGAACGCCATTTCGAATGGGGAGGATCAAGGTGGTAGTCGATTTTCCGCACCACCCATTGTATTGAATATTAGTCCCCATATATGTAAAGAGAGCGGCCATTCTCACGGAAATAAGAATGACAAATGTCCAAAGTCGGATAATAATGGTTATTACGTGATTTCTGATGGCAAGCGGGTCCCCGAGAGTTCAAGCTGCGGCTGGCGCCAACACAACTCTGGAGATGGCGGCGCTGGCGCAGGTGACATTGGGAGAAAGAAGTCTAGGAGGAGCAGGCGAAGGTCTCGACGCAAAGATATGCAAGAGGAATATCAAGCAGATTCAAAGCAACAAGACGAGGGCCCTAGTTCAGAGTGGGACGATAACAAACGAGACCAAGATGGGTGTGGTACTTTGGGTAATAATGAACACCAAAGACAAGATCGTTGTGGCGTGGATGGCGAGGCTACCCCCCGCCCATGGGCGGAGAGCAACCAAGCCGACAATACTAACAATGTCATTTCACCTCCAGGAGACTGGGATAATAGTGATGGGAACCACCAAAGTTCCAGTTGGAATCAAAACGCTTCCTCCAGCCCCAAGGCTCAATCATTTGTATCACTGAACCAACATCAAGAGCCCCCAACGCGACAAATCCACGAGTTTGACCAATTTTGTGTCTCACAACGACCTGTTTTCGTTTCCCCAATGGTTTCGGAATGGGCGACGGATGAGCCTCCGTTGTATACGGTTCCTGAGTCGGTTGCGCGTGCAGAATCCCTTACCCACCAGGTTCAATTAGGGCCACAGGCGAGATATACGCACAGGATCAGGACCCCTGAGTACTTGGATACCATGGACAAGCCATATGCAGAGTTCATTTTTAAATATCGGACGGCGGGTAAGTCTCTGATTACGATATTGGACCTGTTCCGACCGCTGAGCAATTCGTTAGATGTGATACAAAACAAATTCGACGTAAAGGTCGCTTTAGATATTGATGAAGAGAGAAGAAAACTTGAGGCGCTTCCAAGATTTGAAATTGTGAATCAACTCCTTCGCGCTCAGGTGAGACATTCTATATTTATTATATTAATATCATGATGTTCATTCAGTCGAAGCTAACCACGTACTCAGGGCCTCCTCTCAACCTCCGACATGAACAATAATCGTAGTCCCAGACCATCACCACCAGCTCCACTTGCACTGCTCCTATCACCGACTGAACGAACGACACCCATGGATAGTTTGCCAAATGTGAATGGCAACCTGCAAAATCCCGGGAATGGGAATCGGTTTAGTTGCGTTGCCAATAGCCCGCCCTGTCCTCTTCCAGGCAGTCAACGGCAGCAAAGTGGCTCTGGTGGCGGAAATACCAATACACAATCAAACAACGGATTCCTTGCTTCACTGAATCCGAGACTGGAAAAAGTATCGCAAAGCAGCAATGGTGGTAATGGGGGCTGGAACGAAAAGTCTTCACACATGAATCAGAACAGCGATAACGGTTTCCTTAACACCTGTGAAAAAAATAACAACCCTCGGCAAGGTTGGAATACATCAACGACATTTGATGACTGTGGCGGAGGAAATGGGGTCCCTGAGAACGAGTCAGGACACTGGAATTCAGGGGGAACGAATGAAGCCCACGTGGAGTGGTAATTAAATGATTAATGTGCGGGAATGGGGTGATTTTTGAAACTAATGAGCAGGCATCTGAATACAGGGGCAAGTTGTGAATGGATGATATTCAAAGCTGGGGCTGGAGTGCACAGCTTCACTGGGGAAAGGTTGTTACTGCTTGAGGGCAGAGATACATAAACACCACAACAGCAGCAAATAAACATGAGCAACGTGGTCTGTTATGAAACAAAATTTGAATATATTTGAAAGACGGAGGCAGAATGAAAAGAGAATAGAGAGAATTGACAAGAAAGGAAAACCCGATTCACATGATAGAATCTATAAATAACGCATGTATCATTTGATGAACTTGAAACTGGAGGGGGGGGAAAGCAGCTTTGACACCTTAAGATAGGAATCATTGTGTGAGCCCGGCTGGTGAAATCATAAGATAAGATGACTGAATTGTATCGTATAGGTCGAAAGTCACAATTGAACGTGGGGTGGTCGGGTGCAGAGATAGCACGTCCCAAATAGTGTCGATGGAAAGAATAATCAGAGTCGGAGTCACTCTGGTTTTGAGTTACCCACCGTCAACACTATATAGCCGGTCCGTTCTAGCTAAGAGGGACATCTAATGACCACCCGCGAAACTAGGCCCCGGCTTTCTATAAAGCATGTAAGTTATCGTTCACGAAGCCTGGGCCGTTTATCTAATCTCTCGGGGGCTTTGTTGCAAACCATCTGCAATTTTCACATACACAACGCTCTCGGCGGTATGCAGGTATTCCAAAAACCTCTAACAGACAACGGGGGACACGGATATCTCCAAACAGAAAGCCACCCTCAAAACTTTAAGATCCTCTCCTGCACAAACGAATATTGCAAAACCCGTCTGGATGGTGGGGGATGCAATGCACTGGTGAGAGGTGAAGGGGTAATTGTAAAAGAGGGAAGGAGCGCGGCAAAGCAAGCAGATACTAGGATGAATGAAGAACTGGAAGGAATTTAGGATGGCGTTGATTGTGCGTGTATTCAATAGTTTTGTTGTTTTTTCTTTTCGAGTGAGAAATGTCGGGAGACTGAATTTATATGAGTTCGAGAGTGGCAGGAGGCGGGCAAGTGTTGCAGCATCGAAAACATTTCCACCAGATTTTATGCAACACAAAATTTCGTGGGACGAAGGATGGGGTAATATCCATCCCATCGTGCGGAAGTGGTTCTCGTTGATAGGTGTTATATCTTATATCCTTCTCTATGCAGAAGGGGAACAGCCGGTCCAATTATGAAGAAAAAAGGGATAGATGGACGACAGTAGGAAGCGAGCGGCGGCTCTTCATACTTCCTCTCACTAGCCCTTCAATTTCTAGAGCATCGTGTCAAGGAAACTGCCTACACTGCGGTCTCTGGCCTTTATCCCCACGGCGTTGGGCCTCGTGTCAACCCAAGCCTGGGTTCTCTGCGCCAATCTAGTGGTGGATTCCCCAGGTATTGGAAGATGTGTGAGCCATGCTGAGAATTGAGCAGCGGGGCCTGATTCAGCTTGAGCTGGTGGGAGAGACTTGACCCCCGAGATAGAGACAGATTATTTATCCACCTCATAAGAATGTTGCACATGGTGAGCAAATTTTCCCAGAGTGTATGGGTGAAATCGAAGGTACGTGAATGGATGAAATGTTAGTATGTAGCTGCTTCTAATGAACTTATGGCAAGATGAATTCGACCCTCAGACACCCCGGGCAGAAAAAAACGCAGGTGAAGAAATCGCAGCCTGTTTCTATTCAATATCCGGATACTAATGAAAAGTTGGGCAACCGAGAGGCTAATAATTAAAGAAAGTTGCTCAGAAAACTAATTAGTTTTAGTGCAAGCTTTCGTAGTCACTCTATCGCTGTCCCGGATAATCAACTTCATCTCAGTTGAATTGTCAAGGATCGTATTTTTATGTGGATTTTGCTATGAGAGGATACTAGTAGGCGTATGGGAGATGCCACGAGGAAGACACACAGGATACACATTCTGTCTACCAACGTTGCAGAGTATCTGTGGATACCAGCCCATGGACGCCATAACATTGGCTTTACCTTTCTGGCGACTCAAAATATACTCTGTACGCTGGACGAGAGAAAGCTCGAGAGAAGACAGTTCCCCGTGTTGTATGGATCACATTATGACAGAGAACAGTTGGCCGACTGCTGGAGATAAATATCAAATCGAGGCAGCTTCGGCCATCTCGATTCCACTACTGACCTATTTTTAGAGTGTTTTTCTTTTGAAGATTTCTTTTTCTTCTTCCAGATTCTTTCAAACAACCACCACCAAAGAAGGCCCCAAAAAAAGCCAACTCCCAACAACCCCAAAGCCAGGCTAAACGCCACCATGTGTGTCATCATTGGTTGCCTTTTCCCATCTCGAGCTCTTCCAGCCCAGATAATCTATGTGCATAAAGAGGCTTTGATCAAAGAACGATCTCAGCATCTGCTTGTTACTTTCCTCCCAAGTCGAAACGATGCAACGCGTCCGTCCTCGGCCATGATGCTGCATCCAGGGACAATGGAGTGCGGGTTTCAAAGGGCAACAAAAAGTTGAAGAATATCAGTTCTATGATGATTGGCGGGGTTCTCTTTATTACTACTTTTCCCATGTCAAGGGAGAATGTCTTGCTCCGTTGCTCTTTGGTATTTTTATCCGGAGGACTCTTCGCCTGCCGTCCCAATGCTTCTTTGTCAGTTCTCTTCAGGAGTCCTTAGCTAGGGACTGCAACAAGTTTCGCACTTCCGTTGCCTCTTTGTGTCGTCCGTCTCCAAAGCATAGATACACACTCCGGTCTGATGGCTATAACTATGCATGCCATGGACATTTCCATATTCAAGAGGTGTTGCTTTTTCTCGTTTGCCGGAGTTGCTGTTTCAGGGCTGTTTTACTGTCTCCTGCCTACCGTATCTTATTCGAATAACCTAAATATTGAGGTGAAAGAAGAAAGGCGACACCCAGAGTCGATGCTTCCCCAGCGTGGCCGCTTATCTTGTGGAAAGGGTGTCAATTGCAGCTTCCAGTTCATCATATTGGAAGACGAGCACCTAGAGTTGTATCTGGAAACTTTGGATTGTGGCATGCTTGTTTTTCTGATATTCCAATTATTTGTTCCCCAAAAGTTCTTTTTCATAGTCGCCAAACTAGTACGAGTGATCGAAATTATTATCGGGATATTCCCACTTGCCGAAGATGCACATTCAAGAAGACTCGAGCGAGAGCTCAGGAGGGAGTACCCCGACGTGGTCTGTACCGGCACCTCCAATTCGTCAGCGGGCATGCTGAAAGAACTCGGATCTTTCTAACTTTCGAGTCATCCACGTCTGTAGTGCCTCCTCGTCATCTTACATGGAACCCGGTGCCATTTACGTGCAAAGACAACCCTCGGGAAAACCCGCATTTGTCCGTCGACCAAGAAGAATCAAGACTCCGGGCGGGTTATTAGCAGATGCACTATTTAATCCCCACCCGGTTTCACAGAAACATAGCACATCTCAAGCGCCTGATCAGAAGATATTTGAACCTGCAAGCTCACCTGAACCCCAGCAGATACCAGCACCACTGTATGAACAGTTTCAACAATACCCGCATCCGCAGCAACATCCACTGCAGTATCCAAGGCAGCCTTTCTCCCCGAACGTTATGGCGCAAATCTTTGATTCGTGTGAAGAATTGTCTCCCGAGTGGGCAGGAAAGATAGGGCAACGTGTCCTCGTGGTCGCGCCATCAGGCAGTATCGACCACTGTGCAGCTCGAGTCTTCGTTAAATGCTGCCATTCCTGTGATTGTAGAGGTCGCAGGAGAAACTCTCGTCGCGGCGGGCACAGGAGACACTATGGCAGCACTAGCGAAGAGAGTGATTTAGACAGCAGTAGCGAAAGTGATATTCCAGTTAAGAAGCAAAGCCAGAAACACAAAAGCAAAGGAAAGCATAGAAAAAAAGGCTCCACGAAGAAGAATATCAAGAATATATACGATAGCAGCGAGGAAGAGGGCGAGAAAAGACGTGATTTCGCTAAAAAGCCGGTACGGCCTGTGCATCCTGATGCAAATCTTGTAGGTTCTGGGAGATATGACTCAAGAACCGGCACTGTGCGCTTTTCCAATCAAACCGATGAACCGGACTTCAGACGGACGAATACCGCAGATTCGAGCAGATACGTCAACCATTCGGCAGATCCTATCCCACATAATCCGGCAAACGGTCCTGGATATTATCCAGCTAGCCCACCACCCCCTCATCCTCCAGATGGTAACGCAGCAATGCCAATTTATCATCCAGGCCCACATCCTCCGGCCCCAGAACAGGTGCAACAAACTTCCTACGATGACAGCCGAAGGCATTACGAATACCCCTCCTGCGCAGAGGTAGCAGAGCCACGTGGCCGTGAAAGTAGGAGGCGAGCTCGCCCTCCTCCTCCTCCTCCGCCTCGGCGGAGCGCTTCCCACAATCGTCCCCGTAGTTTTCAATATCATCCGGACGATCGCCGATACTTAACAAGGGAGCATGTGCCAGGGCCTCGAGGTGAGAGCGCTAATAATTTCCGTCTCATTTGGTATCCCACGGATCGCTATCTAACGAGTCACCTAGGGGTAGATGAGTACGATGAGTACGACATGTACTATTATTATACGTCCGACACACTTGACCATCCCCCTCGCAACCATACCCGCCCCAGCAACCCAGATCAATACGCACGGAGGCGGCGGCGAGAACCGCCACAAGAACGCAGCTATTCAAGACACAGGCCAGCACACAACCCTGCTATTTCGCGCGGAGGTTTTGACCGACGGCCGGTGACAGAGGTGAGAGAGGTAAGGCCGGTTCGCAGACATGATGAACTAGACCCACCGACACGTCCAAGACGGGAGAATTAGGGATCAGCACTTTCATTGAAAATACTGGGCTTGTTGAATGCTTGGACGGAGGAGAGGCTTGTCGTTTCATAAGCCCGATGCTGTAGATGAAACATGAGGGGAGTTGATTTTTTCCTTTTGTTCGTTACTTTCTTTCCTATCCTTCTACTTCTACTTCTTCTTCATTTCCCTTCCTTGAAACTGGTGATATTGGCTACTTCATTTTGCACGTGTAGTGTGTTGATCTTGTTTTTGCTCCCGTTGAAGGATTTTGTATGATACATTGGGTTGATCGTTGATGCCGGACACGTGTGTTCCATGTTGTTAGTAGTACGCCAGGGTAATCGAGCATTTTGTACCTCTCAAGCATTCAATAATATACTATATGATAAAGAAGAGTCTTATCCAACTGTTTCTCTGCTAATGGCACTTGGTAGTTCTTAACAACTACACACCGTCAATCCACCGACCAGGGATTCAGACCACCTTTCCATAATCATACAATAAAACACCAAAATGGTAAGGTAGTCACAGTTGTGGTAACCGACACTACCAGGAAATTCCAACCGCGCTCAACCCACAACCCTCTTGTTGATCTCTAAACCAACGGATTCGAATACAGCTGCATCTTAACTTCATCCGTCCTGATCCGGATGCTGACTGCAAAGGAGGGCCCACAGCGCACAACCATGCCCCAGCCAGCGCAGCAATTTATCACAGTAGTCGTCAGCTCAGGAAGGATCCAAACACGGTCCTGGATAACCAGGTTATTTTCGAGAGAGATGGTTCACCAGGTCCCGAATAAATTGTACTATCTACAACTTGTAGGGGAAAACCCAGGACTGTTTCGACTGATGCAGGCAGGGGACACGCATTCTATCCGGAACATGATTTGGTTTAGAGCATTCCCCGGACTTCGCAATGATTAATATAAGTCCAGAATAATAAGGAAGGGATGAATGCCGCTGCTTAGCATTTTCCACGGTATATATGTATGTCCTTAATCGACCGGTGGTCGCGCTGATTTAAGGTCTGCCAAAAATCCTGACAAGAGCCACTGTTCAGGCCGTGGGCGATAATGGCACGCTTGGGCTATTTGCCTCATGAAGTAGAAATTCTAGCATACATAGTTAGTCAATTGTTCTTGACTTCTAGAGACAATAATGGTTGGGCTGAATTCAAACCTCAGTTTTGTCATTTAAACAACTCTCCTTAGTACGGAGTGAGTGTATCCCTTCATTTTTCAGTCACGACGAAATGTGCGATTGACAGACATAATTGCCGGAAGTAATATAGGTTCTTCGGCTTCAGTTTTCATATGAAACCATATATTCAACCCTCGTATGCCTGTATCTATAGTTTACATTCAATTTTATTGAGTCCTATTGAGGCATCATTTCCTCACATTCCCGATTGTTGTGCTCGCCGGGCGCACACGCTCGACGAGCTTGTCAACGCTAATAAACTTATCTGTACTCCCGCACGAGGCCCTCACTTCCCAGAGCGTCCTAGGCAGGTATCGCGAAAGATAATGCTGCGAAGTGTCCTTCGCGACACCAGTCTTTGATACCTAAGTGCATCTTAATTGTTTTCATGCTCCATTCTGTATTGATTCCTATCCGATTAGACCTGGATGCTTAAGATATCGTCGGGAATTTATGGGTATAACGAAATGGTAGTTCATTGCGCATCTCGTGCAGAGCATCGGGATATACCGACAGGCACATACGCTGTGTTGCACAGGGGTGGCTTTCGCCCAGAGCCGATACAAAGTTTAGCCTCCAGCAGTCTCATACATCTTGAGGACAACATATACGGGCTCCAGCCATGTATACATGCCAGGGAGAACAAGTAGAGTCTTGATCCAAAAACCTCAATCAAAACTACAAAAATTTCCCACCAGAAAATCGGGTGTTGAAATCAGAGGAGCGGTTGAGCAACTCTCGTCTTTGAGAGTGGTTGATCTTTGTTGGGCCTCGAATATCCTTCTCTTTATCGAATGGACGGGCACTAGGGTCATCCTCCTCCTCTCCCTTCGAGGGCCGAGCTTGGTGTTGCGCGTAGAGTGTCTTACTCCGCTTCTTCTCCTGCATGAAGCCATTAGCTAGTTGATTTTTACCCCCGGTTCAGACTGCTCATTCGCTAGACTTACATTGTATTCTCGTACCCGTTTTGCCATCGCATCATCATGCTCGGAGCTCTGTACTGCCGGCACGGCTGTGGAATTCGCTGGGGCTTGTATGCCCATAACCTCAGCCTCTAACCGTTTTCGCTTGTCCTCTGCTGTCTCAGTCCAAGTGCCTATGCCAGACGAAGTTTTCGGTGCCGCACTTCTGCCCGTATTGAATTTCCGATTGCGGATCTTTGTTGGATCGACACGCGACGACCAGTCTCCATGTTCTGGTGGGTGAAGCATCCAATCATCTCTTTGGGTAGACTTTGGTTTCTCCTCTGCTGATTCATTCTGGCCTTTTTCCTCGATATCTGCTTTCACAGTCACATCTGAATCTCCTGGGGGCAACGACGGTCCGTAACCATCGTCGCTCTCGCTATCACTGCTGTCGCTGTCCTCAACTTCTCCGAGATTGGGGGGCAATGTTGGCCCAATGACCTTTTGCCTTTTGCTCCGTTCACTCTTGCCATTTGATTGAAGCTCGCTATCGGCATGCGAAGCATTATCCTCGTCCTGGACTTCGTCGTGCTTGCGCTTATCGCCAGGCAAGGGAGGACGCTGAGGGCCTGGCTGTGTCATATTCGGTTCCTTTGTTGTCTCAATTAGTTTATGGCTGAGTATCGAGATCAAGCTCCACGCGGTTAAGTCCTTGGTCCTACAATTGTTCCTTGCAGCTTGGGTGGAGTGTGGCGGAATATCATTGTTCCGATCACCAACATAATTCCAGAGCAAAAGCTGGCATCGGTGCAACTTACACGGAGTATGGCTATATAGCCCGCCGGCAAACTACAGGCGTGCTTCATATTTCATTTTTGAACTATTGGCTCATGTGAACCCCATTTCAACTATGCAAAGCGACAGACTTGCCTCACTTAAACTATGCCTGCTGTCGTCAACTAAAATGTGTTTGATACTCACCTACCGATCCATCGTTGAATCAGCGGAAATGGCCTAAATGTACGGAGTAATTAGTTTTCATTAGTCGGCAAACAGAGTCCAAGAAACACCTCAAACAAATCTCTTTCCAGGAATCCTGTTCCTTCAAAAGGACTTGGGCTGGATGCAAGAAATGAGGCAGGTGCATTCATCCTCTGTTTCGAAAAGCACACCAAGCCACTCGCCAGAGTGTCTATTTAAATATTTGTATTCGGATGTCAAATTGGAATGGGATGAAACGATGGACATTTCAGAATGATAAGTATTGACCAGGCTCACACTTCCCTCTACCGGTCACATTTAGCGTTAGCAACGCTTGGAGATCACATTGTGAAAACTTTCACATAAGAAGGTGGAAGGAGGATCTGGAACAGAGAAGAAATATCGACATCGGCAATCCACCTCCATCCCCCGGAGCACAGTCCCCCTGTATCCGGATATCTAATACCCTATCTTCAGACATCGCGCATTCTGGATACTAAATGCGTGCAGCAAAGATCTAGAAAAAAAAAAAAAAAAAACAGAAAAAGGAGGTTGCAGCGCGGCAATCGCCAAAAATAACCTGATGCAGATCATCGCTTCTGCGCAAACATTCCTCGTTCTCCAGGATCTCACTGACGGGGTGTCGGGTCAATCGTGTCCGTTGACGTACCCATCTACAAGACTGCCTGACGCCTCCAATCCCTTTTCGCTCTCTCAGCAGTTATACGGACCCAATCCGTCGATGCCATCTCATTCGTGGAAAGCTAACATCCAAACGCGAGACGGACAAAGTATAACCTCCATTGGCTCACGACCTTATCGATGAGCTTCTGCCAGATGTCATGGCACTCATGGACACTCACATTCCACGACTGCAAGTTTGCGCTCTGCCATTAGTCAGTATTATGGGAGTGAGTATGAGATGCTGATGCCATGGACAAAGGAGATGTCGATTAATAGGGGTATGGAGTGTAAGGTAAGGAGTGCTTGTGAGGAATTGTGAAATAACCGGATTTAACCATCTCTCAGCTCAGAGTTGAAGCGGAAGCTATGAGGGGCTACGTCCTCACTGTTATTATTTGACTCTCAAATGCTTCTTCCTCTTCCTGCTAGGAAGGAGTTTGGTTCCCACTGTATATTTCATATTTCAAATCGAATACTTTCATATGCATTTCCTTTTATCAATCTTGGATGAAAGTGCCTTATTCCATGAATATTTAACTTGATTCTGCTCTATATTTCCAAATTATGATAACCAAGCAATAAAGCCAGTACCTGCCACAATTCAGAAGGTATGTTTCTATATATAATAAGGACAACACCACAAGTGTAACCGAAAATGGAAAATGCAGGGACTTTATTAAATTACTCCAGCAACGCCCGGAGCCAGCCCAGACCCGTTCGACAACACTTGTATCCAATCCACCTCATCCAAGATCAATAGTAGACCCCATGATACCCAGCGATTCATTGGAAGAGCTAGTGGGACAGTAGTTGTGCGATGTGCGTCCTGTTTGCTGGTAGACATGGGACTCCTGAGTAGCCACAGCATCAGCTGGAGTATCATTTCCACAGCCTCAGAAGTAACGTACAAACCGAGAACCCGATTCCTGAGAAGAATCTGGCTTATCGGGTACCTGCTTCTATAATTACAGAGAGGATATACCTCGCCTCAATGTAAATAATTTAAAGTACCTGTAATATCAGCTCCTTAAGTGGGCGTTTCGAACCGACCGTCTTTGAAGAGTAGAACAAATCACCCCTCTAAGAACGATTGGTATTCAATTATCATCGATCTCCATCGGCTCAGCGTCAAAATGTGAATCCAGATCAAGGGGTTCGGGCAAAGGGAGCATTGCAGATGTCGAGGATGCCAGTAAATCCAATGACGAGCCACTCCGCAGGATACTCATCCCCAGAACCCCATGTCCCTTCTCCCCAATAATCTCCTTCGCCATATCCTTTGCCTGCTCTTTCTCCATTCTCGCAGACTCGGCCTTCGCATGTGCCTGCTCCGTAGCCTCGATAATAGCCATGGGCACACCATCCTGCGGTTTCGGCACGCTCAACGACGACGGCGGCCGGTACAGCACGAGCGCATTATTGGCGGAAGGAGTGGTATGACTACTGTCGCTACTAGCCCCCAGGACGGACTTGGGGACACACATAACTCTCCTCTCGATATCGCGGAGGAATGGCGTGTTGTTCTTTTCTTGTGTTTCGATCTCTGCGATTTCGCGGTCCAGATCGTGGATGTAGACTCTGTGTTTTGTTTCGTCTATTTGCATGAACTCGCCCACGGGCGCGGTAGCAGAAGCAACGGGTATCGGGTATTGTGGTTGGAGCACTGGGGGGGATGTGGAAGGGGAATCATTTTGATTATTCAACGGAGGTGGAATAGAAATAGATGGAGCTATAAAAACAAAATAATAATAATAAAGGGCAAGGGAAGCAGAATGTTAGTTTATTCCAGTAAATTGAGACCGTCCAATGCAGCTGATTAATTAAATCATTAAAAACAACTCAGAACATACCGATGTGCATCAATCCAAACTTTTTCGCTAGGCGTCGTTGCTCTCCCTCGAGCTCTTCACCGGCATGTCTCTTTTTGCCACGGCCTTGGTGGCCCAGCGACACCGCACTCGCCGGCGCCATTCGCCTGCCAGCCCCTTGTTGTTTGACGGAAAAGGTACTCGTGTGCCCAGGGACGAGAGAGCGCGCGGTCAAGAAGGCATAGCTCGCCCTCTTTATTTTTCTAGCCCCGTTCGTCTCCCCCGTTCTTCTCGTTTGGATGGGAATAGGAGGAGAAAGAGTCGTGCGAGGCGTGGTGCTGCGCCGGGGATTGATATTGAGTTCGCGCGTGGGAGCTGGTGATTGTGCTGGTATTGGTATTGGTGCTGCTGGCGGTGTTTCTGGAGGCTTCTTCACCCGCTTCTTCACCCGCCGCCGTTTCCCCTCCCCCGCCATCGTCCACCCCTCGACATCCACGCCCGCCATCGCCACTCCTACCGCCCGTTTCCACCACCACCGTCTAGCACACTCGGCTTTCAAGATGGCTTCGGCGCAGACTGTCGAGCAGCCAGAGTGGCCGGCTCTGCGCGTGCGGAATGCCTTTCTAGACTTTTTCAAGGAAAATGGCCATACCTTTGGTAAGTGGGGTTATTTCCCCCTCGTCCTGCTTTTTTTCTGGTTCTGGCTTTTTAAATATATTCGGGTAACATGTATATATTTGCATATTGCTAACTCCATGAAAACCGTATACAGTGCCCTCCTCTTCCGTTGTACCCCTCTCAGACCCAACTCTACTATTCACAAATGCGGGAATGAACCAGTACAAGTCCATTTTCCTGGGTACCGCTGATCCAAACTCAGATTTTGCGACCCTGAGACGTGCGCATAACTCGCAGAAGGTGTGTGGCGTGCCTTTTTCCGCTTTATTGAGACTTATAGTAGATATAGATTGCTGACATGTGGAAACAGTGTATACGTGCTGGTGGAAAACATAATGTATGTGCATGTTTGCGCAACGATTGTGCCTACTGAATTTTATACTGATAAAATTTTTCTTTACAGGATCTTGATGATGTTGGGAAGGACAGTTATCACCATGTGAGTTTATTCTTGATAGTGAACACCGGTCTACTGGGCGTGGCGATTCTGACATGTTTTGTTGTTTCTAGACCTTCTTTGAGATGCTGGGTAACTGGAGTTTCGGAGACTATTTCAAGAAGGAAGCTATCAGATATTCGTGGGATCTTCTCACTAAAGTTTACGGCCTTAACCCTGACCGGCTATACGTGACCTACTTCGAGGGAAATCCCGATGCAGGCATCGGCCCTGATTTGGAGGCTAAAGAATTATGGCTGTCCGTGGGCGTTGCAGAGGATCACCTCCTCTCTGGGAATATGAAGGATAATTTTTGGGAGATGGGAGAGCAAGGGCCATGCGGTCCCTGCAGCGAAATCCATTACGATCGAATCGGAGGCCGCAATGCTTCCCATCTCGTGAACCAAGATGACCCGAATGTGCTGGAAATCTGGAATAACGTCTTCATCCAATACAATCGCGAGCCTGACAAATCCCTGCGCCCATTACCTAACAAACACGTCGACACCGGGATGGGTTATGAGCGCCTCGTTTCAATCCTCCAAAACAAATCGTCAAACTATGACACAGATGTCTTTACTCCGCTTTTCGAAAAGATCAGTGAGATTACGGGTTGCCGACCATATACCGGGAAATTCCATGAAGAAGACACCGATGGAATTGATACTGCATACCGCGTCGTTGCTGACCATGTTAGAACTCTCACGTTTGCTATTTCCGATGGCGCTTCTCCAAATAATGAAGGTCGGGGCTATGTAGTTCGACGAGTTCTCCGGAGAGGTGCTCGATACGCGCGCAAATATTTAAACGTTGAAATTGGCGGATTCTTTTCGAAAATTGTCCCTACCCTGGTCGATCAGATGGGCGATATGTTCCCTGAGATCAGACGGAAACAGACAGATGTAATGGAAATTTTGGATGAGGAGGAAATCTCCTTCGCCAAGACACTCGATCGTGGGGAACGCCTCTTTGAGGAATATGCCCTGCAGGCTAGGCAAAAGGGGTTTGGTAAACTACACGGGGCAGATGTATGGCGGCTTTACGATACTTTTGGTTTCCCTGTGGATTTGACGCGGCTGATGGCTGAGGAGCGAGGTCTAACCATCGACAATGCCGAATTCGAAGAAGCTCGGTTAAAAGCAAAGGAGGCAAGCAAGGGCCAAGGGAAACGAACTGCAGATGTAGTGAAGTTGACCGTTCATGATCTTGGCCTCCTTGAGACCATGGACGATGTCCCCAAAACAAATGACGATGCGAAGTTTGGGAGGGGCAATATCACATCGCAAATCAAGGCGATATATTATAACAAGGAGTTTGTCGATTCAACCAAAGATATCCCACAGGGAGAACAATTTGGTATTATCCTCGACCGCACCAACTTCTACGCTGAGCAAGGAGGTCAGGAGAATGATACCGGAAAGATCATTATCGATGGCAAGGCGGAGCTTGCTGTGGAAGATGTCCAGGTATACGGAGGATACATACTTCACACAGGGTTCATGAAATACGGCTCCTTCAATGTCAATGACTCCGTCATTGCTGAATACGACGAACTCCGAAGATGGCCCATCCGAAACAACCACACAGGTACTCACATTCTCAATTTCGCCCTCCGTCAGGTTCTCGGTGATGGTATCGAGCAAAAAGGCTCCCTTGTCGCCGCTGAGAAGCTACGCTTTGACTTCTCTCACAAGTCTGCTGTCTCAGACTCCGACCTTGAAAAAATCGAACGGATATCCACCGACTATATCCGTCAAAACTGCGCAGTGTATGCCAAGGACGTTCCTCTCGCCACCGCCCGGGGAATATCTGGCGTCCGCGCCGTCTTCGGCGAAACCTATCCAGACCCCGTCCGCGTCGTCTCCGTCGGTGTCGAACTCGAAGAGATCCTCCAAAATGTCCATGATCCACGCTGGAAAGACATCAGTATCGAATTCTGCGGCGGCACACATGTCCAGAAGACTGGCGATATCAAAGATCTTGTCATCCTTGAAGAGAGCGGGATTGCGAAGGGAATCCGACGCATAATTGCCGTGACAGGTGAAGAGGCGCACGAGGTCCAACGCATCGCGAAAGAATTTGGTGAGCGCCTACGGCGCTTTGAGAAAATGGAGCTTGGCCCACAAAAGGAGATTGAGGCCAAGTTGCTACAGGTAGATTTAAACCAGCTATCGATATCCGCGGTTGAAAAAGCGCGGTTCCGGGAGCAGTTTGCGCAGATCCACAAGAAGGTGCTTGAGGGCCAGAAGGCGGCGCAAAAGCTGGAGTCGAAAAAAGCGCTTGATGCAATCACAGGATATTTCGAGGCACCTGAGAATAAAGTTGCGCCGCATCTCGTGATGCAATTGCCAATCTCGGCGAATCCCAAAGCCTTGAGCGATTCTTTGAATTTCGTCAAGACCAAGATGCAAGACAAATCTGTTTATGTGTTTGCGGCGGATAAGGAGGCAGGCAAGGTTGTGCATGGCTGCCATGTTGCTCAGGTACGTTTTCATGTTTTCTTCTTCATTAGCCAATTTTTTTGTTCACGGTCAACGACGCAATCAGCGAATGCTAACTTGATTTTTTTTTTTTCCTTAATAGGCTTTAAGTGAGCAAGGAGCAACTCCTAATGACTGGGCTAATACTGTGTCGAGCATTGTTGGTGGGCGTGCGGGGGGTAAAGCGCCCATCTCCATTGGAAATGGAACGGAGGCTGAAAAGCTAGATGAAGCTATTAAGGCTGCGACGGAGTATTTGGAGAAATTTCTTTGATTTCGTTTCTCCTTTGTTCTTTTTTTCTCGTGTTGGATCAGTGATAGACCATTTCGTTCTCTCTCTCTCTCTTTCTCTTTTCTCTTATCTATGTTTTAATTTTTCTTGCCTTTTTATTTTCTTTTTGCAATGGAGTTTGAATTCATCAATACCTCTCACATATTTAGTCTCGCCTAGCTTTAACTGTCACTTCATTCAACTCAGACGTATTTCAAGGTCAACGTCCAACAATATCGGACATGTTATTATTCTCACTCTATCTTGCCGGTTCATGCCCACTAGTGTTTTTTGTTCAGTAGCTGGGTAAACATATCTTGGCGCATAGCATGCGAAAAACGGGGATGCAGGGTCAATTTTTTTTGTGATTATCCACGCCTCCACAAGTTCCATTTAATTGAAGGTGATGAATGTGCAGTTATCTCCTTTTTTCCTTTTTCTCTTTTCTCTTTTTCTTTTTTTTCTTCGCCTTTTGCAGCTATCTAAGTAGGCGTCCTACTCGTTCCTCTGTACAACTTTTTTCTTCCAGTGAACATTGATTGGAGAGCCATTATCTTAGGGCAGAATGGGCAGAATTCGGCGTCTGTTGTAAACCCCCATATTTATGTTGTCATTCATTTCATCTCATCGCATTATTATTGCTATTCCATTTCGTGAACGATCCATTACATCTCCCCACACTGCGCAATGACTACATCTTGATTTGGCTTGTCTCTCGTCGTCCGTGTGTTCTCAATCATTCGCACAATGTCCATGCCATCAAGAACCTGGCCGAAAACGACATGCTTGTTGTTCAGAAATGGTGTGGCGGTTGTTGTGATGAAGAATTGGCAGCCATTGGTGTTTGGACCGGAGTTCTATGTTAAAAGAAAAAGGGGCCGGCGAAGTTAGCTTGCGGTACATATATATATTATCTGATGGGGACAAGAAGAGCGGAGGAGCACGTAGCTTAGACTTACAGCCATGCTCAGAAGACCCGGGCCGTCATGGGTGAGATTGAAGTTTTCGTCAGGAAACTTGTCAGTGCCATATATGGTTGCGCTGCCAGTGCCATCGCCGTTTATAAAATCGCCACCCTGAATCATAAAGTCTTTGATCTGCAAAGTCCATCAGTTAGACGAGTTAGCTAGCGAAGCCGGGTTGGTTTGGGTCTTCACCGCCGCATATTGAATCAGGAACCGAGGACACGGGACAGACTCTGTGGCAAGATAGGAAATTCTGAAAACTCAAAGAAAGCATTCAAAGTATGCAGCAGACTGAAGTGCCAGCCCTGAAGAAAGGAAGACCGTGAAGGAACCTGAGGGGATCCATACCACTCGATGAAATTTGGAGCCCTTGTACCCCTGCGGTCGGCCGCGGGGATTTTTGCTCTCGCCGGTACAGAATTGGCGGAAGTTCTCTGCTGTCTTGGGTGTGACATCTGCGAAGAGCTCCATTTTGATTCGACCAAGCGGTTCTCCTAGAGGAAATAGTTAGCACGGATCTTTCTTCGTTTCTATATATATTTTCTACAAATACACTGTGGTGGCATAGCGCTGGTCCAATAGCGATAGAGGAGTTGCACGCAGGAAAGTGGCAAGCAGAAAACAGAATGGCAACAGTTACAAGCTACTTCAGATCGAGCGTCCTAATAAGAGGTTGAGGCGTGGCATGATCCCCATTGAACTGAAGCCGGGATGAGGCTTTTTGGATCTCGAAACAGAGCCTGTCAGCTTTGCAGCACCCCAACAGCTCTCTCCTCTTCTTCCTTCTTCGTTTTCATATTGCATGTACATAACTAATCACTAACGCCCCAAGGTTTTCACAAATATCATAACATTTTGCTGATGCGCGAGGCTATCCATACACATACCTCCAAGTGTGATATCGAAGAATACCACAGGGTTCGTAGGGCTGCGGGGGTTCAGGGCCGTCATTGTTCGTGATCTGATAGTTATAAACCCCACACGTCGTATGGCTTTGTCTGCAGCAATAGTTGACCCAAGGGTTTTGTTTGCAGTGCACGGGGCTGGCGTGCGGAAGGTGTAGGTTGAAGTTATTTAGGGCGATGTGCGTTGTCGGGAGCAAGGCGCCTCGGCAAAATTCTTCGGGAGTGGTTAGTAACCACCCTTTGACATCGCAAACTATGGAGGGGTGTCCGAATAATTTGGACTCGATAATATTGATATCAAGGAGTAAAATTTATGTTATGTAATGTACTACTACAACTACCTACAGCGGATTCCTCTTCGGTGAGAAACAATAAGACGCTTAATAGATTATTCAACATACATCCATCACAAAAAGTTGTGTACTTTATAGCTCATCAAGTTCCCCCATTTTTCTTCGGGTGCCAATAGATAGTTGAGAACACTTGAGTTTTCGAGATTAGAGAGATCAGCAAACATATCTCAGATGTCATTGATATACGCAATATTTACGACGTTGGATGAATTCGAAAGTTGGAGTTGCAGGGAGAAACCTCCAATTGGGCGATGCAAAATGGATTGAGTGAGGAGTCGGAGGATAAAGCTAAAGACGCCCTTATAGTATCCATCACCTTCACATCGCTTGCGGTGTTTTTTGTATCCGCTCGTCTTTACACACGGGGATTTTTGGTGAAAAAGATCGGTTCTGACGATTGGACGTGCTTAGTGTCTTTGGTATGCTAGGGAATCAATCCTTGTGAACAACACAGTTTGCTGACCAGGGCAACCAGATTCTCTCCCTTGGAATGAACTCATGTTTGATTAGCCCCTAGCGAAAGAGGTTTCAAATACAGGAAGGAAACGCTCACGATCAGCAGAGTGGAAATCCGGACTGGGTGGTAATAGGAGTGAAATCACGTTTGAAACGTTCAGAGAGGTGGTAACGTTGTGCCGTCTTACTTGCAAGAGCTAACAGGTTTGATTATGCAGCTCCTTTGGGCATCCATCCCTATCTATAACGCTAGCCTCTTTTGCACCAAAGCATCCATTGCCTTACAGTACCACTGAATATTCCCAGGGAGTCGGATACGTATATCCTGCTCGGGTGCTCTATTTTTCTTAATAATATACCGCTTGTGGGTGGTTGTAGGGTCATTTCTCACATGCGTTCCAGTAAGAAGATTCTGGGATGACAAGGTAGAAGGTAGCTGCTTGAATAGGGATGCATTCTGGCTATCCACAGCAATCGTGCACATCGTTACAGATGTCGTCCTGCTTGCGATGCCCATGCCGATTCTCATCAGGCTAAATATTCCTAAAAGGCAGAGAATCGCTCTCGTGCTAGTTTTCGCTCTAGGAGGATTGTATATTCCCCTTGAATCGGTTTCCAACAATCCCCACCAAATTATGTTCCTTGCTCAGAAAGTTAATTCAGTTCTCGTTATCAGTGTTTGCATCACAAGTGGTCTTCGTCTTGAGAGCCTTCGTCAACTTGCGAGATTAGATGACCTAGTAGGTACCTATGATTTTCCTACTGCTGGCGCCATTCCGCATGTTTCCCCAAGCTAATTCAAATATCATTCAGAACATAATGCGGCAGCGGCCTCCTGGTCAGCGGTTGAATGTAATGTCGCAATAATATGTTGTTCTCTTCCGACCCTACGGCCGCTGGTAACTCATATATTCCCACTCATATTTCCAAAGACCGGCTATGGTTATGGTCGCAACTCTAAACGGAAAATCTCTTGTCTACCAAGGTGGTTTGCGTCTCACGAGTCTCAAGAAAGAATCGACCAGGAATATGCCATGGAATTTTTACAGAAACTGTCCAGCGATGAAGGAGGAAAGCATTCACGCAGGGATTTGGGTGGGGTTGCGGCAACCGAATCGATATCGCAGGAAGCAATAATATCTGCAAGTGATATAGAGGCAGATCGCCCGGCTGGGCCATTTATTCGCTCGATTCATCGGAAAAAAAGTTGGTTTTAGCATATCCCAGCATGTAGAAGTGATTTTAATTTATGACTCATGCACTGGTGGTGGCGCTCTAGATAGAGGATGCAGGGCCACAGGAATGACCCTGGATAACCAACACAGTGCTCGGCCTGTGACAGGTCAGGGGCTTCGGAAGCAGAAGCAATACATTCTCGCATGCCACAACCCATATGGTTGATCTTGGGTTAACGTATTTCATCATGAACTCGCCAGTATTTAGCACAGGGAGTGACAAATCAATCAAACAGAGTAAGGTAATTTTCCATATACCACACTGTAGCAGTGTCTGTAGAGATATGAACATTTCTTATGACGTTTAGCCATCTCCTCGTTTCTTAGGACAGTCCCCGCATAAAATGTGTGCCCAAGCGCGTCGCACTATCAAATGTCGGGTGTTGTGCCAACAAGGTTCGTCAAAACTGATGCAACGTATGGAGGGAAGCGCGGTTGTCGCCCACAAAGCAAAACTTAGGCGGTCAGTGTTAGCGGTCAACATCCCGACTAGCTAGGGCTAAAGAGGTTAGGTTCACAGGAACACGCAGATGCATTGCTACTTTGTTTTTTTGAGAAGCTGTTGCGGTGAAGGGTAGATGTGAATTTCAGAGCACACTTCAATAACAACGGAGAATGAGAGAGTATTGAATGACATGGCATCTGTGGCAATGTACGGAGTACCATTGTGAGATATCATACTCTTCAACATCATTGATCCAGTCTCCACGACGAAAAGGGTGTTTGTTCACATGGCCGTTCACAGAGTTCCCTGTATTGGGTTTTTACGGCCCGCAGAACCATAATTTAGTTGAATCCAGAAGAAAGGATACAGAAATCTCGAGGCTGGTAAAGTAATAGTAACAGAAATTGTATATCATATACGTCATGATGCGTGAAATATCTCCTTCCAAGGCCCCTTGTTGTTGTGAGCAGTCGGTGGTGGCGTTGATATTGGCCTGATAAAAGGCCAGGGCCCTCTTGGTAGCCCAATCAGGACTAGCGCCTGGGTGCCTTTCTATCTTCAACATTGCCTCGCTGTCCGCCGGTCTGTTGCTCTCTCCATCGTCCTCCATTGTCCACTCCCCCCGTCCCACGTCGAAGCCATCTCCATCACTCACACAAGGGCCATGGCCTTTGTCAGGCCGCTATTAGGTTTTCCGTTCCTATGAGCTACGATTCGTCGCAATAGCCGCTGCAGCTCTAGCAGCTGAGTGGAGTTTGCAGCTATTACGGAATTTCTCTCCATTTTATCTCATCACGTCCGATCCCCTCGTTATCACATTTGCCACTATTAATTACTGGTTGCTCAACATTTCATCTTAGCGTTTTTTGTTTTCCATGAACAGCAGTTGGTATAAGATTTCATATCACATCGGCAGAAACAACGAACGACCTCGGCCCTCATCCAGAGCCTCATCGCATCCGCGACACATACCCGAATCCTCTGACCCTTTCGATCATCAAACCCGGATCTACATCTCCAACTCGCTTAACGTTGTGTGAATAAAGGGCTCCAGGGTGCAATGTGGCCCCCCAACAACTCCTCATCGCCTATATTTCGAC
Organism: Histoplasma ohiense; assembly: GCA_017607445.1. NCBI lineage: Eukaryota > Fungi > Ascomycota > Eurotiomycetes > Onygenales > Ajellomycetaceae > Histoplasma > Histoplasma ohiense. The sequence goes on along the minus strand of JAEVHH010000003.1, from coordinate 5,571,468 downwards.
ACCCCGAACCACTCATTGTTGACGGCGACATGGAACATCTTTATGGTGATGGGGATATGAAATGTTTTGATCCTTCTGTGTTGCAGGCATCAACGCCACATGAAGAAGACGGTTTCGATGATATTTTTTTGCGGCCTTCCACGGCGACTCAACCATCCAACTCAACCTCGTGCTTGTCCCCAGCAAGATTGATGAAAGCAGGACATCAACGCTCCTCAGCAAAATTTCCGGAAACCCAGTCACCATTATCCGATACCCGTTCCGATTCTCCTGAAGATTCGACCCATAGCTCGTCCGCTGATTCGCCTCTCTCACATTTGCGGAACGGCTCTCTGACGTCTAACACTTCTGCTGTTTTTAGCCAGAGTAGCAGAGCAGGGGATCGGTTTTCTACCCCAGCATGGCCGAGCTTGGTCGACCTCACCGTGGGAGACTCGCCTTTGTTTGGGCAAACTAATGACATACCACCCTTTAATGGCGATTACCCATTGGATACCGACCTGGAAACGAGCAACAAGGCTATGAGTTCCGCATTCGATTTTGATAGTGCCGCTAGCAGCCCAAGCCCTCTCAAAGTGGAGATTGCCCCAGAAACCAATCACAAATCTCAGCAACCAAAGAACATGTTGCGGGGCCCATCAAATACAATAAATCAAGTTATAGAATCTAATTCACCGTCGACAGTAAGTTGAGCGATTTCTCCTTCCCTAATTTATCCAACACGCTGTTGACATTTTTCACTCCAGAATTTTCCTACCTCAGCGAGCCCTTTCTACTTCCGTGGATCATCGGATGCATCTAGGCCTTCAGCGTTCCGCAGCAAAAGTCAATCTAGTTCGAACCAGTGGGAGCGTCAGTCGCCAGGTTCAGAACTAGAAGAGACTTTCGGAAGTATCAATATGAACGGCACCGCCTCTCCTCTGAGCTCTACTCTCTCTCCAAGTCTAAATTTCGGAGTTAACCCACTCAACTTCGATCCGATGACACAATCTTCCGTATCCCAACTCCCCACTAATGGTGACACTTCCACATTCCGTCCGAATATGAGTCAGGAGAATTATCGTAAACCCCAGTTGGTAGTTCACCCAACGTCTCTGAAGTCGCGAGTGGAAACTCAAATTCCGATTAAGCTTACTTTGTGCCCTTTGCCTCCTGGTGTCAAAAACCTACGACTCCCAAGTCATGCCATCTCAAAGCCGAAATTCCTCGCCAAACCAGACACTGGCCCCTCACCAGAGATTCTTGAACTTCGTACGAACGTAGTTTGTACCAGTGCTATGCAGGATAAAAAGAAGCTAGAGCGAGCATTTGCGAGAGCGCGAGAGGAAGAACTTGAAGACTCTTCAGTGGAGTCAGACTCTAAGAAAGAGGGTCAACCTAAGGAGGAGACGCCATTAGAAGGCGGTGATGTCAAGATATGTTCTGGATGCGTCCAGCGAGAACGGAAGCGGGCATCACGCAAAAAGCAAAGGAAGCCGGAAGAAGACGAATTGTTCCAAAGGGACGAAGAGAAACGCGTCATTGTGTTCAACACAACGGAATTGAAGGACTGGGTGCAACCCACCGGAACAGTTACAGGGAGTACCGAGTCTCCATCTGCAGTTGCACCCCCTGGCGCGATGCAAGTCGAGCTGCCTATGCGCATTGCCTGTTATTGTCGACACCAGAATGAGAAACTCGGGTTCCAGTACGTATTATTTACCCACAGTTTCCTAGCCATTGCTAATTAATGAATTACAGGGTTATTTTTACAATCAAAGATCACCTAGGCAACACGGTTTCTCAAACGATAACGAATTCTATCATGATTACCGACGACCATAAAACCCACGCTCCCGCAAATTCCATTCCGCAAAATTCTACCCTGCCTGCGGGACATCAACTTCCTGGTGCTGGGGTGTTCCCTGCCAGCGCTAACCCGAGCATGGCCGCCTCGTTGGTAGCTCAACCTCCTTTCCGTCTATCTCACTCCTCGACGGATTTGCAAGCACTACGAAAGAACCAATTCGCCTTTTCTCGGGAAACGTCGAGCACACTTAAAAATACGCAAGCGCACCCTCCTGCTGTGGTTCCGCCTCGAAACCTTTCCAGACAAGCTTCGCCAACTGAGTTTCAAGGACCCTCTAGCAAGCGACGTAAACAGAGTGGCTCTGGTAAACTTCCTGTGGGGCTGACAATGACAAAAGTGGAGAATTCTCGCAATGCAGCCGCTACAACAAACGCTACTGTACCTAAGCAAAGTTCTCAAACGTCCAGAAAGCAACAATTTAATGGACAAGCCGAGAGATCATTTGCTATACCGACGTCGATGACTCCTCAATTTGGAAACGGTCCACCCACGCCAAACAACAACGATATGGCCTTCTTCAGCCCCACCGATCGACCTAGGTCATCTGATCTTCCCCAGAATCAGTTGATATCTGCTCCAAATTCTGCCCAGACAAGTCGTCCTGGAAGCCCAGGTCTTGGTAACCACTTCCAGGGACCTTCGAATCCACCTGGCTCTCTTGTATCGAGCCAAATGTGGGGCATTTCTCCACCTAATCCGCCAAACCGACTACCCACTATGATCCACAAGCTCGTCCCGTCTGAAGGCTCAACCACCGGCGGAAGTGAGGTAACTCTGCTCGGTAGTGGGTTTTATCCTGGAATGGAAGTTGTATTTGGCGATACGCTGGCAACGACGACAACATTTTGGGGAGATAAGTGTTTGAATTGTCTTACTCCTCCTGCGTTACAACCTGGCACGGTTCCCGTTGTATTCAAACACGAGCACCCGACTTTTGGACAGTTCCAAGCATCTACGCAGCCTATGATTCCAAAGCAACCAATATTTTTCCGCTATGTGGATGATCGAGAACTCCAAATGTACCGCGTTGCACTTGGCATCCTAGGCCAAAAACTGAGAAACCCCGCGGACGCTTTTCAGACCGCTCAGCAAATCATGGGCGGAGGATCAAGTAATATGTGGAACTTGCAGGGTAACTTCCAAGGCAATGGGCAGCAAGGTCATGGAAATCAGAATTCACAGGCAAACATAAATGACTTAGATGCGAAGATGCTTGTCTATCTCGAATTCATGGATTTGGATGACAGTCCCAGATCACCGCGCTTTAATCGCCGTTCTCCTTCAGGACAAACCCTTCTTCACTACGCTGCTTCGCTTGGATTAATTAGATTCGTTGCTGGACTGCTTGCCAGGGGTGCGAACCCGAATGTACAAGATAATAATGGCAACTCGCCGCTTCATCTGGCGGCTTTGAGTGGCCATATTCACATTGTCCATCGCCTACGTTTGGCTGATGCTAACGTGGCTGCTACTAATTTGCGTGACTTTACTCCGGCTGATCTTGCAACCTCATTAGAAACACATCAAGCCGTCCTCGTACCTGCTCGACACTATCGATCGCGCAGTGTCGGTTCAACTCGGTCGTTGCGCCGCCGCCCAAGTTCTGCATCACTTGACATGTCCTGGGAAATTTGGTCCGGCGATTCGGAAAATATTGATGTGGATTCGTCGGATGTTTCATCGGATGGAAGTGATGAGTCCCAGCCGACAGGCGAAGCTTCTGATTCTCCTTTCTTCTATCCTGCATCCCGACGAACGAGTATACACCGAGACAGCATCGCTGGCTTCTACTTTTCACGTCCTCACGAGTCCAGTGCTCAACCTAGTCGTGTACAACCACCAAACGACGGAGAAACTGAGGGTGGAGATGAGAGTAATGTATCTTCTCCTGCAAGGCTCATCGCCTGGCGCAACCAGCTTGCCGCTCAAATCAATCAGTTCCAGCAAAGTGTCAATTGGGCTTTCCCCAACCTTCCAGCTTTGCCTCCAATGCCAACTCTTCCAGATTATCAAACGTACCCTATGATGCGGCGAATTACTTCACTCGTCCCACAGCGGCCAACCTCATCATGGCCCACCACTGTGGTAAAAGAGAGCTGGGACCGTTTGACTGGCAACTCTTCCCCTCCAGCCTATGAGGATTTATATCCAGTTGGTAAGACGGAGGAGGATTATGATCTCAAAAAATCATCAATGGTCCAGGCTGCAAGGGACGCAGCAGTTGATCAGCACTTCGAAATGATTTCAGAAGGCGAAGCGTCGTCTGCTAGCTCCATCTCAAGTCCCAGTGATATTGGAGATGTCAGAATAGGACGAACGAATATTCCTCATGAGCAACAGGAGCAGCTGCGGCAGGCTCATGCTCGCAAGATGAAGAGGATTCGCAGTGACCGGAACCTCTTTTTCATCTGGGTAAGTAGTACTCACTCTATTGACGCCGAAAAAACAATCCCTCCCTGCACCATACTAATATACCCTTTCGCATAGATTCCGCTTCTTATCGTCGTTGTTATTGCCATGCTACAGAACCTCGTACCTGATATTTGGCACGGTCTTTCTCGGGGTTATCAAATGTTCAAGGCGCGTCATCGGCCCCAAACTCAAGAAATCCGTATGGTTCCTGAATGATGGGGCACTGCCACAGTATCGATATACTTGGCATGTCCTGGCTCATGGTTTTGGAATATGTACCTTTCCTTCTGTTTTCCCCTTTTATTCATTGTTTGCAATAAATGGATACGGTCTCTGTTACCTGGAGTTTGATGCCTCGTTTGTCATCTTGGAAAACTCGACCATCGCTTGATTCACTCGCTATCTCCCTTTCTATCGGGCCCAGGCTCGATCAGCAAACGTCGATTATATCTTGATTTCTACCCCATTCTGTGGTATTTGTATATATACGAAGGTAAATATACGTAGGTAAATAGATCGATATTTAATTCCAAGTTTTACTTTGAATCGTTTTCCACAGTACGTACTACAGTCCATTTGTTCGAAAGACTTGTACATGGTTGTTTCGACGGAAGACCTGAAGACGTAGATGTACACCAGAGTGAAATATCATTATGAAGTGTATTCAAATTGATGAAAACAAAGTGTCTATAAGGGGCTGATGATTCAACAAGTCAAGTATCCTTTGAGTTAAAGCAGCGACGGATGTTGCCAAGATGAGCAATTTTGACCTCTGTACTCCGTACTTTCGCAGTTAAATGCAACCCCACGTTACTTCACTTTCCACGCTGAGATAGAAAGTGCAAGGCGGTCCATCCACCTGTTGAGAAATCCTAAGTGATGGCGACATACTATCCTCCGTGTCTTTAAAACTCGGCCTCATGGATGCCAACCCTCGCGCAAGCTCCAACGTGACCGGTTCGCTCTCATTTTCCCTACCCCGAAATTCAGCCAAACAAATTGACTGAAAACTACCTTCTAGTTGAATATACCGATCCTTCCGGGCTCTTCCCCTCGATTGAACCTCTTATTCTAGAGACTTTACCCCTCCGAAACCTTCACTGGAAGTCTCCCACCCGGCCTCTTCGTTCCATTGACTCCCTCCATGTCGACCTCATCCCTGTAAAGAGCACACACCAGGAGCATAGACGACCGAGTGATGGAGCGAGTGGTTCAGTTCCCCACCGAAGACATCAGATACCTGGCCTTCGCCAAACACCATACTTGAAAATATATATCTTATCTTGCGACGATAATGATATTTACAAGTCTACTACAAGGAAGGCGGTCCGGGAATGGATCAAGACACATGGCACACCCCCACAAAGTAGCAGCTCATCTGTTACACAGGATAATCACGATGCGTTTGAGTGGCTTATAATACATGTCGTTTCTGGCCACACGGAGGTGGCTGACAAATCTGCGGCGGGGTCAAAATGGCCCGGCAGAGGTTCTACTACGGTGCTGGAGAAAGTTAAAGCAGATTTTGGTGGATCATCAAAGTCGTCTATTGACCGTGTCGTACAATTACGCATCCCGAAGGCAGAATCGGATGAGCGACCTCCAGAGCTAGCCGACCAACTCGAGGACCTAGTTGCGAAATTGAAATCTTCGATCCTCACGTCTTTTGATCATCGCGTTAGTCAATATGAAGAAGATATTCGGCTCAAGGACTCACAAAGAAACCTTCCTGGATGGAATTTTTGCACGTTCTTTATTTTGAAAGAGGGGCTTGCGCGCGGATTTGAACATGTTGGTTTGTATGCAGATGCGCTGGTTGGATACGATGAGCTTGCAGTTGGATTGGATGCGGCTCTTCGTGACCAGTCTGTTGCTAAGGGTGACCAACATGGCGGGACATTTCTCAGTTGCACCAAGGATGTGAGGGCGAAGGCTGAAAAGGCTCTAGGTTTGGTACCCAGAGAGGCCGATAATGATGTTAGTAAAAATACCGACGATTCGTACGAAGATGAAAGCGAGGGAAGCGATGGAAATGATTATTCTACCGTCATTGCCGTGGGCGAAGATCTCTTTCCTCTTGATTCACACAAAAAACCGTACCGTGAAATGATCCTTGCCAATAATATTTCAGTCTTCGATTTTCGGGCATACATTTTTTCTCGACAGATGATGTTGCTATTAAAAGCTGCTAGAGCTCCTTCATTACGGGATCAAACTAACGAAAAATCAGCCAAAGAAGTTGAGGATTTAACACTTCTTGCAGAAATATGTGATCGGGCAAGCGAGTTTATTAGTGTTGGGTCGCGAACCTTGCGACACGATCTGTATGCTGGCCTCGACGAGCTAGAACATGATCGCGATGAATCCAGTGTAACGGAGGTTGTCAACAACATAGTGTATTCGTGGACATATTCCGCAATTTCACAGGTACTAATCCAAACCGCCACGGATTCCCTCGATGTCCCAAAGGCTTCCCTTCGAAATACACGGGATCTGGTGAATGCGTCCGTGCTGGCAAATTTTGTTGCGGAGACACGACCGGGCGTCCCGAAGCGGTCGAGCTCACTGACTGCCAATACTCTGATTAGCAGTCGACCTACTAGCCTGGACATCGTGTCTCCGGGATTGTATAGCGGAGCGCAGCCTAGAGCCCCGCTGGCTTCCTTAAGGTCGAGTGTTTCAGCCCAACTGAGGACCGGACAATCTGAGCTTGCATCTTCCCGTGGTGACTTATTCCTTTACGCTCGCCGAACCTTGGAAAATATTGGACAACGGTGTGGTTGGTCGAAGAAGTGGCGGGACCTAGGATTACTCTTCGATGCGCAGAACGAAGCTGCAACGGGATTGAAGGACGTACCTCTAGATGGGGACGGAGAAACACAAGAATTTACGACTGTGGACCAGGAAGTCACGCCGGTGCTAGGAGGGATTGAAAATCCGAAACTGATGAGCTCTTGCAGGTCAGAAAAACAATATAACTCTTTGTATGAAGGATTAACCGATCAGATATTTCGCCATTACGTCGCAGCAAATAGAACACGATCTGCTGAGATGGCAATGGCCGATATTGCAGTTCTGAGATACCGCGCAGGCGACTATGGTACCGCAGCCTCGTACTTCCATCAAATGGCTCCGTTCTATGCCAGCTGCCATTGGGGGGTTCTGGAAGGGGTAATGCTTGAACTGTACGGACGATGTCTAAAGCATCTGGGCCGAAAAGATGACTACGTCCGGGTCCTTCTTAAGCTACTTGGAAACTATGCCGGGGTCGCACAGTCAGGGCAACAGGCAGGGTCTTTTCGAAGCAAGAGAATGAGCTCTGCAGCACCATCATCGTTTCCCCCCGTTGCCCGCACATTGGTTTCCAACTACGTCAATGATCTATTTGAGACATCACAGGTCCTTTCCACCGACTTTTCTGTGCCACTCACTGAATTTTTCAGCGGCATACATATCAGCTCGACCATCCATCATTTCGAGGATAAGGATGGGATTCTTGTTGAGCTTTCCCTAAGATTTCTTCTTGGAAATAGTATTGAAGTCGATAGCGTAAAGATGCGACTTGTTAACTCCACGGGTGTTCATAGCAGCGAAATCTGGTTAGAAAATTTGGATTTGGTCGTCGTAAAGTCGACTGTATCGAAAATCCCCCTCCACGCTTTCGTGAGTTCCTGATCATGTTCTTTCTGCATTTATCCGTGTATTTATCTAACTTGAAAAAAAAAAATACGCTTCAGGTTTCAGTACATGGAAAATATATGGTGGATTGCATTGAGGTGCGAGTCAGAAATATTACGTTTGTCCAACAATATGGATTACCATCGTCATTCCCTGCAGGGTTACAGCAACCTAACGCGGATGATTCCGACGACGAAGCTGAGCGCCCATTTGTTTTCTGTTACCCTCCTGCCAGGGGACTTCAAGCAGAAGTTTCGCCTCCGTATCGCATTAACCTGAGTGAGCTACGAACAATAGAAATCGGACTAAAAAGTGGCTGGAACGATATACTCAAGGGCACTCTACGAGTAAAACCCGCGACTGCTGGGCTCAGGCTCCGCATTACAGAAGTCAGCATTGTAGATGGCGACTTAAAGTTGGCAGGGAATGCAGAATCCGGCCAGATTGATTTCACAGGCTTTGGACCAAATTCATCCGCCAGATTGAGTATTCCGTACACCATTGAGGATGATCAAACGACGTTGTCTGCACGTTTGGAGGTGGTTTATGAGACGGCTGATTGCCAATTCTCTTACTTCTCTGCAACCTCGATAATCTCGACACTGCCAGTGAGCGTCAATGTTCAGGATATATTCAAAGACGACTCGCTAATATCAAGATTCACGATCAGCCCGGCCGTGGCCACACCCCTCCGGATACTTAACTGCAAGATCCCCAGCTCAGAGGTATACGAGGTCCAACCCAGTATTCATCGTGGGCAAGTCCTTGATTGTTTCCCTCGACAGTCGGCATCGGTACTTTACAAAATTACTCCCCGCGGAGAGAAAGCACTGGAAGCAGATGCTTCAAAACAGTCTCTTGCACTGACGATTGATTTTACCTGTCTTGACGAGGAGTGCCTAAGTGTCATTGAAAATCGATTTGTACAGGATATTGGCGCAAGTAAATTTGCGCAACTAGCTCGGCTCCTGACACCTCATCTTCTTGAAGCATTCCGCTCAGAATGGACTGCGAATGACATGGAAATAATTAGTCTCATCAGGGAGATCGATATATTGTCATATGAGCGTGTCCAGTGGGAAACCGTGGCCAATTCATTGGGCGGGAAGCTCGGAAAGGAAGTTGTCTCGTGGCTCAAGGAATGGCACACGGTAAGTTTTAACAACAGGCCAAAACAAGGGTTTCCCGATATCACGAAAGTAGCCCGCGTGGTGACGCGCATTTGCTAATAAAGGAACCAACCAATCCAGCAACATACCACCCTATCACTCCCGAACGACTCCGACATGACCACCATCCCCAACCGCCAGATAATTATCCCTGTCGACGTCCCCAATGTCCAAATCGTTCACACGGCAAACCTCACCATCCCCAAACCAGACGACCTCATCCACGCAACGGTCGGGGAGATGATCCCCGCAACGCTAACCATACGCCATACCCGCCGCTGGTGCCCCGTACAGGCCCGGGAGCCAGAAGCGAGCCTCGAATTCTCTTACGAGATCCTTGTGAACCCGGACGTGTGGCTCGTGGGCGGGCGGCGACGGGGCAATTTCACCGCTAAGGAAGGCGAGACGCGGTCCTTCACCGTCATGCTCCTCCCGCAGCGGCCGGGCCACCTATTACTGCCCGGGCTGGACATTAAGACGTATGTCACGCAGGCGTCGGCGGCCGATCCGGAATTGCCCTCGAGCGTTGTGCAGCGGAGGGCAGTTCCTTGCGAGGTTGATTATCTGAATCATGCCGAGACAGTGCTTGTGTCGCCGAATTTGCGGAAGACCACGGTTAACCTGGACGTTTCTGCTGGTGGTGGTGGTGGTGGTGGTGGTGGTGGTGGCGGCAGCGGCGGCGGAGGTTGTTGGCTGGTCGGGTCTGAACGGAGGGTTGGAGTCATTGGTTGAATTAGGAATTTTTATATCCTTCAACGGTGTTTTACACCACGCAATGTAGAGCATCTATTCATTTATTCATCTCCCTCTTTTATCGTTGTATCTCGTTTCGTATTCTCGCTGTTAAATTATACACCGATCTAGAGGAAAAAAAAAAAAAAAAAAACCCGCGCCTCAACTGGCCGGCGACATGTGGCTTTCCTTGTTTATCCTTTCTTGATAACCACAACCCCACATGGAGGTTGGCGCTGAAACGATTGATTGATTGAATTAATTATAATGTCCATAGTTGCAACTAAATATGTAACTCCGTAACTTGTGTAATAAGAATTTAGCCAATCTCAGACCGACCCAGAAGTAAGCATTGAACAAAGCTTCCTCAATGCTGGCCGATGAATGGCATGATACTTACTTACAGTACGGAGTACACAATGAATCCATTGATGTTTTCTACTTTGCCGGGTGCGTTTCGCTGGGGACGGCGGAGAACGGGTAACAGAACCGTATCGTCACGGTATGTCATGTAATATTACACCCTGTTGTCTGAGGGTATATTACACATATCCATCAGTACGTTGCTTCAATCTGTAAACTATCAAATGTCAAATGCTCCTTCGACTCCATATGTTATCCCGACCAGTGAGTGATAATCCCAAGCTGGGCCCGGGCGAGGTTGCAGACGGGTCAGCAGTGGATTCCTCGACACAGTCAATCGAGGGAATCATTGATGCATGTGGGACCAAGGTCTACGGAGTCTACTCCGTAGTTAGGTATGCATGGATGCAGCCCGGCCCGTCCCTGCTGGCTCTATATCTGACCCGGGACGGTTTGTACTCCGTAGACTCGTCCATCCATCTCCAGAGATGCAAGCAAAAGCAAAACCTTTGGCTCTCGAGTGAGTGAGATCTGAGACCTGAGATCTGAGCTTGCTGGCTGCATGCAGTTCCCCCTTCACCGATCGACATCTAGACATACGCGGCGTAAGTATTATTGTTGGTCGGCCTCGTCCCGTGTGCAGCTGTGGGATTCTTCCCTCGCGGCCCGAATTTCAATTTTCATCCATTTGACTCGAGCTTGAGCCCTTAAGCTGGCCCAACGAGAGTGGATTGATATTCAGAGCGCATCCCAATCATCATCATCATCATCATCATCATTATTCTTATTATTATTATAACGAGGCTACTTTATTTTCTCCCTCTCTTTCAATCTGGTGATGGGATATGAAGAAATCGCAATTCAGCGAACCTCGTGCGGTATCTCCCAGGTACACACTGTATGTACTGTACAGTACATGTGTACAGTGCAGCAAATCAATCGCACACTCACCACACCGTGGCCTGATCCTGGATGGGGACGGGGAGCTCTGTACTGAAAGATGAATACGTCAATACCAATAAATACGGAATACGTAAAGGGACGATACACGCGGAACCAGCGCCAACAAAAGCTTCAACGAAAGCTTCAAAGCCAGCCAATCGCATCGCCAATTGCATCCCCGGAGCCGAGAGATGTGTTGGCGGATAGTTTGTCATGGCGGGAGGGGGGGGGGGAGGGGGTGAGGGGGTGAGGGGTGGAAAGGACCCAAATGCACGACATCGGCGCTATGACAATTCCAAGTTCGTCTGCACTTCCTTCCACCTTCCTTGTTGTATGAAACATCTTTACAACCAAGGCAAAATAAAAAGCGGGAAAAAAATACAAAAACAAATTTAAAAAAAAAAAGTCCGTAGTATGTCTAGGAACATCGAACCCTCTCTCGTGAATTCCCATGTACAGTACAGTACAGTACAGTACATCCCCCGGCTCACCGCCTTTTGTCCCAGCCAATCACAGAGCTGCCCGGTCCTCGCCAAGGGGCGGAAGGTTGGGTGGAATCAGGTACGGAAATTACGTTTCGAAGCCTGGGTTACGTCCGGTATATTTTGGTAACCAATGTGTAACATGTTGTGACAACGACTCACCGGAAGCTGCTGATTAGCTGGGCGGCCAGGCTGGGAGACTTTGTCGAAGTCATCATCATGCTCGGCAACGGCAACATGTGAAGATATGATCTGTGGTTGTTTTCCTCTTAAATCGTCGCGGTATCTCAGCATCAGAACGAAACAGAGAAGAATTCAGAAAGGAAAAGAAAGGAAAAGAAATATAAGAACCCCACGACCACTACGGAGTACCAGAAGAACAAAACCAGGTCATCATCCCCCAAGCGGTTGGAGTGGACTTTCTTCTGCTTTCCCGTAGTTCAATGTTTCTGTTGGGGGGAAATACGGCGTTTTGTTGAGGAAAAGAAAAACCAAACTTACCAGGCCCGAAAGGTGTCCGTACCTGTTAAAAAACAGCTGTAAACAACTCAAGCTTCAGATGTCATCATGTTAAGAGAAAGAGAGCTATAACTAATTAGCCTTCTGTGAGATGACAAAAAAAAAGGAATTCAACGAGCAAAGCAGAAAGCAAAGATATAAAATAGAGGAAAAAAAATAATTAAAATTAAAAAAAAAAAAGAAAAAAAAGGAGGCATCATCGAATTAGTCGCCTTGTCTCTTTTTCCCTCTCATTTATTCCTGTTCTTCTTCCCTCTTTTTCCTTTCTTTTTTTCCCTCCTTCAAATCATTCATTCATCCAATTCACCCTCCGTCCTCCTGCGGTTGCACAAGAATTCCCTCGAGAGTCAGCCAACCGAGCCAGCCTCGATTTCAAGTGGTGAGTCCTGGTCATTCACTCACTCAGTCAGTCCATCCCATTGATTGATTGATTGATTGTCTTGCCCCTACGTCTGCCCAATTGCCTGCCAGAAAACGCTGTCTCAATTCCCATCCTGACTAGAGTGGTGCAGGAAGATTCAGATCACGCCGTCCAACAAAGAGCTGCCTCATCCTTGCCTTTTCTCTTCCCTGAGATAACATAATATATATATATATATATATCTTACATCTTATCATTATCCCATATCTCGTTCCTCGCCAAGCCAGCAATAGAGGAATTCGGCCACGATGACCTCCACCGCCCTCCCCAAGCGCAGGGCGCTGAACCGGAATTCGCCCACAGATTACTCCACAGAGAGCTCCGCATGTGTCTCCCCAACCGACAGCTTGCGGCCGTCCCCTTCGTCCACGTCCCTTTCGTCAATAGCTTCGGATGCGCAGCAAGAACCCCTAAAATTAGTCGACACTTACGGGACTCCCTTCGAGATCCCAGACTTCACCATCAAGCAGATCAGAGACGCCATCCCGGCCCATTGCTTCGAGAGAAGTGCCCTTCGCAGTCTGTCATACGTCGCTCGAGATATCTCTTGCCTGGCCGGCACCTTCTACCTCTTCCACAACTATGTCACGCCCGAATACATACCGTCCACCCCGGTCCGTGCTGGGCTATGGGGTCTCTATGCCTTCCTCCAGGGGCTCTTTGGGACCGGTCTATGGATCATGGCCCATGAGTGCGGACACCAGGCCTTCTCTCCGTACAGACTGCTGAACGACACGGTGGGCTGGTTCTGTCACTCCGCGCTGCTGGTGCCGTACTTCTCCTGGAAAATCTCGCACAGCAAACACCACAAGGCCACCGGCAACATGGAGCGGGACATGGTTTTCGTTCCCAAGACACGGGAGGTCTTCGCCTCGCGCTTCGGCTATATCGCGCACGAGCTGCACGAGTTGATGGAGGAGACGCCCATCCAGACCGCAGTCCATATGATCCTGCAGCAGCTGTTCGGCTGGCCCATGTACCTGATCTCCAACGTCACCGGCCACAACTGCCACCAGCGCCAGCCGGAGGGCCGTGGGAAGGGCAAGGAGAACGGTATATTCGGCGGTGTCAACCATTTCAACCCGTCCAGCCCGCTGTACGAGGCCAAGCACGCCCCGCTCATCCTCCTCAGCGACCTTGGCTTGATGCTCACCGGCTCCGCCCTGTTCTGGGTAGGTAAGAACTTCGGCTGGGCGAACCTTGCCGTGTGGTATTTCTTGCCATACCTGTGGGTCAACCACTGGTTAGGTACGTCGAACAGTCACCTCGAGCGCCGCAGGCCCTCCTCACCATTCCCCTCTTTATTCTATTTCCTTCTTCCCTCATCAGAAGCCAATGAAACTAAGAACAAGCCCATCTAGTCGCCATCACCTACCTCCAACACACCGACCCCACCCTCCCACACTACTCCCCCAAAGCCTGGACTTTCACCCGCGGCGCCGCCGCCACCATCGACCGCGAATTCGGCTTCATCGGCCGCCAGCTCTTCCACGGCATCATCGAAACCCACGTCCTGCACCACTACGTCAGCACCATCCCCTTCTACCACGCCGATGAGGCCAGCGAGGCCATCAAGCCCATCATGGGCAAACATTACCGCTCAGACACCGAGCTCGGCAGCCTTGGCTTCCTCCGCTCGCTGTGGAGAAGCGCCAGGACCTGCCAGTGGGTGGAGCCATGCGAGGGAGCCAAGGGCGAAGGAGAGCATGTCTATTTCTTCCGGAATCGGAATAACATTGGCGTCAAGCCTGCTGTGATGACATCGCCGTCGTCCTCGTAGAGCTGGTTCTTGTCTCATTTTTCCGCTTGGTTTATGGTCTTTTTTCTTGTGTTTTGTGTTTCTTCACCGTTTCATCGCGTCATTCTTTGTGTTTTTTTTCCTCTCCCCCTTCTTTCTTTTCCTTCCTCGTTTCCCCCCCTTATTTTCGGATAATGAAAACATAGTATAGAAAGAGAGAATGAAGAGAACTGAAGATCGAGTGGCACCATTATATATATATAAATATATATCGAACGCATACATAAAAAAAAAAAAACAAGGATGCCAGTATCATACGTCATAAATGCTCGTCGCTCATCACTTGCTCATATCATATCTTTCTCGTCGCTGATGGATAATCTTTCATGCTGTGCTTTCATTCTGTCTTCCGTGCATTGCCCTCCCAGCGTCCCCGCCCCGGATAACCTCCATCTGACTTCCCGGGGCGACATGACATGAGAAGAGACGAGACGCGACGAGACCATAAAATGCGGAGAAGGCATGTGGGTCTCTCTCTTGCACAAGCTTGTCCTGTCGCTGATGGGTATATAGATTTTTATATAGATTGATATATTGTGTTTTTCATTCGATTCATCAAAGCAGGCAGTGGCAATAAGATCTTTTCTTTTTTCTTTTTCTTTCTTTCTTTCTTTTTTGTTTTTCAGTTTTTCTTTTCTGGCTGTTTCTTGTCATCTCGTCGAATTTCTGGCAACGAGAGCGGGAGAGAGAGAGAGAGAGAGAGAGAGAAATAAGAGATAGAAATATACAACTCGAGTATAATAAAATAATACATACCGATAGACATCCATACATACCTGGTAGTAAAAGATCACAACCCATAACTCTCATCCTCGTCGGGCAAGAGTCATAGCAATAATGATAAAATACCCATCCCTCATCCTCATCCTCATCCTCATGCGACCGCCCGCAGCGCTGAGACGGCTCGCGCATCTGCCATCCTTTCACCCCAGCCTCAGACAGTCAGGGCTTGTCGCCAGTTTCAATAGCTCGCTAGCCCTCTCTCTCTCCCAAGCACGCGAAAGGCGAAGCAAGAGAAGGGAGGTGGGAATGATAAGCAACACAGAAGAGGAAAAGGATGAATGGAAAGAGAGGGGCCGAAGGGAGGCAAGACTGAGGAGTATAAATAGGAAGTCAGTCCCTGGCACCCTGGCAGCCTGGCAGCCCACACGCCAGCTCCAACGACCTCGTAACTTTTGGGGCTTGGGAGCTTCGGTTCGGGCTTTTCCTGTGGGGCCTCCTCCTCCTCCTCCATGGATAGAACGGCTAAATATCTAATCTGTAAATAACTAGTGGATATTATATATAGCAACAGCAGCAAGGAAGCCGAAAAAATAAAGAAAGTGCGCCGTTTCGTGTCCCCTTTCTTTTCTTTTCTTTTTCGTCCCCGCTGTTTTCCTTTTCCCCTTCGCACTTCTCAATCTGCGTCGCGCTTCCGTATCCTTGGATGGTTCTTTGATATCGCCTTTTTGGTGCGGCGACTTGGTTGTTTTCCCCGCGCATCCCGCAGCCCGCATCCGGTGTAACTAACTAAATATTAATACCCGCGGGTTAGGCACCCAAGCCCCAAACAATGCAACAAACAAGCTTTGAACCCGGCCTCAATTCTCATGCCGATTCATTTCTTTCTTTTTCTTTTCTTTACAGTTTATTTTTTGGTTTATTGGACAATTATATGGAATTATTTGTTTTGGTGTTATCTATAAAATGGGGAAGCAATACGAGGGAAGGAGGAAGGGGCGGGCGGGGGAGAACTCCAAGCTATTATTATCTATTTGACGATCCTCTACTAGAAGAAAGCACTCTATTTCTCTTTTCACATGAGTGATGGTGTTTTTTTTTTCGAATTGTACTGCAAGCTCTCGGCTGCGTGTTGAACCTTGAACGAGTTGCGAGAGCGAAATGGGGGTCCTCCATAGCTTTGGCAATCGAATCTAATTTACCCCGAGCAGCGACGTTTTGGCTGTCCACCCATGTTTGTCCTGGAAATGACGTCGACTGCAGCGAGTAAAATGAGCTTGAACTCCGACCTCTCACCCAAGTCCATCTACGTGATGAAGCGCTGTCCGCCCACAGTTGTCAAAAGCAGATACGTCAACCGGGGAGTCGAGAGGACAGAAGATTGCGATATTTCTTATTCATGGCTGCTAGATGACCCCGCTACGTTCCCTGATGAGAGGCTCATGCCAGCATCCAAAAGGCAAGTATTACCATTTCTCCCCAGAACCTTTCGCATATGACGGCATAGTGTAGCGATGCCATACCACAATTATTGCACAATGCCGAAGAGTCGACGTCAGACTCGATCAGATGTTTAACCATTTCATGCAAGCCCTGAGAGGCAGTTTTGGGCAAGGCCGGCTGCCCTCCTTTGTAGATAAATCGATTCCGAAACTGGTCAGCAGCTTGATTAATTAGACATCATACCTAGCGTATTGGTAAGTCTCTTAAATACCGATATGAAGCCCGCTCGACTTGTTTTTTGTCATTGAATTCACATCGGCTCCGGCATCGAGCGGGAGGCGAGCTGCTGTCAGGTGGCTTTGTTGAGCTACACCATGTAGCTTGAAAACGGATCTTATTGATCTTTTGCGATTCTTGGCCTGCAAAAGGGATCCATCCAAACAAACATCTGACTCCAGCAGAGTAGCTGGTGTTGCATTTGGATAAGTCCTAAAACCCCTTATGTACACACTTTTTCTGTTCCTCGAAGAAAACGGTGTGCGAGACATGTAATCCGATGAGGACTGTAAGTCAAACTCCCCATAAGCATCTGTAAGGGCTTTTACCCTTGCCTGTCCTTCGCGACCGTTTATATACTGTCAAGTTTGAATATGTAGGGCGTATTTCTTCCACGTTTCGAGTTCTTTCATCGAGAATAATGCCCGAGTGTTTAAATAGGTTTCCATTGGTTTTCCTGACGTTGCAACATCAATTTTCCAATGGTGATATATCTTGTCTCTTATTCAGCTATCTGCCTCATTTTCCTGTCCCGGTAACACAAAAATTGAACAGCTAGTCGCTGGCAAGTACTTGGCGCTTTCTAGGAAGCATTTTCCTGAGTATGTCCCTCCCACTCTTAAGGTGCCTCTAAGAACGCTTCGTCGCCTAGCATTTCGAAAGTTTGAGTCATCATTTCTGCCCGAGTGTCGCCTCTGATCTCACGAAATACAAGCAGGAGGCTCGCAAACCCATATTCCTTCTAGCCGTAAACTAGTAGCGATCTCGACGGAGGCGTTAGTAAGCACAGTCGCCTACAGGTTTGGCCAGCAGACATCCCGACTGTTATACCGATCTTTAGTTAATAAGTTGAAAAATGCTAACGTTCAGTCATCGTTAATCGGACTGATACCCCGTATCCCTCCCGGGTGTATTTCGAACCCAACTTTGTTAAAGGTGGGGTCATATTCAACCATCTCTCTGCTTTCGGTTGGTCCACTTTCATAACAGCCCAGAGTATGGTTCGGGTCACCAGAAGTCCATGGCGAGAACACCACTTGAATTGTCCGCTGTTTCCGATATGATGAAATGGTGGTAGACAGAGGGTCATCAATCATCCCAGTCGTAGAGTTTGCAGGGTTGAACTTTTGTTTATTGGGGGTCTCCTCTTTCCGGGGTCTTCTATTTTCAGATTCCATATGCGCCGAAGTTGGATTTTTTTGATTTTGTTCTTGAGTTAAGGGGGTGCACAATTGAGCCTCAGTAGGGCTTCTAGAACCAGGTCCATCAAAAACAACAGGAGGTAAGTTGTTCGAATTCGACTCTGTATGGATATCTTTTGTACGTTGGTTGGCAATTCGAACGTTCTCCATCTTGAGGACAATACGACAAGCAATTTGGTTTGTCCAAACAATGCCAAGGGCGGGCGTTTTCCACTCCGACTGGGAATCTGTATACATAGCCTCTAGCGTAGATGCATGCGAATCACCCCAGCCAGTGAAAAAGGGTCGTTGGTAGTCAACTTTCAGCAGTGTACCAAGATCAAGAACACTTAAAGAAAATTCATCTTCTTCCGCCTCGGTCATAGACGATGGCATAGGAGAAGAGGCTAATCCTAGTTGATGAGAAGGCGACGACTTAAGATCTTCAGAATCATCTGCCAACTGCTCGTCGGGATGAGAAGATGGTGGCTGGGATTGATGCTGAAAAGGGGATTCATCCAAGGAACTGCTTGTGGGAGGGTCAGGTTCGTCTACCCATAGAACATCATCCATCTGGATCCTATCTGATACTTGGTTTGCGACGACAATTGCGATATTCTGTTTGGCGGCTAGGTTCCTAAGGAATTGGCCAAGCTTTTTAAGTTGCCATGCCCGAGCCAGTAAACCAGCAACATTATCCAAATCACTCTCAGCACGGTAGTTAGCCGTTATGGAATCGATAACGACAAGGCCAATATTGTAACGGGAAACTGCCACTGGAATTTGATAGTTCAGTATGTGATCCTGGGACTCGAGATCGATGGTAGTTATGGACAATATATTTTCCAAGGACGGGCGAGGAGATCCCTCGGGTAGTGTAGAAATTACAGGATGTTCCTCGAGAAGCTGGGACAGCCTGTTTGTAGGTAGATTTGACTCCGTAGACAAGTAGAGAGCCTTTTGAGATGTGCCATAAGGGGGAGGTAGCTGAACGGAAAGCAATAGATGCAGAAGGAATTGGGTTTTACCGCATCCGCTGCAAGATTTACGGAATGTAAGTAAGTATCCGTTAAGCAATGTGATGGTGAATGTGACTGTCTTACCTCTCTCCTGCCAGCTCCGTTACATATCCCGTGGATATGCCACCTGCCAGGACCCGATCTAAAACAGGGTCCAATGTGCTTACAAATGAAAGCTCAGGAACTCTATGGCCTAGTTTCACAATTGGATCCCCATGGCCCTGGACTGTATACCGCTCATTATCGTCGCGGCTTGCTGGCGCCACGTCTATGGACTCCCCCTGATATCTACCCAGACCCAGATCTCGATGCAAAGCGTCGATCACATTCTCGGCCAGGGCACGCACATCTGTCACGGCGACTTTGGCCTGCTTGGCAATTTCCAGAGGGTCAAACAACACCAGGTCCTTCACCGCAATGTTTGCCCTTTCTAAGGATGGTAATATATGAGCATAGGACTTTGTCGGGAAGTCGGGGATTGTGGAGAGTATATCCATCAGTTGATCGCGTGGTGGGCAGCTGAGGTGAGGATCGCACCGGCGCAAGTCGGGCCACTCATCACCCAAGATATGGTGTAAGATTGCCGGCCCTTGAATCCTGGTAGACGGTAGATCGTCGGGAAAGTAATTGCAAGATCATATTGGCGCCATAACTACCTCAGGACGCTGGGGATTAGTTAGTGGCTTCTGGAGCTGAGGTCGCGTGGAAAGAGGATTATTTGACTGCAAACAAGCTTTTTTAGTTGACTAGTGCTGAGGCAGGCAGGGATACTCGCATCGAGGGTCAAATATCCAGAAAGGTCAAACCGCGCCATTCCAATCGACATTCCTCGAGATCTCAATGACATCAATGATCGAGATTTCGCGGACAAGTAATTAACTAACTTAGTCAGCAGCCACCTTCCGCATTTTATATTGCTGAGCTGATACGATGTACGAGGAGGAGAACCTCAGGCATTCACCTTTGAAGGTTCACGCAATCAAGCAATCCAAGACAGCAAGTCAGCCTGCTTCTCTCCAGAACGAAATGGACATGCCAGGTGATATCCAAGCGAAACCCTCTTTCCAATCGTTGGCAACTTTATCAGATGATCAGATAAGACAACTTCGGACGGTAGTTGGAAATTTGACGCTTTAGACTCGTTGATCTGCCGAATTGCAAGCCGATAGCTGTACCGGTTTCGTGCTTTGTGGCTGGCGGCCAAACCTGCATTGCGGGGTTGTTCCTTTGTCTTCGGCGAAGGAAGCCGTCGTTGGTGCTATTATTTATATGTCCCCAGTCCCCCCCTTTTTTCTCTGTCCGCTAAGCACTCCAAGTAGAGCAAGTTAGTCTCTTCAATTATTTTCCTTGTCAAGGATCATTCCCAGTCGATACCTATATTGACTTTCTACTCTTCATTATCAAGATGTCTTTTCCCCACCCACTTGAGCAGCTGGGGGCGACTGAGATCCGCTCTGCTCGAGATGTCATTGCCCAGGCTCATCCAGGTGTTCTGCTCCGGTTTCGTTCGATATTCCTGGAAGAGCCGGCCAAAGCTATTTTGACAAGCTTCCTGGCAGCAGAACATGGAGGGGTTCTTTCGGCTTCCACGACTCGGCCACCACGATTGGCCAGTGTACATTACGATACCATCCAGGCGGACAAGAAGCATGACTATTTTGAATCGGTCGTGGACTTGGGTCTAAGGAAAGAAATCTCTCGTCGGACCTTTGATTGTTCGAAGCAGCCTTCAATTACATTGTAACGTTCATCCTTAATTTAAACGATCTCTATTTCTTTCCGCAATAGCAATGATCACTGTTAACGCGATTTAGGGATGAATTCGGCTCGTTTAATGAGGCATGCATGGAATCTCCATTGTTCCAGGAAGCGATATCTAAGTTTACCTTGCCAGAGGGATTCGTCCTTGAGATTGACCCGTGGCCATATGGCGGGCTCGACGATGGCGAGCCTAACATTCGTTACATGCAAGGGCTTTGTTTCGCCAAGGACACGCGAAACGGAAATCCAAACTCCAATCACTACAGTTACCCAATCCCCCTTATTCCAGTAATGGATTTCCGCAAGCGAGAAATCATTAGAGTTGACAAGCTCGCGACTGGAGGAAGGGCTGATGGCCTTGCCTATGATACTGCCTCCCAAAACATATTGGACCATACGTGTCCCTCTGAATATGTTCCTGAACTTTTGGATATAAAACTGCGAACGGATGTTAGACCACTTAATGTGCTCCAGCCCGAAGGGCCGTCCTTCCAAGTGACCAACGAAAGTCTGGTTGAATGGCAGAAATGGAGATTCCGTGTTGGGTTCAACCCCCGGGAAGGTGCAACCATTCACGATATCCATTATGATGGGCGTAGTATTATATACCGCCTAAGCATGTCTGAAATGACGGTTCCATATGCGGATCCTCGACCTCCCTTTCATCGAAAGCAAGCTTTTGATTTTGGTGATGGAGGCGCTGGCCGATCCGCCAACAATCTGGCTTTGGGCTGCGACTGTCTAGGCGTTATTAAGTACCTAGACAGTTTTAACATCGACGCGTCAGGCCAGCCGTCCGTGGCTAAGAATGTGGTCTGTGTCCATGAGCAAGACAACGGCATCGGATGGAAGCACACAAATTTCCACACAGGTCGAGCTATTGTCACTCGATATCGTGAACTTGTGGTGCAGTTCGTCATCACACTCGCCAACTACGAATATGTTTTTGCGTACAAATTTGACCAGGCCGGAGGAATTACTTTCGAAACCCGGGCGACTGGCATTGTCTCAGTGGTTAACATCGATCCAGGCAAGGAGTCTCCATGGGGTACCGTGGTATCTCCCGGCGTCCTCGCTCAGAACCATCAACATATATTCTGTCTTCGCATTGACCCTGCTATTAATGGGTATCGAAATACTGTTTTCCGTGAGGAAGCACTACGAATGCCTATGGATATCAAAACCAATCCTTTCGGAAATGGGTACCGGGTAATTACCCAGCCGGTGGCGACTTCCTGTGGATTCAACGCCTGTCCGAACACCAATTTAGTAGTCAAAATGTCTAATACCAATGTCCTGAACCCCATTTCTGGAAACCCGGTCTCCTATAAATTTACTCCCCCGGCTACGCAGCTTATCCTCGCGGACCCGCGATCCACCGTCGCACAACGTGCCCAATTTGCGAAACACCATGTCTGGGTGACGGCACACCGGGATGGTGAATTCTTCGCTGGAGGCAAATTCACCAACCAGTCCCGGAGCGAGCAGGACGGTGTTTCGGACGCTGCTGCTCGGAATGACAACATCCTTGACTCCGATGTGGTGGTCTGGTCGGTGTTCACGCTGACTCATAATCCTCGTGTTGAGGACTGGCCAGTGATGCCAATCGAGAAAATGGAAGTCCACATGCGGCCGTCAGATTTCTTCGATCGCAATCCCGCTTTGGATGTTCCTGGGACTAAAAACCCAACGAGTGTGCTCGTTGATGAGAAGGATGATTGCTGTTGTGCTGGCGGGAAGGTTCAGCGGGCGCCCGAATCACATCGTCAAAGCTCGCAAGATATTCCTGTGAAAACCAGTAGTAAGCTGTAAGGTAAAACCTGGGAAACTATTATTTTATTTTATTTTATTTTATTTTATTGATTGATTTATCCCACTTTTTTAAAAATTTCATTACGATTTGATAGAAGGCTATTTGAGGAATCCTCTATTAGTGTCACAGCCATGAACACTGACACTCTGCACACACTGGTTTTGGAAATTGTATTCTTGTGTAAAACCATAACTACTAGTACCCCACCGTAGTATTAAGTTTATACAATCGCCTGGTCAGTTTGTTGTATGATTCCGGGCGGGCAGGTAGATGGCTCCATCCTAGCGAATATTTCCGGCAAACCGTGAGCTAACTCCCGATCCATCAGCCGAATCGGCAATGGTCACTAGTTACAAGCCAAGCTCAACGTCTGCTGTACTACTGGGAATCGCATGACCGACATCTAAAGAACGAGATACAACTTCTTCCATTCCCCACACGCCTCAAATACGAAGTAAACAAACTTCTGTGTGTATTAACCAAAAACGCACGCACCTTCAAAAAATGGCGGTATTCCACATTGGTAGGTCTCTTCTTGCCTACAACCCCCCCCGCGAATACTCGTACTGCTCCCCAGTGCGACAAATACAGCCCCTCAAAAACATAAACCATTACCAAGAAAAGCCAATTACCGCGTACTAACCACTCTCTGATCCCACGCCAGTCCTCCTCAAACTGAAACCGGGTGTTGTGCCAGCTCAGATAGCCGCATTCAAGACCGCATGCAAGGCCATGGTTGGGCAGGTCCCAGGTACGTACAATTTTGCGATTTTGCAATTTTGTTGGTTGTACTCATTGAAATGGGATTTAAGAATAGGGGATACAATGAATGTTCTAAATTCTAAATTTCTATGACGTTTCAACAGGACTCCGTGAAATGCACTGCAATCCGCCATTGGCCATGACAGCATCCCGGGCCAAGGGATATGATATGGGCTTGTTGGCTATTTTGGAAAAGCCAGATGATGTTTCGGTTTATGCGGGGCATCCTTCGCATCTTGTGTAGGTGAAGGGTTTCGTCCTCTTCTTTTGGTACCGCTACATGATTTTTTTTTTTTTTCTTTTTCTTTTGTTGTTTTTTTGTACGTCTCATTTTTACTTTTAAGCTGTAAGTATGATGCTAATTTTGGCAGGGTGCAAAAATTGCGTGATGAGCTGTGTGAGGATGCGTTGGCGTACGATATGGAGTTTTAAGTTCATGGAACCCTTCCAGGGAATGGTACAGTACGTGGTGCGGGTTGACATAACTGTCGCTGTAGCAAAGCCACTTTTGTATGTACAGTATGTATGAATGAGCCGATTCTTAAATTTACAAAATTAATACGGAATACACATACACATTTTGACATATTGAAAGCCACAAGCGCGAGTGAGTAGACCAAAGCACATGAACATCTTGTTGCTCCATGATTTCTAGATGTCACCTAGATAATCAAATCCTCCTTGTCCTTTTGTTGCATCAGTATGATATAGCGCTTCGCAGTCCACTCGCGCAAACGCTTTCCCTTCCAAATCAGTAGAAGAAAAGACATCTTAGCAACAAGGCATATCATCGCCATGATGATCGCGGTGTTTTGTAAACCGTTATGGTCCAGCCATGGCCTTGAAAGAAAGAGTTGAGTTCTAAAGTTAGTTACCGCAATCATCCAATTACTACAAAATTTGAAGAGAGTAGAAACGAACGACCTCCTGGCTGGCAAAAGTGAACCCGCAACCGATCATATTCCGAACACAGAGCATAAGCACCAGGCTTTCAGAGGCAATGCGCGTGTAGCAGTCTACCGCGTACGTAATTGCAATGGCGCCGCCACTTCCGATCCCGAAGGCAATAAATACCATGCCGAATCCGGCTGGCAGAAGCCACATTGTACCCTTTAATACACCCAGACCATACATAAGTATCCCCGCGGTGTTGATGATTGCAGGGACAAGCATAGTCCAGAGCCTAAACTCAGGTTCTAGAATACCCTTGTTGCGTCTGGAGAGAAAAATAATGCACCAATCAGACACATAGCCGCCCCAGAACATGCCTAGGATGCCGCCGATGAAGGAGGAAAAGTTGATGTTGCCAACGTTCGCTACACTGAAGTTGTACGGCACCCACTGAAAAGTTCAGACTGCGTCACGTTGAGTAGCGATATCCACATAATCTGTACGCCGTAGATGAAACCTGCCCACATGACTGCTGGATATGTTACCAACGTAAACGGGCTAATGGCAACGAGCCACAGTGGCCGTGGGTCACTATAGGCAGTGTTATATAGTCCCACCCGTTGCCAGTATGTCTTCGGAGCAGGTGGCGCTGATTCCTCGGAGGTGTCACCGTCTTCTCCATGTGACGCTTCAGACTTAATTTTCACATCTTCTAACCTTTGTCTTGCATGATGAGATATCGCGGCTGTGTCTCCGGATATCTCTGAGGAGGTAGGCAGTCTGCGGAAGGTAGATTCTTCCATCGTGAATATTTGGATGACCAGAAGGACAGCGAAGAAAATGATCAAGTATTGGTAACACCAACGCCAGTCCTGGGAGTCGGCGATGTGCCCCCGCCGCAACAGGGCCAAGGTATGACCCTGCATATATCGTGAAGACGTATAAACTCATTCTGGTGCCTTTCTCATGTGCAAAGAAGATATCGGTCGTCGTAATTTGTACCAGAGAGTCCACTGGCGCCGCACCGAACCCGGTGAGGATGTTTGTCGCCCATTGCATCTCAATGGTTGTCTGGAATCTGCCTACAATGCAGCCTACAAAGTTGAGAAGCGATCCCACAAGGTATATAGGTCTTCTACCGATCTTCATGGCCATGGGCTGCAAAATGACGCAACCTAGCCCAAGGAACAGGAAGCAAAACGCTGACGCAATACTCAGCTCGAAGTAGGTTGTTTTCAGATCGATGGTAAATTGTGTCTTGAAAGCGTATCAGTCGAATTCGAGTTGGAGTTGGAGCTGCAGCCGCAGCTGCAACTGTGTTGTGCACACGTTGCATGAGCTGAACATACCCAGACTGGCCCAACCCAATTGACGCAGACCGCAGCTAGAAACCCCCAGATCCACAGGAGCCAGAAATGATACTCCTTGCGGAATTTACTCCAGTTGAGGGGGTCGTTGGGGTCATTCGACGGCTGGGGTACAAGGAAAATATCTCTTTTTCCACCTTTTTGATGCTTTACATTCATTGTCCCTTCCACTAAAGAGATTTCGTCCCATGTCAGATTCCATATTAATTGTTAATTAGATCAACGGTAAAGCAAGCCACCTACAGTCGACAATGTGCAAAGTTCCGGGAACCATTTTCACCCCTTCAACCGTAACGAACTCCATCTTGGTTCGATATTGTTGTTTCACGCGTCAAAGTAAAAGGAGTGTCCTAGCAAGGTCTATGGCCGTTCAGCGCAGCTCAATTGTAGTTTTATTCAGAAAAAAGCCAAAATGTCTCAAGAATGACTTCTCAGATCGGGCATCAGCTCCTCGTAATCTGTAATATGTGCAATTCTCAACCATAACTGAGCTAGAAGCGCAGATCAACAAAACCAAAACCAAGAAGGCGAGGGATCCAGCTGCTCCGGGCATTGGCTTGGGAGAACCGAATGGAAGCCGTAAACCCGTATAACGATTGCAAGGGACAGGCTCACAAAAGCCGGGGAAGTGGTGGTGCGACCCATTTCTTCAGCTACCAGTGATACGGAGAAGTTATACCTATCGGGCTTATTCCTCTGTAGTCGGGCGCATACACTGCTCGACAAGCTGAGTCGGGATCGGCTTTGGGACCATGTTTCCCCTCTCGCTCAACACTAAGCATCCCACACAGCAAGGAGGTGGATGTGTATAGCCGAATGAAATAAGCATAGTTGGCCCGAGCCCAGGGCCATACCCATATAGGAATACGAGAAGGCACCAAAAAGGCCTTTTCGTTCAGACTTTTTAAGTACCGAGAGTGGGTGGTTACTCCATGCTGCCCAGGCAAGCTTTACTCGAGAATGTGGCGTGCGACTAACTAGCAATTGAGCAGGGAAAGCTTATCCAGACTGGACTTTTAAAGGTAGGTTACCTTACGGTATGTTCCTAGGCCCAGAAGGAATCAATGGCTGCTAGGGCACTTCGCATTCTGGCTTCATATGAGCTTTTCCTCTCGCCAGGCCATGTCAGAGGTGCGTTTCCCTATATCTATCTGCAGCAGAGTATGGCCGTTCTGGACGCACGATCAATTGGAAAATGTCAAAATTGAAAACAAAATGAAAAGTATAGTAAAATAGCTGGCGAGTCCCCAAAACCAAACTATGGATATTATTGTAAGCTTTGTGCCACCAAGGTTATACACACCACCGCGCTTAGTCAATGGTCCCAAAATCAACCTCGCCAGCACAGTTGGCTTGGGGTCCAAACCCAACAACCCACGACTTCGGCACGCAGGGAACGAGAGAACAATTCCCAAAAGCTCTTGGCCGTTGGCGGGAGACGCAATCGGAGAATGCACCCAGATATTACTTTGCGCGATAGCCTGGCTGGCTTGGCTCTATTCCAATCCTCTCCATGCGAAATTCCGCTCGTGAGCTTGCTGGAAGTGATAGCCCTCACTTCCTTCGGGGAATTGCCATCCTTCGAGAGCGTGAAAAAACAAGGACTAGGCGCGCCACTAGTATAGTTCGGGCTAAGACTTCATCATCCTCCCGCCGTGGAGTGACCAGCGAGACAGTGCCTAGGGCACTGCGACACATTAGACCCTTTCCCCAGCTTGAACTTAAATGCAATCAAGGAAACCCCTCGGTTTTGACGGCTCAAAAACGGAAGAAACTGACGGATAGACATCAACGCTTGGTTTTCAATAAAGGAAAAACGCGCTGCTGCTGTTCGCATATTTCAATACCACTACCACCATACCCCTCGCCACAGTATTATCAACCTTTCGAAGCTATCTGTCCCATAGCCACCTTGAAGTGCGGATTTTGCCGTTAAGGCTGAACGCATTTCAGCTGCCTGAAACGCTCCCTCAAGCGCAATATCCAAGATAGTTACATCAAGTCTGTGTCTGGTCATTGGTGGATACCAATTGAGCTCTGAAGACCACGATTTGGGCAGTTCTCTTACATTCCTAGGTTGATTGATTAGGGATAATAATGATTCAGGTCTGTCTCCTCGTTGGTGGATTCGTGCTTGTCCTTCGAGCCAGCTCCACAGTTTGGCAAGCAAGCTTCGTTAAGCATAAACGTAGCCCCAAAATTTGCCTAGCTCCCTTTTTATTTTATTTTGTTTTGTTTTCTTCGTCAGATATACAGAATTTCCTCCTACCACATCTATCTGCTGTATCTTTTCCCTTTTGGTTAAGCAGCTCTCTATCTGCTTACCGCCACCATTCTTGAAGTTGCAACAACTATTTCTCATCTCTCTTTCTCTTTTTTTTTTTTTTTTTTTTTTAATCTCCAATTCGTTTCTGGTATTATTCTAGCTGCCGAAAGTTAGCTGACAATGCCGTAGTCCACATGAAACTCTTGTGATGGCCACCTTTCCCGCTGGGCTGGAGACCCCGCTTCTCAAGGTCAGCCGCCCTGTCGCAGCATGCTCGAGGTGCCGCGCCGCTAAAGTAAAATGCGATGGCAAACTCCCTGCCTGCTCTGCTTGCGAACGGGCAGGGAAAGCGTCTAGCTGCCCGGGCGCTACAGATGAGTTCGCTAAGGGAAAAGAGCGGAGCTATGTGGCCTCGCTTGAAGGCCAATGTGAACGGCTTGAGAAAGAAATCGCCGAAGCGAAGCGTCGGAGGCAGAATTCTATAATGGAAAGAGCTGCGATGGGGCAGAACTATAACTCTCCCCCGATATACTCTCAAGGCGGGAAGAAATCTTATCGCAAAGAGACATCTGATATCAATGACTTGGTGGGAGATTTTGGATTCCTGTAGGTTTATGAAATTTCCACCCACTCATTCCTTGACTTGAAATACTTACACTTACCCCAGCTCAGTTAACGCGACATCGAGAGATTTCTATGGCATCACATCCTCAACATCCTTTGCTAGGCTACTGTTAGCAGTGGCTGTATCGAAGCCATTACAGAATGCAGGGGTAAACAGAGGACTTCCAGCCCGCCCCGTATCTTCTACGCTTATTCAGCATTACTTCGACAATATCTATGCCCTGGCCCCCTTCTTTATAGAGACCAACTTTTGGGCATCGTTCGATGCCATCTATCAAGAAGGAGGACGCTTCGCCAAGAGTTTTGATTATTGGATTGTACACATGGTTTTAGCAATCTCTCAGGCTCTAACCTCTCATTCTCAAATTGCTAGGCATCATGTTTCGATGGCGCTCGAATACGCCGATGATGTTCTTCATCCCGGATCGATTGCTGGCATCCAGGCCATTTTATTATTGGCGCAGTATTCAATGCTTGACCCTGAACACTTCAGAACTTGGCACTTGATTGGCAGTGCTGCTAGAGTCGTCTCTGATCTGGGTATTCACCAGGAGCAACTATCTGAGCCGTACCTCAATAAAACAAACCTAGATCTTCGAAGGAAGGTTTTCCATTGCGTCTATTCCTTTGACCGGTAAGCAATCAGCGGACAGACACGATTTCTTCAAATATTAATATAACTCTAGATATGTAAGCATTGCATTTGGGCGAGCATTCTCATTCTCCGATGATTCTGTGAACGTCCCTCTTCCAGGCGTGCCGCTGCAGCCCATTGGGGAAGCATTAAACTGGACGACCCCCCTATTCGCCAAGGGCATCGAACCGGCCATCTATCTGTTCAAAATACGCGCAATACAGTCAAAGGCATATCAAGTTATGTTTTTCAGTGGGCGGAACCCAGCCCCAGAGCCCTCGCTGTACACATGGGAAGTCTGTGCGGAGGCTCAAAACTGGTTCAATGCAATACCAAGAACTTTGCCAGGTCATCTCATTATCTTCTACAACGCAGAGCTTTTCTTCACTTTTGCGATTCTCCTCTCCCCGTCAAATTATAATCCGAGCGTAAGCATACTACACCGAGTTCTATTTTTTGAATACGCCATCAAGTTCATCTCCCAAATACACCAAATAATCAGCGCCGCTAGCTGGCCGCTGTTTTTCTCATATATCGACATCCAACGAGTGTACACAGTAGCTAGCAAGTTCATAGACGCTCTCGACCAATCGTACGACGAAATACTTCTGGACACCCTTCCTGAGCTAGCTACCCCCGTACCGCCAGGAACGCACCAACCTCCATACGTATCCCCAACAGAACGGATTGATTCCAACGGCCGGGCACTGAAATGCCTACAAAGAGTTGGCTCGATTTTGAAATATGCTCACACCAGGTGGAATATGAGAGATCTGCTGGATGAATTCCAGCGAAGTTCCATTCATTTGGAGAAACGGCTGATACAAACCCAAGCCCATGGGCCTCAGCACCATGTGGAATTGGCGCCCGCTGTGGCTCCCGTTTCCTTCCCAGGGCAAGTGTATACGGTGCACCCGGCGCAACCACAATATATTCAACTGTCTCAGCAGCAGCAGCAGCAGCAGCAGCAAAAGCAACATCCGTGAGTAGCTCCCACTACTATGAGTATACAAAACTGGTACCCGAGAAGCTGATATAAGGGGTTATCACAGTGTGATGGCAAATAAGATACCGACTCGCGATAGCAACGAATGATAGCTAGTGAGTCCAAAACAGACGGTTCTAAAAAAGAAAAAGAAAAAGAAGGGGGGGGGAGGGGAGGGAGACAGAATGAGAGACGCCAGACAAAGCATCAAATGAAACGGATACGAATGGCTCGGGCAAGGACAACGCACTGGGCCGAAGCAAAATTCATTATCATGCACTCACAACAATGTGAACATATTTCCTCCCCTCCTCCCCCCCCCTTTTTTTTTTTTTTTTTTTTTTTAAATTCCTTCTGACTGTTCTGTCCCATCCCTTTTCTCGACCTTTCTACCTGACTGTACTTAACTACTCCCTCGAAATAACTCAATTTCCTTTCTTTCACCTCTCTTGGTCAATGTATGTGTCTCCCCCAACTTAAAGCAGAGGCACGCCCCTCCCTCCCTCGGATATCTCACTCTATAACTCCCTCGACTCCGCTTCCCGGGTCAACCTCTCGAAATTATAGTAATATACACATATATAATACATCAGAAGTTTTCACCCTATGTGTATTCCCCACCCCTTTTTTTTTTTTTTTTTTTTTTTTTCCATCTTATTTATTTACTTTGTGTACTTATTTTTCATCTCTGGAGCGAATTTGTTTTATGTTCGATAACTCACAGTTATATAATATACATATAAATACATACATACATACATACATATATATATGTATTTCTACAGTGACTCTTGCCAATGTATGTTGCTGTTCCCTACTTTTCTTCCATCGTTGCGTCATTTGTAGCTGGATTGCTATACGCATGGCTACTTTGGATGAGGGTAATTAGCATAAAGGCAAAAAAAGGGGGGGTTGGGGGAAGGGACGAATATAAGGCATATATAATATATTTCTGCCGTATTAAAAATTGCGTTATACTATTCTTTCCTCTTCTAAAGCTAGCTCCTGTAATTTTTTTTTTCTAATTTTATTTTATTTTATTTTATTTTATTTTATTTTATTTTTTTGGTCTTCTGCTGCATGGTGGCATCGCGACTAGAGGTTGAGGATGAAGGCTACTGCGACATGGGCAAGCCGGGCTATTTCCCACTGAAATCATGCTGCTTTCCTAGCTGTGTCACCCGGAAGTGAAGGGAATCCCAGTCCTACTTTACAGAAACCGGGGAAATGAACAATCTTTATATTCTCCCGACGAGGATTTAGACACTTTCAGGCCCTTTCCTGTCTCGATTTTCCGCTCGAAGGGGTGGAGGCGACTTACCCGAAGAATCCTGACTGCCGTTGCTATGCGATTGCGAGGTTCACTTCCGCTCGAGCGACGCCTTGCGCGTCGCTCTCCTGATTTCTGCAAACCTGCCAAAAATGACGAAGAAGATGGCCCGTTCAGCGCGTTGGGTTTGGAAAGTTGTCAATTGGCTTGGATGGCGATCCTTGTCGACTGCCAATGGCAACGAGATACTCCGTATTGGTATGCCTCCTTGGTTCGCGGCCAGGGGTCCTAGAATGAGAATCTTCTTGGGCGCGAATACTGCGTGGGATACCGGCCGAGAGCCTGTCGCAATGATCTCCGCGTTCTTCGGCCCCCCGAGTCAGGCCCGACAAGATGATGGGGATTGACTCGAACACATTGCTGGGCGTCAAACACGATAGAGTCGTTTGACATTTTGTCGATTAGAATGATGTGATAGCTGAAAAATGGGTTGGAAATGGAGCCCCTGTCGTCTTCAAGGGAACTTAAAGGAGATAAAACAGCCAGAAGGATATAGTCACGAACTTTGTAACAACGCTGTAGCTCGAGAGTCCGTTGAGGATGTGTTGAGACAGCGTATAACCGCAACTGAGATATCCTAAAATTTGAAGCCATTTAAGACTTGAGCAATGCGAGAAAATCAGGCCCATTGGACATTTTGAACATATCTTTAGAAGAGATAGAACAGAAACTATATGCCTGAGCAAAACAAAACCGACTGGATGTCGGATTCCCATTTCCTGACTCCCGGACGATTTCTGAGGAAGAAATTCAATCAAGAACCGACAGCGTCAAAATCGCACCAGATATTGCGCTCTTCTCAAAATATCGACGGAGACGGATAACAAGGACAAAAGCGCGTCCGCCTTCCTCACGGAACAACATCGCGAAATTGTCGGATGGCGCTTGCCAGAGGTATAGATATCTCAAGCCCTGTGGGGAAAGAAACACCAAACAGAGAACCTCAACCAGCGGGGATACTTGTTTAATCCGTGTCGAGAGGAGTGTATCCATTGCCCCGTTGCTTACCGTTTTACGTTGACAGTTGGATATCTTCTTTTTTCCCCTTCACTCTAAAAATTATAACTGTCGGCATCCCGATCCCCCTTCTGCAGAAGTCATACTCCGCTTTACAACAATGCTTCGTTCCTTAAGCCGGTCGTCAACATGGATTGCATGCGGAATCGCGATGGTGTGTATTCTGGAACAAGGTACCTGTTTGGCATCCCATCCGGCCATGCCACCGCGACAGATAGTGCACTGGGAAATTTCAGGGCGTTCGGCACCACAGCTACAACAGCCAGGGCCAACGGGCGGCGAATATCACCGCGTCCACCCAGCTCGCTTTGCGCCGCCTGCTGGTCCGGCGTCGATATCGACAGCCCATCACGGCGGAAACGCAGCGTCAACTGGGGAATTTGGCAAAATCATGAGGCCGGGGATCCCGTCGGGACATGGGCTACGGCGTGTGCTTGGCGATTTGGAAACGTGCGCCGCAGACCTCTTGCCCTTCTCTTCGAATTCGAATCCGGAGCAGCCCGTGGCGATAGCCGGGTCAAAGCTGCGGTCGTGCAGAGAAGCGATCTTCTCGCTTCTGCGATGGCTAGATACCCAGCAGAAAGAAGTGAATGCCCCGCCCGAGAATCCCTATGCATCAAAATGTGTTCTGCCGGGTAGCGCTCGAGATGTGGAAATGCATAGTAGGGAGGCAGCCATTGAGAAACGGGCTGCGGCCGCGGGTGCACAGGGCCAAAGTTGCGAGGTCACTGTTTGCCGCCCCTTCGATGTCCCGCATGCATGTTCCAATTCCAGGCAGATGACCACGGAGGATAAGAAGATGTGCAGCATGTGCAATCCCCGAAGCGAAGAGCTCATCGGCAAGCATTGTACGAAACAACGGCAGCGTCAGCAGAATGTCCTCTTCCTTCTTCTCGGTATGCTCGCTACAATGCCAGCTATTGCAATAATCCTTGTCTTCCTCCGGAAAGCAAAAGGGAGGAGTCGGCGTGGCCTTCGAATAGGTCCCGCATACAGCAGCGAACAGGGGGGTGTGCTCCCGGGTGTCATGTCAACAATCCAAAAATCCAGGGGTTTAGACCAGATGTCAGACGTGGAGAAGGACCCTGCGGCAAGCTGGAATGGCAAGATGTGTTCGGCACCATCCCTGGGCATCTCGGAGCAGGACCTATCCTCAACCCATGAATATCCAAGGCATAATCAAGGAAGACCACAGTTCCCCCATCCCCCTGCGGCGATTCGTTGAAATTTAGAGGATCCGCGGGAAGGACGAGGACAACTACAGCAACAACATGGGGCGGAAAATAGGGAGACATCCTCCCACTTGGACAAGTCCTGTACATACATTCCAGAAGATTTTTTTTTTTTTCTTTTTTCTTCTTTTTTTTCTTTTTTTCCCCCTGTTGCTTCTCCCGCAGAGGGAGACCAGAAAGAACCATTGTTGCATGTGCGGGGGCTAATTTCCATGAAGCAAAATACTGTAAATATTCCCTCGAAGCTTCGGGGGCTCGAATTGCGCGGAAAAGGAGAGGGGTATGGGTATGTCTGTCAGCTTGTGTCCAAATGTCCATTTTCCTTCCAATCAGGGAGTTATTTTATTTAATTTTCTTGGGTGTTTGGGAAGTTCTGGCGTAAGTTAATTAGATTAACTAGGTAGTTAGTTGCTAAGTGTGAGTGAGAGGAAGGGCGTTTTTTCCTTGGTAGTTAACTAGTTAACTTTTTTATTATATTTTTAAAAATTGATTGGGATCTTCGCATGAACATGCATGAAGAGAGAAAGCCCGAGGTACCTTTATCTAAGGTTTCAGCACCACCAACGATAACATTAACTACTACTTCCCATAATATAGACAAGGGTAACAGGGGGTATCAAGAGACAAACAAACAACCACAGTTGATAGAGAGGGGGGGGAATACGACCAAACGAATATGTTTGCTCATTAACTAATATAACTAGTTAGTTATTTCCCCAGAAAAAAACACAAAAGAAGGTAATTAATTTCCCAAGAGCGATGGATATGGATATGGATAACGATAACGATAACCCATACATAGTTACTAGTACTAGTAGTTACACATGTCGATGAATCAAACGCACAACGCATGGAAGGAAATAAAAAATAAAGTGAAAAGGAAGAAAGGAAGAAAGGGGGGGGAGAAAAGCGATAAAAGTTAGTTCCCCTTTAATTCATTCATAAAATAATAATAATCAATACTAACGATGACATGATGATTGATAAATACAACACCCCCTCCTCCTTCCCCCCCTCCTTCCCCCTCCCTCTTTTTCTACCTACAACTCCCTCGTCCTCTCCTCGCTCTCCCGCATCCACCTCTCCAGGCTCTCCGCATCCCTGACCCGGAACCAAACCTTGAACGGCATCGGATCCAGCGTCAGCGACGTCTTCGTGGCATTGCAGTCCAGCGCGTCCAGGATGGGATGGTCCCGGGGATCCCGCGCGGGCATCATGCGGAAGGCCGTGATCAGCCGGATGAACGCTGTGTAGAGTTCGCGGTTGGCGAGGTGCGAGCCGGCGCACATGCGCGAGCCGGCGCCGTAGGCGTAGTGCGGGGTTCCGCTGCCGTCGGTGGCGGAGAGGTAGCGCTCCGGCTCGAAGAGGTGGGGGTTTTTGAAGTGGGTGGCGTCGTAGTCGGCGGCGTAGGCGTTCTGGGATGGGGGGAGATGTTAGTTTTTTTTTTTTTTCTTTTTTCTTTTTTCTTTTGTGGGTGTGTGTGTGTGTGTTTGGGTTGGATTGGGGGGTTGGGGGGTTGGGGGAAGGGCCAACGGGGTATAGAATAAAAATAAGAAAGGCGGGGAGGAAAAGAAATAAAATAAATTGCATACCATGAAGAATGTAGTGCCGGCCGGAATGACTGCGCCCTCGTAGGGGATATCCTTAATGCTGACGCGGGGTAGACATATCGGGATGACAGTGAAGAATCGGAGTACTTCCTTGACCAGAGCGGTGATGTAGGGGACTTTCTCCTCAACGAGGCATTTTTCCCAGGCATCTCCGTTTGGATACACCTTCATGATTTCATCGTAGGCACGGGCTTGGATCTGTTGGCCGTGGTCCGAGGCGAGGTAGGCGATGCCCATGATTATGTTCCCGGGCACGGTGTCGAGGCCAGCGGAGACCATGGTAAGGCAGATCGATTTGATCTCGGCTGCAGGGTGTGTGCATGTCAGATATGTATGTATGTATATATATATATATATATATATATTTGGATATGTTTTGAGTAAACCACTCCGGTTCCAGTCAGTCCCCAACTCACCTTCATTTAATTTCGCGTCCGGGTCCTTCAGAATGTTTCCCGTGATGCATGGTTTGTCTGTTCCATTCTTGATCCGCTCTCTCAACATGTCGAGCAGGAGGGTGAGGTACTTATCCCTGCGGATGCGGAATTCCTTCGCCTCCGAGTTCCGACTCGGCCACAATCGCAGCAGCGGCACGTAGTCCTGCCAGTTGTTGCTCGTGCTCCTGAAATTGCTCACGATGCGCTCGACGTGACAGATCTCCTTCAGCAGCTCGTTGTCGATGTTTCCGTCAATGCGAATGCCGTAATTCAGAGTCAGGCTGGTATTCAGCGCAAATCGCTGGAAGTAGGCATTGGGGTCGATATCCACGGTGCCACCCTTGCTGTCGTGGAACAGCTCCCTGATGCTAACGTTGGACTCGAGATCGATGATCGGCATGTAGGATTGAACAGCGGGACGGTTGAGAGCAGTGGCGGCAGCCTTGCGCCGCCGCTTGCACGACTCATCCCAGGGCGATGTGCCGATGGTAAAGCCCTGGGAGCTGGAGACCA
The DNA here is from genome assembly GCA_017607445.1 of Histoplasma ohiense. Classification (NCBI taxonomy): domain Eukaryota; kingdom Fungi; phylum Ascomycota; class Eurotiomycetes; order Onygenales; family Ajellomycetaceae; genus Histoplasma; species Histoplasma ohiense. The sequence continues at coordinate 5,535,222 of JAEVHH010000003.1, read as the reverse complement.
CAGTGTGAAAGGTGTGTAGGGTCGGGCGAGAGATCAGCGCAGATTGGTGCGTGATCCAGAAATATTTGACCGAGTCGAAGGTATTCGCAAAGACGATTCTCTACAGGCACGGGCACAGGCACAAACACAGTTTACAACAAATCAGCATCCGCTATTAATTTAATATAATATAACTAGCTAATTATGAATAAAAAAGAAGACCAGACCGACTACTGCAATGATCAGATCAAAAACTGGCTGGTGTTATCCTGACGCACCTTGTTCCCCAATCGAACCTGGAAAACCGGGCCATACTTCTTCACCCATCCCGCGGCTACCCTGGCGTGCTCCTCGCCGAGCTGGATGAGACTCCCAAATATCGGAATGCCCGGTATCTCGGTCAGCTTGCTGATCTTGGGAATATCAGTTCTGTTCAGGTATCTAATCAGGAGAAACCCGACTGCGATCACAGCCACCACCGCAGTTTGGAGGCCCATGATGATGATGATGATGATGATGATGATGATGATGATGATGATGATGGAAAAAGGCCCGGTGAGAGCACTGAGGCAAGGTACAGGACAACAACACGAAAGGAGGGGGACGAGGACGACGACGACGACGACGAGCAGATAGATATCCAAGGGTTGCAGGTTTGCAGTTGCAGGTGTGCGGATCGTGGCTGTCACCCGAACTGGGTGCTGGGAGAGCTCACATTCGCCTCACGAAGGGCAAAGAATCCTGACGAGGGCTGGGACGGAGCAGCTGGAAGCACGCGGTGTGTAGAATATATACAGAGATAAGCCTCAGACAGCCTCAGACAGCCTCAACCATGTCTGGGCCTGGTCCGTGGCGCGCGCGCAGGTTCCGCCCCTTTCCCGCGCCCTTTCTTCACCTTTTCCCCTTCTCTGCCGATTCTTCCCCCGTTGATGTGGCAGAGACACGCCCAGAGACACGCCCAGAGACACGCCCAGAGACACGACCCTGAGACACGACCCTCTGTGTGTGTGTGTGTGGTCCCGTGTGACGGGCGGAACGGAGATCTGTTTTGCGGGGTAAACTAGGTTTCGTGGCTCGAGTGGGGCCAGTATGGTACGAGGAGGAAGAGCCGCTGCGGAACTCATAGGCAGATTAGTGTGGGCTCTCGAGGGCAAGTACGGTTATCTGCGGAGCTGCTGGCGTGTTTCCGCACTTGCCACCCCAGCAGCAGCCGCGGAACGAGGCCGTGAATCCACGTGACTGGCCCGATCTGCGGGGGTTGAATGTGGGGAAGAAGAATACGTCGGGACACGGGTCACGGGACACGGGACACGGGACACGGGACACGGGACAGGGGAACAGGGGTTAAGTTGTTTACTGGGAACCAAGGACAACAAGGCAATTAATTATTCATTCACACGAATCCTGTTTGCGCTCGATTCAGTAAGCGCATAGTAAGCGCATAGCAGAAGTAGAAAAGATAGCCACGGTTTTGAATGAATCTCTTGAGCGTTGCTGCTGTGTGCAGACAGACTGATACAGTCCCTCCTCGCTACGCATTACTGCTGGTCGTCAAGGAAGCCTCCCCGTCTCATAGCCAATCGTTCACGCCGTGACCCTTTGAAACAGCCTGTGTTTGCTCCCCGTCGTTCCATGGACAAACGATGGCCGATGGCCTCCTCCTAGCGGGCCTTCCACTGGCACTGCACTGTTCGCGGTCTAACACTTACTTACATTGCCCTTCTCTGCTGCAAAGGGCGCATCCTCCCCAAACACCCCCCCAAAAACTAGTGGGCAACAAAAAGCATCGTATCTTACCATTGTTAAAACCAGCGCCTACCCACCATCCGCCATCCACCATCCTCAGACTAACGGACATGAAATGATATCCCATCCTTCCGATCCTGCACGCTGAATTTCGCCGTAGCCGCATTCACCGCCGCCTTATCGCAACCTCATAGTACGCGGTGAAGTCTATATCTGCCCTGCCGCGCCGGAGGTAAGCGTGATCACCTCCTTCATCGCCTCTCCCTTTTGCGAGAGCAGGTCTGCGGCTCTTTTGCACTTGAACGGCAACCGTCTCCCCCCCTCTCTCAAAAAAAGAGAGAGAAAGCGGGCCCGTTAGTACGTAGCTAGCCATTTGCACGGCAGTGCGAGGAGCAAGGCCCCTTAGAGGGTAATCTGAAGGGGTTCCCTCACAGGACATCAAGGCCGCAAAAAGGCCGACCACTCAGCCAGCAGGGAATATAGATAAAACTAAACAACACAATACAAAAGAGCAACCCTTTGGGGAGCCGTAATCAGTCAAATCAGCGTGGATGATACGGATGCTTCTGCCTGGTTGCTCCGTTGCGACTTCCTCTTCTGTGGCAGCTTTGTCGCGCACGAGGCCGGCGACTACTAACTAGGCTTTCTGGGTTCTGGCGTAAAACCTCAAAACTACAAGACGCAAATGTTTAGCAGTAGCATCGATAAAGGGGCCAAAAAAAAAAAAAGGGTCCATCGAAAAGCTAGGCATGTAATATAGAAAGATTCATATCTGTATGGATGCACATACTCCTATCTCGCGATTTGCACCAGTAATTGATGCATAGTCACCAGTAAGGCAATATGTGTGTGGGCAAAGTCCAAGGCTTTTGTTGGTTTTTCCATCATTCTGGTTCTGTTTCTTCATTGATTCATCCTGTCTTTTCATATTTTCCATCATCATTCTCATAAAAGGTGTTTTCGTTCACTCGACCTGGTTCGCGCCTAGGTCCCGGGGGAGGCGTATCTTCTCTCTGTTTGCGGCACACTAGTCCGTAATAGGGAGCTTAGCGGCTCCGACAAATTTATCACCGCTTAGTCAGAACGGGCGTTTGCTAACTGGTCGTGTCATTGGATGAGCAGAGCACTTGAGAGCACTTAAAGAGCACTAAAAGGAGACAGAACGCTTAAACCATCCTGAATGACCTCTGCTGCCAGCCGAATTTGATGCCTCTGGTTGGCTCGACGCTGAACTTTCAATCAAAGAGCCCCGAGTGTGAGACGCGGGTCCTGGCACTTCGGCGACGGGCGTCGATCAATCGACTCCAAGCTGACCTCAAAACGTCTCCTAACGTACGGAGTACCCGCCTCCTAATTCAGCTTGATACCCCTTAACTACTTTGAGAAAATACTTCAAGCGGAGCAAAGGCGTCGCTCACGATCTAAATGGATCAACAGCAGTTCATCAAGTTTATCCGATAGAGCGAGAACAAGAAGAGAGAAAATCCTTCTCCATTGCCCGCCACAGCTTTCCCCGCTTGTTGAACTCCTGCAGCTGGCCCAGACATTGCACAACGGGCTGTAGCTCGAGCGAGCCCAGTGCATATTTTCCCCCATTTTTGTGATTTGGCAATGAGACTCCGCCTTCGCCCTGGCCAATGACCTCCCAGCAGTTCGCTCCCAATCCCCATGTCTCTGCCTTTAGCTTTTCGATGAGTGAACGAAGTTGATGTCCCATGTTCTTGTGTCGCGCCTGCATGCGGTCGCCGTGCGCAGTCGAGACTACCCATTCTTGAAGACAGTGTCCGCTTCGCCTTCTTCCTCCTTTTTCTTCCCTCTTCGCTCTCTGGAACCCACTTTTGGAAGATAGATAAGGTCCAAAGTAAAGCCACGATCGGAAGAACAGTTGACGCCTGCCTATGGTGCAAGGTAGCTACGTTAAAAACATGGATATTATCAATAGACATCCCTCGAAAACTCGGCGACACTCTGCTGCATTTGAATCCCTCAAACCGAGCTGGAAAAGAAAGGCCAAGGAGAATGCTGGTATGGTTAAGGGCAACAAGCAGAGCCGCAAAATGCCTATCCTCGCCCTCCTGGGAAAGCTATCCAGATCCGTATCCTCAAGCCGTTCACAATCACCCATCTCCCCACCTCCCTATTCATCTTCCACACCACCGTGCCCAGATTCAACCACGGCTCCTCGTCTCTCCAATCCACTCTCGCCACCCACATCGACCTCAGTATCAATAAACCTAAAGCCCGCAGAATATGTCCGGCGAATAAAACTGCTCCTTGCCAGTTCGAAAAAAATTTCCCCATCCCCTCTACCCACGTCATCGCATCCACCTTGCAACGATATATCACACAATATCCCTAACAGCAATGGTGTCAAGACCAGCCCCGTTTGTGTCTTACAGCATCAAGGCAAAATACCGCCCACGGCGCCGATAAATACTCTCACCCCACGTCAATACGATTCTGATAACCTCCACGATGATACTATCCACCGAAGCCATAATAATATTCACGATAACACAAATCCCAGCAACAACGAAAACGCAAACACGCGTCAAAGCCCACCACGTTCCGCATCGCCCCTCCTCCCGCCGAACGTCCAACCAAGCCTCCTCTACGACCCCTCCTTCACCGATAAAGAAACTAGATTCCTCAAAACCTTCTTACGCAACAGTCCCCCCAGATCTATTACCCCGCTAACCCAATTCAACATCGCCACCTTACAAGCAGAGCTGGACGGACGCCCAGGACCCACGGGCCGTGGCGGGGTGCGCGATGTGTCCAAACCGAACCCACTAGGCGCGGATGGCGGCGATGATTATGATGAGTTGTTGGAGTTGGGGCGGAGTGCGAGGGCGGCGGGCCAGCTGGAGAGGGAGCAAAAACGGTCGAGGGAGAAGTTGGTTTCTTGGGTGGAGAGGTGGTTGGGTGGGATTGAACCCGGTTCACCGGTGAAAGTTTGATGGTATTCTATCATTTTCGTCCCTTTCCCTAGCGGTTTTTTTCGTTTGTTGGGTGGTTGGATAGGAAGGCTGCGTGTACCCGTTGTTTCAACGCATAAAGGTCGTGCGACGAATGGGTACGGCGAGAGGGGGTTGCTGAGAACCATCTCATGGGGCTACGGGGAGGGGAAACTGGTCGTACACCGCTACACAACAGATGCTTAAAGAAGGACGAGGCACAGACCAAGAAATGCCGCATACAATGAGCTTTGTGAAGCATAATGTCCGTTATCAGCCTTTTGTGTTACGTTACCGACTGCCCGTCCAAGGTTGTCCAAATTTGTCCGAGGTATGCGGTTCTCATTCCCGACCCCCTCAAGACGAACATCTACCCGCAGAATGCGATAATAGCACAAAGCGGAAGCTAAATGGAAAACCTAATACCTACTGCTCAAAAGAGCTACGGTTGCATCTCGTTATTTCCAGCATACTCCTCCTCGTTGCGTTTCTTATTTCGAAGACAGGACATCCTGCATCCTCACCATACCTTAACCGCATCCGTTAAAAATAAAATATAAAATAGAAGAAAATAGAAGCTAACGAGTGCCCGAAGAATAACGCATTGACTTCCACGAGAGACACTATGACAGGCATGGCATGGAGGAGACAGCAAAAAAGAAATACGAGCAAAGTCATGATTTTCACAACCCACCAACCTCCCTAAATCTATTATGTAAACATATCCCATTTCCGTCTTTTGTTTGACTATTTTCTTTTTCTTTTCTTTTCTTTTCGTAATTCACATTACACGCGTATCTCTGTATCTCTCTACTTCGTCCGCGTCCCTTAATTATCTAGCTATTTTACATGTTGGTCCCCATCCCCATCCCCACCTCCCCTCCCCCCCCCCCTTTTTTTTTTGTAATATACCTCAGGCCTGGGCAGTTTGTTCTGCTATGTTATGTTCGTGTTTCTCCTTTTATTTGCTTCTACGATGATATGCCAGAAGATATAGATCAGGATTAAAGGGTACTGACTGATCCTTGTAGGGTGGTGCGTTTTCTTTTGTTTTTACTTTCTCTTTGTTTCTCTGCTTCTGTTTCTGCTTCTGTTTTTTATTTCCTCCTTTTTTTTTTTTCTTTTTTGCGGGTGGGTTCTTATAACAAGGCATGGCATTGCGAGAGCGGAAAGCGTAGCATAGTCTGCATAGAGCAAGCAAGCATGATGTCACTGGCACGAATTCACGAACGCACGAACGAGTTACGTTAGTTACACATATTCCTCCAAAAAAAAAAAAAAAATTTAGAACCACCTCATCCATACACGAATTATATATATATCACAGAACGGATATCCATATCCTGCCGTATCATTTCCATCGAATAATGCAAGCTTCCACTTCGACGCGCTTCCTTCGCTTCCTTCACTTCCTTCACTTCCAAACCCCCTCGCACACTCTCACTCTCCCCCTCATCCCAACGGACCCAGACTCAAATGACTCAATGACTCAATAAATCCCGCACACTCATCCCGCCGTGCTTCCGCCTCGCCGCTCCGGCCCCTCCCGCATCCACCCCCATTACCCCCGTGTCCTCAGCAACAGCACCAGCACCAGCACCAGCACCAGCACCGGCACCAGCACCGACCCCAGCCCCCCTCCGATCAACATTCAACATCAACAGCGCCGCCGTCGCCTCGTGGTCCATATCTAGGTGGTGACGGTGGTGGTGGGTATCCTGCGCGACGATGACGGGGGATGGGTTCGCGCTTGTCGCGGCGGAGGATGGTGAGGTTGAGGACGTGGAGGAGGAGGAGGAGGAGGAGGAGGAGGTGGTGGTGGTGGTGGTGGTGGATGCGGACAAAGAGAGCACGGAAGAGGAAGATGGTATATGTGCCGCATGTGTGAGGGGGGGCGGACCGGGGGGGAGAATGGTTTCGAGCCGGGTTTGGTGCGGATGTGGGCCGCGCTGTGTGGGCGGGTGCAGGTGTGGATCTATGGGGGGGAACGTGATGTCGCAGGAGGAGGAGGAGGATGAGGAGGAGGAGGAGGAGGTGGTGGTGGTGGTGGAGGTCGGGAGGAGAGCAGGGCTGGGAAGAAGGGGGTAGGCGTGCGTGAAGCGTGGGAGGTTGCGGTGGAGTTGGTGGGTTTGTTCATGTTCGTATTCATGCTCATAATACCCGTGGGCATGGGTGTTGGTATTTCCCGGGTGGATGCTTGGGGAGGCTGTCGTGCTGTTTCCATTCCGGAAGGCGGGTTGGTTGGTGTGTAGCGGTTCTTTGGAGGGAGCGGGGGATGGAGATCGTGACGGAGAGGGGAAGGAAGAGGAGCAATATTCGCGATCGACGCTCAGCGAGCAGTATCGCGTTCTGGTAACCGGGTTGGCGCACGGGGTGGACGAGGTGGATGGGCCGCAAGAGTCCGTTCTGTCACTGCTGTGGCCATTGCGATTTGCAGCCTTGAGATCCTTCAAACATTGCTCCAGGTAGTTCATATAGTCAATGCTAGCCTGTTCAGTTGTACGGGGATGTCAGTATTTGCGATCTTTTTATTCTCCGATCAAGTGGAAACAGCAATTCTTTTTTAATACGGAGGCGTGTGGGGAGTGGGGCAAGTAACCTGCAAAATAGCCAACTTGTGCATCTCCTGGCCTCGACAAGCGGGAATCATGTTCTTCAGTGTCGCGAACTCCTCGTTCATCTTCGACCTCCTCCGCCTCTCAATCAGGCTATGCGCCGTCTTGCGCGCAATTTTGCGCCCCGCCGCGGTGGTCGGGCCATTGCCCTGTTTCTTCTTGGATCCCATACCACCAGCGCCATGAGACTCGCCCTTGGTCTTTCCCTCTAGACCTGCAGCGGTAGCGGTAGCAGTAGCGGCACCAGCACCCCGTGGCGCTGCCTGCTGAGTATGGGTCTGGGTCTGGGTTTTGGGCTTCATTTGAATGATCTTCCGCGCACGGGTGGGCGGAGGAGGGAGTGTGAAGTCGGCAGCAGAGGATCGCTTTTTGTTGTGAGTGCCGGACCTCTGCCGCAAGCTCCTGGGCGCATTGACACTAGCATTCGGTGCATCTGTCGCGGGGACATCTGGAGATAGTGGAGAGAGTGGCCGCGCAGGTGCGGGGGCGGCGGCGGAGTGCTTGGAGTAGCTCAAGCTGAAGCTTGCGCTCGAGCCAGCGCTGCCACTGCTGGAGAGGAAGAGCATTCTCAGTTGGAGAGGTTGGGGAGAGCCTTTTCCCTTTTTTTTTTTTTTTTTTGTTTTTCCCGGTGGATAATGCCTGGTTTAAAAGGGATGTGCCTTTGCCATGCTCAATGGGGCCCGAGAGATATATGGAATGGGTATAATGGGTAGATTTGGGATTGTGCTGGTCTAAGTAAAAAATGGCATTATCTAGGAGAGAGAGAGATTGCAAGATCCAAGTATTGACACAATACAGCAATATAAATCGATCGATCAATCAATCAATCAATCCACTGATGCAATTGGACTTGGACATATGTACTAATATATGTATATAATATCCACGCCCAACAACAGGAAACCGAGAGCAAAACAGAGAGCAGCGGCGGGGGCAGGCCAGCGGCTCTTTTAAACAACAGACCGAAAGAAACCCGCAACAGCACTCAACAAGCTACCAGAACCCAGCGGACGAGTGTCGCGTGCTCGTGCTGCAAGTGATAGGCTGGCAGCGACTGGACGATGGAGCAGCACGTGCCGCGTCAGCATCATCATCATCATCATCATCATCATCATCATCATCATCAGTAGCAAGTAATATCTCTGGTAGGGAGTGTGCAGAGTCTCCCATCTCCCATCTCCCATCTCTCCCCAAGATCCACGCATCCAAGCATCCCCACATCTCCCCAAATCTCTCCAACGATCCCACATGGAGCCAGCCCGGCCGCTGATTGGCCCCGGGCCAACACGCGGTTGCCAGCCTGGTTGGCTAACTATGGGTTAGCTAACTATGGGTTAGCTGCCTTCCAGGGTTCATACTCTGGATGCGTTGGGATGCATCCAACCTTTGGAGAGTCGAGATCAATACCTACCTACCATAGTAAGTCGGATTCCATCGAATCCCAGCAGGCGAACGACCAGCGTGTTAAGCGAGCCAATGAGCGGCTCGGTAGGCGGGCGCTGTTCCCGCTTCGCACGCTAATTGGCTTCAGGGTGTTTCGACTTCAGGGAAAGGTAGCTAACTCACTCCATATATGTATAGTTTATATGTATATGTCGAGGTTCCTTACGGAGCGCTGGGAACCTGGTTCGGCTGTCCATGTTGCCTCACCCGGGACAAAGACAGAGTTTCCTTTCATTGGAGAGACGGGTGAGGAGGTATGAATGGAGAAGGAACCATAGTAACTCCACCAATGGCCCCATATAGAGAGATGTATATCTATATATACTGCCTTCTACGAATTGAATACCCATATGTATACGTATACGTGTAGCTATGCTGTTTTGTAACAAATAACAAACAAATGCCCACCCCGCTCACCCAAAAATCCTCTCCAGCATATGTTCCCCAAACCCCTCCGCCCCCGGTGAACACGCCATCCTCACCACCCGGTTCCCAGAACTGTCGCTCAACCAATGCCCATTGTCGCTGAAGCTGGCACTGTCGTCGTCGCTGTCGCGCCTCCTCCGCCCCCGCCGATCAACTACACACATCCCCCGCGTCCACTGGCCCGTCGTCTCCACGCGGATATCCTCTGGCGACCCTGTGGACGGCTGCCAGCCAACCCCGCCCCCTGATGATGGTGATGGTAATGGTAATGGTAATGGCAATGGCGGCGCGCTCGTAAGCACGTACCAGATGCACAGCGGATCATGCAGACTCAGCGCCGCCTGGTCGCCGGCGTGGCCTGGGTACAGCGCGTCGAGCGTGGCGAAGCTGTGCTCGAGGATGATGGTGAGCCACGCGACCAGCGGCGAGGGCGTGGCTACAACTGCTGTTGCGTTTGTTGTTGTTGTCTGCGGCGCCGTGGTGGTTCTGGCACGGAATTGGCCGCGGGTGAGTCTGTGTTGGTCTGTGAGGTCCAGCGGGAGGAGCGTGAGGGTTAGCTGCTTGCTGAGGTTGGTGGGGTAGGCGGGGAGCTGGTGGGTGGTTTGGCTCGGGTTGGTCGGGGGCATGGTGGACGCGGGGCGCGGGGAGGTGAGGGCGAAAACGCGTGCGGCTGCGGCGGGGTCGGCGTACATGTTGAATTCGGCAGTTGGGGTGACCTGTGTGTATTATTTATTTTGGCATTGCCGTTAGGGCGTCGTGGTGAGTGGGTGGCCGGAGGGGATGGATAGTGGCCGACTAAGTGAGTGAGTGAGTGAGTGTGTGTGTGTGTGTGTGGACTTACGTTTCCGGGGACATCGATTGCGCCCCCCATTACCACTACCTCCTTTGCACGGAGGAATGTCTCTGGGTCTTCTGCGGCGGCTAGGGCGAGATTTGTCAGTGGGCCGACGGCGACGATCGTGACGGTCTCTGGATCGTTCTCTTTAAGTATCCTGAGCATTTCCTGGTGGGCTGGCGTTTTGGAGCCGATAAATAAGGAGTGCTGGGAGTGCGCCAATGCAGCTTTTGCTGTAGCTGAAGCTGGAGCCGTCCCGCTCTGCGTGGATGGGAAAAATAAGGACTCCCATGTTTGCTCTGGAGTCAGGTGAGGGTGCTATCGTTTTTTTAATTTTGGATTTTATACTCGACTCATTAGATATGGGCTCCCCCGTTTGCAGAGTGTTGGGTGGAAAAGCAAAGAAAATAATTTTGCCTTAGGCAGACAGGGTCCCATACACTGAAATGAATATCCCCAAGCCCATCACGTCCATCTATAAATCCAACAAACGTACACATCCGTTAGTTAGCCAAGGTGGCCCATAAGACCATTTGACCTGCGAAGACAGGAGCCAAAGTCTCACGAAAATAATCGGCCATCATCATCTCGTCCTGCAGAGGGCGGTTAGCCCCGACAGCAACCACCGGCTTGCATGCCCGCAGGGCCTGGAAGCCTTCCGGCTTTCCATTCTCACGGCGCCAGCTGAGCTCCCGCTCGATGGTGTGGAACATAGAGACCAAATTCCGCAAGCAACTGTGTGTAAAACACGAACGACAAGCGTCGTTGGAAAGAATTATATCAGCATATTCATTCGATTTGATATAGTTTCATATATATATATATATATATATATATATGCCACAACCGAGAAAGGCGAAATTCTTGTGACAAGCGGACGAGTGAGAGAGAGAGAGAGTACGATACGAATAGGGTACTCAGTCTCATTCGTTTGTTTAGCAGCAGGCAAATAGATAGACAACGCACCTACGGACATCGATGTTGCCGAAGGTCAGAGATATCAGCTTGACCTCGATCTCCTTAGAACGAGACGACAGCGCTAGGAGCAGAGCAAGGACGTCATCGATTCCCTATTGTGCGTGGTTAGGACATCGGTTTTCTGTGGATATGTTTATTTTCCTAAACAAAACAAATAAAACAAAATAAAGAAACATTAAAAGTAAAAGAAAAGAGAAAAGGCCCTGATGATAAAAAGAGATTTTTATCAAGCTTTTGTCTTGTTTTGGTCATCTATGTATGGTGTGCAATCGTATCTATGGGATGTATCCATGAATGTGAAGAGATCACCAAAACAAGCCACTTCCAAGGGGGATACATAGCTGGGTAAGCTCCGAGGACCATAAATGAAGAGGATTGTATTTGGAAAAAAAAAAAAAAAAAAAAAAAAAAAAAAAACCAAAAAAAAGTAATATCTGGTAGTGGGGGTTCCAGTCTCACAGGATCGGTGTCAATTATCACTCTGCTCGCTGGCATGTTAATAACAGCAAATCGATACAATCCCGCTCGGTTCAAAAGTGAAACTCAAAAATCCCCCAAGGGTTCATGTGGTGGTGGTGGTTTGATAGAGGCTTCTTGGATGGATATTATGACGATTACTAATAGTAATTTCAAGGTTGCAGGAGGGCACAGCCGTCGAAGTCCATGATTGAGACAACGCTAACTGTCCGTCAATGTCGGCGCGAAAAGCGAAAAGCCAGTCATCCTCGATTGTGGAACTATTAGTCCCGTGGAGTAGTTAGTTGACTGCTGGCTGGCTAAGTTCAAAAGCGAATCTTAACCAACCACCAAAAAATGAAGATTGACAAAACTCAAGAGGAGAATTGGGAAACCCAAGGTCCAGCGCACCGTGAAGTTACCGTACTCGAGAGGATTGCGGGCATCCTTTCTTATTTTTGTAGCAGCCGTTGTAAGTTGGACCTCGGGACCATATCCGACGCTGTAAATAGCAATAGTGGGGGATTCCAAAGTCTAGTACCTAACCTTGTTCTTACACACTTCCAGAATGGGATACTTCGTAGCGAAGCCTCTTCCCCAAAGATTGACTCGATTATCAACAGGGAAATTCAAGTTACCGAACTCCCTAGTAGCTCAAAACCAAGGCACCTAGGTAGGCTAGTCAGTCCATGTAATTATACACAATCCCTCCTCCAAGCATCATCATAACTAAGACCCATCAATAATATAATCACGTGATATAAAAATCGAACACCCTGGCGCCGTTGATGACAGCCGGCTGCAAGCCTGCAACACAGCCGAGAAGCGAACTGGGGTTGGCGGGCAAATTGCCGTAATTATCGAACAAATAGCGAAAGCATCAGAGATGATTTCGGCAGCATCCTATTCAACCCCCTACTATGTAATGTACGTTTGAGGGAGAAATCAATTGGCGCGTGAAGATGTTTTTGATCTTGATCTTGATCTTGATCTTGATCTTATTTTGTTTTTTGTTTTCTCCATCAATCGCTACACCAAGAGAGTGAGAAGCACAGTATCTGTTGATTACTATTGTCTCGGTTGTACTATTATACCCTACACCCATATTTAGCGCCAGATATAGATGCAGGCGTAGTCGCGACATTGCGGGGAAATGGACAAACGGGCTTCCACGACTTGAGACATGGGAACACACTAGCAAACTCACTTCTATCTCTTTCTCCCTTTTCCTTGTTGTTGTCCACTTGCTCCAGGACCGTAGTCTGACTAACTACTGCGTAGACCGTAGAGTAGAATCTCCTGGATCCGATCGCCAACATCATTGGCCAATGGGCCCATTCCGGCGGCGTCTCCCAGGGCGAGGCCGAAGGGGGTCCGTAACCGTATTACGAGCATTACGGGGACATGAGTTACCGGATATGGCTCCTTGGCTCCTTGGCTCCTTGGCTCCATCTGGAAAGCTGGCCTCAATGGTTCATTACCTAATCAGCCTCCGTCGAGTCTGGCGGCAAACCCTCCTCAAAGCCAAAACGCTCACCTCGCTCTCGTCGAACTGGCAGCAACCTCCCGTTGTGTGGTCCATCCTCTTCCAGCTGTCGCTCCTTTATCTTTTCCATCTCACTTCTCACCGGCCCTGTTGATCCAACCTCTCCTCACATCCTTCTAAGGTTCTGATTTGCCTCTCCTCCACGCTCCCCACTCGCTCCCTAACTTCGCTCCCTCGAACTCCATCTCTCCCGAAATATGACGCCAGTCAGGTTTCTCTAGTAGGAGTAACCATCGGCCTCTCTCCCCGTATCGTCTTCTCTTCTCTCTTATCCTTCCCACATCTGCTCGCATCAAATCCCGACATATCACCGCTCGAATCACTCAAGGGAAATCCGTTCATCGCTATCCATCCCTACCGATACAGATACACTGCCACAACCAGCCTCCATCCCGAGTTTGAATCCCCCTTTTCGCCACAAATTAGGACATCTCTCTCTCCCCTGTCGGAATTCCACTTTTCCGAACCTACCACGCCTTGACAGTTGCTATCATAGTGGTACTTTGATCCATCTAAACCGAATCTCGCCACCAAAGAATCCAGTCTCCCATTTGTCCATTGAGCACAGGACCCCGTTCTTCAACGCATCAAAAGCCGTTGAAGAAACCAACTTAATAGCCTCTTCTCAATCTTCTCTTTGCTCACGCAACAAGTACGTGTTCTGCTTTCGCTCCTGTTTGATTTATGCCTCAACGAGTCCTTACGCATTCATTAACACTCCCTTTATTCTTGCTACAGAACCGACTATGAATCCCTTTTTGAACTGGGCTATTATGCTCTTCGTCAGTGGTGGTGTCTTTTGGTATTATAGACTTAGATCCCCGCCCAACGTAAAAATTACGCCTTTCAAACCTGCCGCTGAGAAACACGAAAACGGGTTTCTCACCAAAAAGGCGAAGCGGAAAGTAAAGCGATCGCCAGAGAGCACCACCAGCAATGGCAGTCGTGCCCCGCCTGCCAAGCCTATCGTGGAGGTTCCAGAGATCCAAAAGGTGGTTTCCTCTACTGAAAATTGGGCAGGTGATGAGGGAATGAACAACAAGGAGTTTGCCAAGCAATTCACCAAGGCGAAAGAAGGCACCAAGCTTCCATCTGCGGATGGCAAAGCTAATAAGAACGAAGTCCGCACCAAAACTATCGTTAGAAGTACTGTTGTGCCGGACAACAAGGATGTGACAGAGTTGTTCACTCGCACATCATCCAGCACGGAGGAAGATGCGGACGATGACCTCTCTTCTGCAAACTCACCGGTTGTTAACCCAACTGTGCCAGTGGCAGGCAGCGTCTCCGATATGCTAGCGCCTGCCCCAGCAGTCATACCTCCACTCCGCCTTGTTAATATCCCTCAAGTAAATGAACAGACAACAATGAAAAAGCAAAAGTCGGAAAATGTGGGAGAGACAAAGAAACAACGCCAACGAAGGCTTAAGAATGAAAATAGAAAGGTGATGGTAGAAGAATCGGAAAGAGAGCGTCGTATTCAACTTGAGAAACACCTCCACACGGCCCGAGAACTTGAACGCCGCGAGGCTGCTAAATCTAAGCCCACTCCAGCCACCAATGCATGGCAAACAAGTGCCATCAGCAGCCAACCAAATGGGCTGCCAAAATCTGCACCCGCTCCATCGTCCTCACCTCTTCTAGACACTTTCGACTCGACGCCTCAACCCACCTCCAGTCCTTCTGCTACGCCTGAGAGCATCAAGGCGTCTCCTTATTTTGAGAGCTGGGCCAACAACTTACCTTCCGAGGAAGAGCAGATACGTATTATACTGAGTGAAAGCGAGTGGACGACAGTCTCCAGTCGCAAAAAGGATCGAAAAAATGACTCCAGACGAGCCGGAAGTGTGAGTGCCAGTGATACAAGCAGCTCCGACTTTCAAGCGGTAAGAGAGCCGAGGGCACCGATAAAATCTCAGCCACCCACATCAGCATCAAAACCAACAACCACATCTTTGTTTCCTCCAAATCTAATCGAGACCCTCAACAGCAAAGGCCATCCATTAGATTCGGACTGGGATCCTTGATGAAACTCCCAAGCCAAGTTCGTATAAACAAAACTGCATACAATCCAATGACCATGAAAAGTCAACATATACATTCATACACATAAGTATCCGTTTTCCGTATCTATATTATATCAGCGCTCGAACAACCACCGCTCTCTATTTCCCTTTTCACTTTCCATTTCTGTTTATATCTCACTTTCTGGTGTGCTGCACCCGATTCCCCTACTTCCGGTGGCTAATGGCGTTTGGGTCATGTTTCTTGTAGACATCTAGTATATGTCGTTTTCCTTCATCCTTGTCCTTGAGATCTTTATTTTTTCCCCTTGTTCTTTTCCGGCGCTGCTTCCTCTTGCTAGGTTGGTTTTTTTGTCTCCCACCCTGTCAGTTTTTGTACAACTTTCATCCCATCGTCTCCCATAACTTTCTCTTCTCACTTTTTGTCATATTACCATGCAACGTTTTATCTGAGTCGCATATTCTATCTGGTTTTATTCTCTCTCCTTCAACTGTACGTTTCTTATGTGGCTGTATTCTCTAAATGCTTCTCTTTTTCTTCACAAACATCAAAACATTGCCAAAAGAGAGGGGTGGAGAAGAAGGAAATGTAAGGTGAAAAAAGCAGCCTTGTACGCCGACTCCTTTCCTCCTCCTTTTAAACCCAATTCTTCTTTTTTCAGATCCCTGTCTCTATCCTGAGTTCTATCGTGTTTATTTAACCCTGTATCATCTTTTCAACGACGTCTGTGAGAATCCAAGCCCTAGTTGAGAAGAAACTTTGTATTTAATTCATCCTCATTTATATATTTATATTGTATTCTCACGGTTCTTCTACATTTTCCCCCGTCCCTCTCTTACTTTGTTTACCTTTTTCCCCTCCAGTGTTCCCAATTCGTAATTTTTTCCTATTTTCGCTGTGCTTTTTTATCTTGGAACAGAGGCTCATTTTCGTTCCCCCAATTCAAAGAGCATACATTACATAAACCAGGGAAACAAAAAGGTCACTCGTTGCTGCGTAAAATCCGCTATAATCTAACACTCCTTTTACCCCTAACTATGTTTCAGACACACGCGGTAATATGCACTCCATCTGCCACCCCTTGAAAACAAGAATGCTGCTCCAGGAAACGTTAACTCCATTCAAATGAGTAGAAGAGTGAGTGGGTGAGTACCAGTATCTATATATCCCTTCCACTCTCAGCCATCCAACCCGTCCGCCTCCTCCCAGCTTGCGAGACAACCGAAGATCAAGATCTGGCTGACAAGCGGATCTCGGTTCGCTGTGTTTAAAGGAAGGATATTATTATATACGGGGGATAGTGGGGAAGTGAGTGGGGAGGGAATCCTGACGGGGGTTACCAATAACAGAGCCCAACGCACGAACTGTTAAATAAACGGGGGCAGGACAGAGCGGGGTGCGGAGCTGCTGACCTCCCCTCCCTTGATTGATCTGAGGGATGGAACAGTAAACTCGACGTATGATGCGTTGTATGTACTGTACAATGGTGATATCTGATGCTGTTGTCAGTTCGGGTCTGCTTGTGTTATTTTATTTGTTTAGCAGCTGCAGGCGAGATTTTACCACGTCCCCGTTCACCACCACCCCCCAACGCGGCTGTATATACTATGTAATGTAACACGTCGTACAGGACAGTGCAGAGTAGGTATAGTGTACAGTTCTACATCAGTTGGAACGTGGTGACATAACTCTGTAGATGGAATATTTGATCTGGCGGATTACTTTTTGGCAAAGGGATACAGGTGGAAGCATCGAAATCAAGAAAATTTGAAGATGGATACTAGTATTTAACGTTATATTGTAGCGGTGTGTTGAAAAATTACCTGTAGTTATATGTCTTTGCCGCTTCTGGGTACTCGACGGTCCAAAAAGAATCATCAATCGGCTTGTGTCAATAGGGCATTACAGTTATGCAGGTGAGGAAGCGTCGTTTGCATCACAGACGCATTGTCGCAGTAATACCTCTGCAATTGGCTATACTTCAGTGAAGAGAATATCCTCAGCTTTTCATGATTGAAGTTAATATACAGATTTGTACAGATTAGATTTCGTTGGGGTTCCTACATTAAATGGCGATAGGACAAAAAAAGGCACGGATCGCCAACACAGCCACAGGGATTCCCGCATTGGGGAGAGAATTATTATCACGTGACCTTTACCCCTTACTAATCCATGGGATCGTGGTAACCATTCCTGTTTTGGTTACTCCATCTGATTTCCGCATCGTGGCCTGTTCTCTCCAAGAGCCCCAAACAACCCAGACCTTGGCCAACACTCCGAGATATCTTGAACTTCCCCGCCCGCCCCGGCCTAATGCTATCCCGTTGTTCTGTCTTCTTCTTCTTCTTCTTCTCCTTCTCCTCTTCCGCAGCCCTGTCTCAACTCTGCTCTTTTCCGTGTATGTAACCAATTCCCTCTCTTGAGTCCCGGTCTCGCTCCTCCAGCCACTTCCTTGCTTCCTCCCCCTCCCCCCGACAAAGCGAGCCCCCCCTTTTACAACCATGGCGCAAATACGCGGCACAGCGGGCTACAACCTAGGACACCAGAACCCCTTTGGCGGTCCTGGAAGAGCAGATGCTACGAGCGACCCAAGCCCGCTCGATGCAATCCGAGAGCAGACCGGCAAGATTGAGGACTGGCTAGATACTTTCTCCGACCCCATCAGGCCGTATGTTTGCCCACACTTCCTTCCCCTAGGAACCGCTGCCCATGGAGATGGAGGATGGGGGAAACGCCTTTACCGCCGCAGGTTATGAGCGGTCTCCATAAAACGCAAAAAACATATTCCAGCTATCGAACACCGAGAGCTAATCATTTATCACATCGTGGGATTTGTATAGTTATCTACCAGCTGTCGGCCGTTTTTTGATAGTCGTTACTTTCCTCGAGGATACTCTACGCATCTTGACTCAATGGGGCGACCAGGTATCCTATTTGAAAGACTTCAGAGGAAGTACGTTTGTTTCTTTTTCTTTTTCTTTTTCCTTTCCTTTCTTTTTTTGGCCTCCTTTCCATGGAGATGTGGCTCCATATCTTGGCTCTTGTCCTGTCTAACCAATCAAAACTTTTTGTATATCTGCTATGTATAGTTCCATGGGGCATATCGCATATCTTCCTCCTAATAAACATCGTTGTGATGGTCTCTGGTTCGATTCTGGTCATCGCACGGAAACATAGTGAATATGCCGTCGCGGGGCTTCTCAGTGTTGTCGTCCTTCAGGCGCTTGGATACGGCCTCATCTTCGACCTGAACTTCTTCCTCCGCAACCTCAGCGTCATTGGTGGGCTTCTCATGGTTCTTTCAGACTCCTGGGTGCGCAAACGGTTTGTCCCCGCGGGTCTCCCTCAACTCGACGAGAAGGACCGGAAGATGTACATCCAATTTGCGGGGCGTGTCCTACTTATCTTCTTGTTCCTCGGGTTCGTATTGTCTGGCAAATGGTCCTCCTGGAGGATCATTTTTAGCCTGTTTGGATTGGTTGCGTGTGTGATGGTTGTCGTTGGATTCAAAGCGAAGTGGAGTGCGACCATTTTGGTTGTTATACTAAGTGTCTTCAACCTTCTTGTTAATAACTTCTGGACGGTATGCCTTCCTCCCGCTTTCCTCCCTTCGATACAAAGCAGGGATTAATCAATCATCTTAATGCAGCTGCATTCCAAACACCCACACAAAGATTTCGCCAAATATGACTTTTTCCAAATCCTCTCCATTGTGTAAGTTCCTCGGTTTTTTTTCTTCTCCAAAATCCCATTTTCTGAATTCGCCTTTCCTTATTTCTCAGCGGTCAAAATACCAACTCATTCTGACATTTCTCTCTAGCGGTGGCCTCCTTCTCCTCGTCAACATGGGACCCGGTCAATTCAGCGTGGACGAGAAGAAAAAGGTGTACTAAATCATGTCTTGCCCCTTTTCCCCTTTCCAATAAACGTGATGATCAGAGCAAGAAAAGGAGAACATCGGAAACGAAAAAAGCGGGCCCAATTATACTAACAATATCAACATGCGAATCGTATCACTCTCTATATTTATCGATACCTGGTACTAAATCTCTTACAATATTTCCTATTCAATCTACCCGTCCATATGTTTTCTCCTTCCGTATTTCCTACGCTTCTTTATATCTTCCTTTTCTTTCCAGCAACCCTCAATGTCTCGGATAAAAAAAAAACCCATTGTGTTGTTTGTCCTATCCCCTAACCGTTGTTGTGCTTCTTTCGTCAGAAATCTTTTGCTCCACTCTCATAGCATAGTTGTCTCTTTAACATTTTTATATTGTCTCATATTTGCCAATCATGCTTTTCCCTTTGGTGTTTTGTTTAACCTTTTGTCTCCTTTCGCCCCCCCAAACCATACCTCACCTGGCTCTTGTTTTGAGAAGCCTTGTGATGTTTCATTATGGTGATTTGTTTTTTACTTCGCTCCAGCCCGCCGTCAACGTAAACTTCAAGTTGAATTCCACTTTCTTCACAATTTCTTTCCCTTGTGAAACCGACATTTTATATATGTATGTATGCTATGTATGTGCAATCTGATTTGTAAGGCCTTGCTATTATTTATTCTGGGGAAAGCTAATTGTTTTGGCTTGGCTCTGAAAGAGGGTTGAGTAATGTACACACCTTTTGCTGCAAAAACGTTCAGTTGATTCAACCAATCTGTTGATGGCTATGTGGATTATATTTGTATATTTTTTATACATGCAGTCCAAAAGCGTGAAAGGGGTGTCCTTTTGCTGTCGAAAAGTGGAACTTGTTGATGCAGCTGGAATCAAGGCTTTGAAGCACTCCTTGACCTCGTCGCCTGCAGTTTAACTATGTATGGCCAGAATCCGTGAGAATCCCCCGTGAATCAGAGGTTACTTCCTAAGTACGTTTTCTATGG
The DNA here is from genome assembly GCA_017607445.1 of Histoplasma ohiense. Taxonomy (NCBI): domain Eukaryota; kingdom Fungi; phylum Ascomycota; class Eurotiomycetes; order Onygenales; family Ajellomycetaceae; genus Histoplasma; species Histoplasma ohiense. Next base: position 5,515,337 of record JAEVHH010000003.1, on the reverse strand, counting down.
ATAGTTCTACATGCCAAGATATGAATAGAAAGACATTCATCATCAGCTTCTTCACTCCATGTTTTTTTCAAATGTGGAATTAAATCTCTCTAAATGATAATAAAAAGCCAATCAAATGAATATATCTCAATCTTCCCCGCAACAACCTTTGCATTAAACCACTCCATGATTTCACCATCGCCAACACCACCACCATGAATATTATTATTCTTACCCAAGGCGTCCGCCCGGATCAAAGCCTCCGCCGTCCATCGCAGCTCCACCACAGCCGCATCCACGACCGCCTGCATAGTGGGCCTCCCCTCCATACAGCCCGCGCTCTTGCGGCCCTCTGCACGGGATCCACGGCGGAGAAAATCGTCGCGAATCCGTCGATGTCATAGTTGGCGTAGACGGGGTTCTTGGCGCAGCCGCCATTCTTCGCGTAGAGGGGATACAGCGCAGCGGCGTCGGAGAGGTCGACTTCGTTGGGCGCGATACGCACTGCGGGGCCGTAGCGGCTATGAAGCGCGGCGAGGGTGCGGCATTCGATACCGCGGTGGGTCAGGGTCCAGAGCCAGAGGGGGGTGAGACGCGCGATGAGCGGGCCCGGGATGTGTCTTAGTGGACCTGGATCCATTATTGGAGAAATCTGAATGTACTCTCCCCTTTGCAAAAAATTAGGGGCTTGATCTCTACATCTCCGATTGTTACTTCCAACCCCAATCACTCTAATGAGACTGCTACTACGGCAGAGGATATTAAATTTGCTAAATACCATACTCGAGAAAAAAAAAAAAAAAAATTCAACTCCTATCAAATCGTTATTATTCCCACCTTGTACAGAGTAGTAATGACTGTAATTATAGTAGCTACTATTCCTCCGAACGATATGCCACTTATCTTTTTATTCTTCCTCTGTTATTAGCATACATACATACGGCTTACACTGACCAAGCATGTGACAGTAAGGGAAAAAAGATATTGAGAAATTACCTATATACCTAGCAAACTGGCCCATTATCTGAGAAGCCGAACGATTTAAGCTTAATTTATCAAAAGTCACAAATACGATCGAATTATCAATCCCCGATCTTCTTCTATTTTTGATCATTAAGTTTCGAAGCATAGAGCAGAATCAATCTCATATTACGCCACCGTCACCCCTCTGGTATTAGCTAAATATATTCAAAATAATATCAAACCAAACAACAACAATAATAAAGAGTAGATAGAAGGAATCAATCACAAAATATTTGGAGACAGGCAATCATGTGATATCATCCCCACTGGTGCCTATGAACTTTCCAAGGTTGGCTTCTGTAGACGTCATCGCTTCAACTTCCGCAGTCACCATGAGAAGATATATTCTACAGGCAAGATATTTTGTTTCGGATCGCTCTATGCTCTCCAGCCATCTACGCTTATCAATTTTGGCTAACGCCTTATGCCGTTAAACCGTTTGACTAAGTAACATTTCTGATCCAAGTGTCTCCTTATCTACTATATTTATAAGGCCATTATCATTGCAATGTCGAATTTTATTCGGAAATACATCTTGGGCGCACCAGAAGTGTCTGCTGCGGTGCCGCGCGAACCCTCAATGCATCCAGCTGCAGGGCCCTCTTCCGACATCCACACTGAAAGCCTCGATAATAGTATCCCTTACTCCCCTTCCCCAGCTGATGTTGGGGAAGTCCGCGCCTTGCTCAAATCTACCCATCCTGCTCTGCCCACAGAGATTGCAGACATAATCCTCAACTTTGCTGACTATTCTGTGAAGGATGTGGTTACATTTAACCCCTCTGATGTTTACAGGCTCTCTTCGCGTGGTCCAGGGGTGTGTGGGTTAATTCTGAAAGGGCCACAGATCAGAGAGTTGAAGCAGTATGGATTAGAGCTGCGGGATCTGAGACTTAAATCTGTGAGATTTGAGATTGCTAGCCATGATCAAGGATGGGGCGGTGAACCGGGGACGCAAGGTATGCCACATTCCCCCTTCGATGGATTTTGAAAATGATTGGGTGCACAGTGCTAGAGGATTTTTTTTTTTTTTTTTTTTTTTTTGATTTGATTTGATTTGACAGGGCAAGGAATCCCCGTTAGGAACATACAACTCCGCGTTCTCATGGTTCGAAGTAACGATACTTCGTCGCCTCGATCATTCCAGCGACTGGGTAGAGCCGACATTAACCCTAGGATCCGACCAGAGGTATGAATCATATATTGATTACTCTAATGCCTACCGAAGATCCGGATGGGATTTCGCGACAGACGACAACGGGGAGATGTTGATATGGCCTCTTCAAAAAAATAAAGTTGCAAGAAGAGAAACCCAGACTCGTGAAATTGTATGGATGTTAGATGATAACAGTGAAGGGCAGCAACAAGCAGAGCCAGCAGAAGATTCCGGTAACGGGCCAGGGCGCGGCTTCGTTCGTACGCTTAGATCTGGTGATGTTATTTGTCTTTGGGCTAGAGCCATGGTAAGCTGTTTGTTTCCTGCACTATTCTGTTCCAATATCGATTTGTTACAAAAACTGACGGTATCAGTATCCTGGATGGGCAAACTCGGTGGAGAAAGCAATGATCGAGGTGGCCTACACGGATTAAGCTGGATTCTCAACAGTGTTTCTGTCATTATCGGTCGATGGAACTCCAAACTTTCCGCACTGATTGGGGAAGGGAAGGTGGTATCTGGATGGCAAGACGCGCAACAGTGTGTCCGGCGCGTCTTTTTTTCTGAATTTGCTCCTCGCAATATTATGATGTGACACACGCCTTTTCACCTTTAGGTCCTTGATATGAATCTGGTGGAAGAAAATAATGACCATTGTGGCGTTTTATACACTTTTCACGTCACGCTCGATTCTTTGTACAGTACCTAAGTAGTTGCGAAGCGGAACTGGATGGGTGGAGGGCCCGCAAGGATTATGCGTATTTATCTCCAGAGTTCCCTATTTGTCTGTATTTTGAAATAGAATAAATCAAATTGGGAGGAAAATGCCAGAGCAGCCATGTCAAGTTGGACATCGAGTAGATCACGTGATTTTACTATGATTTAGCCCTAATCTCACCAAATGCGGCTAGACACAATATTGCCCACAACTTCCCAGTATTTCAGCGAACTTTTGCTGGGGCCCTTCTCCATGATTTTGTCCCTCAAGCGCAAATCCTCACCATAAGAATCAACTTTCTTCTGGAAGACTGTCGCCATTATGTCGAAAATCACAGTCGGTACGTTGAAACTACAGACGAATCATCCTGTGCCCACAGAATAATATTTCTTTCCCTAAGGACCCGCATGAAAGAAGATCTGGATCTCTGAAGCTAACACCTCATTTTATTCTCACCACAGCCGGAGTGCGCCAAAATGTCCAACAACTCCTCGATTACTCGCTGAATGAGAAGAAGAGAAACTTTCTCGAGACCGTTGAGCTCCAGATAGGCTTGAAGAACTACGATCCTCAGCGTGACAAGCGTTTCTCTGGCACCATCAAGCTGCCATCCGTTCCCCGCCCGGGCATGAGCATCTGGTGTGTTTTCTATACCCAATACCAGCCTTACGCTAATATCGGCGCATTGGAAACAGAAAACCATGTCGAGAACTTAGTGTACTTGATGATATACATATATATACTAATTTAGATGCCAATAGTGTCCTCGGTGACCAGCATGATATTGATCGTGCTAAGCATCTCGGTATCGACTCTATGTCCACTGAGGACTTGAAGAAGCTGAACAAGAACAAGAAGCTCATCAAGAAGTTGGCGCGCAAGTATGATGCATTCGTCGCCTCCGACAGCATCATCAAGATGGTTCCCCGGCTTTTGGGGCCTGGTCTTTCCAAGGGTTCGGTTTTCTTGTTCTTATCTTTTTCTTTTTTTTTTTTTTTTAAAAAAAAAAATCTAAAAAATCCCTAATTGACTAATGAATTTTGTGTGTCTTTGCAGCTGGTAAATTCCCAACCCCGGTCTCCCACGCCGAAGATCTCTCCAACAAGATCAACGATGTCAAATCCACCATCAAGTTCCAGCTGAAGAAGGTTCTTTGTCTTGGTGTTGCCGTTGGCAATGTCGGAATGACTGAGGATGAGCTGATCTCCAATATCATGTTGGCCATCAACTACCTTGTCAGTTTGTTGAAGAAGGGATGGCAGAACGTTGGCAGCTTGACGATCAAGGCGTCTATGTCCCCACCCAAGAGATTATATTAGATGCGGCCTTGCTTTTTTATCGCATTTACATCTTCCCTCCTGTTGGGGTTGTGTGGTTCTTGTCTTTCGTCAATCTGGTAAGATTAAGTATACGTAAAATATACATTAACGAAAGATAATTGTTCTCAGCCTGAATCACACTCAGTCTTTTCACCGTTGTCAGGAGACGTAGACATCCACACCAATTTTTGCTTAATAATCTAATTCTAAGATAACTAGGTAAAAGACGATAATATATATACACGGTATACAATCAGTGTGTTCCAAAATCATGGGAACAAAACACAATTCTAGCTAGCCACCTCCCCCCAAATCACTCCATCCCCTCCATCAAATCCGTCTTATCCAAAATCATCCCCCGCATCCCAATAAATTCTCTCAGGCTCTCCCACTCCTCCCCCTCCTCCTCCCCAATCCTCCTTGGATCCTTAAACCCCCAAGCAACCGCAACTCTATCCATGGCAGCTCGCTCCTCCTCGCGCAACCAGCGCTCCCGCAACGGCATGCCAGGTATCCACACCACGCGCATCATCTGGTCGTTCGCTGTGGTTATCGCAACCACGCCGATAGACGAAGTAAAGCCTATATAGGCAAGGATTGCCGAAAAGGAAACCCAGAGGGCGGTATTGGGCTCCATGGCGGTTTGGAGGGTGGATATGTATGATGCTGCGGCATATGCTGCTGTTGGGGCCGTCGCGAGGCCGGCCAGTGGGAGAGCAGCTTTGCGGAATATTTTAGATCGGTAGAAGGCTTGTTTGCAGAAAGATTCATCTATGATCGCAAGACAGAGGGATAGGTTCTTTTTCTCAATGGCTATGTCGAGGGCGAGGTTTGCGAGATCTTGTGGGATTGCATTCTTGACAGTTTTGGGGTTTAGTTTACGATAGGTAATGATGGAGCCGTTATCGTTAGGAATCGGTTTCGTGGCGTAAAGAGAGAAGATTTCGGGGAAGTAGTCGGCTTGCTTGAGCTGTGATTGCAACAGGGTGTATTGGCGGAGGACATCCGGGGAAATGAAGATTTTAGGGTCGCGGAGGAAGTCGTTTAGGGTTGATGATAGTTCGCTTGCTATTTTGGATTGGAGGTTTGAGATTTTTGAGGGCTCTTTTGTTGATTTTTTAGGAATGTTTTGAGTGGTCGATGAAGTGCCATATCCTCCATTCTCTACGTCTAGATCGAGGAGGGACGATGTGGCATTATTATCACTTCGCGGAGAAGGAGGTGAAGTTGCCTTATAGTTGTTTGACAGTGCGATTTTCGCAAGCTCGCTGCAGCGTTGCAGGAATTGCCGTACGGCATCGTCTGTTGGAACGCGGGGAGAAGAAGTTATGGTCTTAAATTCTTTCAAGACTTCACGAAGCATAGCCTCAGGGTCACTACCAGCACTCGTGCTAGGAGCACCTGATATTAATCTTCGCGCAATGCCATTTCGCGGATCGAACGCAGGGTTGAACTTCCGTTGTTGTTGTTGAGGCGCAACATTTGGATGTAGGATGTCTAATCGGGAAGCAGTAGTTGAAATTGAAGAGGTATGAAAGCTTCTATGTCGACGAGGTAAGTATCTTAAAAATTGACAGAGTTGGCAAACCGGCCCATGAGCCCTCGAGGATTGAGACGTAATACGCTTCATTATAGAATTGAGATACTCCTTGCAGGTGTCTTTATTCAAAGTTCTTCCATCGAGTGGTGGAAGTTATCAAGCTCTACATTTTAGCCTTACCTAAGCCGCCGCTAAACCTTGCCGGGACATCGTCAAGACAATGAGGAATCATCCTGCTTGAGGCCGCAACTTCTATCTTCTGCAACATAGCCGTACTCCGTTTCCACTTCTGCATATCATATCTACCAGGTATATTCACGAACGGGCCCATGTTGAGACCCTGTTGTGGGAGCTATATTCCCCCTTCCTTCCTGCCTATATACACTTGAACTTACTTGTCCGCTTTTACTAGTCGCCTGCCTACAACCTTCCGCTGCTCATTCACCCCCAACCATTACGACTGCCTGCTCAACTGGTTTTGCTGCTTCAAGGCAACATGCCTCCTCCACCTCCTCCTCCCCCGCCACCCCCTCCTGCGGCTGGCGGTCCACCAAAATCCACGAACTTACCAAGCAGGTCTCCCATAGCAGCTGCACAAGGCCGGGTATGTTGTCATGATTTTCCCCTGCGATATGGTGTCTCCACCTAACAATACATTTTTAGGGAGCTCTTCTCTCAGACATCTCGAAAGGTACCCATCTCAAGAAAACCGTAACAAATGATAGATCGGCACCTATAATTGGAAAGTCCTCCGGAACATCGGGTGGTCTTTCAGTTGGCGGAGCCCCGCCGGTGCCTAGCATGCCCAAGCCCCCTAACGGATTAGCCCCGCCTGTCCCTGGTGGAAATCGATTGCGGAGTAATAGCGACCAGGGCCGTGGAGGAGCTGACTCGGGCGCGACTCCTGGTGCTATTGCTCATGAAAGCGGGACGATCCCTTCTGCTCCGCAATTAGGTGGATTATTCGCTGGCGGCATGCCTAAGCTTAAGAAGCGTGGTGGAATAGACACGGGCGCGAGCGCGGATGCTTCATACCTTTCAGACTCTGAAAGCTCTCGAAAACCTGGCCCGTGGACTCCCACTGGCAGTGCTCCACCACCACCACCACTACCAAGTGGTCGTCCGCCACCTCCAACACCAGGTGGCCCTCCACAGGTCCAAGAGAACCCCCTAGTTGCAAATTTACGAAAGATCCCCCCCCGCACGTCAGGAAGGCCTTCATCCTCAATCTCATATATCTCCACTAAATCAGCTCCAGAGACTCCTTCACGACCACCTCCACTTCCTGGAGTAAAGCCTCCTGCCCCCCAAACTTCCACTCGAAAGGTCTCTGCTCCGCCTCCTCCAACAGCTCCACCTCCACCACCTTCATCCGCATCACCTCCTCCCCCGCCGTCTGCTCCTCCACCTCCTCCAGCAGTTGCCGCACCCCGCCCACCTCCATCACGATCGAATCCCCCACCCCCCGCCTCCAGCAGCATCACCTAGCGCCAATGGGCCCCACGCAGCAGCCTCAGCGGCATCGATAGCGATGCAGGCCGCTAGAAATGCTTTCTCCCAAGCAACTCATCCGCAACCCCCCCAACCATCGTCCGCTCCATCCCACCCCCCGGCTCCTCCTCCACCTCCCCCGCAATCATCTCCTCCCTCATCCGCGCGAACATCATCCTTACTATCAACTCCACTCACCTCGCGTCCCTCATCATTTGCAGACCAGCAGAATCAACATCAAGTACCTCAGCAACAGCAACAGCCTAACCGGTCACTACTCGACCCAAGTAACTATACCCTCACAAACGGCGGTTCGTCGCCCCGACCCAGCTCTCGAGGCAGCAACAGGCGAGGCAGCTCACAGGGAATCCGGATCGAGGACCCAAGATTCAAATTCCAGAATGAGTCGCTATTTCCGAAACCCAGGGAGTTCCGTGGTGGCCAGAAGTTGTACAGGGCTGGGAGGGGGAGTAGTGTTCCGTTGGATCTTTCGGCGTTGGGTTGAGGGGTATTGCTTGCGCTCATTTACATACAACACAGTAATACTTGCTTGAGTTAGTTTCTCAAGCCATGCAGGTTGAAAATTGATGTTAATATCTCCTGTTTCTTCACCTTCCACTCCTAACTGCCCCTCTTCGCTTTTTACCATTTTTATCGCGCGTATGATGGGATTGATACGGGTTACCGAACGGTTGAAAAATGACCCCGGTCTTCTTTGGGATTTGGATGGGAACTATAAAGATCTAGAAGTGGAATCTATGTTTTATGGTAGCCAACAACCCCATTTCATTAGACTCTTGTAGTCTTGTCCCTTGGATGAACAGAAAAGCGAAGGGAAGCGGAGTTTGATCATACTTTTCTTCTCTTTCTCCTACCTTGCGCATGCGTTCTTAGGATGCATTTGGTTCTTTGCGGACTTTTCGTATTAGTCTTCTTGGGGTGTGGAGCTATTTACGCCCCCCTCTAAAAGGACAGTTTTCTCTTAATGTACAGTATTCTATTGAGTATCTGTCATATTTTATGCATGCATTACCTTTTTTACTCTCTAAGGTGAAATTACCTACGGGCTATCTCGATTGAATAAAGGTAAATCATATTTAACAGAGAATCTATGATTATAAGAATATCAAACTTCTTTCATTGTATTCATCCTCCACGCTAAAGGTGGTTGAATTTCCATCTAGCCCAATTGATCTGGCATCAATTTTAGGGCACTCTCCGTTTCCGTTCTTAACATGCTAAAAGTCACTACTCATCTCACATGCATCTATGTAAGTACGCGGGGCATCAATCTCCATCGGCACGCAACAACGATCCCGCCCCTCCCCCTCGCGATCCACCCCTATTTCTTCCTCTCTCCCTTCCCCATTGCCCAGTTCACCCCATCGCCCATACTCCGGAAGCGCATGCCTCTCCGCATACCCTTCCCTCCACTGCTGCATAGTCGGCCGCGCAACAAGCGGCAGATGACACCAGAGACAGATCCTTCTCCGGCCATTGTCCTCACCCGGCGGCTTAGCACACCCCTCACCACTACACATCTGGATCGGCTCCTGGCCCGTTCGGACCTGAATCTCGCGACATTTCGAACACATCCAGCCGTCCTTGGCGGTGCAGTTGCAGTATGCGCTGGTCACCTGGGCGAAATCTGGTGCTGCCGATGGCCGCTGGCTGTCGTGGGGGTTGCCGGAGAGCCAGCAGTCGATGCATAAGGGGCGCGTGCGGCTTTTATAGGCTGAGGTAGATTGGCGGAAGGATTCCTTCGTGTGTGTGTGGCAATATATTGTTATTATAATGTGGTCAACCCGCGTGGGGGTTATTGTGTGTGTGTGTGTGGGATGTGCCGGGAACATACTTTGACAATGCATGCTTCACAGACTGGCAACGAGCAGTATTTGCATAACCGTGGAGCCGGGCCTCTTGTGTGGGTTGGCTCTGAGCAGAGGAGCTGTCCGCTTTTCTTTATGCGCTTCCAGTACAAGGTCTGGTGATCTCCGATATGGATATCTGGCCTAATGCGTTGCCGCTGGCCTTTGCCATGATTGTGGACGTCTCCAGGACCCGAGATTGGAAGCGCAAACCCGTGAAGAACAGCCCTATAATGGGAGTTGACGCGCGATAGATTCAAGATATCGCCAAGTCCCATTTGAGGGACAAGAACAGACACCACCGGGAATTGGCGTATGAGGTCTAGGAGCTCTACCTTTCGGCTGTTTTTGTTGCCAGAACTGCGTGGAAAGAAGGAATTTGTCATCGCTGCCGTCGCCGTCGCCATCGCTGCGTAATAACGAAGCTGCAGAAATTGGGTATCATCGATAATCAACAGAATTAACTGGGCAGTATCAACGGAGATATTGATTTTCTCTCCAGCCTGAAATGTAGGGGCCAACTCACTGCCAACTCAAGGGAACTCTGCAGCCCCTCCGTCTAGGAAGCGCCTATACTGGCTAAGTTACGTGAAGAAGCGTTATTAGGAATCTTGTACGTATTATTCAATAGTAGAAATCATCCAAGGGTAAATGATATGGCCATCTAGTGAAAATATGCACAAGCAATAATTACGTCATTGTTGTTTTACGGCGTTAATTTATTCCGACGAAACCGCCAAGCCGTTTTTGAACTATTTCCCTTTTGCACTAGTTTATATCGCCTTGGTCGCCCATACAACTTCTTTGATATTCTCAGACTCACAAGCAAGCGAACAATCTAGTTGTATACAGAAGAAGGGGCTTGGTATACCATTTTCCCCTTGCCTCCCAATCTCACCCCATGGGAGTCTTTTGTACCCGGTGATCGTTTGCAGTTGCTCTGCTGATTTCCTGCCCAAGAAAGAGGGAGTTTCACCTCACTCGACGCTTTCATTCCGAAGACCGTTCAATTGAAGAAAGTTCAGGGCTAAGAGACCGGATAGCTGCAGACCAGCCATGTCCCTCCAATCCTACATAAACAGTTGAGTACCCAATTGATATATTTCTGTTACAGCGAGCAGGCCGCCCACTCGCAGCTCCGGCCTACTCAATATATAGTGCCAGGCCATAAGTATTGGCAACCCCACTACTTTTCTGCACCATGATTTGAGTGGGGGTTTGCCAATACTTATGGTCTGGTATAGTACATCTATATATATCGGTATATATACTAACCTCGCCAAACACACAAAATAGAAAAGGTCCTGATCCTAACAGTAGACGGTCGTACCCTAATCGGCACCCTCCTCTCAACCGACCAACTCACAAACCTCGTCCTCTCACAGACCGTCGAGCGCATAATACGGACCCCGGATGACCCCGAGCCCAGCTCGCAGGTCGAACACGGCCTGTATCTAATACGTGGCGACAACGTCGTCATCTGCGGCGAAGTGGATGAGGAGATCGACAGCGGCATTGACTGGGCTAAAGTCAAGGGGCAGATGGTTAAAGGCACGAAAAATATCTGAGGGCCAGTGTGCTCGCAGGGCGAGGGGTTGATTCTGGAGCTAAGGGGACACTGCGTCAAGTGTGTGTATGTTCTCTTCTTTCCTATATGCTGTTTCTGGCTGCCAGCTGTTGAAAATCTACATTTTTGGCTGGCGTGGGGAGAAGAGAAGAGAAGAGAAGCTTATCCTTCTCATTTTATCTTCCTGCGAACAGGCTGCTGCGCGTGTGAGGGCATTGTTAGAGAAGATTGGCCTACTCGCGAAGACAAGGAGGAGGAAAGTGGGGAAAGTGGCCAAAAACAAGGGAAAGTTTTCAAAAAGGAAGCGGGAGTCGATTACCCGGAAAACAGTGGAGATGGAAAGAAAGAATATGGAAAATCGGAAATAGAAAAATGGATGTTGGTGGGAATCTATTTCCTTTTTGAGGCATTCTCATGTCAAGGCACCCCAGGGCCAAGGCGAGCCCATCTTGCGCTCTAGTCGGCAGCCGGCAAGCTGATATGTGGGACATGATTTGGATCATGGTTAAGTGCGCAAGGGTGAACGGGGTTGAGTCGAAGGAAAGTGTGAGACGTCTTCTCTTTCTATTTTTCCCCATCAACTGGTGTTTTTTGTCGATGAGGCGTTCTGGAGTGTCTTACCTGAATGGGCATGAACTGTACCTACAAACGCACCATTCTTACTAGGTTCATGCATAAATGGCGTTCTACTTGATACACTTTTTTTTGGCAGGGGTTATTCAACTCCATTTCATCAAATTGTCGGATTCGATCGTGTATTCAAATCCAGGTATTTGTACAGTACAGGGCTCGCACGACAAATTCCAGGGCAGGAAATAATGCAGCTATTCTAAGGAATTGGAACGTGGCACGCATGTGATATAGTAATTTCCAACAAAGGGATTCGTTTTCCAAAGTGCAGAGTACGAAATTCCTGCTGCGAAGCCCCCCAAGATGCAGGTTCACACTACTCCGTACGAATGGGATAAATATGCAAGACATAGGGAGATCTCCATTCGGCTTTGTTTTCTTTTCTTTTCTTTTTCTTTTCTTCTAGAAAATTTCACCAAGGGAGCCAATATTAATTTATGTTCCGGTAAAGTCTCAAAACGCCAATACTCTGTAGCCAGCCATCAAAATCAGCATTTATTCTAGTGATTGATGTGTAGTACTTGTATATGTATCCATTGTCATTCTTCTACATATGATACGAGAGGGAAAAAGAACACTTTTCTGATTCTGCATCTTTTTCTTTGTTGTTCTTTTTGCTAAATGAATCCCCGACATCCGGAGCTTCTTCCCTTCTTGTGGATTTTGACTGTGTTCATCATTTACTCATTTAATGCAGAGCATTCTGCCAGTATGGATTTCTAGACACATAAACTGCATGTAGCTAAAGAAAAAGAAAGAAGAAAAAGAAACAAAAAATAAGAATTGGGCCCTGATCGACACAGCCAACCACAGGATAGTTCTAAGAAGAGGGCCATAGATGACACTTGCATGATAGAAAATCAAGGTGAGCCAATGGCTGGATAACATAGAGATAGATTAGTTAGAACTAAGTCTAGCTTGGAAACTTGGAACCAACTGATAATTGCTTTCTGCTCCACAAAACTCATTTTAAGAGTTGAAAAATCTTGAGCTCTGAAGGTTTGAAACAGAATCAAGATTCAAGCATCAAGCCCTTTGGATCCGCGCCCGTCGAATTGTTTCCCGTCGCCTTCCCCCCGCGCTACCCACACGGTAAAGGGGCCACCGAACCTAGCTAGCGGCCAATTGCCATGAGCATCCCTGTTGCTGTTACAGAGGAGACGGAGTTACATGGGAGTGGGTTAGTGTTGGATACCCAGCCAGGTATGATTTGATTATCTCAAGCCCGCACACCTTGTTCATCTTCGCGGGATCACGCTTCCATGTGCCGCAGCGCAAAACGAGATAACCTGCTTGACAAGGGGAATTTTCGGGACAAATTACAGCGTCAATGATGTTTCCATGTTCCATGAATTATCTGATCAGAGGAGCAAATACCAGGAGTTCTTTGTCTTGGGAGCATCAAGGGATAAGCAAGTCGGCTTCTGCGTCGTTCAAACTACTCGGGGATGTCGAAGTCATCATGTCACTGCGTCTGCTTCCAGTGCTTTGTCCTGCGTGTTGGTGTTTTGGGGGCGGAGACATCCCACAGCAACCCCGAGGCCACTGGCGCGAGGCGGGGACATTTGGCTTGTATCAGAGTTCAAGGCTGGAACTCTGCAACCCAATTTACACTTCGGCGTGGAAACTCAAACTTACGGCGTAAATAAAAGAACCAAAAATAGTCAAATAGTATTATTATTCCCCCGAAAAATTAACTCGACTTAGGTTTCCTTCTTTCAATGCAGGCCATGCCGTTTCATTCCATCCTTCTCTGCTCCGTGTGCTCCCGACCCCGTGTCAATTCTTCTCGTCAACTGGCCCTGTGAACCCACTGCTACGTGCAAGGGTTGAGGTGTTTTACGTCCCATGGTCGTCATCACTGTCGTTAGTATGGTTTTCACGGTTTCGCCCCACCGCCCCTGAGCGATCAACTTGGCTCCAATCAAAATACTACTATACAACATCAACTGTTCATAGTATACTAGTGTCTCTATCAAACGGACTGAAGAAGAGGACACGCACACACAAGGTAACTGCGCGCCACCTTGGGCAAGTGGCACAAACCAGCCTGCGCTGTCTGTCTGTCTGTCTGTCTGTCTGTCTGTCTGTCCGTCCGTCTCTCACCCGTCACGATTTCCCCTCCATTTTGCCTCCTTATCTCATCCGACAGACATTGCGATTCGCCTCTACTATTATCACCTACACCTATTCTAGCACTACTGGTCTCCAGAAAGCCGGGAGCCCCTCCAGTCACCATTCTGCCGCTATCTGTCTGTATCCCAGAATATCGCCAATGTGCGTCCCTACACTCTGTCATTCGCATCCCTACTCTCCTTACTGTCCACTCGCCACTGTCTGCTCTACTTACAAACAAGAGAAAAGGTAAAGCAAAAAAGCCGTTAATTGAAAGCCTGGGTGAAAAAAAAAAGGGGGGGGGAGGGGGACAGCAGAACAAAGGGGGAAAGAAAGAAAAGAAAAAAGAGACATAGAAAGCCGGCTGAGAGAGGGAGGATAATAATAACATATATATACACATCATCATGTGGCTCTACCGCGGCGCCCAATCCGCTGTCTTCTACTACGCGACCTGCACCCCCTGTGCCGCCTCCATCGATCGTAGAAAACGGAAAAGGGATGCTGCAAATACACACCGTGAACCACCTCCTACCACCACCTCTTCCAACAACCAGAACGACATCGTGACGGACCAGCCGCCAGTCATCTTCCACCAACCAGTCCCGTTTACCACCAACTCCTACTGGGAAGAGGAGATTACGCTGGGACCTGGACCCCCTGTTAGGAGAGCCGGGAGGAGAAATAACACTAACAGTAGCGGTCATCAGAATTGCAAGAATTGCAAGAGATGCAAGAAGCAAAAGAAGAATTTGAATTCTCCGCATTCTGTGGGGTGTCAGGGGGGTAATCCTGCAACGGCCGGAGCAGGAGCAGCACAGTCTCAGTCACAGGAATCTCCACTGCAGAATGGTATGGGCGCGCTAGCTGGCGCCGTGTCGGGCGTTCTGGAGGACCTGGTGCCGTCGAGGAAGGAACTTGGCGATCGCTGGAATAGAATACGGTACCAGCGGGAAGATGAGGTGCTTTGGGGCGGTGCGGGCAGTGGCGCTGGTGGTGACATAGGGTCGGAGATCAAGGGCTCCTCTGTTGGTTTATCTGGGCGCGGGAGAGCAGGTACATCCGACTCCGCGAAGTACTACGCAGCGAGGAATCCGGCGGTTAATGATCTTCATCCTCCTGTTGTTTGTGGGCCAGTTAGTCGTGCGGAGACGCGGTGGATGCTGCAACCACCGCCCAGCGCGAAGGTGATGGAGGGGAAAGTCCGGTCTACGGCTTCTGTTTCTATGCGGAATGGCAGACAGAGGGGTTTTGAGAGGGATGTGGTTTCGGGAATGGATGGCAATGGCAATGGGAATGGGGAAGAGGGCGCAAGGGGGAGGACATCCGCCTCCCCTCAAATGAGCCAAATGAAGCAGCAGAGACAGAGGCAGAGGCAGAGGCAGAGGCAAGCTGACGGACAGCTTGATGGATGTGATTCTGCACATCTACAAGCGCGGACGGAACAACAACCTCCTCTAGAAGCCCGTTTACGAAAGATAAAAACTCAGGATGAGCCACCTGCAATTCGTGCGATGTCTGATAACTTCCTTTCCCTCTCGCTATGGTCGAAAGATGATATTCTGCTGCGCCCTCCGCGTCCCGTGTTAGCTCCTCTAACCGGCAGCCCTAGGCAACCTTCAGTTCATCCCGATCACCACGACAATTATCACCCATACCATCAAAATGATAATGCTAACACCTTGACCTTAAAACCTCAGTCCACCCCTCCGGTGTCGTGGCAGTGGCCACAGCAACGTGCTGAAGACCCTCAACTGCGATCGCAATCACAATCACGACCTACATCAAAAGCTACTACTGATAGCGGAAAATCATTTACTATCCAACAGAAGCAGCAGCAGCAGCAGCGAAACCGCCAATGCCAACACCAACGTAAACCGGATAAGCTACATACAGCCTGGCCATCATCCACTCTCGATATTGCTATGAAACACCACGATCTCGTGCGAAGTGTAAGGCTGGAACTTAGCAGCCCAGAGACGGCGTACTTTTACGATATTGGTGATGACGACGGCGACGACGACGACGACGGTGATTACGGCGGTCATTATGATGGTCGCATCAGCGGTGGTGAGAAGCAGCCGGGAAAAAGGTATGATGTCCGACCTTGGCGGTGGAGTATGGACATTTGAATTATTTCTTATTCCTGCCTTTGGAACTGGAGTTGGCTGTGCTGTATAGTTTTCCTCTCTTGCTTGGGCTTCTATTTTCCTCTTTCCTTTTTGCCTGTTCCATTCTTTTCCATCCTTTTTCCATTTTTTTTTTTTTTTTTTTTTTGAAGCGCCTTTCTATATCGTTTGATCAAAGGATATGTGTTAAACCTTTTCCTTGTTATCCTAACTTTTCCCTCATCCTCGGGCCCATACTGCAATGGAGCTTTACGCCAACAACCTCATTATCTTCTCCAGTCGTCTACCCCCTATCTTCCTACAGACTCAAAACCTCCGCGGGAGCCTCTTTATTCATTACTGTGCCCCCCACTGTCTCTTGAGGAAGGATTTGAAATTAGTTCCGCACTCCTTTATTACTCTTCCCCCTGTCACTACCACTGAGCTTCCTGATTCGGCTGATATGTGAGTTTACATACACATACATACCTATGCCTCTACACCTCTCCATACCCCTACATAAGACACGCTCCAATCTATATAGGATTGAGAAAATAATACATAGAGAGAAAAGTCATTTTTCTCTTTCATCTTTAGAGCCTAAAGCCTTCTCTTCTTTGATACACTGCCTCCCACGCTTGAGCACGGTCTAGTTAGTTCCACGCCCACGACTACGACACAACCACAAGCACAAACATAGCTTGATTTGAAAGATATCTCATCCTGCATCACCTAGATCCCCAAAGACTATTATGATTATGATTATGATTATGATTATGATTATTATTATTGTGGCGCAGAATGAAGAATTGCCAACAACACACATCTCTATATACAATCAAAATATTAAAGTAAAAAATTCAGTTCGTTTAACGCGCCTGCTTAGACTGCACGGTGAATCGCATGCATGTATGTACATGTATGTACAATAATACATATACAGGACGTTGTATGTTATCTACCAGGAAGGCTTGGGCCACCCTGAGGTATAAAGGAACGGGGGAATTGGTTTGATATGGCCAGCTAAGTTAACTTCCAAGCAAAGGGTTTCTGTCCGTGACTGATGCTGATGATCCCTTCCCACGGCATTTGAAGCTTTTTATTCCATTAAAGCCGCACTTCAACGGCTGGAAAATAAACGGTCACACGGCTAACTCTACAACTTTTACAGTTTGCAGATCTATAACTAATTTACTGTTCCTCCTACTGAGCGTAGATGGAGGAGAGGTGGTATTTGAGAAATCCCATTCAATTAATTACAAAATCAACCAGACCCAAACGCCCAACCAGCTCTGGTTCTACGAGAAACATCGTCATCCTCAAGATAGTTAAACTCTGGGATATCACTACCGAGGGGAGCTGATCGATAGACATGGCCACCGGAATCCTCGCGACGGCCCACAATGCTTTCCCGAGCCCACCATCCATCCCCATCTCCACAACCGTCGTCGCCGTCGTCGTCGTCCCAGGAGTACTCCTCCTCGTAAAACTCCACACGGATCCAGTGGATATACTAGCTTTTCAACAAGAATTGCTAATTTTAATTTGCAAACTTTGATTCCGTGGGTTAATATTCATGGCTATACGCATTCAATTCCAGGACGACGATCCTTTCTAAGCGGGTCTTCTCTACGGAGTACCCTCATCAAATTAGCAAGTGGAAACACCCCCCCTGTCTGGAAAAAAGAATTACACATGGCATTGATCATGCAGAATCCCCACCGGGCAACTCTACAATCTTTCCCATCGCGACCTGGTTGATTTCAACACCATTGAGAGAAGAGTCACCCTGAAGGAAGATAAACCCACACCCTTTATACAGCCTCTGGGCAGCTTGGTTCTTCGCTTCCACGAAGAGACCTATGTTTGCCCTTGTTGCATGCATGGAGTCAGCTTCCGCCCGCACAGTCTCGATGCTTGCTTGCACAAGGCTTCGTCCGAGCCCTTGCCGCCTTGCATCAATTAGAACAAACATGGAAAAGGCTACGTAAGCAGCCTCATAGCCCACGATTGCTGTGGGGTCTGGAGGTTCGTTAAGGTTCACTGAGGAGAGAAAAGGTTTCCAGGGAGTTTTGGAGCCAGATCCATCTGCGGGGAGCGCTCTAGGTCCGAAGATTACTATCATCCCAAGCCATTCATTCGCTGCTAGTAGTTCTATGTCACTAGTTTCAGTACCGCCTCTTCTTTCGGTGCGAAGGGCGACAAATGTTTTGGAGAGTGGGTTTCGGAGACGTTGAACCCAGATGGCATCGTCGTATTCGGCTTCTCTGTGGTAGGTTGAAGAGAATGCCTGCGGAGTCTCTTTCAGTGCTCGGAGGCGGGCAGTTTTGTATCGCTCGCATAGTAAGCCTACAGATGATGATGGCAGAGTTTGAGGGACGTGGATAACTGCTGTTGATGAGGCCAGCTTGGATACTGCTACCGATTCGTGCATTGAGCATAAAAGGAATTCTCAAAATTGGCTGCTCAGCGACCATTTTCTCATTTCTTCGGACGTCTCAGCTATATTTCCCAGATTTTCCTTGAGTCATAGTTAGTAGTTAGTACCAGTTTATCTCAGCAAGCTAAGGCACTTCGCAGGATAATTGCTCTGATTGCTGTTTTAACACTGATTTGATAATTAGTCACTTTTTAAAGAAGCTAATCTCAAATAAGTAACCAACTAGCCCAAAATAGTCAAATCACATGATGTGCAATTATCCTGCGAAGTTGTCGAGAGAAAAAACGGTTCCAGTTTGTTAGGCTGTTAGCAACATGGGCTTGATACCGTATGTATGGGTGAGGATAGCAAACCAACTTCATCTATTCAGCATCTCTGTATCACCTTAGGACCTAGAGAAATCAATGTTCTCGCAATGGTATCAATTTTTATTTTCATATTCCCATTTCTTAGATATGAAGTATCACCTCAAAGTCAACCTTTTTTTTTTTTTTTGGGAACATGGGAACAATTTGCTATTTACTTGATTTCAACAAGAAATAAAGTGACCATTTTCAATAAGATACATCTATATTAAATATTGATTTTTTAACATAAAAATTATATATTTATATTCTTCTTCTCTTTAGCTACAATCTAAGGTGGTTCACAAATCTCAAAGATATATGACTATTGTGTAATTGAAAGTCAAAGTTGAGAAATTTGAAAAATCTATGAAAATCTCAATAATCTCCACAGGAGTATGAACTGTTCCTTCTCAGACCCTCTGGCGAGGATTGCTCTGAGCACATGACTTGTAACTAAAGTAGTTTAGTGTCATGCTGCTGCAACCGAGCCAATAGAGGGTCTGAGCTCGCTGAGATAACCTTGGAATTACTAACTAGTAACTAACTAGTCCTTTCTCTTAAAATCACGTGGATTGCCTGGGCCCTGGGATGAACCGGTCTCACCAGGGGTTGATATATCCCCAACTCAAATTTAGGTGGATGCGATGAAGCAGCATGTTCAGCAAGGCTTTCGTGGTTGCTTCTTTCTCTACATATAGAGATATACTGCCGGTTGTCATGTTATTATACAACATGTTCGGTGGTAGTCGTCTGTGATTCGTAACTGAACTGAATGGCTTGGGGTCACGACATTCAGGGATAAATGAGTTGCTGGCCGTAACTGAAATTTGCCGGTCAATATGCATAGGAGGGGTGTGTACTCTGCGTTTGCCAGGCTAAGCATCGCGCTCCAAAAGATTGATACTAGAACTACCAACGGGATCATTCAACGCAACTCAGGTTTTTAGGTAGAATTTT
The DNA here is from genome assembly GCA_017607445.1 of Histoplasma ohiense. Taxonomy (NCBI): domain Eukaryota; kingdom Fungi; phylum Ascomycota; class Eurotiomycetes; order Onygenales; family Ajellomycetaceae; genus Histoplasma; species Histoplasma ohiense. The sequence goes on along the minus strand of JAEVHH010000003.1, from coordinate 5,496,079 downwards.
CAAGGAGGGCCGTTCGGGGCACTCGGAATTGATGGCTTGATGTTCAATCATTTTATCCCTTTGTTAGGAGGGGCTTAAAGAAAGGAGAGTTAGAGAAGAGGACTTGCTGTCGAAGCTCAAGGTGAGATTTTTACGCTTGATCGTAAAGTGCTGTACAAGGCTTGATATTTGGTTGGCAAATAGCGCGGGGATCTAGTCTGCAATAGGAAATATAGATTTTAATCCGACAGGGACACCTGGGCGATAACGAAACAGTTCCTTATTCTGACCCTTGAGGTCTGCTGGTATGCGTTTATATCCCTTGCCGCCGTGGCGTCGTAAATGGCGGATGATGATCAATCAGATTCTAGGGTCTGTTAGCTCGGTGATAGCGCCTTATGAGTGGTCGCGAGCGCATGGCGCCTGACCAGCCTTGTTGGATTTATTTTCACTTCTCCTCTTTCTAGTCATGTATATATTCGTATCTAAATAAACACCTCTCCATTTAATAAATGTTTGAATAAAATTAACCGCTCTGCGTTGCCGAACCTGGGAATACTAGTACTATATATGTGCAAACGATTAATATGACAACAGGGCCTATCACCAACACGACCAACAACAATAGAGACAACACTACTACCACATCTCACGATCACACTCCACACCGAGGGGTTGCGAAAGACTACTACTTCAATATCACCAGCAGGCCACAGTTATGGGAAACCTTTCGAGATCTTGATAACGCCATCCATTTTGCAGAATGTAGGGGGCGCTTAATAGACGAAGCAACACAGAACTTCGTAGTCGATTTCGGGAACGATGAAGCGCATGCGGCATTTGATCTTGGGGAGGAGGACTTTGCTGCACTGCTGAGCTCGAAGGTATGTGTGTTCTTTGTCTATTTTATATGCTCCTTATCCCAATTTAACAATCGGCGCGCTCCACGAGAGGAAAGACCTGAGACTAATGCACTAAATTTAGAGACCCAAATCTTTAGAAACAAGATGGATGTAGGGTTAATAACCTTGAAGGTACATTTGATTCCGTGGTTAATTATATGATTGTAGTAATGTATGGTCACCCGAACACCAACGGGAGCTAGTCCAGGTACGTTCAGCCTGATCAGGATTGTTTTCAGCAGAAAATGGGATGAAATATACAGAGCAGTGTGCTGATATTTTCCCGCCAACTTAGACTGTAACCAGCAACTACAAAATTTCTGCTCGCCTCCAAGCGATGATGGTTTCGAAGCCTGTTACTCCTTCACAAGATATCCGGGCAGTTTCTCCCAAGCTCACACCCAGGGACATGGAAGAGCCCGAGCCAGGTTCAGAATCAGGAGGAAAGTCTTTACCAGCTTCCGTGGTAGATCTTGAGGGAGGATATCCGCTAGAGTGTATCCAAAGGGCGGGCGAGGCACTTTCTTCCCTCAATGGGACGGGATTTAGCATGATTTCGCTTTCCCAAATCGTCGATAAGATATGGCATTTTTCGTCGGTGGACTACGGAGAGAAATGTATGGAGCAAACAGGTTTTATTCATCCAACCTAGCATTATGATTTTACCACTCGTGGCATATGCTGAGAGGGCGATTGATTAGATCTTTGTCTGGGTTATAACTCGCTCCATGTGGTTTCAGGAGTTGACTTTGGCAACTCAACGGGAAGGCCGGACGGAAAAAGAGTCTGGACTTGGCTCCTGATATGTGACGATGGTTTGTTTTAGCTTCTGCACTTTCTGTAATTTAATGCTGCACTTCTACTCGTGAAACTGACTCTTCATAATGCAGGAACCGTGATATCCATTCATGAAAACCCATTTCCTAGTCCAACTAGTTTGAATCCGGCACAGCGACAGCAAGCCGTCGAGGTCATTCGACGAAATACCAACTTAGTGTTCTCCGCGATATCCTCGCAACACATTGCGAGCGAAAACAGCAATGCACTCATCACGACGTACGTGAGGAATTTCCCGAACGAAACAGGTACGGCAGCAATTAACACCGGGGAAGGGCCCAGCTTGCTATTCTATTACCTATTCGATAACTGGCCTGCAAACTATAGCCTGGTTATCGGGAGGGAGCATTCTTATAGCGCTGCGCTCGATCAACTAGTGAGTAGAGCTAATCAACATCCACCGTGATAGCAATCATTTCACTTGACAGCTTACGCTTAGGATATGTAGCGCAGGCGCATGGTCGAGCGAGCGCAGGTGCAGTTGATTGACGATCTGCACAAACTAGGAAGACAGCTCGCAGTCCTCAAACGCATCTACCAAAGCTATGATTTGATTGTCAACCGCGTGCTCAAGCGGCAGCGTTTGCTCCGAGAAGAGATTAGGAACGCTCAACCCGCAAACGCACATCATCCTAACCACCAACGTAATAGCAACTTCGGCTTCGATTTCTTGAGCAGGGGGAACACCTGGAAATCTAACGGATTTGACGAGATGAATCCGAGCGAGCTAGGCGGCATCCAGCTTAGCTCTGCTGCTATTGGCCGTTTCGAAAGACTGCTCGATCGAATTCGGCTGTACGCCTTGAGTGAAATTGATGAGTGTTTGGCCGAGAAAGAATCCATGACGTTTATGGTATGCCCCATAAACCCTGATCCGCTCCCCACCTGAAATGTCAATGCGCTAATTCAGCCATACAATCTCTTTGTTTTCAATATTTTGTAGGTGTTCAATTTAATCGCCGTCAAAGATTCGCAGGCAGTCGAAAGGCTGACTAGAACCACAATTCTTATAGCCAAGGCAACCATTTTATTCCTGCCAGTCACTTTAATGACATCCTATTTCTCAACGGAGATCGAGGAACTTCAGGGCGTGTACACGGTGAAACAGTATTGGATTGCATTTGCGGTGCTCCTAGTGCTGTCAGCGCTAGTTCTTGCGATATATGGATGGGCCGCCGATACGGTTGAGGGAAAGACTATCTATGTGTCCTTCGCAAAGAGTTTCTACCGCTCTTCTGTGGCGGCCTTTGGGAAAAGGAGGAAGCGGAAGATTGTATAGAACCGATTTTGGCACGATTTATTTTAGATCGGGGTCCCGTGCTGGAGTAAGGATACATGTATCTCCCCAGATCGCGTACCTTGCAGAATGAAAGTGGTGGTTTCTGTAGCCAAGAAGACATATGATTATACAATGGATGACGGAAATTTTTGTAATTTTTATCTATTTTGTATATTATCGTTCCTTGAAGATTAGAATTGCAGGAATTCTGCTGCCTCATGCTTGTTACCTAGGCAAAGTCAGCCCACGGCGCTTTTGAGATCGGAGGGGGATATGTGTCCTTTTCTATGGCGCGAGCAGAGCAACTAGGCAAACACGATTAAAGAAATAAAAAGCTTGCAGGGCCAATATCTCCTGCAACAGATATCATAGCAGCCAGGTAAATTCTCATCCCAGGCACCAGGACCCAAGTTCGCTGTTAGTATTTTATACTTTCGTCACTCCCAAAGTCCCGTGATTGTTGGGCTGAGGTCACGTTATCTGAGTGACAAAAGCTACGCTTACCGCCGAATTCCTCGTGCTGCCAAAAATTCCACATTCATCCCATCCACTTTGCTGGACCTCCGCAACTTCATCCCCCATCGACTCCTGGCCAGTTCCATCTCCAGCTCGTCCCCCTGCCTCTTTTCCGCGCCCGTCTCTTAAGATCCCGTGAGTCTCAATGTCCCCTTTCCCTCTCTGGTCGTGGTTCAGCCCTCGTTCCTGTTAGGCAGCACGTATTGTCCCTGCGCCGCACGATTATCTGTTCACTTTGCCCAGCCATCTCCAAACCCAATCTTTTTGCCTATCTAACCCCGATAAGCTCAAAAGCCCGATTCAACCACAGCGCCTGTTGCGGTGGTTGCAATATCTATTTGAGGGCTTTCGCTAACTTACTTTCATTTGCTCTCCCTTGCGGTAGTTTTCTCCAATCCCTTCCCTCGTGTCCCCTCCTCAATACCGCCAAGATGGGTATGGCATTTTCGAAACTGTTCGATAGAATATGGGGCAAAAAGGAAATGAGAATTCTCATGGTTGGTCTTGATGCTGCTGGCAAGACCACCATTCTGTACAAGCTGAAACTTGGTGAAATCGTTACAACCATCCCTACCATTGGTAAGTTCCTCGATTCTCGAAACTGATTAACCCTCACCCCTTACCACATCCGTGATGATTCTTTGGGAAAAGAACCCTAAAACCAAAATCAATGCCTAAAATGAAAAAAGGCAACCAACCACTCTTTATTTGCTAGTTCGATTCGTTTATTGATGATATTCGACTCTAACTATATGCAGGCTTCAACGTCGAGACTGTGGAATATAAGAACATTCAATTTACAGTGTGGGACGTCGGTGGACAGGACAAGATTCGACCTCTGTGGAGGCACTACTTCCAAAATACCCAGGGTATCATTTTCGTGGTTGACAGCAACGATCGTGACCGTGTTGTCGAGGCTCGGGAGGAGTTGCAGCGAATGCTCAACGAAGATGAATTGCGCGACGCATTGCTCCTGGTCTTCGCGAATAAGCAGGATCTCCCGGTACACACCCTATTACGATTTCTTTCTTTCTCTCGTTCTATCATTATTCTTTTATTGTTATTTTATTTTTTTATTTTTTATTTTCGGATCATATTTGTTCTACTTAGATATGCTAATGAATGATTTCCTTTATAGAACGCTATGAGCCCAGCCGAGATCACCCAACAGTTGGGCCTCCAGAGCTTGACACGACGCGCATGGGTAAGTGAATCGCCTAATCACAAATAATTTCCACAATCTAAAGCATCTGCTAACTCTTCATCTTTTGCTTCTCAGTACATTCAATCCACATGTGCTACGACTGGCGATGGTCTCTATGAGGGCCTTGAGTGGTTGGCAAATGCGTTGAAGAAGGCGGGTCATGAGTAAACGTTCAACATGAATTGATGTGGAAATAAACCAAACAACCTCTTTCTCCATTTTCAACCACTAACTTTCATTTCCCCCTTTCCCTCGTCGACTCCTTCAATACACCTGGGGAAAGATATGCGTTGTGTGTTCTATTGGGTGCAAGCGGGTAAAAAAATCATAAGGGTGTGTTGGCATGTTCTGAGAGGGATCTTGAAAGCCTCCTAAAAAAAGAGAAAACAAATAAAAACAAAACGGAAAAAAAAAAAAAAAAAAGCTCTTTCCTTATATTTGCTTCGTACTGGCGTCTTTTCTCCTTTTTAGTTCTCTCTGCTTGCTCTTCTTCCCCTTGCATCCCCATGTTCCCGTTCATGCCACCAACGCGCATAATTCTTCAGCTTTTATAAATCTTTTGCTTTCCCCCGCCCCTTCGCCCGCTTCCTTTCCCTTTCGTTTTCATGTTCTTTTCATTGTTCAATTTTTATTATGTTAAACTCGCTTTTTTTATTTTATTATTTTAAATTACTATATTATCTTAAATTCTACCTACATCGCATCTTTTCCCCTCTTTTCATTTATTTTTCTGCTGTTTTATTTAAAAACTTTGAACATATGCTTGTTCTTTTGTCCATCCCTGCGTTTCTTCTTGCAATTTGTGTCCTGTGTCCTGTTTGTATCAATTGAGGCCTTGCATATGTTTTGGTCATGTTAGTAGCTCTGCTGTGCCCTATCCATTTCATCCCATCCCTCCATCAAAAGTACATGGACATGTTCTCATGCCTGCGTTTTGTGCCTCTGCAAACAATTCTCTCTCATCTTTACACATATCACACAGATAAACAGGGCATTTAGGGTGTGAGTGGGAAGCATCACTTGTCTTGGTTTGGCTCAACCCTTTCAGCTCACACATTGCGAATGAAATAATGCTCTCGTCGCAATCTCTTTCTCTTCTAGAGGGCGGATTATATATATCTTCGTCCTTCCTCGCAATAGAAGCCAGGCCCTGCGATCTATCACTCTCCCACCCCGCTTCACTTAATTATTCCTTTTTATCCCTTCTCCAATTTAACTTGCACTCTTTCTCTTTCTACATTCCTATTCCTGCGTTAAGTGCCCTTTAGAACTCAGTTTTGTCCTCACTTGCATGTGAGTTCTGTAAACGTAAATGAAAGGAAGGTGTATTTCTGGATAGCAGTAGCAATGGAGTATTTAGTAGAATGATTGGAGAAAAGAAAAATAGAAGATATTTAGGGGGAGGGGGTGGGCGCGCGGCGCAGGAGGAATAATGGAACAATCTTTTCTTTCTTGACTATAGCCAGCCACATGTGAAGTGCTTACAATTTCACAATATCACAATGAAAAATTCAATTACATCTCAAGATTTTCCATTAAACTTTCAATTTTAATTTCAATTTTGATGTCATTATTGCTCATGCCCACCCTCATCCTCATTATATTATTAACTGAACATCAAGAAAAGCAAGTTAAAAGGGAAGAGAGTGAAAGATGGGGAAAATAAGAAAAAGAAAAGAAAAAGAAAAAGAAAAAGAAAAGAGCCTTGGGGATAGGACTGTAATGCATGGAGAGTTGAGTGACATGCACTCTCTAACAAAAGAAAAATCAAAATCACCCATGATTAAAACACACCTTCTGGACGCCCCATTTATCATTAAAATAAAAACAAAATGGAAAACAAGAAAAGCTGCAAAGAGGACCACCTGAATGAAAGAAACTTGTAAAAAGTTTCAACACAGCTAACAGTTGCGGATGAAAAGCAAGAACATTCCGGCTTAGGGGAAGGAGATGTGAAAGAAATGAAGGGTGCTGCAAGACACACTGCAAAGGAAAAGAAAACAGAGAAAATGACATTAAAACAAAAGAGCATCTTCCACCCATGTTAAATAGTAGAACTGATTTTCTAATCTACCTAGTTGATTGTTTGGAAGTGGTCATCAATATTCATGTTGCTGCTTAGAAGGGGATTCCAACTCTGTTCTTCATTTCTTCCATTCTTCTCTTTTCCTTCTTTTTCTGAGATGGAGTGGGTTTCATTACCTTGCTTGTATTTGCCTAACAAAGGAGTAATCATGAGTGGAAACAAAAATAAAAGGAATTAACAACTTAGGATTGGGCACTTTTTTTTTTTTTTTTTTTTTTTTTTTGGCTTTCAAAAGTGCATGTGACACTTGGGTATAGAGAGTTTGTTGATAACTTGTGTAGTAGTTATCATCCCACTCTCCAGAGGGAGGGTGATCCTGAATGAAATGAAGACAACAATTGAGAATTAAATGATAGGAGAAGCTATCATTTTTCCATGTGTCTACATCCTAGGTGAGATGCGGTTTACTCTTCCTAATGAGCTGAGTCTTGGAGGAAAAATGAAATACCATTTTCGCTGTTGGTGCAGTTTGCGTTCATCCGAGGGGAAACCCAGGCATCTCACACGCCGTGGTTCCTGAATGCTGACTTGTAATTGCGTTAAGCTCACTAGAAGAGGAGGACCATACCTGGTCTTTTCTCACAACGCCACTCTCTGTCTCGCGGTTCTGCTGCTGGTACTGCTGGTGCTGCCGCTGCTCTTGAGACGTTGCTGGAGTGAGGTCGTTGTTCGAGTCGAATTTGCGCAAATCAATCCCACTAATCCACCACGACGCGGCGTAGATGATCTGAGTCACGCAGCGTAATTCCTCCATGGTACGTGGAGAGTAGATCAGGACGAAAGTAGGAGGGACAAACCGAAATTTCCACCACCAGCTTTCTCGAGCAAGGGGGTGGCGCTCCCCCCATCCCTTTTCGATAATGGTTTTGACGTCTGCAGGGTGGAGAGTGAGGTGCATGCTACCATCGTACGCGTGAGAATGGCAGATTTCCCCATTGCATGTCAAATGGCTTTGGCATCGAGGTAGGGAGAAGAGACCGGTGTTATGCTTTTCGAAGCGGGAGATCCCCAAGAACAAGCTGTCCGGGTGGCGGAGGGATAATTCTTTAATTGTTGCTGTCAATGCGGCATAAATAGCTTTCGGGCCCCGGTCAGTCATCTGCCGCTGCGGAGCAATCCCAACGACTTCTGGGCGACTACCGATTCGCTTGGGCAGGTCATTCAGAATCCCGCTCTGAGGATGAATGTATGACGGGATGGGCGGAGGGTTCAGAGGATTACGCAAGGTAAAGATACGTAACACGCAGATGCGAAGATAGCCGGCAGGGGTGGAGGGCGTTCCGCCAGGCCCAAGTGCAAGAAAATCATGGTATCCCTTGCGGACCTTTCGGGCGAAAGTGGCCAGGCAGAGCGCGACGACGGTCAATAGGGTGATAATGGGAATGGAAGATACAAGTGGATCTTGCCAGGAGTGCGTGGTAGACTGGTTTTTCATGCATGTGAGCCACTGAATGCGGTTGTAGAGTACATATAAAGCAAATCTGGGGAAGTAAACATACCATTTTGTGACAAGCTTCACTGCACAACGGAAATAGGAGAGAAAGTGTTTTTTTAAACTATTTATTGCCCACAGTTCAGGCAACACACTAGGCTACTAGAAAGAAAAATCGTAGCGGGAATCGAGTGTCTTGAATGTGCATTTAATGAAGCAAGCTTTTGGTCTGAGGAAGCCCAGGGATGGAGAGAAAGATATGAGTAAAAACGAGTGTCTCCTATAGGAGGGGGGCCTTCAGGAAAACAAGAGAGGAACACATAGAACAGCGCAGAGGTGAGTGGTACCTAGGGTGTTGTTTGTTCTATAGGGCTTTGTTAATTCACAAGTGACAGCAGCAAATATTTCAAAGTGCGTTCCTGGGGCCAGAGCCAATGAATATGGCAGCAGCCATGCAACTTTCGGCGAACCAGCACACAGCGGAAGCGACTCTCCTCCTCAGAAAGCTGGTGGCCTTGGATATTCATTCACTGGTGGACCAGTCGGGATTCACTGGGTGAGAACACATCTCATAGCTCTTACGGCGGGAATAGGGGGTGTGTGTCTTGCCTCCAGCGGCGTATATACATTCGCACGGGGAATACCGTCAGATAAAAATTATTTTTGGGATAATTTGTTCAAAATAGAGAATGTTCCAAGGAAAGGGAAATGGAAATGACCGGATTCGAGGCGAGGCGAGCTGAGCTGGTTGCTCATGAGACCTATGATGGGCTGCGGCCGCTCATTCGTACAGCGGAGAAAAAAGAGCTATCGTCAGGCTTGCATCATCATATGCCTGAGGGAAGCTAGCTCTGGGCCATGCTGGCTCCTGGGTTTCGAGCTTCCGAGTGACATAATACGAGTTTCTAGCACACTTGCCCTGAACGTATATCACCAGTTTAATCCGGATTATGATCCTCGGCAAGGGTGGTCTGTTGTCGCAGGTTCGGAGAATGAGGAGCTCCCGCCCGGGGTGTTCTCGAACATACCAACGGAGACTTACTCAAGTGTATATCTGCGATAAAATCATTGGGCTCAGCTCGTGTTGGCCCTGGCGTGCGTTCCCACGCCGGAGAGGGTCTGGGGGCTTCCGCTTTTTTAAATGCAGCCAACATTTGTGGGAAGATCCGAGTAGTACGTATTCTTCACACATTCAACAATATGTCAAAATGGATGCAATTTACATAGCTTCTTACAGTTGAAATTTATGTGAGAGCAAGGAAGGGGAACTTCTTGCCCTGGTTCATCTATGTAACCAGTCTTACGCCGTTTACTCTGTAGCTGGTGCACACACCTGGTCTGCAGCTGTTGCTTCTCGAGAGCTTTACCACGATGATATCTTCATCTATGTGGTATTTCTCTCTTGATAGAGCGCGAACAACCTGTGACCGGAAGCTTGGCGTCAGAGTGAAAACTGTTGGAGAGATTGGATTGGTTCGTCCATGGCGCTGGTGACCTTTGCCACAGTGGCCTACAGAAACTGAGACCATCAGCAAATCATCGAGATTTTGAATGTCAACCGATGTTGTCGGCTTGAAATTATAAAAATTATAATGAAATTGCATGGTGCTCTGGAGCGAGCAATTGTTTCTCTCCTTATTATTTTATTTTTCCACTCCTAGGTATGATGATGGTTTTACTTTTTTTTCTTTTCTTCCCCCCCAAAGCTAATTTTTTCCACGTCTCTCTTCTGACCTTTCTTGATATAAATACAAGAGGAGGATGGAAGGATATCCCCTATTTATGTTCCTAAATTGCTGTTATTGTTTCACGGGGTTTATTTGAGACAATACCATCCTCCCTCTTAGTGTAGAATGTGAATAGAATATACGATATGTTCTCTATCTAGGGAGTTGCTGAAACAACTTTTACCCATAGACTTCACGAGTGAAACGGGAGACGGCGGCTCATCTGATATTGATGTTTCCAGCCATGACTCTCATCTGTGGAATGCCATGGCTGAAGCATTGGACGAAGCAACGAAGGCTCAGTATCGTTCCTCTGATGAGAATGGGCGGTCTAGAGTGGCTAGGCGATTTCTTGAGGCCTGCATAAATGACGCCACGCCGTGGATGACAATATATAACCTTAAAATTTATGCAATGCTGGCCCATCTATCGTGACGCATGTCTGGTTTAACATTTAGTGATGGAATGGGGTATGTAGCCATACAGTCTCAATCGGCCCTCCCTCCCTTGTCCCTCTGTCCAGGGGTAGTTCAATTCCATTCAAAAAGGTCAGTTTCTCGATTTCTTTTTCACAAGGAGAACCTGACATCAGCCAATTGTAGACACAATATTGCCAAGCGGTGGGACGTATGTCTATCTCCGACAGAAGATCAGCTTGTTGAATGCGAATTCCAGCTTGCTGCCGTCGAAACCAAAGGTTCTGATGGCGGATACGATTCCTCGAGTCTTCAGTTGGCCACATGGTTGGCTACAGGACTGAAGAACATGAGGCCTCGTCAAAGGCTTTCTGAGGTGCAAACGGTTCAGGGGAACGGCGAAAATAAGTTACGCCCATTCGCCCACATCGCGGCTGTCGTCCATATGTGGAGTTTGCATGCAGCTTCAAAGGGAGGTAGACGGAACTATGGTCGGTTGCCCATTACTATGTTGGCCGCTTCTGCTACTCCTGGCCCGCAGCTACTTATCTAGAAGGACAAAATTAGCTAATGAGCATTACATGACTTAGGAAAATCTATGGTTCTCTGATGGAAGATACCTGCTCTGGTTTCGCGGTGGTTCCAAATTTTACGTGTCCTCAGTTGAGTTTTGGAGGGGCCGGGGGTTTGTTGACAGCGGATGAAATGGAATGCAGCAGGGTACAGATCAGGTCGTCAGAGAAATGTAGGCTTGTAGAGTGACCTGCTGATATGGAGGAGTAGAGCAGAGGGCGTGTGCTCATGGTAATGATGTATTAATGGGGGCGGAACGGGAGCGGGAGCGGGTTGGCGGGCGGCGCGGGCTGCTGGGCCTCCAGGGCCTGCTGGGCTTGCTTGGGCTTGCTCTGCACTATTATTAGCTGTAATTCCATCATTTCTGGGCCGTTTTTCTTCATTTTTTGACAGTTCTCTACTTACATTCAGTCATTTTGGCTGCTTTGATTGTATTACAGATGTTTTGGGGGTTGATAGATGTAAATTGTTGCATTTTAAATGCTTGCTGTTTGATTGTAATCACTGCATTCTCTACATGAGCTGTCTGACATTTAATTACACCTCACTTAGCACTTCTACATTAACTCTACAACACTACTACAGTGTTATTCATCTTTTTCATCTATGTGATTGTTCTCTATTAACAGCTATAGATTACATGGAATTCACCTATACAAGTCACATGCAGCTGTTATATATCTCATTATGTTCGCCCGAGGGATTAAACGGCGCGTTTTCAAGCTGGATAAGCGAGCGCAAGCGAGCGATTGCGGCTTGTGGTAATGATGTATTAAAAGGGGATGTATTTATCGGACATGGGTGTACTGTACATACTATGGTATACCCCGGTGTTTCGTTAGTGGCCCTCTAATATTTAAGTAACCAAAATATCAATAATCTGTACATGATTTTCTGTAGGTTTTTTTATAAAAGAGAGAGATGAGAGATGTACGGAGGTCGGTTTCAAAAGTTTCGTTCAAGCACTAAAAACGCCACAACTGCCACTAGGAATTTATACTAGGTTTTACATATAAATTCCCTCTCATTATTTCTTCTGCTTTCATCTACGGTGGAGATATATCAATTCCCTTCTGACTGAGTTCACCTGCTATATCAGCACAGGATTTCTCTCTCCCATATCAATCATGGTGTACCTTGGCGAGGATATGTTCTTGGGCTGACTGCTGTTTTGTGGGTCGTCCAGAGCGAGGAGCATCTTTTAATCAGTCATCACAGATATAAAGATAGGGAAGATCTGGATTAAAGCCACAATCTTGAGCAGTTCTATAGATACAATTGATGGTTTGAATAGATAGCTGAGTGAAATTGCTGATTTCTTTTGTAGTTTTACCACCAAAAGACTTCAGAGCCACTATCACAGCACAGGTTGAGATATCTGTATTGGGAGCCATATTGAAATAAAAGAGAAGATAAATTTGATTCATCAATCTCTGGGGGATTATCTGCTATTTAAAATGAGGGGTAATTGCTTCTCATTAGTGGTATCTATGATATTTCAACTAGTATATCCGTGGCGTAGATAGTAGCTTGGCTTGAACGAAACTTTTGAAACCGACCTCCGTACTATATACACTGTAACTTAGATTTTCAATTTTCAGCAATTCAAAAATTCAATTCTGGATCATATTGAAATATAAAAAAATCATGATGATCCCTCAATATTGCGGATAGCACAGCACTAAAATATTAAGGAGCCACTAGTTAATAAAAATATACGAGGAATCCCCGAGGGTTGATTTCTTGAATGATTCAACTCCAATAGCCGCAGTCGCTGAGATTGCACTAACCACATAACGTTAATATTTCTATTGCTGCTTTCATCATCACTAACTAATATTTTGTATATTGCTCAATAAAGTGGGCAGATGTGAAAAAGGGGTAAATTGTAGGGTAAAAGCAGCATTCTAACATAACTGGGTTTGGGTTAGTGATATCTTGGCATCACAGGGGGGGGGGGGGTTTCAAACTTATTGCCGGAGACTGTACGGAGTATACAGGCGATTGATCTCAAATTCTCAATTACGCTGATACCGCCAAAACCCCAGGTTTCAAAATTGAAAATGAAAATTAAAATTCAAGTTCTGATGTTTTTGCTGATGCATATGCCCTACTGCTGTGATTTCTTTGCATCCCGCCTCTTTGATGATTGTTGAGGTGAGGGTTGTTCAAAGAATCCCCTTTCAATTGCCAGGTCCATGCTAGCTGGGATCCTGGCATTCGGCCATTGATGAGTATGAGACCCACGAACCAGCGGCTTACTTTTGTGGACCTGGTTTGAATTTGTAAGGTGATTCTAGCCATGATGAGAGCGGATTTTCTATTTTCTAACCACGTTCAATGCGATGCCCCTCCCCTATTGGACGTCAAGTCATATAGATGTGCGGTACGCTAGTCCGCAATAGGAACCGCGAGCCAGGTTATCCATACGGATACAGTGACATAATATGGCTGAGTCAGCGCCAAGCATCCGTCCAAGGTTGCTGTGGAAACAAGAAAAAGGACGCCATACCCGATGTGGAATGACAAGCGTCACCTCAGGAGAGGTTCTGCTCTTGTGATTGGCTGATTCCCCACTATTGGCCGCAGCTCCCATGTGGTGCCTCCGACGTACTACGCCATAGTTGTCGAGGTTTCTGGGATTGATTTTTAGGTTTATCCTTTCCAAGGTTCGGTTTGGACTTCTCGTATTTTTTTGGGTTCAAGTGGAATGTCGGAAAAATCTACATCTGAGATCAATTCCGCCATCTATCCCGTGTTCTTGAATTGTCACGGATCGAATGCCCCTGATATTGATTGATGTAGGTGTTCTTCTGGTCCTCCATCGTCCTTCTTTACCTTGAGAATTTATGAGAAGCTGGCTAATTTTGGTGGCAAGCCCGCAGTAATTTTCTTGGAGTAAACGTCTGAGACGAATCTCTGGATGCCACCCTTGAAACACGTCGATTGATCCTTTTCTTCCCCTCCGTCTGGGTCGGTGTCATGGTCCGCACTGCAGAGGCAATGACACGCCGCGTGGCTGGCCCTCAGTTCCGCGATGACATTACACAGCGTTCCAAGTTGGAAATAGACACAGAGAAACAGAATTATTATACGTACTCATCACGGGATACATCTTTGGACCATGATGACGACTCCCGCACCTATTTCCATTCCCCTTACGGCTCACCAATCTCCTCTCATCCCATACTCGGCAAGCCTATACTACCGTCGAAACGGAGGCGGAGACTCCAGTTCTACAGACCACCACATTCTATTATGCGATGGATATGCTTGGGCGTGTTTATGAGCTTGCTGTTGTTCATCGCGTTTCTATTCCGGTTCACTATCACCGGTTCCTCATTTAGGCCTGTGAAGGTAGACTCGCTGGGACAGAAACCATTGCCGCCCTTGTGGGAAAGCTTCCCCTTTCTGACGAGATATTATGGTGGGATAAAGACACTTGTATCCAGGCAGGATAATGTCCCCGAATATCCTGGTGATGGGATGGCGGAGAAGATTATGGACTCTCCAGCAGATGCTACAAAGGGGGATGAGAAGTCTGGCAAGAAATCTGAGGCTATGAAAAGCTCGATCTTCAATCCTTACCCTGATTATACATCTGAAAGCTATATTGAGAAGTACGGCGTCAAGAATGACTGCTTTTTGGATCCTGATGAGAAAACGTCGATTCCACCCGTACGCCATTTCTCCGGAATTCCTAAAGGCTTCCCTGATGCTGTCATGGGATCTAATAAGCTGTTGGGAATAAATGATGATGTTTGCTTTGAAAGATTTGGTCGTCTTGGTCCGTATGGCCTAGGCTATGGCATTACTGCGGGAGGCACGGGTGGTGGTCTTGAGGGTGACAGATCCGGGATAGATGAGGTGTGGCATGAAATCCCTGCCGTTGATTTCCGGACCGTTAAATGGGCCGAAGCGCAAGAGCGTTGTGCTGCAGCAAACAGTCATCGATTCCCTAAACTCGGACCTCCAAGGATAGATCGCTTCGCGGTTATGCAAGTCGGCGCATCGGCCACCAGAGACCAGGCCACGGGGAGTTCCCCACCGGGAGACAACAAAGATTCTGCAAGTGCTACAGCTGCCAATAGCACATCAACTCTTCCACGATCTGCTCTTATCATCCGAACCTGGAGTGACTATAACTATAATGAGGAATCGATTATGAATCTTCGTTCACTAATCTCGGAAGTATCATTGCTGTCTGGAGGAGAATATACTGTTATTTTCCTTATCCAGGTAAAAGATGACAACTTGCAAATATGGTCCGACGATGAGACTTACAATCGCGTGCTGGAGAACGCCCTCCCTCCAGAATTCCGCGGAATGGGCATATTGTGGTCGGAAAGACAAATGGGTTTGTTGTATGGCGGCCTGGAAGAGACATTTGCACGAGACCTCCCCGTCCATGGTGTCTACAGGAGCACCTTCATGCCTGTCCAATACTTTTCCCACCAGCACCCGGAATACGATTTCATCTGGAATTGGGAAATGGATGTCCGGTACACGGGCCACTGGTATCACTTATTCAATCAAGTGAGTGAGTGGGCGAAACAACAACCACGTAAGGGCCTCTGGGAACGTAATTCACGATTCTATATTCCATCCGTTCACGGATCTTGGGAAGACTTCCGTCAAATGGTCCGTGTGCAAACCGAGATTGGAACGGGCAGCTCCAATAACATATGGGCGACTTCTCTTGACAAGAAGCGCCCGAATGGGCAATCAGAGTTCAAAGGCGAGAAGCCAATCTGGGGCCCGCAGCGACCACACGAACAGGACATTTTAGAGACCGAGGGTGAAGGCATACCCTCCACCACTTACGAAAATGACAGATACGAGTGGGGTGTTGGCGAGGATGCCGATTTGATTGTATTTAACCCTATTTTCGACCCCGAAGGCACCACTTGGCTCCTTCGCGACGATGTGACTGGATTTAACAAGACAGAGGGTTTGCCCCCGCGTCGCGCTGCTATCATCACTGCCTCGCGATTATCACGAAAACTCCTCGCCACAATGCACCGTGAGACAAGCATGAAACGCCACACGATGTTTTCAGAAATGTGGCCCGCCACAACGGCTCTCCATCACGGCCTGAAAGCCGTTTACGCACCTCACTCTGTATACATCGACCGCCAGTGGCCTATCAAGTATCTTGAATCAACGTTCAATGCGGGCCGCAATGGCGCGACCGGCGCATCCAAAATATCTGTCTTTGGCGACCGGGAACACAATTTCAGAGGCACAACATGGTATTATTCTGCAGGCCATTCGTCGAATCTCTGGCGTCGCTGGTTTGGATATAGAGTCGATGGCGTCGGTGGAGAGGAATACGAACTTGCGACTGAGGGGAGGATGTGTTTGCCTCCCATGTTGTTGCATCCTATCAAGGACGTTGAGATGATTATTGAGAGTGTGGATCGTTGATGCAGTCCAGAATTTTCCTCTTCTCTATCTTTTTTGTTTATTTAGTATTATTTTTTTTCTTGTTCCTTTTCCTCTTGTGATATATTTGCATATATTTCCATCCCTGATTCTTCGCCTCGATGCTGCTGGCACGTATCTCTTTAAACCCATCACGTCTCATGTTTTGTATTTTCGACGGACTAGCTTGTTTGTTCCCCCCTCCCTCTCGTTAGCTGCACTGTTTTTCTTTATTTCTCTTACGGAATTTGCGGATTCTTTATGTATGACAAATATATGACCCTTCTCTCTTACGATAATGATGAACGATGGACTATGGACACAGAAACCGCACATGCGTAATATTTATTGACAAATCTTATGAAGCCATTGTTCTTCTGTTTATCGTCCCCGCCCGAACTAGATCAGCCGTTACTAATTTCTTCCCTTTTTCTTCAACCGTGTATATTCCATTTCTCTTTTTCCTCTGACATCTAGACTTAGGGACTTATATCGCAGGGTCGTCTCAATGCCCTGTCCCGAGCTTAATAATTTATTAATCTGGGAAAGCGAAGCGAAAATCGCCTTTTAATATCTCATTCTCTATATCTGTACACTTCCGCTGGGGGGTTTTTAGATACCAACTGAATTCTCATAACCGTCGCGGATTGAGTGGTGGGCAGGAGCTTGACAGTCTCCAGGAAGAAAAGAAGGGAAAAAGAAAAAAAAAAAAAAGAAAAGAAAAATAAATCATGTATTGCTTTCCAATTTGATGCCTTAGTAAATCTAGTTGTATAAATGAATGTTGTTACTCCACCTCCGTGAATCTCCGATTGTCCATTATTTGTTCTGTTCCTTCTGATGACACAGTGGGCCCGCCGCCAAAATCGATTTTCAATTTGCCATACAGATTCCCGACGCTGGTACACTCCGTACATCCTAAAATGAAATCAAAAATAGAAATAAACGTATCTGCAGCCCTCTCTGCTGCACTCTCGTCAATCGCCTTCGGATCATACTGGAATTTCGTTTTGTAGCCTGTTGGGGATTTAAACACCTCACAAATGAGGGCGTAGTTGAAAAACATCCTATTCTGGCTCACACCCATCACGATCCAACGCATATGGGCGTCAAGTGTTTTGGGGGGAGGGTCGAACGGTTGGAAGCAGAACATGGTCTTCGCAGCACGTTTGCTCCGATCGACACCAAGCGCTTTATAGATATCCGCAAGCCCAACCATCCCGTTTTCGGTAGTCTCCCAGAAAAGCACCTGGGTATCATGTAGGAGAGTCCTGAGAGTTTTGGTATCTTGGAATCGAGTGCGGAAGGGGAGGAAGTTGGCACAGTTGCCATTAATCAGTTGAGGATTGTCGAGATTGACGTTGCGGCCGGTTAGCAGGTTATCGTACGTGACGTCGAAGTTGTTACTCAGATATGACAAGAGTAAACCCCAGGCTGTTTGGAAGACGATGGGTACGGTGACGCCGGTCCTGTGAGCGAAGCCATTGACCTCTGTTCCAAAGGATCTGAAAACCATTCCTCCAACCTTCGGCTCTAGTGATTGGGTGGGATAGTCGAATTTATTTCCGTCAAGTAAATTCACCCAGAACTGGAGCATTTTTCCTGTGTTGCTTGTTGAGTGGTATTTTATGAGCTCTGTAAACTCTGTTGGTTTTGGAGGTTCCTCGTTCTTCGCCATTGCGATGAACTGGTCGTCAAATATCCGAAGTAGTGTGCCGTCGTACATGGCATGATCCATTTTGATATACAAATCTAGTGTACCATCCATTGTTGACCTTAAAATTCGATATTGAATGAAGGGCTTTCCCACCTGGAAACGACCATCCCACAAGGCATCGATAATTCGCTCCCTCTCTTCAAGGGTGTCGTAGCATATTGTCTCCAAATCCAGAACGGCCTCTTTTAGAATCACTTGCACCCATTTTGGAGGCTCATCCTTTTTCACACTCTTGATGAACATGGCACGTAAAATTGTATTTTTCGAAGTTAGTTTCTGCACCAGCTCTATCCACCGTTGAACATCGAAGTCAGATGGGACACGTCGCACTGTCTGAAGTTGCCAGAATTGGTGATCGGTATGGCCTTGCGTCAGAAACTCAGCCTGACCCGGGACGCAGGGGTAAATCGTTTCAATATCCTCCTGGTCAACACCACATCGATGCAAAGTGTCGTATATGTCATCTTCAACTTCATACACATGAGAGGAAGAGGGAAGACTCCCACTTGTTGCTATTAAAGGCTTGATAACTCGAGCTTGCTCCTTGATGGAAGGAAATGCTAAAACATCAGCAACAGAGAGCTCGTATCCAAGTTTGCGACACTCGCTAACGAGATTGATGGCCGCAATCGAGTCGCCACCAAGAGAGTAGAAACTGGAGGTTGTCCCGAAAGAATGAAGGTTACACCCGAATATGGAAGCCCAAGCAGTTTTTAACAATCGTTCCTCGTCCGTTTTGGGAGCTGAGTGATCCGCCTCTCCGTTAACAGAAGTAGATTGATGGTCCTGGTAACTTGCCACCAGAGAATCTTCCATCGATTCGATCAATTTTAATACCTCCTTTCGGTTGGTCTTGCCCGAAGGAAGGAGCGGGAGATACGCAACAGGAAGCCAGACGGCCGGGATCATATAACGTGGAAGAGTAACCAGCATTGTTTGCAAATCTTGGAAGGAGTGTGCTTCTGAAGGGGGCAATAAGGGTGTGATATTCTCCTCGATATTGTCAGGGAAATCAGAAAGCAGTTGGCAGACAGCAACAAGTTGGGTCTTGCCGTGTACTTTCGCTGCTAGAACCACACAAGTCTTCACCATGCCGGTCCTGAGGATAGCACTCTCAATTTCACCAAGTTCTATCCGGTAGCCGTTGACCTTGACTTGGTTGTCCCTTCGGCCGAACAGCTCAAAACGGCCGTCGGAGAGCTGACGAGCAACATCGCCAGTTCGATATATTCTCGATCCATCATCTTGAGAAAAAAATGACGCATGAGTTGCGTCGGGGTTATCTAAATAACCGCGCGCTACCTGTGGACCACCCAAACAGAGCTCACCCAGTTCTCCCAAGGGTGCTGGGGCCTTTGAGTCAAACTCGAGGATGGAAACAATTGAGGTAGATAATGCCGTGCCAATATCGTTGATGGTGCTGGTTGGCTCTATAAGCGCAGTTGTCGCTAGGATGGTTCCTTCTGTGGGTCCATAGTTATTATAAACAGGAAGGAGAGGTGCCCAGGTCTCCAAGATCTCGGGCACAAGGGGCTCTCCACCTACGATGAGGGCCTTTAAATTAGGTACATCTGAGGGAATTAGGAGTTTGTTGACGATTGTTGGGGTCACGTTAACGTGAGTAACATCGAATTGATTGATGAATCCAGCAAGATTTGAAAATACTCTGGATTGACTGACCAAACAAAGTGTGCCACCAGAGCCAAGTACTGAAAAAAGGTCAAAGTAGGATCCATCGAAAATATAGTTGAGGGCCCACAGCGATCTCCATGAATCATTCGCTCCCGTTGCTTCGATCATTCCTTTGCTAGCATTGAAAGCATTGTTGTGAGTGACAAGAACTCCTTTTGGGTCACCAGAACTTCCAGAGGTGAAAATCACATAAGCAAGACTCTCAGGAGAGAGCGTCGGCACAACAACGTTTTCGCAACTGAATTGAAACGAATCCAGTTGGCCCAATACCACATGCTCACAACGAAAGCACTCCAAAGAATAAGAGCTGGCAGGATCGGTGATAATCAATTTTGCTCCGATTTTCTTCAAGATAAATTGGTTTCGTGATGGTTGGCCTGTTGGGTCCAAGGCGCAAAATGCTGCACCAGTTTTGAAAATCCCAAGTATGGCAACTACCATATCAATTGACTTATCCAAGCAGATAGGAACGATATCTTCTGGGAGGATTGCTCTGGATCGAAGGAAATTAGCTAATTGATTCGCTCGTTGATTCAACTGCGTATACGACACAGCACTTCCATGCTCGTCCTCTAAAGCGGTTTTGTCTCCGAAACGAGAGACCATATCCTCAAAAAGCGAATGTGCAAATCCAGAATTAGTATCCTGGGGTTTGAGTGTGGAATGTTTCTGGGAGGTGGAACTCAGGACTGTTTCCAGTCTCAGATAACTAACGGGGGTCTCTGCATCGAAGAAAAAGGCATCAACAACAGATGCCAGCCCAGAGAGGATTTGCTGTGCGAACTTGGGATCTAGATTGGATGATAAGGATATGCTGGTAAGGTCCGAGTCTTGTGCCTCAAGTTTGATATAATCGGTAAGTCCAGGTTGTTCATCAGAAACAAGGTTAAAGGTGTCGTCTGCATCGGACGAAGGCGGCTTCACCAAGAAATTAACAGAGGTGTCAAATAAACTAGCTGGCTGACCCGCGGCAAGCAAGATATTTCGCAGTCCGTAATGCGCATGATCTACCACGGATTTTATTTGGGTGTGGATGTCTTTCGCAACTTTGCCAATGGATGAGGATTTCGAAATCTTAACCCGTAAGGGAACTTGCACAACCGCCGGCCCTTCCATAAGCAGAACATCTGGGATTGGCACATCTCGGCCAAATAGTGTGATGCCGAAAATCACTTCGGAGCTTCCAAGAACATGGGATAGGACTAGT
The DNA here is from genome assembly GCA_017607445.1 of Histoplasma ohiense. Lineage (NCBI taxonomy): Eukaryota > Fungi > Ascomycota > Eurotiomycetes > Onygenales > Ajellomycetaceae > Histoplasma > Histoplasma ohiense. The sequence goes on along the minus strand of JAEVHH010000003.1, from coordinate 5,475,088 downwards.
GCCCATGATGCATACAAGATCGAACCAGTAGATACCCCTATGGTTTTACTGGTTGAAGGGATTGGAGTCTTCAAGTTCAGTTTGGTGATAGTATTTGGGCCTGGTGTGTGTCCCAATCTTGATTTTTTGGAATCCTTGAGATAGTTGCGCCAGTACTGTTGACTTGAGGTTTTGTCCTTCTGGGATAGGTATTGGACAAGTTTATTGTATTTGGGGCGATTAGCCACAGGGCGTGTGCGGATCAAATTGGACAAATCATCAAATATAAAGCGGCTGGACCAAAAATCAAATAGAGCATGGTGCATTGTAAAAACTAGTTCCCCAGTGGAAAGTGCAGTGACTTTAAAAAATGGCCCTCCCATGGCGACGGTGACTGGTCTTTTCTCCAGGTACTCAGCCAGTTTCATGTCTAGCTCTTGCCATGGCAAGGGGCTTTCCTTGGGAATGGTTTGAAGGTATGTTGTTCCGTAAGGAGTAAATGTGCTTCTGAGAAAGGAATCGGCTTCCAGGAGCTTCTTTAGGGCGGCCTTCACTTCATCATTACTGGTGTCTTTCAACGTTACCACCCTATCATAGAGATATTTGGTCCCACCAAGCATTACATCGGCAATTAAAGGCTCTTGAGATGGGGTCGAAGGCCATGCGTCTTCAATTCCGTTGGGGGCAATGTAACTTTCAGGAAGAAGAGAGAACGGCTCTACCCGTAATATTTGGTTTTGGATTCTCCTGCACGTTCTCGAAACTTCAAGCAGACTGTTTTGAAGCAAGATATCGTGAACTTTTACTTCGATCAGCTCATTGCTGGCACGTGATGCAGCGATGATGGCAGAGAGCGAAGAACCGCCGAGATTCAGAAAAGAGTCTTCCAAATTTATACTTGATTCAGGCAAATGTAAAACCTCTGCCCATATCCGCCTTAGTGAGCTTTCCATTGGAGTGAGTTGACACTGGTTTATGTGTTGGCTCTGAGAAACTGAACGGACGAGCAGTTCTTCTGGTGGAATCGCCTGTACAAGCCTGCAAAGTAGACAAACATCAACCTTGCCGTTGACGTTCAGTGGCAGACGATCTCGCTTCCACCAATATGCAGGAACCATGTATGATGGGACGCAGTCTCGAAGTATTTTCTGCAAACTCTGGACAAGGGCTGACCAGTCTCTTTCGCCTCTGGGCACCACGACTGCGACAAGTGATTTTTGGTTTCCTATTGTCGCGGACACAGTCCACGAATCAAAAACATTGGGATGTTGCTGGATGTAGCAGTTGACCTCACCCGGTTCGACACGCTGGCCGTTGATCTTTACTTGGAAGTCGATACGACCAATCATTTCAATACTGCCATCGGCATGGGTGACAACCATATCGCCTGTCCGATAGAGGCGACCGGGACCAAATGGATTTTGTATGAAAGACTCCCGCGTTTTCTCAGGACGGTTAAGATATGATCTCGCAAGTTGGTGCCCACCAAGACATAATTCTCCCGGCTCAAGTATCGCAGCAAGTTGTGTCGTTCCCGGGACGAGAACATAGGAGCGTGTTGAATCGACAGGGCGGCCAATGTTTTGGGGGTTTTGCTTGGGATGCATAACGTGGCGCCAGTTTATCTGTGTAACCTCACTTAAGCCATATGCATTGAGGAGTTCAAGTTTGTCCATCCAGACCGGCAGGAGGGCAGGGTTGATCAGCTCGCCGGCAACAGTCATTCGGCGGAGAGTGGGAACACGTGTTTGGTCAATAAGAGTCGCCGTTGAAGGCGTCACATCTATGACGTTAACGCGCATGGAATTGATCATCTCAGTAATCCGAACGGTCAAATTTTCTTTCTTGGCCAGGCATAAGCAGCCTCCTTGCTTCAATGTGGAGAAAATTGAACGCTGTGCGGCAGAGAAAATAGGATTATGGAAAAGAAGTTGGCGAAGGTTTGGCAGAGTTGGGAACGCCATCAGGCCTGTGTATGCCGATTTATGCTCTAACAAAACACCTTTTGGTTTCCCTGTTGAGCCAGAGGTATATATCACATAACATATGTCGGTTGCCTCTTGACAGACGCCCATATTTGAGCCATCGAAGCGGGGAGTCAACGCTATCAGGGTTTCGATCAACAGAGGATATGCAAAGTTGATTGCTGAAATCCGATCTGTTATAACAAATGGTGCCTGAACGTCAGTGACAATGAAGGAATTCCGTTCGACGGGGCTTTCAGGGTCCAGAATAACGTAGGCGGCCCCCGTTTTTAGGATGGCCAATATAGAGACGATCAATGCAGGTGAACGATCCATGCAAACGGGTACGTAATCACCCCGACCACAACCAAGCTGGCGAGCAACTTGATTGGATAATTTATTGAGCTCCCCATAAGTAAATTCCATTTGGCCTTCGAAGTTTAGGCATTCGTGTTGCGGATTCAATTCGGCTTGACGCTCAAAGAGTTCATGGATGAGGCCGGTGGCGGGCAAGGTAACGGGCTCGCTGCACCGTAATAGGAACTCCTTTTCCTCCTTTGGTACAATGTCAATGCCCGACACAATGGTCTTAGGGTCTCGAATAGCCTCTTCTACTAGAGCGATGAAATGGTTGAAAATAACCTGTAAATCGTGATCTTCTGATGTCTCCGAATAATATTGCATATTGACCAAATGTCGCTCAAGATCAACGTTGATTGTTAAAGGGAAGCGAATATCACAGTCGCCTTCCTCAATAATATCAAGACTGTCGGATACAGTTATACACACTTGCGCTTTTAGAGGTAAGATTTGGTCCTGGATTTTGTCATATCCAATGTAGGCATTCTGCGAAGCCTGTTGGTCAATTTTGGAAACCTTTCGAATCCAACCAAGTAGCGATAAATCATTTTCAATCACTACCTTTAACGGATAGTATAATTCAGCAGGCCCAACAACTGTATCATAGCCTGGAACGCTGGTATCTCGACCAGTGACAGCGAAAAAAGTAGTGCCATCAGTGGCTGCGGTATGCCGATACTGAACAAGCGACCATAGGGCATGGACAAAATCTCGCGCCGACACAGAATAAATGCCCAAAAAGTCGTATATAGATCTCACCAAGGTCTCATGCAGATCGGAGATGAAGGTCTTCCTCATTCCAGAGATATTCGTTGGGAAACCGTAGGATAGCGAGGTCACTGACCCATTCATCAAATTGCGCCAATACGATTCCGCATTCTGGGTCTCGCGTTGGGCGATGTGACTGATATAGTATTTAAAATGATCGTGAGGTTCGCAGGATAGACCTTGATAAAAGAGATCAAAGTCCCGACAGATAAGAGCGAGGGATCTGCGGTCAACTAACGCCTGGAGGATACGGAGACGGAAGGAAACACCAGTTTCGCTCAGGATAACAGTGAGTTCGGCGGTCTTCAGCGAGGAGGATTTGTATGCGCCACGATTGGAGAAACCTTCTATGTGAATTGGAGCAGCCCTCCTGAGAACGATGAGGCGGGGCTCTTGGTCGGTTCCAGAATATTTGATCGATGTTCGAAGGACGGGATTATGGCTAGCAACAGCTTGCCAAGTGTATACAAGCCGATCGATGCTTGGGCAAAGTTGACGTATATTCCAGCGCAGAACGTATGTTGGCTGATTTCCAGTGATCGTCTGAGAAAGGTATTTGCGTTGTTGCCCGGTACATTGGATTTCCTCCTGGGACTCTGAAATTACCATCTTGAGATACCCTCGTCGATCCTCTTCTATCTTTTCTTTTTTCTCAAAACAGGATCTTCCCAAATTTGGAAAAAGCAACAGGAAAAATAGTATGTTCGTTCGTTAATAATAGCACCAAATCTTTAAGAACTAGTTATGTTGAACTTGAGCTTTGCTTGTTTATAACGAGCGATTCCGCATCAAGTGCACACATACGGAGAAGTATTTATACAGCACCATGGGGCGACTGGGAATATCCGAGGCTAGGAGCAATAACATTGCTGTGCTGAGTCTGCCATTATTTTTGGGTTGGTCGTATTCTTCTTGCCATTGACCAGCAGCAATTCAACTAGGTTTACGCCCTGGAGAAGCGGCTACCGTGGCTGAGTTACTGGATCAGCCCCTGATTGCAAGAAAGGTCAAGAAGAAAGACAGAAAAATGTTGTCGAATGCCATCGCTTCGGAACAACCTACAAGGTTCCTGGCCGTTGGATAGTAGTAGAGTGCCATCAGCTCTGCATCTATGGAAAATGAAAGTCAGGGTCCCACTCACACGAGGTAATTGAAACCTAGCAAATCATTACATATATTTGCAAATGTATATATATCCAGGTATATGTGTTTGTTGGCGTCAGACGAGATATATGATCCGAGCCTGCCAGGTCGTGCTGTTTGGTATCACCCGACATTAGCCACGAGGCAACCAAGCATAGTTTACACATTCCAAGGAGCTGGATACGGAGTTGAGGTCTCATTTAGATATCCAGAACTTTCGCGAATACACCATGGAGGCTCCGTTTCTTGCCAAATTTGGGCATTTGCATTCCTAGCACGAGAAGGCTTCTTGTGCGCCGGCATCAAAGCCATGCATTCGTGCCGTTCCCAGTGCCGACTGCTCATCATTTTAGGGAAATTAACCGCAGTGTCGATATTACGGTAGCCACGGAGACAATGGCAGCACACATGGCACTAAATATTAGCATCATGGTCAGTCCTGGAATATATCACACGTCCGGTATCTCTTATTGTCCCGTTTCCTGATGGAAGAAAGCACAGTTGCAAGTAGCGCTCGACAGGGCCACAGTAGGATAAGGAGTCAACGTTTAAATGGTTCATTACCAATAAGATTCACATAAGTGAGGATAATATGCCTGGTGATAATATAATATCCTCAGAGAAATTGATGCCAATTGTCGGATGAAATATATTACCACGGTAATTCTTGGCTGTATTCACTAGTATGATGAATTCTTCAAATAGTTACATAAGGGTCCGCTCACCTGGCCTAAGCAACAACGGAACCCTCCTTGCCGATTTTACAGTACAGCCATTAGTTCTTTTTATAGACTAAACATACCCCGCCTGGCAAGCTGGATGAATACGTATTTGCTCAATTCAACACTATTATCTCATAGCTGCGTGTATAAGACACGATTGCTGCGACTTGGAGGGGGGGTGGATGGTGTAGTGGTAAGCGCTGTTCATGGAATGCTTTGTTGGGGCCACCACTGCTGACACAAGAAGATAGTGGGTTTGAATCTCACCTTCTCCAAAAGGATATTATCACATCTTGGTGGATATTGGGGGTATCCTTTCTTATCTCATTTCTATTGGTAACTGCCACTGCAGGGTGGAGCAATGTTCAACACTATGTATACGGAGTGTCTAGATGGATTCAGTATAGTGTGGGATCCTAAGATGTTGTGATTCTTACATGTCTAGTCCAAGTGACAAGGGACTGCTGAGTATTGCGTGAGCAATTGTGGGGCAAGGGCCCCCTTGAGGGCTAGATCCAGAATTGTATAATGAAGTCTCTCCATCAAGGATGACTCAGGAGTCAGTTATGAATAGAGAAATGTAACTAGAGAGTAGCTGAACATAAGGGTAGGCTAGTGAGGTGAAGGCTGTCATAGTCTCAGACTGCATGCATATGGCCTTAGAAAAAATATGAAGAACAACAACAACAACAACAACAACAACAACAACAACAACAACAACAACAACAACAACAAGAAGCTGCGACTTGGATGGGCAAAGATTATAGCCCCATTTGAGAAGAAAACATTCGCCTTGCTATTTCCTCCTTTGCGCAATACGCTCATCCAACTGCTTTGACACTCCTCTTACCGGCTCATCTTTTCAGACACTGCCATAAACCATTCATCCTCTATCCCATAGCTATGCCTTTAGCCTTGACATTCGCGAAGCCTAGCTGGCAAGCAGTAGAAGCTCTTTTACTGGAAAATTATCCGGAACCGGAGCCAAAGGATAATGAGGTTCTAATCGAATTCCTTGCTGCACCAGTTAACCATCTGGACTTGCTGGTTATCGCTGGGGGATATCCCATCAAGCCAAAATTCCAGCTTAATGGGAACCACCTGGGGGGCTTTGACGGTGTGGGCCGAGTTTTGAAGTGTGGCAAAGATGTCACCAAACTTACCCCAAGTGATCTTGTCATCCCAAAAGCCCTGGGTTTAGGGACATGGCGTACACATGCAACATTGATAGCGGACGATTTGATCGCGATTCCCCCAACGTCGGACGTTACCTTTGCGGCAATTCTCAAAACCTGTGTGCTCCCAGCCTATTTGCTACTCGAGGATATGAAGCAGCTGAAGCCGGGTGACTGGATTATTCAAAATGCAGGGCTGGGAGCCATTTCGCAGATGATTTCTCAGCTTGCGCATTTGCGTGGGGTGAAAGTGATATCCGTTATTCGCGATCGTTCGCCGGGAACAACCTGGAACACTACAGCCGACATTGTTCTCAACGAATCGGAATTACCAAACGCAGAAATTTTAAAGGGGAAACGTATCATGCTCGGCCTAGACTCCGTGTTTGGACAGTCGGGAGAAAAAATCGCAAGCTGTCTTTCAGCCCACGCAACCTTCGTAAATTACGGCCAGCTGAGCGGTGGTGGCCCAGCAGCGTCTGTCAATTTGACCCATCAACAGGTTTACTGGAATCGTTTAACTTTTCGGTGTTTCCGAGGCACTGAACAAGTTGCTCTGCGCACTGATTCGGAAATCAAAGACCTCTATGCGTGGTTTACCGAGCTCTTTGCGGATGGCAGATTGAAAAGCCCCAAATTGAACATTGTCAACTGGTCTGGTGAACGAGACGTTCTCGCTACCAACATCCGCGCAGCGATAGAAAGACAGCAAAGCCCCGTTTTGGGCACAGAGAAAACTGTTTTTCTATACGAGTCTGCCACGAAATCGTCTCAATGCAGGATCCCGTATGTCGATCTGGAAACGGCCCCTGAAGGTGTTGTGGCTACTCTGAAAAAAATGCCTATGAAAAGGAATATTTTTTATCTGTTGTCTCATTCTCCTGGGCTCTTCCCGCCGATAATGGGGGTGTATTCAGCTTTTTTCCAAAAAGCTACCCGGACATTGCCGTTGCTAGATTGGCAGCTCATAGTTCTACGAATTGCGTCAACCCTAGAATGCGAATACGAATGGAATGTCAACGCTCCTGTGGCAAAAGTTCACGGAATGAGTGAGGAAGTCATTGGCGCAATCAAGGCATGTCGGAAAATCAACCTTGACGGAGACAACACAAACGACACGAGCCCTTTCTCGAAGAGGCAGTTAGTGATATTGAAATTTGTCGATGAGCAGCTAAAGACTTACACAAACGAGGAGGATACGATGGCTCAGTTGCTTGGCGTATTGACTTACACGGAGCTGGTTGAGGCTGTTTATGTGATTGGATTCTATGTGATGATCGCCAGGCTGATCAAGGCTGTGGGCATTGACTTGGATCCAGAGATTCTTGGCTTGGAAGATATGATTAAGGCTGGAGTTAACTAAATTGTTGGCTGTAGCATCATACGTGTTGGCTTGACTGATAACAAGGCTTTTACTTTTACTCATTCCTCCGCATGGCCTGGGAATTGACTACTACAATTTACAGATGGCGCTGCAAACGGTTTTGACTCACACTAAGAATCTAAATTGAAATACTTATACTGGCATTATGTATTGGCGTTCCATTTTTCAATTACTGAGGTATCGCCCTTCAGAGAGCTTTAGTGGCGATCAACGCCTGTGGCTTGCTCACTAGCTCACTAAACAATGCCCAATAGCACAAGCAAAAGATCCTTTTAATTTTTAATTGTGAGTCATAACTATTTATAGGAGCCTTTGTGAACCGCAAGTTTGTTCACTGCACAGTTTACAACACAACTAAAAAAAAATGATTAAGTACAGTGTATATACATTATCTTACATATAAAATAACTGACATTATAACAACCTTAATAATTCTATTTGATTAATGCTCAACTATGAAAGTAAAGCATTTTTTTAGAGAAAAGATTACACTCAATTCAGTTGATGAATGAATTGTTTTAGGTTTATGCAGAAAATAATATAAAAACAGGATTGTAATGGAGAACGCGGGCAACACTGTAGGTCGGAGTGTCAGGCACAACTGGCCAAGAGCCAATTATTGTTTTACGGTCCTTTTGGCCTAAGCACTGCCGAATGCTATGGTTATATCAGCAGTGCTAGCTGGTAACTAAATATTTGCATTCTTGTATGGGAAATACCACCTCGTACAAGCAAGCAATGTGCCTTGTGACAAACGATATCGGAATGCCAGGCCGACCAACTCCACGTATTCGTATGAACATGACTATTTCGCCTGTATCTATTTGTTCTCCCAAACTCTTCTGCCATTGTTGGTTGAGGGATCGGCGCTAGTAAACTGCCACAAATAAACCTTGCGCTAAAATCATGCCAAGAGACGATACGGGACCCTGAACCTAATTCTGACCTCCGGTTTAGTCTCACATTGGTCCCGGAAGATCATGATCTGGATTGATTTACATCTATGACAACTCAGCCACTGCGCATACAAACTTATGCTGTACAACCCAAAGAATAAGTTTCTGGTCAGTCTATGGATACGCAACAACACGAAAATGTCCTAATCCGGTTCATCATGATTTGATAATTACAACTAATTTCTAGTGGTAATCTATACTACAAATGGGTTTTGAAAATAGGCAATGAATGCCCCGCCCCGACTGCAAAAAAAAAAAATAATAATAATAATAATAATAAATTAAAATAAAATAAAATAAACCACATTTTTAGCTGGTGACCAGATAGATCGCTATCCCACTTTGAATGCTGACTTCGTTCTGTGTTAAACTGTTACTGTTCTTGTGAATCACAGGGAGGCTCGGCTTAGACAAAAAGGTCGAATCAACAAGGAATTTATACGAGTGGACTATAAATGTTATTTAAATTTTGACCTTGCCATGGAAATAGAACACCAAATAAAATAGCTCTCTACACCGTCCAACTTCAGATCTGTCTTGTCGATATGCTCTTGAGGGTGAACAAAACACCACTCGACATAGAATATCAATCCATGATTGTTTTTCCACTATCAGTCCAAACTGCGATTTGACCCATCATGGCCTCCGGTATCAGTGCTTTTGCACTCAACCTCCAGTTCGATAATCTCCACACCTACTCTATTCTCGTGGCGTTTTTCTTCTTCGTCAGTTGTATATGGACCAGATATAGTCCAGGCCTCCGGAATGTTCCCGGTCCATTTGTCGCCAGCTTCTCAAACCTATGGAAGATTTATAGGGTTTTGAAGAAGGATATGGCATGGCGGAACATCGAGGTTCACGAAAAGTATGGCCCTTTAGTACGAATAGGGCCCAACCACGTATCAGCATCTGATCCTGAGGCCTTGAAGACGATATACAACTTTACCAATATCTTTCCCAAAGTAAGGTCGCAGTGTCTTGCTTCCCATATAAGTTCCCCTGAACACTCAGGCGGCATTCTCGATCTTATTTTCATAGATCATAGGTAACAGGTCCAATAGTCTGAGTTCTATTCCATCGGAGAGGGCCTTTATGAAGGCAAGAAATTGCCCACCCTTTTCACGACGCGGAGTAACGAATACCATGCGCGGCTGAAACGAGCTTCAGCCAAGGGTTTCTCAATGACTGCACTCTCAGAATTAGAACCATACGTAAACGGCTGTATTGAGTTGTTTTTGAAAAGGGTTGAGGAACGCTCAAATGATGGCAAAATAGCCCTCGATATTGGACCATGGATGCAATTCTTTGCATTCGATGTTCTTGGAGAGGTTAACTTCTCCAAGAGCCTTGGATTTTTGGAGACGGGAGTTGATGTGGACAACAACATTGCCGCGATTGATCAATTTTTGTCCTATGTTTCGCTGGTAAGCGAGTTGTTTCAATCTTGCACTGACCGGGGACACTAAAGCTTTGAACTGAACTCCTGTATAGATCGGACAGATACCTACGGCCCATTATTTTCTCTTGGGTAATCCAATTTTGCCTCTAATTTTTTCCAATTATGAGAAATTGAATAAAATCCAAGAGGTCAGTTATTCTCTGTACCCTGCCGTCTGTTGCTTTTGTTTTGGTATTAGGTGTGATGGCTGAAAGTGCCACTCAAAAAGTTCGCTATTGCCATGGTTAAGGAACGCAGACAAAATCCGGTTGATCGAAAAGACATACTTGCATCTTTATTCGAGGTTCACGACTCGTCTCCTTCAAAACTATCGTCTCGGGAGATTGTTGCCATTACAACTACCAATATGTGAGCATTACCCCAGTCAAAGCAGTCTACCGACAGAGTGATGACGGATACTAGTCTTGCCGGTTCTGATACGACGGCAATTACCTTGAGGGCCGTATTCTACTACCTTTGTAAGAATCCATCGACGTATCGAAAACTTCAACGGGAGGTGGATAGCGCAGTTGAGGAGGGTCGACTGTCCAAGCCAGCGACCTACAAAGAAACCACGACATTGACATACCTGTAGGTTCGCCGTGCGCGTCTAGCGAAAACAGGTAGTATCAACAGCTGACTTATTCATTCTGGTAGTGGGGCTGTAATCAATGAAGCCATGCGCATTCACCCTCCGACAGGATTTATATTGGAACGTGTCGTCCCGGAAGGTGGACTCACACTAGGCGGCACATACTTGCCAAAGGGAACCGTTGTTGGTGTCAACTCGTGGGTCATAAATTATAACAAACAAGTGTTTGGCATGGATGTCGGTGTTTTCCGACCCGAGCGCTGGCTTGAAGGTGACCCGGAAGAGTTAGCCGACAGGAACAGAAATATGTTCGCGGTAGGTGATTTTCGACTCTTATTGCTTTTGGTGAAGTAACGTGTTCTTTTACTAAAATCCAATTCGATCTCAAGTTTGGCGCCGGTCCCCGTGTGTGTATTGGAAAGCACATCAGCCTTTTAGAGATGCGGAAGCTTGTTACAGAATTTGTTCGTCACTTCAATTTCGAGTTGGAGGACCCCAAAGCAGAATTGAATATACAGGCGGGTTGGTTTGTGAAACAAGAGGGCCTCAAATTAAAGTTCAAAAGGAGAGCTTAATGGCCTCTCTCTCCTATTTTGCCAGCTGCTTTTGTTCTTATTATTTATTGTCCACTTCGTTGACCCAGCGCTGTTTACCTATATTTTTAAGTGTAAGAGGGGTTGAGCGTTGGTTGGTTTAATTTAGTGCTAGCGGCGGCTAATATATGTGTATGTGGGTCATGTGGGTCATGTGGGATAGGGCTTGTGTAGTGTGGGGGTTTGGATTGGTTCGTCCCCTCTATTGGCTCGGTTGCAGCAGCATGACGCTAAACTACTTTAGTTACAAGTCATGTGCTCAGAGCAATGCCTATTGCTTCTTGTTTTATCGCAACTACAGGATGGGCCGAAGGATGTAAAATACTAACGACAGTCAAATATAAGACCCGAATTTGATAATATCAACAAGTCTGCAGCAGACGCCAACTAGGAGTCATATTACTAGTGGTCGACCCCATTTGTTACGGTCTCCGTCTTTTGGTCTTTCAGCTTAATAAAACTCACGCCATCAAATACCGGCAGCATCACCACATCTACCCTTGGATCTTCGATGACGGCATTGTTGAAGTGCCTTAATGCCTTACCACATTCCGTCCAGTATGGGCGGACGCTATCAGGAAGGGTCGGATTGGACGCTGTCGAGATCGTCATTCCTCGAGCGAACACTGACGGCAATATTAGCAACCGTGCGAAAAACCTTTTATATTGAACTTGGGCACAAACCATTGTCACACATAATCAATCCGTTCTGTGAAAGGAGGTTTCTGTCGAGAATGGTGTTGACATAACTTTCATAGCCGTCCTTGTTGGCATCAACGAAAATGAGATCAAAAGTCCCTTCCAAGGTTTTGAGCCTTGTGCCATTGTAGCGTGTCAGCAGGTTGATCGGGATATCTCAATAGCCTTTCATTGTTGAATACAGTGTAAACGAGACGAATGGGGAAAACTTACGATTCTGCTGCTGGACCTTCAATTAAGGTCACTCTGTCATTGACATTGTGTTTATCAAAAACACTTCGTGCAGCCGCAATCATCTCTGGGCTGAGCTCCAAAGTGATGATTTCTGCCTGGGTGGCTTTTGTGCCTTCGTACCAGGCCAAAGCGCTGTATCCGGAATACGTCCCAATCTCAAGAACTGTATATCGAGATTAGGCCCCGGCGTACGGTGAGCGGAATATTTGGGTTTCTTACCTCTCTGTGGTTTACGATCTTGAGCTAAGAATATCATCCAGGAGCCCTAGGAATTCGTCGGCGACGTTTTTTACATTTGTTAGTTCTCCTTGCACTCTAACCTTGTTTGTTATTTCAAACTTAACTTACCTGTATGGGGGAGGACATCTTATCTGCGTCTTTGAATGATTTCGCAGTGTAGTCCCATACCTCCTCCATCATCTTGGGAACGCCATTTGTGTGCTTGACGCAATACTCGCTCACCTCCTCAGCGACCTCAGGCTACACTGAAAGTTAGCTGATCGTTGTAAAGTGAACGATTGTGAAAACCTTACAGTGAAGGGTAAGATGCTGGTCAACATTGGTTCTTCTGACTAGTGTTTTCAGGCTTAAACACTGGCATGCAAATTCTATATGTTGAGACGGTTTTGGAAAGTATTGGAATGACAACGACAGGCAACTTGCGAACCAGTACCCTTTTATACAAAAGGCCCATCATAGTGTCCCAGTATGGATGGATGATTACCACAATTTCGGCTCTTTCACTACGCCACTCTGAAATTCCCTAACTACTGGGGTTAAATATAAACTGCAAAATACCTGAACAAGGATTTGATCTCCGCCATCCTCTCCAGCTCTAATGTGACTAATTAATTACCGGGACCCTCCCGTGTAAGCATGGAGCTAACGTACATTATTGCTCGTGGGGTACAAGCTTCTATTCTGCAGAGTTGACAACTTAGCCACTGGTATTTTCGGTACGAGTTTTGTCTTCGCATTACCTTGTTATTTCCCCCGATCACGGGATACAATCCCCAATGGAGGCTTCCTCCCCTCGCTCTAACGTCTTGGCGTCCACTCATCCCCGAGATCCTTGACCAAGCCTGCATTTAATTTGTGTGATGATGCAGGAAGTATAATACATCTACGAAACCAGCGAGGAATTTGTAATTCTGGCTGATGTTTCGTGCCAAATATACTTCATGCTCATCGCAAGTGGTGTAACCTCAGGTCGATCCCTGAATCCGAGCACTGTTTTTATCTTCATACGGCTAGCTGATTAGAAATCCATTTCACTAAATTCAGCCTTTTTACTCCGTCCCATTCACAAACAAAGCTGAGCTTTCGTGTTTATTGAAAAAGGTGATTTCGAGCTCTCCCTTGCTCTTTCTTAAAATGCTTTGGAAAATTGTGACTTTCACTTCTCTCGATTCTTCCTCTTGTTCTATGGTTAATCTTCTATCCCAATAATAATGATGATGGCTCCCCTACAGTCGGAATCGGACCTCGCACAGAATGGGCTCGAGGAGAAGCTCGCGCCCACAATTGATGTGGAGGGCAATTCTCCATCCACATCCCCCTTTCCTGAGACTCGCAAAAAAAGGGGAATTTCCGTGAGAAATACATCATGGCTCAGGCAGAATTTATGAATCACTAGCTAACACCGCTTTAGTGGTTTATGGTCGTTGCCAGCACTCTTTCTTGCATATTTCTCTATGCGATAGATAATACTATTACTGCCAATGTTATCCCGGTTTGTAAACTTCTCCCTCCATACTTGTTCAGAGACTATCGGCTGAGTCCTGCTTCTCCAGGTGATCGCAGCCGACTTTCAAAATACGGATAAGCTTGCATGGTTGTCGGTTGGGTAAGTCTCGTCAAAACAAAAAAGAAAAAGAAAAAGAAACACATAGCAAATTGCTTTGGTTGTGAGCCATATTCTAATCATTGAGCATGTAGTTTTATGATTGGCGGTGTCGCGGTGGTCCTTCCATTTGGCAAACTCTACGGCCTATTCAACATCAAATTTCTTTATATCGCTTCCGTTGTCCTGTTTCAAGGTGGATCGGCTCTGTGCGGTGGTGCACCGAACATAAGTGCCTTCATTGTCGGACGGGTGATTGCAGGCGCTGGAGGCAATGGCATGTATCTCGGTGTGATGAATATTCTTTCCATCAACACCAATGACATAGAGCGACCTATGTATCTAGGTCTTGTGTAAGTTAATATCCTCCTCGTTGAAAAGTAAACTCCCGCCTAATTCGGAAATCTTAGTGGACTTGTGTTTGGCACAGGAACTGTCGTCGGGCCACTTATCGGCGGTGGTTTTGCAGAATCAAGTGCTACCTGGAGATGGGGCTTCTATATCAACCTCTGCGTCGGCGCACTATTCGCCCCTGTCTACCTCTTTCTCATCCCTGGGTTTGACCCGCGTGGGTCTCAGAAGATTCGCTCCCGTTTCCGCGACTTTGATTATCTAGGAGGAATACTCAGCATCGCTGTCCTTGCATGCATAATCATGGCGATCAACTTCGGTGGTCCTATGTACGATTGGAGCAGTCCGCAGATTATCGTTCTCTTCGTTCTGTCTGGGGTACTTACCTTAGTCTTCGGTTTTCAACAAGTTCTTTGTTTCATGACCAAGGAAGAGCATCGCATGTTCCCTGTTTCATTCCTGAAAATGAAGGAAGCAGTTTTGCTTTTCATTTGCATGGCGGCTTCCAACGCTGGAGGGTTCATTCCAATATATTATATCCCAACATACTTTGCTTTCGTCCGCGGTGATGAGCCAATGCACTCAGCGGTCAGACTCCTACCGCTAATTATATTTATCAGCGTGGTAATCCTCGTGAACGGAGCTTTGATGTCCAAGTTTGGATATTACCAGCCATGGTATGTCGCTGGAAGCGCTTTAGTCATCGTTGGTGGCGTCCTTTTCTGTAAGTATTGCTGTGAGAGACTATATCTAGGATTGTGTTCTTATCAGTTGTATCTAGCTCGCGTTGACGCCAATACCCCAGCACGGGATATATACGGTTACGAGGTGCTTGCCGGAATTGGGACTGGCTGTTACATCCAGGCCGGATATGCTGTTATGCAGTCTTTAATTGAACTTTCAATGACAGCAAACGCGATTAGCTTTATGATGTTAGGTATGAATCTTATTGTACCGATGATACTTCCCCGTTTGAATGGAGAGCTGATATCGTATCGCCCTAAATGATAGCCCAACTGCTTGGAATCACATTTGGCTTGTCCATATCAGGAGCCGTGTTTGTTAATTACGCACTTAACGGTTTACTCAAAGCCATCCCGAATGTCACCCACGATGAAATTGAGTCTGCTCTTCTTGGAGTGAGAGGCGATATCCTGGGGAGTCTTCCCGCCAATATCCAAGCGGCGTCTTTAATTGTCATCGTTGAGGCTATCAAGAAAGTGTATGTAGACACCTCTCATCGTTACACCTTCAAATATCCCTGTCGATTACTAAAAAATTGTCTAG
The DNA here is from genome assembly GCA_017607445.1 of Histoplasma ohiense. Classification (NCBI taxonomy): domain Eukaryota; kingdom Fungi; phylum Ascomycota; class Eurotiomycetes; order Onygenales; family Ajellomycetaceae; genus Histoplasma; species Histoplasma ohiense. Next base: position 5,459,600 of record JAEVHH010000003.1, on the reverse strand, counting down.
ATATATTCTGGTCTACGTGTCTGGCGCTGTGGGCTTCATTACTTCAATTTTCTTAAATGTAAGATTTTCCTTGAAATTATGGTGGCAATTTGGCGCTGACAACTTTTTATAGAGAAAAGGAAAGGTGCATGCTTAGAGGAGCTTCTTTGAGAACTGGCCTTGTCGTTGTGTGGCGAGGATAAACATGGATTTATGGGGTTCTATGAATTAAATAATAGCACAGAACGACAGAGGATACTACAGCATTGCATCTTTTTGTTTATTTTTATTTTTATTTGTATTTTTTGGTGGGAGATTCTGCGTTACGTATCGCAATATATTTTGACCAACCTAATGTTCTGCAACGAAATATCACATTTTTTATTCAAACAACCCTTACCTGCTCATTCGATACAAACACCTGCATTAACATATGCAGCCCAAAAACATCTCCATCCTCGGACATACAATCCATGACCCAGCTCCCGTCGATTCGCACATTAGAAATGTTCTTCATACGAAACTCCTTGACAACATAATTTCTCCACGAAAATTCCAAGTTCTCATCTGGGCCTTAATGAAGGAATTCTCTTGGAAGCCAGCTTCTGACCCCAAACGATTATATAGTTCCAATTGCGAGATAGAGTTAGAGGAGAAACTCCTTCTACGCTGAGTATACACTTCCCCAAGAACGCTAGATTGTCTCCAGTCAAAAACCCTAACAAATACATAGAAATGAAAACCCAAAAAAAACGTTAAAAACCAAGCATCAAAATACAAATACAACGTCATACAAGAATATCCCACGAACAATAATCCCTATCCAAGTTGTCCCAAAATTTCCCCAACCAACAACATCCCAAAGCCACGGCTGCATCCGATACCCGGCAGCGCCACCCATGCCTTGTATCGACGACATGTAAACGAGGTCACAGGCAAACAAGAAAAGCACAACTGCTCTGTAGACTTTCAAGTCCCTTGTTGAATTCAAGACCAGGGCCTCCGTCAGGCCCAAGAAGACAAAAGCCGCAGCCAAATTCTTCAGTGCAAATTTGACCACATTAGGGGGGATCCTCTATTGCCCCTGAGAGTGATGATGGTGGTGGTGGTGGTGGTGGTGGTGGTGCATGGGTCATTTGTAGGTAAGTAGCTGGGCGGAAATGTGTTAGATATGCTCCGCAAAACGCAGCGAGCGGTTCGACATATTGGAGCCATAACCGGCATGGCAGAGCGACGGGCATGCTGGCTAGCGTGGTTGTGATTGTTGTTTTTTAGGTCGGGTTAAAATAAATGGCAAATTTTGGTACAAGTTAGATGTGTTTCTCAGGTGAAGAAAAGGCACGAACGCCTCTTATATTTCTAAAGTTGGCAATATATGCCTTATTTCTCTGCTTGACTAAAAAATTCGAGTTATATGCTGATCCCACACTGCCAATTAGGAGAATTCTCCTTTTTAGTGTAGTAGTTAAGCATAATTCTTACATATATCTATCTCTAAAGCACCCTCTACAGATGGCAATGATCCCCTCAGATATATACAGGAGGAGCGGATTTCCGCTACAATAACAGTTGTTCATGAATTCTCACACCGATGTCTTAGAGGACCATAGCTATTAGTTGTTTCAAAAAAATCAAAGTGCAGTAGGAAAAAGAAGCCTCAAGACCTTTGTGAGATAATAGTTTGAGATTCAGTGGTCCGTTGGCTATCTAGAGAGCTGAAAATATATTGTGTTAGTATTTGATAACCAACCATCAACCTACCCATTGTAAAATAGCGCTTTAGCTGTTTCAGGTTATGTTCAGAGCACCTTCCAATTATCCAAATTCCTGATGATTATTTGTTGTTTGAAGTGCTGGAACACAATTCCACCCCCCTGTTGCTCATCATTGTTGTTGTGAGAAGATATTGCCTAACTGGTAAATAACCATAATTTTACTAACCATTCATCTAAATAAATTGATACCCATAATTAACATTTAACTCTATTCATCATTGTTTATCTTGAGATGGTTGGAGCTTGAACCTTTGGCAGGATTCAAACTTTCCACTCAAGTCTGCTAAGCTAGTTTCACCCTATTGTTGTTAGCCACATCCATGCCCAATTCACACAGAAGCTAAACTAGGAATGAAAGAGTAGTTAGAGGTTAGATTCGTTATGAGTTCAATGTCCTGAGGGTCAACTAACTTAACTAACGTAATTCCCAAGCGAGCGAACCACCCAAATCACCTTATCCCCAGCAGGTAGATTTTAATTCAAATTATCTCAATGCCATAACACTCAATTAAATTAAATTAAATTACATTAGAATTAGGGCATCTTGTTCTCTTATGGCCTGGCAAATGGCATTTGCTGCAGTGTTGTGGCACTCCTGAGTGTGGTTGAGATTCAGAGGCTGTAGGATTAGAAACTGGAATAACAGCCTGTTCAACAGGCTCTGCAGACTCTTCAGCGTCTGCAGGACCTACTAGAAGATTGTGAACTTCTTCACTAGTTAAATCTTCTCCTTCTTGTTGAATACAGTATCTAGATCTCTGGTGCTTTTGCTTCTCTATCTCATTTGCATCAAATATATTCTGGTATTGCTTCTTCATAATAGTGGCACTGACCATCCCATATTTGCAAGTCTTGATAATTTGATCAAAGTCTTTCACAAAGTCTTGAGGCTGGCCTTCCATCAAGCTCTTGATATTATTTGTCTGTCAGTGCAATTGTTGGGGATTACTAGGTGTTTGAAGCATTCAGAACATGGTTGAATTGCCAGAGCTGCTATCTGAGAGGGTAGAGATCCATAGTTGAATATTCAGCTGCTGGATGACATAGTCAGGCTGGAATGGCACTATTCCAGCTGCCTTGAAGCCATTTTGAATAGTCTGAGGTTTAAAGGCTTCAGTGTGTGTCCTAGAGTAGGCATCTAGAAAATCCACCATCCAAATAGTATTAAATTCAAGCCACATTCACTGATGAATTAGAGCTTCATATGCTCACTTTAGCACTGAAAAAACACTCACATCTAGTAGCTGCAGCAGGTGGGAGGAATGAGATGACATGCAGAGACATAATATAGTATTATCCTTGCAGATTTGATTGAATTCAAGGATAAGATGACTGCTGTGGCTGTTCAGAATAAGAAGAGTAGTAGTGTCAACTCTAGATGAAATAGCTGCTGAAATAAATGTCTGTTGAAGTCATCTTAGATCTATTTCATCTGTAGTCTAGCCATTCTTACTAGCATCCAGTTTTTAGTCTTCAGAAAGGTCTTCAAATCATTCTTTCAACAAGCTCTGATCTTTGAGAATGATGTAGAGTGGTAGAGCTCATTCTGTAGCATTTACTGCTTCAATCACAGTCACTCACTTGCAATTTCCAGGCTGTAGAAGCTTTGCTCTGTCATAGTACTCACTACTAGTAATAATCTTAGTAGTGGCACAGAGTCCCATAGCAAAGCCAGTCTCATCAAAGTTGTATATATTCTCTGCCAGAATTTCATACTCAGCAATTATATCTCTCAAGGTCTTCAATCAATCCTTTTATAACCTGCTGATCTTCACACTTAGCACAGTCATGATTATAGTGTCTGGAATAGTTGCTTTGAAGCTCTGAATGGTGTGCCACTAGATTTGACACTCTGTTCTTGCCAATGTGTAGAAAGGGGAGTGGTGGAGGTGGTGAAATTCTGTAAGGTAAGAAGATAATTAGCTGTATCCTCAATCAATGCTGACTGAAGGGGAAATCCTTTTTTAGTCTGATCTAATATCCATTCGACCAGCCTATCTTCTTCAGTAGAAGATAATTTCATAGAATTTGTGTGTAAATTTGCTCTTGCAGATCAGTCACTGAGTCTATGGTGTAGAGTAGCATATGAGACTTCAAATGTTCTTGCAGCTTCATGAATTGAGGAGATTTCTTTATTTTGAATAGATTTTATTGTGAGCTCAAGTCTTCCCTCTCTCTCTAGCAAATTTGAGGCATTTTTATTGTGAATTGGTGGCATAATTGCGCGTTGAAGTGGAAAGATAGTTAAAAATAAGATATTTTGAGAGGGTGAATCATTAGTAGTTATTTCTAAGTTTTAACCAGACCCACTCGGGGATTAGTTCATATTAAAATTCAACTAAATCTTCCGCAGCCACACAAGCTTAGACTCACTGATGGATCAGCACACCCGTAACTAGTCAATTATTCGATCACATCTACAACAGTAGTAGCATTATAACTTGCTAATCAAAATAATATCATAACTATAGATTTTACATATCCTCGGATAGTCGCTCAGGGGAACTATCCTTATGTTAAATATGATAAAATGAAGCGTCCGGACCATGATTTTAACACTCCTGATCCAAAACTATCATAAATCTAGCTGTTCATATCAATTTTCCAATTTTTTGTATATCCAAATGAAAGATCCGCTTGCTCCGGCCCTAACTGGGTGAGGGGATTCAAACATCGAAATCTAATATTTAAAGGATGAGTTGTAAAGAAAGGACGGCCTATACATTTACAACAACTCTACTTTGAGTCTATAGAAATATTTGTACTGTTGGACACTGTATTTGAGTAGCAAGTTAGAAGTACTACGCTGTAGAAGTTTTATAGAGAGACAAATCTAAGCAGTTGTTGTAAGGGTTGAGTAAACAACTTCCATTACACATGGTGATACCATACTCACTAGAAGCTTTAGGGAGCTTGCATGTCTAAGATTCTTAAATCGGAGAATACGGCTTTGCTCACACAACTTGTAGATAATTTTGAGACGACAGCTTAGATATGAACGTGAGAGCGATGATTTAATAATTAATAATTATTTCCACCTAATTTAAATCTCATGGGTAATTTGTAGGCAATTACAATGGAGACACTTCAAGGCTTCATCCAAGATTGAAGTTTGCGGGTAAACAAACTGCTTCTCCAGGCTACAATAGAGAGATCCTCAAAGAGACCTGGGATTGTCTATATATGAAAATAAATATCTTCGTGTAACGGTTGAACTGCTCCCGGGACTTACTAATCCGGGTCAATTATTACACCAGTCAATTATTGGACAGACTCGATCGGTCGACAGCCGATGCCCGAAGGTAAAAATTGCTTTTCTCCTCAGAACAAATCTACCGACTCGCGACAGATCTGTAGGTAGTAGATGGCGGGTTTCTGGCCGCTAATGGATGAGCTTTGTTGTACACGGGACGAAAATGTCACAGCAGTTCAACGACCCTTGTAGAGTACCTAGTGTGTATTCGTTAGCAGGTTTCACGTGGACAATCTTCCTTATCGCCGCTCGCTTCCGATGGAATTCGACCAAGGTACGGCCAGGAAAAAGCCCTCTGCACCAATTAGTTCATTCCAGGTTGATTTGCCGTGAGCCCAAAGTTGAACCCTGCTGAAAAGTAACCTTGGAGGTCTTAGCCACAGGGAAAAGCTAAAATGCGGCTTATTTTTGGCAACATGTGGGGTGTTTGTGGGTACTATTGGCTGAGCCTTCTCGAGAGTTTCTGTCGATGCTGTGGAATCTGCGGAGCAAAGGTGCCCGTTTATGGCCTGGGGCTCTTTGACCCTGTTGGGTTAGAATGGAACAACAATCAATAATCAGCACTTTATCAGCAATTCTCCAAGGGGCTTGGGGTGTGATTGGCGTGATTGGTGTTGCAGATGTGTGGTTCAGCAACAACAAAACCCGAAAACAATCATCCCAATAGGTATGTAGGTAGCTCGGGGGGGCGGCGACACCCTGAGTTTATTTACTGATCCAAAGCTAATCTCCAGAAGCATCCGCAGCCTGTGGTCTTCATAAAGGGCCAAACTCCCTGCGACCTAATACGCGCATCGGTATATTCTTCTTCCCTTCTCGCTAGTTCCTATCTCATATATCCACAATAGTTGCATATCTTCTCAGCTGCGCTGTTGCACCCCAGACATTTATTTCATCCCCCACCTACCTTACCGATACGTAAGTCGTAACTGGGTGTTTATTGAGGATGTTCTAATACTGATATTGCATTTATACAGCCAATCCCGCCCTGATCTCATAATGCGACTTTCGACTCTCCTCACCTGCTCGACACTGGGTGTTGGCCTTAGCATTGCCCAGGGCTCGAGATTCCCTAATAACGTGCAAAGTACTGACAACCCACCTAACGTAACTTACACTGCATATTTGCAGAACAGAACCGACACCAATCTTCGCGGAAATGTCAGCATTACTTCTGGACCAGATGGAGAAGGCGTGTTCATCTTCGCTGCGTTCTGGGGCTTCCCAAATGAGACCGAACAGGGTCCCTTCCGTTAGTACCAACCTGAACTAATCCCTTGATGAAAATGGGTTTTATATAATTTTCTAACGCAAGAATCGCACACTAGCCTGGCACGTTCATGCGAAACCTGTGAACGCGAGTGGTAACTGCCTCTCGACTGGGCCCCATCTTTCTCCCACCCAGCGCGCTGATTCGCCGCCCTGTGATCGAACAGACCTGGGTAGCTGCCAATCTGGTGATTTGTCGGGGAAGTATGGCGACATCGGTGGTGTGATAAACGGCTCTCTTTGGACAAGTAAATTCTATGACCCCTACCTGTCTACAAATCCTAACTCGACCTCCTTTGTCGGCAATCGTTCCATTGTTGTCCACCTATACAACGGCACACGAATCAACTGTGGCAATTTCACGTTGGATCCCAATGGTACCATGGCTTTGCCACCTGGATTCACTTTGCAACTCCCAGGTGGTCGGAGTTCAAGTGGCGCTAGCCGAGTCGGTGCAGTCGCTCTCGGCGTGATCCTCGCAAGCATTATCGCCCTTTTGTTGTAATCGAATGTGGCCTAGTTCTGGACAGATTGGGCCAAGTTTTGATGAGGTCAAGACGGTCAAAAAGTGACAAAAAGTGAACCACCAGACTTATTTGACGTTGATTTGCATGGTTAGTTTTTCATGGTGTTTCTGGTTTTTGCTCATAGCTGGTTTGTTCGTTTTTCTTTTCCTTATTGCCTTTTTTACTTATTTTTTGGGGGGGGTTGCTATTTTTTCTTGTTGCATTTTTAATTGAATTTCAATTATGGCATTACTGTTGTTAGTTTTGCATTCTCTACTGTGCAACCATTTTTCAATAATTTAAGGCCGCCTGAACAAAGGATAGACTTGGTATAGCTCTTTTGTTTTGTTGTTTTTATTTAGTTTTTATTTTGGTTGTTTCTTGGCATTCCATCCCCCAATCGATTCAGAAAATCATAAGGAAAATAGGCCGGGAAAACTCCACCTGGGGTCCCAATGCTTCCTTGGTTCTTTTTGTTAACTTCTTCGGTATCGCTTTCAGGTTTTCATGGTACCGTGCATTGCCACAAAATTAAAGTTCGGTCCAATGGTAGTTACCCTTGTAGCCGTAGACTTGGCCATCTCATCTGGCACAAAAAAAAAAAGAGAAAAAAACCCGGCCGAGGAATCTGCATCCATTGAATGGTTCAATGCCATATTCCAATATGTTCTAGATAAATACTAGTCAAAGTAATGTTTATTCGAATACATCTGATTCGGAAGCAGTGGGACAGAATGGGTTGATGCGACCTGCCAATGAAAATCTATATCAAACCACGGAAAATACAATCAACGATCACTCTAAGGAAGCCAAAACAAATACGGAACCAAATATCGCCAGTACAAGACGTCATGTTTCTGCCCATTTGCGTGATTCCCACCCCGTCAATGACTCGGCATATCATTCACTACCTTGACATCCCATGGGAACGCCTCGAGCCGCCCGTCATTGAGAACCGGCAGTTCATCCTTCGCGCACCAATGCTGGAGAAATCGCCACCCTCAACGCCTGCCATCCCTCACTTTTTGTCCCAAAGGTAGCTGAAGCAGCAAGTGTCCGACATCAACGGCTGCTGCTGCGCAATTTCGGGTAGACTTCTGAAGCGCTGTGTGATGGTTGCTTTCATCTTCGTCACGGCCCGTGTGGCTTCCCATGTTGCTATCGGCCGTGATGCCGTGGATGCGGTGCATATATGAACACGCATCCCAAGATGGGACTCCTTGGAGGCATGGTGGGCTACGCAACCAGTCGGGGCCGTGTTTGAGTGTGCATCCGGGTGGAAGATAGACCCCAGGTTTTTCCCCAATTCAGGGTTTTTCGCCCCGCTGGGTGGGTGTGGGGTATGAACGATTAATTGGTTTGCGTTTGTTGTTTGACCTGGCGTTCAATTTTGGAAGTCGGAACGAAGATGAAGGCGGATAGATGTGTTTCCAACCTACCAATATGTTGCCAATCCCTCCGCTAGCTTGAATCTTTCCAAAGCTATGGCGTCCGGCCCGTTGTTTCTAATGGCGTTCTCGGACATATAACTTGGAGACTGGTTATCAACCATGTGTGATTATTTGCTTTTCTTTTTTTTCTTTTGTTCGTATCTCCTGGCTAAGGAGGTCGGGATTTTATCGTGTCATCCCACTCCAATCAACATTCCAGGAGACAATTGGGGGAATTGATCTAGAGCCGGTCTACCTGGGCCGATTACTCCCTTCTTCTCTAATGGAAATCAAAACGAGTGCATAGACAGGATGGAAGAAAAGACATAGTGGCCGATATCATCAACACAGTCAGTGGACTTAAATGCCAAATTCCATACACGCTCTGTTCACTCACTCCATATACACCTAGATACATCCATAATCCCCGCATCAATCAGCCACTCCAATTTCAAATATACAGTGACTGCCATGTAATTATTTTTTCAATTTCAATTGCCAGCGGAGCCCCCACTGGTTACATCGGTTAACCAGTTCGTATGAAAAATACTTTAGCCTCGGCATCGGCTCAAGTCGCTAGTAACTTACAACTTGCTAGCATAGCCACATTGCAAGGTACTTAGATAAAAAGCTTGTTTGATGAGTTAAATTTGACGTCGAGGACTAAATTTTATGGCTATGCAGCAAGCACGTACATCTCTCAGAAAGGCGCGAATCCTGGTCAAGAAGTTTATTATTGTTTCCTTTTAGTTCACTTCTTGTATTATACCTTGCTTGATATATATAATTTGTTCTTTTTAATCTATACTCCAACCCCATCGAACTGTTCATAACCTAGTCGATATTACATGGACAGTACATGCCGGACAAATACTCGGTAGTATACATGCGTCTAGGCTTCAGATGGGCAAAAATCGAGTTGTTTTGTTTTCTCTTCTCTCCTTGTTCTGCGATAAGTGGTCGCCACTTTGTCAACCGCCTAGAGGCTGCGGCTTCATCGCTCGGCCCATCAAATTTTAGTCCTCAAGTTATGAAACGCCTCCGGACGGTAAATCCTCATATAGAACAACCAGTTGCGTCAGCCTCACAGAGCAATCCATGCACAGAGGATTACAGAGTTGACATGATGCAGACGGATAATGGTTCACCTACTGTATTGTTTAATTCTCTCGCCACCTCCATATCTCAACGGTGCGAAGTCCCGATGATGTGGATGCCGCGCTCTCTCCCTCATTTTTAACCTTTACGAAGGACACAATTACACGTGAAAACCAAGGTGTAGAGGTAGATTAACACTGTTATGGATCTTTTGACTTTCGCTCGATCTAGGTCTGCTCTAGATAGTTTTGTGATTGATCCAGTTTTTGCAGCTTCATCAGGTTGCCCTTTGAGTGTTTCTCTGAGCGCATAGTGCAAAATTGCTTCGTCGAAGCCATTGAAAATATGTAGAATTTCACTGGATCGATCGCCAGAGAATGGAGGGAATAAACATGATGGCGAAGAGGTCATATGTCAAGAAGGATATAGAACCCCGAGTAAAAAAATGAAAAGAAAAGAAAAGTCAAGAACTAAACACAAAAATACGTATAAAAGAGAATGACAAACCAAAAACCGGCATCAGTGATTAAATTCAATAAAAACATGACGAACTTCTACGAGCAGAAATTGCCAGAGAGATAATGTTATTATTGCCATCAACAATCAAAATGGCAAACCGACCCGCATCTCATCCAGATTCCTCACCCGCGCGCGCCTGGGCCAACGATCTTCGCACAAGACTCCCCACTCATCCCACGACACCTTCAAGCGCATAGAATCCTTCTACAAGACCCCAAGCACCATGCCCGGCCCACCCAATCCAACTAGCTGCCCGCAGCCCGCGAAATATGCCACCTATACGACAAATACAATCTAAAAATCGAAACCCTGCAACCCATCCTCTTCCACAGAGGCCTGCTGTGCCGTGTCGAGCACCGCAGATTGCTCAATGAGAAGCTAACGCTGTAGTTTCAGCTGGTGGGGATCATGGAGAGGTATATGATCCAGATGCTAGCGAATTTCCCGGCTCCGGAACCGGAGATGGGAAAGGCGAACGACGGGAGATAAGGATGTTATTTATGGGGATTTGAAGAGCCTTGGGGTAGAGGCTGCAGGAGTCGCCGTATGTTCGGTGCGTGTACGAGGCTCTTGTGTGGAGCACGCATGTGGATACGTGGGATGCATTCTGGGAGGCTGTGCAGAGTGTTGATAGCCTGAATTTTGACATTTTGTTAGGAAACATTAAACTTGGCTGACAGGTGTATGCGGGTCCTGTGGCAAGGGGTGGGAAGGTGATTAATGCGGATGCGGCTTTGAGGCTTTCATTGGCACGGTTTGTGGCTGTTGTTGATATACGGAGGGGGTATTATAACACACGCTGTGGATGCGGAAGGGTCGAAGAGGCCGTTGGTTAGTGGTCATGAATGGCATCTCGGGCAGCCGAGTCGGATCTCTTGGTCACGAAATGCAACGAATTTTGCGTTTGAAGAGAATCTGGGTGGGTATCTTCCTATTCTGGGTGTTCTCAGGCTTTCTTTGAACTTGGGTTTGAGGGCTGGGTCTCCTTAGAGCTGTTCTCAAGGACGACTTGCAGACCGTAACGGGGGTTGAGCATGCGAGAAGAAGGGCCGAGTCCTGGATGAAGTTAGTTTACTACCATGGTTGAATACAGTTGACACTGCAACCAATGTGTTGATGACTTTGTTTCATCGTAGACCGTGCGGTGGGGTGGTTGAAATATATATATTGCCACATACCGTGTTATCCCCGTTCATATCTCGCAAAATCTCAATGCATCTATCTAGTCACAACCATTTACGCGGCACAAGAAGCTGAAAATATAATCCTGTATTGATATACCTAAAGAGCGCAAAACAGAACCTAGGTGCATGAGATGAATTTAAAGTCATATCCTTCGTTGTGGAGTTGATCGTTGAAGGCAAATAACATCATTTCTAGTTCCCGAATCTAATCGCGCAGGCTCCCGGATTTAAACAGTGCGCTTCTGCAGCATCCTGTTTCTTGATATAATCGTTTATGTTTTGGGCATACACAGCCTCAGGTGAATACCGATGTCGTTCGCGAGTAGCAGAACATAATGGGGATAATACCTTTAAGGTGTTTGTTGCTGTAAAGGGTGCGATTGGAACAAACATAAAGAACGCGGCTTTAAAATGAGAATATGATAGGAGGGCCAACATGCTGTTGACTGAAGTCAAAAACAAAATGAAACGAACTAATTGTATAATTCTTGGTTAGCAGGAAAGAGATCGCAGACGAATCATTTAATTGATAAATGAGCTCATCTATGCCTCTTGTGCCCACCGTCGCTCTCGTAAGGGCATTTCTTCGCCTGCTTGTGAGCGTGTTCCATCAATCTCACGACGCCAGGCCCAATATTCACCCAGCCGCAACTCAGCATAAGACGCATAGTCGAAATCGATCTGGGAAATTGTCGCTTGAATCAGCGCCCATACACCCCTGTTGATTTAGAATATTAGTTATCGTCCTCAATTTTGAGCTAAAAGCAATGAAATACTTCTTTCCATACCAATAGAAGCCAGGAATTCCACGGAATCGATCAACATCTTTAAACAATTTCTCAACTACGTCCTTTTGATTAGCTCCAGACAATGTAGAATGTTCAGCGTAGCTCTTGACGTATTCAGTGAGGAATTCCTTCCGAACGGACTGCGTCGGTATCTTGTTGAAATCGCAATCATAACCGGCCCATTCTGCGAAATGGTTCGCAATATCAAATGCCGCTGGTGATGGCGTGGCGTATTCATAGTCGATGAAGCTCACAGTTTCATCCTCAGTTGCATTAGCGGGAGTTGAGTCGGCGCCGCGCGGTAAAACGATGACATTGGCGCTCAAAAGGTCGCAGTGGGCAAATACAAGCTACAATATTGCATCAGCGTCTTAGAAGGTATTGGAGAGGGTGTGTTTGAAGAAGTACCCCGCCTTTGCCAAATCCTTTATCATCATCGAACTCTGTAAATATTCTTTCAAATTCCTTTTGAATCTTCCTCCGCCTCAAGCGCTCCTGCTCTGTAGTCACTGGTAAGGCAAGAATCCACTTCTGCAAAACGGACCAGAAACTGGTTCCTGCATGTCGAATCTTTACAGGGGTTATATCATCCACCTCTGTTGAGGCTGTGGGCGTACGAGTTGGACGGGCCGGAGAAGTCGTCTCCTGCCTTTCTTGGGGCGATGACGTAGGAGAAATCTCGTCGATTGGTAGTACTGCATGCCATTGAGCAAGTCGTCGGGCTATCGCCTTGAATATACGTGGGTTGTTAAGGTCATCTGGCGAAGTTACCTTTCCACGGATGAAGCGGTAAAGGAGACCATTCTGAAACCTGGCAAGGAGTGGCGGAGCGAGGCCACGCTCAGCAAGGAGAGCATGAGATCTGGTTTCCCCTGCTTACAGAATAATTTTTAGTGCGGAATTTCTAACTGATGTCTTGGAGGCTACGCACGCTCGCGGTCAATCAATATTTCAGTGTGATTTCCATATGCTCTCATCAAGACTGCATCATTATCGACTTGTTCATCGGAAAGGCCTGGCACCCTTTTTATAATTTTCAGTAGCTATACCACAACACCAGGTATAATAAGCACATGGTTTCCAATTCAATGCAGCAACTGTCGATTACATACGGTATTGGTTATTCCATCCGTAAATCTAATAAACTCAATATCTCCTTCTGAATGTTCCCAGTGCGGGTTTAACGTCAACACAAGCCTCAGAGCTGAGGCTTGAGAATCAGCTTGATTGTATGATAACGGGATGTATCGCAGGGATGCATGGCCTTCGTTTCTGGAACCCATTTGAAAGGGTTTCTCTATAACGAAAGTACACTCGCTGTCAGTTGACGATAGGATAGAAAGACGGTCTGAAAGGTCAGCCGCAGTTTTGTAGATTTGCTTAGAAAGTCCAACCGTTCTTCATCAAGACAGAAAAGCTGGAGATCCTCAAGGGGCGCTTTGTGAAGGTGCCAGCGAGTGGATCGCTGTTCCTGAAAGAGTGGAGACACGGGTGGCCAGTTTTGTTCGCGAGTATCAGGAAATCGGAATACGGCAAAGGGAGGACAATTTTTGGCAGATTGCTGGACACATACCGTGAGGCAGAATTTGTTGGGAGGGATAGGGTCAAATTGAGCAGAGAGCGAGTGCAATTGGAAGTTGTTGGGGGGAATTGGTCTCGTGCTCATCTGGAGCTGTAAGATACCTCCGGGATTAAAATTCTCCGGGAATCCCACACTACGGACGTGGTGCTGCCAGGATTGCATTGTAGGCTTACCAGGTTTATTGGGTTACATTTCAGCTACGGACTACAGCCAAGTCCTACGATCAGAAAAGGGGCTCTGATCAAGTGGTACATATTACGTTCAATATATCATTTCGGTGAATTGTTTGCATGCTCGTGTGACCCCGCCATTACCTTTCAAACATCAGCAAGGGCACCCGAAAGGCATCGTTGATTTGCAATTTATATATACACATACCATAAAGACGCATTTGCAGCACATCGGTCTCCTCCCTCGCTGATAATAGGCTGTAGGCACCCTCAGAGCGGGAAGGAAAGGCAAGACGAAAAGGCAAGATTCGTTGACATCCCGCTTGCCACGTGATCACCCCTCCTTTGGAAGCAGTCCCTGGCCTGCTTGATAATTACAATGAATCAACCTTCCAACACCATCAACAACCGATCACTATTTCCTAGTCTCATTACCTCCAGCTCTGTTTTGCTCGTGAAACGGTTTTGGGGACCCGAAGGAGGGCTCGCGCTTTTCCAAAGCCGATAAAAACGTGGATATTGATTATCTCAGCAAGCTCAGACGCTTCGCAGGATAGTTAATTGCTGTTTTAACACTGATTTGATGATTAGTCACTTTTTAAAGAAACTAATCTCAAATAAGTAATAAACTAACCCAAAATGGTCATATCACATGATGTGCAATTATCCTGCGTGTTAGGCCACTGGGGCAAAAGAGCTCTCTCACACCAGCGCCATGCTGGTAGTAGAGGGGACGAACCAATCCAAACCCCCCAACAGTTGATAAGGTTTGTTTTCATACATGTAGGAGGATAACGTTGTTCCCATTACTAACTAACTACGCGAGAGCAACACAATCCATGGATATGTTGGGGGGCACGTGATGGGGTAGCCGTAGTACCCACTAACAATCCGCCATGTCACATGATTCCTAGTATAAAATCTTGCTGCTCACTTCGAAGACTTTTCTTCCTTTTCTTCCTTCTTTCCCCCATCATCAGTAGAGGTTTACATAGCCATGTAAATTTCAAAACTAGAGCTCCGCAACATGCGGCATGCTGAGGGTTATCCGTCCTTACACCACTTTTATTTGTGTGTTGTTTTGTGAGAAATGGGTTTCCTTCCGTTCCCGGCTCTGGAGACCAATTTCTGCGTCGTCCTTTTTCCCAAATTAACTTTTATGGCTGGGCTTATTTTCCTGTGGGCTTTAGCTGTGGAGGAGGCGTGACATATCATGGCCATTCTCTCTTGATTATCATGGCCGGTATTGGTACCACGCTTGTGTCCGTCGGGCTAGGATTTTGCATTGTAATTTCCGTATGCTGTGTAAAAACATAAGGGAGAGCGGCATACTATTTTATCCCGAGTAATTCGTATTGCGATTATTCCTATCACTTTTTACGCCTCGTAAAATTCTGCTGCATCCTGCAAACTCACATCGTCTCCGTCCCCCGAGTGCTGGATAGATGCTCCATGAATCCACTTGAGGATACAGTTTTCCAATCAATTAACTTGTTTCCTCCCAAAAAAAAATCAGAAACCTACGCCCTTCACTAAACTCCTCAATTAATTCAGCCAGCGGCGATGAAATGCACGCCTAAATGATTTCCTATCGTCATATCCACGTATGTCATTATCTAAAAAAATCAAACACAAACTACCGCCCCGTCAACCGTCCTTTTATACTACTTCAAGCCTTCTTCGCACGTCCAGTCTGAATGATCTCCCCGGTATGTTTATCATCTTTTCGCAGGACCGGCCAACTCGTCCCGTCCGCCTTCGCTAGGTTCAAATCCATCTTCGTGCCCATGATCTGGAAACTAGACTTCTCTGTATCGATTGGTGCGTAGAGGATGAGGGTTTCCTTGAAGCGCTTGTTATCAGAGGTCGGGAGATCCAATTCTATTGTAGTAGGTGAGGTGAAGTTGACTTTCGCATTGGCTTTGTCGATCTTCTTGAGGTAGAGGGTGGCCATGATGGAGGTAGCGGTTTGGTAGAAATCGGTCCTTCAAAGTAAACGCGAAGCGCAGTTAGCAAGCCTGGCCGAATTTTATGAAGGTATATCACGTCAAGAGGAATAAAGGGACTACATGGAGCATAGATGTATCTGTCGTCGATACCATAGGTTTCTGAAGAAACATATCGTTGAAACTCACCGAATATTGTCAACCTTCTCCTCCGTCTTCTTCGCCTTCCCAATAAACAAATGCCTCGACCTTTGCTTACAGCCAGCTATCTTCATAAACTCATCGAATTCTAACACTCTGCGCTTGCAGCAGCTCCAGCCCTTGCTCCCCTCATGGAAAATAGGCAGACCCGGATGATGTTCGCATTTCTCATCATCCCTTGGAACGGAAGGTGAATATTTAGCATTGCAGCCTCTTCGACGACATGCCGCACCGGCCTCAATCGCAAGGGATGGGTCATCGGATTCTGATTCTGGAGGAGGAGACATTGAAGGCTTGGAGGTATGCGCACCTGCCGTGGAGAGAGTGGTTGGAGTGTTTCCGATGGCAATCGGAATATGTTTCGGAGTAGTGTCGGGTGCTCTCTCGAGGGCATCATTTTTAGACTCTGGAGCTGGAGCGTTATCGACTGTTGAATGTTTCCCCGTCGTGCACGGTGGGATGGCCAGGAATTCGTCGAAACTGAGAACGCGAGGTTTACAACATTTCCATCCTGTATTGTAGCGGCAAATCTCTGTCAGCTACCAGCGCTTCTTCGAGGAATCCCCGCACTTGTGGATTCATGGGGCGTTCTCCTTTGATTTTGAGCTGTTTTGTCTCATATCGCATCCTAGTAAAAACCAAATCCAGGACGACATGAACACTGACCTTTGTGCCCTTCGTGAAATTCGGGTGGCCCAGGATGATAGACGCACAGTTCGTCAGGGTCCGTAAACACCTTACCGCAGCCCTTGTGGACACATTTTTGCGCCATATTTTAGTTAGCGTTTTATGATCCAGTAAACAGATCCCTCAATCGTTATAAGAGCCGGTTGATAACCTGTAGCCGTTTGGCTTGCAGATTGGAACCATTGGTGGGATGTTAAGTGCTTCTGGAATTATTTAACTACGACATCACGAAGCTTTTGCTAGCGCTAGCTCCCCAAAACCATCGAAGCTTCTGGAGCCCCAGACAATGAAATATGGACAACACCAAAGAAGACAGCGATAATTTCCCAAGTTGATCTTGAAAATGTAAGGCTCACGTATGTGCTCTCTGATCCATATATAACTCATGCTAATTACTGATATAATTTTATAGAGGGATTACCTAAACACGACACGATGCGCACTTCAATCCGGCTACTCCAAAATGCCCAACTCACGCTCTTCACACGCGTCCATTGCTCTCTATGCGATACGGCAAAAAACACCATAGCAAAGCTACGAGAAAGGAAGCCATTCACATACTCAGAAATTGATGTTATGACCCCACAAAACAAACGGTGGAAAGACGTTTACGAGTTTGACGTACCCGTTCTGCACGTTCAGCGAGTGCTTTCCACATCCAATGGCGGAGGCGAAACTCTATCAGATCCAAAAAAGTTATTTCACCGATTTACGGAGCAGGAAGTTGAGAAGGCAATAAAGGAGGTAGAAGAATTGATATAAAAATTACGAATATGTGTGATTATGTTGCTACCACCAAATATTAAAGTGCATATCTACCATATCTCGCGCAAGGGACATTTGACCTCCTTATAAGCCCGCCCGAGCAGTATTTAGCGAGTTCGACAGATGGGCAGGAAGAGCAGCGACGTCGGAAATCACAGATATCTGCATATAAACGTCAGCATCCAATGCAGGAGGCCGAAAAGGATAAAGAGATTTTTGAATATAAAAGCCCTGTCCTACCATGTGAAACCCTTGCTCTGCGTACTTGCTTGCGGAATCGCCATCTGCGCTGTAAATCCCAGCCTTCTTACCGTTGTCGACGGCTGCCTTGCGAATTCTTTCAATTGCAGCCACCAAGTCAGGATGGAAATCACCCATAACAGGCCGACTAATATTGTTTCCCAGGTCCCACGGACCAACCAACAACACGTCTACTCCTGGAACTTTGGCGATTTCCTCAACCTATCCGTTGCACTCGAATTACCCTAGTCAGCTTGCCAGGCTTTTAAATACCGTCAAAGGATGATTTAGTGGTTGATAAAAAAATATATCTGCAAACTTCACATTTTCAAAAGCCTCCTTGGTTTCTATTTGAACAATTGTAACCAAGGCTTCATTTGCCTGAAGCAAATAGTCCGTTTGAGTAAGATTCCCAAATGAGCCCATGGAAAATGGGCTTCCAAACCCTCTTCTGCCCAAGGGAGGAAACTTGGCCGATTCCACTAGTTTCCTTGCATCGTCTACGGTGTGGAGGAGAGGGACAACAATTCCATGGGCTCCTGCGTCCAAGGCACCTATTCTTGGAATTAACAATCACACCATCTGCGTATGATCTGGCTGATAAGTAAATCCTTCTGGAAACGGGATACATACGCTTAACCATCCACGACTCGTTAGCAGCAATTCGCACGACGGGACTGACACCCGTAGCGGCAATTGCAGCCACGGCTTCGTGCATTTGGTCATCTAGAATCAACAATAGTTAATAATTTGCACAATATATATATATATATTAACTGAGGAGCTCGTGCCAGGCTAGAGGCTTCCTCCCTTGCCAATTCGTAGCAGTACGGGGTTACGTATATCAGAGAACAAAATCAATCCGCCGTTTTCACTGCTTCATTATTTACCTGCAATGTTTCCGTGCTCGGTGTCGACACAGATCCAATCAAAGCCGCTCCTGGCCATGATCCGTGAATGGTTAGCGCCTGGAAGCATTTGCCATGCACCAAACGACACGCCTTTGCCTGTTTGAAACGCAGTCCGGAGGCGATTGGCAGCCAGCATTGTTGGTTATGAGAATGATTATTCTGTATAATACTAGAAATCGAAGTAAATGTGATTTAATCGGGATAAACTTCTAGGCCTAATATCCCCCCTTTGGATATATATAAGCTGGCGCGGCTTTCTAGAAATAAGTTAAAGAAAAAGAAGGCGGGAGCATGTAGTTGAACAAAATACCCTATCTTCGACCTTTAAAGTGTATGCCGTATCTTGACTTCATGTCTCGATCTGGCAGAGTTTGCTACGCCCCGCCTTCGCTCAATGCTGCCGAAAGCTCACCTTTTTAAAACCGCTAATTATGCGCGGGAGCGGATGCATTGCGGGGTACCTCGGCAGGGAACATCTGCTCACAAACACCAAACAATCTTAAATATCCTTCCAGCTCCCAAAGCATTACGCAGAATATTTGCAGCTAGACCTTAATCTTAAGTGCTCTTTCATTTAAGTGTACGCTGTCTCGTCTTTTTCCACTATTTCCCTGAGCTTCTGTGATCAAAAATACTAACATTGTCACGCGTGCAGATATCCTACAACGCCAGAAGGAGAGTAAACGGAGTAAGCATATTAGAACGTAGTTTTCTTATGACACGCTTTCGATAATTGTTACGCACTCCACAACTGTACAGGAAGCGAGCTGTGAGTGTTCCCATCCTCACGAGCATTCTTTGGGCAACCCACAATCGATCTAATATTGTGCGATAGGTAACTGAATGTATTTCAGTCATTGAGCTGCTTTATCGAACGGCATCCTGCAGGGCTAAACATACGAACCAATTTTAATAAAAGCTGGCCTGGTGCATGCTATCCTTCAAATATTGGTGACATGAGGCGTGCTCGAGTAGCTGACTCTACCAACACAGGCATTATGAAAGTGTTTTGTTTTTCGGAATCAACATATTTCAAAAATGCAGCTGATTTGATTGATGCTGGGAGCTCATATTTCGAATTCAACTTCTGGCTGGTAGGTTTGTTTGGATGGATGGGTTGAGCGATCAAAATGGGAGTCTCCCGGTTACCTTTCACCAACCCAATTTCACGATTTCCAAATGCCAGGTATGATCTGCCATGCACTCCAACAATGAGAATATTTCTGATAATAATGTTATCGATGCATAGGTGGCTTATCCGATGTAAGCCCTTCGAATGCATCTCTTCGTCCCAGCTTACACAATATATTCATTCGTACCCAGAGCAGACGAAAGCGATTTTCGCTGTGGTAGCTAGCTGCCAATCGTTCAGGTTAAATCTGATAATTAGTAAAATTCGAGCCGGAACCAGCCAGATCACGTACCGAAAAGTTTCCCGACTCAGGAATTGTCACAGAATTGATTATGAGCCTCGTGAGCCAAATGACTCGAGAGGCCGTGGTTGAAGTGTCCTATCAGCTCAGTGGTGATGTCTGTGGAATCTGCGAGAATAGAGGGCCCAATATTCTTTTTATTTCACATTCTGCGGATTTTCTTACTTCGAGGACAAGAAATATTTCGCCGATGTATCCATCCCCTTCTCGTCTTTGAAAATACTCGCGTTAAGCCAACTGTCGGATTCTACTTCCCCGGAGCCCTACGTTACTTGTTCATTTCGAGTTCCCATAGAAAGCCTTTTTATTCTTAGCCGATATTCTATTTTGCATCCACGACAAATTTGAAGATCAATATTGATATGGGCAACTGTGATGAAGACCTTTGTTGCCGGTGGCCATAGTTGGCATGTCCTGTCGGCATCCTGGAGATGCCACATGCCCTGATACTCTCTAGTAATTGTGCTCTCGTCGCCGCTGCGGATGGCCCACCATACCGGAGAACCGGTTCAGTGCGGCTTCTTATGTCATCCCAACCCTGACAAAAATGGAACCTTCAACATAGGGGTCGGTTACTTTCTGAAGGAGGATATCGGGCTCTTCGATTCGCCCTTCTTCAACCTCACCAAGCATGAAGCTGAGTTTCTTGACCCAAAACAACGTGTGATGCTCGGATGTACCTACGAGGCCCCCGAGAATGGAGGCATTACTTTAAAATCATTGGCCAGTGAGCAGGTGGGTATTTTCATGGGCGCCTCGCTCTCAGACTACAATTTGAACAATTACAAGGACAGTGAAAATATTTCACGGTATACCGCTACCGCATGCGCATTGTCGCTTCAATCCAACAGAATTTCATGCCATTTCAATTTCAAAGGACCAAGCATGTCCATAGATACTGCGTGTTCGTCGAGCTTGACTGCAATACATGTAGCATGCCAGAGCATTCGTTCAGGTGGATCCACTTGCGCTATAGTTGGTGGCTGCTATCTCAATATGTTGCCAGACGTGTTTATATCCATGTCTTTGCAGAGGTGAATATGATCGGAAACCCATACTCAGAAAATTAACTAACAATCATGCCTAAATTTTCCCCCGAT
Source organism: Histoplasma ohiense (assembly GCA_017607445.1). NCBI lineage: Eukaryota > Fungi > Ascomycota > Eurotiomycetes > Onygenales > Ajellomycetaceae > Histoplasma > Histoplasma ohiense. Next base: position 5,438,764 of record JAEVHH010000003.1, on the reverse strand, counting down.
GTTGGCAAATGTTACCCCTTCGATCACAGAGCGCATTCTGGATTTGGGAATTATCCAGTATTCACCGCGGCAATAGAAGCGGCGGATCAGTGCTTAACCAATCTAGGTTATAATTTCTCTATGATTTTGTATCAGATTCCACATGTTGAAATCTTTTAGTTTTCATTCTTCTAACGATTCCAAGATGAGTTATCAAAAAACAGTGGTATAGGTCGCAGCCCACAAGCATCCCTTTGGCGGCCGGCTTCAAATAGCCTTGACAAACTTTCTGCGTTCCTGAGGAGTGCATCCTGTTTCTGTGGTTGGTCACTCTAGCGGCGAAATTGCTGCTGCATACACTGCGGGTATACTTTCACTCGACTCTTGACCCATCAGATAGAAATAGAAGTACGATTTGTTGGACTAAATTTCAAAGATATTATGGCTGCTATGGGTCAACTTCAGCATGGTCACTTAGGAAATGAATGCAGCGGCATAGTAGTTGCTGTTGGAGATGAGGTAGCGGATTTTGAAGTTGGTGACCGGGCTTGCGTTGTCTCAGAAGGTGCCTTTGCAAACTATTCCCGCGTTCGAGGAACAAGCGCCTGGAAAATCCCAGGATAAATGAGTCTCAAAGTGGCCGCATCCATCCCGATCGCATTCTGCACAGCCTACTATTCCTTGTTCGAAGTTGGACGACTGCCGCCTGGAGAACGGATTCTTATTCATGTAGCGGCATTCATATTGGCCAACCCGATTAGTGCAGAAATATTTGCAACGGTTGGTAGTGTTAGTAAAAAGAAGTTATAATTGAAACTCACGATATCGACGAAAACCGGAAATTTTTCAGTCGTGATTCCCCTTTCGCTGAGGGGATTCGCAGAGCGACGAATGGTGTGGGTGTTGATGTAGCATTGAACTCCCTGGCTGGAGATACACTACGGGCGACTTGGGAACCCATTGCCCCTTTTGGGCGATTTATTGAAATGGGTAAGAAGGATACCATGCGGAATTAGAGACTGGAAATGACCCATTTCGACCTCAATGTGAGCTTTGCATCTGTGAATTTGACTTTACCGGCCAACAAACGCCCGCAGTTGGTGAAAAAGATGCTATCTGGAGTCTTCAAGATGTTTGATCTTGGTGCTGCTAAGCCTATATCACCAATTACTTGCTTCTCAATATCCAATTTCGAAGAAGCATGCCATTGCTTGCAGACTGGTCTCAGTATTCAAAAGATAGTGATTGAAACAGAAAGGAATGCTTTAGTCAAGGTCGGCTTGATCAATTCGAGAACAGCTTACAGGTGCTAATGTGTATCCGTGACAGGTATCCCCAAGGAAGAAAGCAGGTACCTTGTGCTCTCCAGAAGCCTCTTACCTCATTGTTGGCGGGACGGAGTCTTGGCCGCAATATCACGTCGCGGCTAGCTGAGAAAGGGGCTCAACGTATAATTGTCATCTCACGAACGGGTAGCAAAGATCAAAGATTTGGGATGCCGGTCAGGGAACTTTCTGCTAACGGAGCGACAGTCGTCGTATACCAGTGTGATGTTAGTAGTAAGGAAGAGGTAGAAGGCAAACTGGTATCAAAGCTTCTACATACGCCACCGGTACGAGGGGTCATATATGGCGTAATGGTTCTTCGTGTCAGTGACGCCTCTTATCTCCCAATATTGCCAACATATTCAAACCAACTAACTTTCATTCAGGGCACACCGTTCGAACCATGAGCTATAGCGAATACGATGCTGTCGTGAAACCCAAAATTGCTGGAGTCTGCAAAATCCACCACGCATTTCTAGGATTAAACTACGACCTTGATTTCTTCATCACACTCTCCTCAATAGCCAGCCTTGTTGGTAACCGAGGTCCAGAAGCATATGCCGCGGGAGGCACATTTATGTCAGCTTTTAGACACTATAGGAACGCGGTGGGTTTGCCTTGTAGTACTATTGATTTAGCCCCAGTCCAAGGAATCGGGTATCTTGCAGAAAACGAACAAAGGAAGACTGACGCTGCGGACACGTTGAGTGTTGATTGGATCGATGATACTGAACTCCACAGGCTACTTGCCGCAGCAACCACAGGTGATTTGGCGAACACCTGCCAACACCACTGCATCACAGATCTAGGGGCATTGCAGTCCATGACCGTTAAAAAAAATAGTGGTCGACCCCTTGGTACAAAAGTATCGATAATTATGATGAAGTCCGTCGACGAGATCGACCGTTCAAAACCACTAGGAGCTTACGGGTTGGACTCCCTTATTACCATTGAGGTACGAAACTGGATTTTCCGCGAGATTCAAGCGGGCTTACAAATTATGGAAATTCTGGTAGCAAAGTCAGTGGTGGAACTTAGCAGGGCTGATATTGAAACAGTCGAAAATCATCAGTGCAGCAGTGAAATCTAGATGGGCCTTAAGTTGACGGGTGAAGGCTTTATTGCGTAATTTCCGTTGAGGAAAAAATGTTCGTCGAATATCTAATACTTTTTGTACAGTACTTTTGGAGTGTTAACTTCCTCTCCATTTTGCCTTTTTATAACAAATAGCGCAAGTTTCTAGTGGCAACCAATGAATAATACATTTGATCCTCAGTTTTGGACGAAGATGGCCAGAATGGATGAGCGGATTGGGTTAGATCTAGAAAATAAGCTTAAATTGACCACACAGCTCCCGCCCAACCAGTTAGAATACTGGTGTGGTACACCCATAGTCAATTACAACATTAAATGAGTAAATGTACTGTACGTTGAAAAATCCAGATATGATAGCGGAACAAAGGTTAATTCTAACGATGTATGGCGCGTACTGTAAAATTCCAATAAAATTCAGCATGACCTAAATAATAAGGACATCAGAGCGCTGTTAGTTGGGTATGGCAACGCGGAACCCGGTATTCCGGCGCGTGTGGTGCTGGACTGTTGGCGCTGGCAAGGTTGCGCGGGGAAAAACGAGGACGAGATCCGTCGAACCCTCGCCCGGCCCGATTCCGGCGCTCGTGTCCTTGGCTGCAAACAACACTTCAAAGCACTTTTCAACTCCACCCCACAACATCGCCTGAATCCTTCAGCAGTACTCTGCTGGGTCATCTAGATTTGATGCCTTAAAGTTTTGTACATTTGCTTAAACCGCATAATTCACGATTTTTGTTTAAGGCATGAAGATAATAGCCATTTTTTAACGCGACGCGTCGATGACCAAAAGAGAGAAAGAATCAACCGTCTTGGCTATGGAAAGTGCAGCCCTGGGCGATTCCTCCCAGGCCAAGCCGCTCCGGGCCTTGAGATGCTCAAATTGCCAACTAAAACATATTCGCTGTGATGGGGCCCAGCCAGGTCAGCAAAACTTCTCTAGCGGTCGAGGTCCCTGTGGTCGAATGCTGACATGCAGTTTTATCTTCTTTTCTACGGGCGGCATATAGTTTGCAGTACATGTTTGCAGAAGGATCGCATATGTCAATATCCACAGTCGTCTCCAGCGGCTGCAAAACCCAATGTTCATCAGCTTGCCACTAAAAAACGAGCCTTCAGCGCTTGTCTTGTGTGTAGAGCTGCGAAAAGAAGATGCTCTGGGGAAGCACCAGGTAATTAAACTTTTTATCCTCTATATCCCGTTAATTGCAGGCCGTACTTACCTTTTTCTGGTTCCAAATTGTTATGTACTTCTCCAATATGTCTTCTATCATTGAAAAACGTACTCGGTACGGGAACTGATTCAATTAGCATGCGAGCCTTGCCGAAAGAGAGGTCTAGAAGCGAAATGCGAATATGATTCTGCTCCGCCCTTGCAACGGTAAGATTCATTTTGTGAACTCATCGAATGTTGAGAACTAATAGAGATGAAATAGGAAACGTCTGGAGCCGCATCGTTCGTCTCTGCCGGAATCCCCCTCAGATGAACGCCCATCCAAACAGCCCCGAACATCTCTCCCAAGAGTTCTCAAAGAGGCTAATGGAAACCTAGACATTTCTGTCCCCAGCTCGCAAAATTCACAAGCGCACCGACGTCGTGCCAGCCCTAGCTTCCAGCTGGTTGGAGCAATCTCTGAGACGCCACCCGAATCGGACAAGTCTCATGAGGGCGATGATGAGGGATGGGTCATCCAAGATGATGAAAAGCTGGACGGTCCTAGCGATGTCCAGCTGTCTGCTCATCGCGATCAAAATTTTCCTTTCAGAATCCGCACACTCAGTAATTACGAAAGAAGGCGACAATCTCACAATATTCGACCACATACTCCGGAAGATCCGGATATTGCCCTAGAACCTCAACAATCTAGTGACTCGGATATATCTGAAGAAGAAGCTGATGACAAAGAAGAGTCACCAGAATCCTCTGAAGGCGATAATGAAACGAATGACGCCAACTTCTTTCTTTCACGGGTCCGACAAGCTGTGTTCCAGAGAACGGGCGTCTCAAAACCGGGAAGCACAGTTCAATCTGATCGAGAGCTAAAGCGATTAGATAAAATAGCAAATCGGAAGGGAAAATCATCAATATTATCTGCTGATTCAAGGGACCTTCGCCTTCCCCACCGCACTGTTTCCAACAAGTTGGTCTCTACTTATCTTATGCGGGAGTTTGTCAATCTACCGTTATTCCAGCGGGACACGTTCACTAACCGTTATGAGAAACTATGGGGAAATGTGAAACTGTGGGACTCAGGAACAGAAGTTTTGGATGAAGATTGTTTATTTATTGGTTTTCTCTTCGGAGTGTTTGCCCTGGCTACCCTGCTACTCAACCCAGGTGACCTTAAAGATGCTGAACAGTACTTCGCACGTGCACAAAATCTTGTATTTCTGGATGGAATTGAAAAAGGAGGAATTTTACATATTCAGGTCTATCTTGTCCTAGCCCAATATCTGGTTGCGGATAACAATCTACCTGTTGCCTGGAGGTTTGTCGGACTCGCTATACGTGCTGGCCAGTCTCTGCATTTGCATCTTGTGTCTGGAAGCCACCATTTGACTTTGAGGGACAACCAGGAGTTAGCGAGACGAGTTTGGCATTGTTCATTGATGCTAGAACGGTATGGCACACATGACTCTAGCTCGTGCTTCACACCTTCCCTAAACTTAATTTTGCTAAAGCTTTTTCACATAGGATTATTGCCATGAAAATGGGCATTACAACCTTAACGAATCATTCTTTCGAAACCCCTCTTCCTATTCCCGGTGATCGGGACTACATCGACCGCCTCTCGTTCAATGACTCAGCGGACCGAAACGCGACAATTGATCGTCCCTCAATCATAGAATTCTTCAACAACTCGACGCGCCTCTACAATCGATACAATGACATTATTCTGATCCAAGAGGAACTCCGATCAACTAGTAACTCCGGCGCACGCAAGAAGATTGATGCCTTCGATCCCCAACTACTCATAAGTGTCGATCAATCCCTCGCCAACTGGCAAGCTGGATTGCCGCCTTTTCTACACCCAGACACCAACGTCAACTCATTGAACTACCTCCTAGCGAAGCGACAACACAACATCCTCCGTATCCGCTATCTACACATGCGTATCCTCCTCTGGCGCCCGCTATTGGCCATAGTTGCGGCCACTTCACCGGACATTGACGCGCGCTCACGGATGCAAAAGCCCACCTCCCGACCATCACGGCGAGGGTTATCTATAGATAAAATCGAGATACCGCTGACTCACATAATCGCTCATGAAAGCGCGGTAAAATGCATTCTCGCGGCAGCGGAGATAATCAATATTATCGACGAAGTTGAGAGTCGTGGTACAGATGTCATAAATGGGTATGACACCCTCTCCATACCAGCGGTTTGGGAGACTACAGGATATGTGTTTGCATGTGCGCAGGTTTTCATTGCTGCTCGCAGGTGCCCTAAGGGCGTGATTGACGACCTTGGAGGGATGCAAGTTATTAGCGAAGGAGCATGGGCGAGTATTGAGTTGATGAGGAAATATACCATTATTTGGCCTCGCGCGAAAGTTTGTTTGATGACGTTGGAGAAGTTGGATTCGCTGTTTCCCCCTGGGAGGGATGAATATACTGATGGACCACGCGATAATGCGATGAATGATTTGTCGTGGTTGGAATGCCTGCCGATTGATCTGCAAGGTTAACGACTAACTCAAGGTTGGATAGAGATGGTGGTTTGGTAATTGGATCGTTGGCTGCCTGATGTAGACCGAAGAGCTCCTCGCCAGCAGCCGAGTCAATTGACTAGATATTTGTGGCCTGACTGACAAAGATTGAAGCCCCTGTGATGGTGTAGGTTTTGCAAAAGTTTGTGCTTTGATTTTACGAATACGGCACGCACATTTATCTCGTGTTCTCCCTTTTGAGGCTTGGACACTTGTTAGCCGATTTTTGATTAAGTTTATGTAGTCTTCAAGATGTTAAGAGTCAGGGTATGTTTTCAATGATGTAATTTCAACCTCTCCGTCGATGAATCCCTCATCCTACTGCTCTTTATTGTCTTCAAATTTTGCCGCCCCTTTTTATTTTTTTTCTCGCACCCTCTTTCTGCCATCCCAGGGTCTGCTTTTAGTAACGCTTTTTTAACTTCGATCCCCATTATGGTCTATTTTGCGCCCTAAAAGCCCTTTCGGCAAATTTCCCTTTTTCAAAAGCAGATATTGACATCATTTCTCATGCGATCAACAGGAGCATCTTTCAATTAAGAAAGAAATTTATCTGGAAACAATCGAAAGCACATGACTTTGGCCATTCATCCGCCGTAAATTTGTACAACAGAATCGTTTAGTTATATAAGTGAAAGAGAACGGAGAAGGAGAGAAGTAGAGGTTTAAATATCAAGATGGAGAAAAACAAGAAAACCCATTCGACAGAAGTGATATTCGGGCTTCAGAGCCTTTTAGAGATCCTGATATTCCCATTCAAACATCCCCATTGCGCGATGGGCAATTTCCAATGATCCGCCACAACCTGAAGATTCCCAAGTTGAATGAAGATATAAGAGTATAATTCAGCGTAACAAATACAATTAGAATGACTTAAGAAGAAAGAAAACAAAGGAAGAAAGGTTAAATACTAACGTACGAGTCTTATGCGCGAGAAAAGCGATGCCGGCGTATCATCCTAAATATACAAAAATGTCGCTGCTGGTAAAAACAATACCAAAAATGGGGGAAAGAAAATACAAACACTGAAGGTAAAAATCGCAGAAATGCATCATCACAATAGTGCATGGATAAATCGTAACTTATAGAACACCATCTATGCCACTCGTGCAGACCAGACACACGTTTTTCACTCTTACTCCTTCCTCTCAAGGTTAAATCCATAACACACTCACCACTATACAAACAACTATCCCCAGTAAACTACCCCGTATCTCCTTTTCACACGACGAGATTCTACTCCGTGTCGCACAGATAGGGTACGAAGAGGATGGAGAAGAAGTTGCAGATGACGATGACGATGGTGATGACGAGGGGAGGGAAAACGAGATTTGGGAGCCCGAGGAATTATCCACAGTTGAACTCAGGGGATAAGTATGTTTGAGATGAGGTGTTTGTCGTTCTGCCCCTCTAACAAGAAATGGGAGAAGGTTAAGTCGAGTGATATCTTTCTGTATCAGAAGGCGGGAAGGTACGGCATTGGGGCTCGTCGGGTAAATTGATGAGGAAATGCCGTCATTCGATTTGTTAAGGGACGGTTGCTCTCGTTGGTGTTGCCAGTATGATGCATAGATAGGATGATGGATATGTCCGGTTTCTGGTGGAAAGTGAAGGGTGGCCACTCCATGCGATTCAGGTAAATGTTTATTTAGTTTCTCATTATCATTGTCGTTTTCGTTATGGGGGTATCGCGGTAGGCTTGTATGGCTGTCTTCGAAAGGATGTTGTTTTCGCTTTTGTTCTTTGTGCTGGATTTGCTGGCTTTGCTGATGGACATTAGGATATACTCCCGGTACTCCCCGCACTCTAGAAATGGATATCGAACGGAAGACATCTATGTTGAATGAGTCAAGTTTCCATAGCCCTTGAGGTGTCGACAGTGTCTCTTCCCACGGCTCATCACCAAAGGTGTGGTGTTGACATAGCACTGACCAGACGAGGCAGGTTTCTAAAGACATAGAATCATATGTGAGCAACAGAACTAAGACTGAAACTTAACATAAACGACATACCGTCAATATCATTTACAAGGAAGTTGAGGGCGGCAGCATCCTCCATGTAGAACGTATCTCTCCTATAGTTGCTAGGAGAGACCGGAAGGAGATGACAATGGTAACAAAGAAACGAAACAATCAACACAGAGACGCTTGCTCCAACAAACTTCTGTTGCATATTTGAAGTTACCTCAACGCCATTCTCCTCTGGAGGAAAGAATGTGACTTAGACAAGGATGACTGATAACGGTTTCGTAATAATAAAAAGAGCAAATAGAGGTCTTTCAACTCATCCACATCCATCAATGGAAGAGCTGTAGGAGAGATAGCACAGCGGGATGTCGACCATCCACACGATATATTGAGTTCAGCTCGCAGTAACTTCACCGCGTAGTTACGGCCTTTCTCCCGGACTTTAATTCGTAGCCTTTTTTGTCAACAACGGATGATTTCTATGCAATGGCCACATGGGAAGTATATAAGATCCCAGCAACCCCATGTTACCCTCGTCAATCATCAGCATTCTTCTTGTATCCTTCTCTTGGATGCCCCTCTTTCGCCAACAACTTTAAAAAAGATTCCATGATACCCAGGTTTTTGTCCTTTACTTCACCAGCACGAAACTGGAGTGGCGGCCTCACTCCCAATCAGGGAGCAGAGAACCCAGCGAAACGTTCAGCTAGCTAAACCAAGTGGAGGACACCAGGCATGAACCCAGCTCTCTTGGATGTTCAGCCTTGTGTCAGCGAGCAGGCCATCATCACAGAGCCTGCTGGGTTGGTGAGAGCAACCGAACCCGGTTTTTCACACAGAATATCTCTCCTGCGATTCAACAGATAAAGAAACACCTCCTCGAAAAGCTAACTATCTCCACTGCTCCGTACCTGCGATCCCTCGTTGACTTTCTTGGAGCTTTCTTAGTCTCTTCCGTTGCTTTATGTTGTCTTATTATCCCTGCTGATTTTGGAGCTGAACCTACTACTCCGGACGTAACCTTTAGTTACTAAATTAAAACCAGCTTGGGGGCCAAAGGTCAGTCGTCCTATCAGTGGATATTTTCAATAAAATAATATTAAAATAATATACATTTTATGATATATATATAATATAGCATCTCATATGCTAACTAATTCTCAAATTAGCAAATTACTATGGAAAATTGAGGTAAAGTCGAGTGTGTCTTCATCCCTTAGACTTCCTTCTGCGGACTAGCGTACTGAGATGCCACCGCCGCCAAGCATGCTAATGCGATTGCACTTTATGCCACTGACATCATTCTTAGGGTTAGCGAAACTTCTTCTGTGTATGTAGTGTAATTGGTCCCTTCCTTCTCCTTCTCCTATCTCATCCATTTGTTATCGGTAATATGTCCGACTTGGAAATACTTCGTTACATTGAGAAGCCATCTGCTGTTCGCTCTGCCGAGATTCTCGAGGCTGCCGGTCTGAGATGTTCCGTTGGAGAGCTAGTAGTTGCGCGACACTACCCACTGTTTCCTGCGATTATTTCGTGGCGGTTGCAGACGAGCAGCTTAGTTTCACATGAGTTTCCGGAGCTCCCTCAGGCACACATTCGATTCTTCTATAGACACACGACTGAAGAAAGCACGGGAGGCTAGCCAGGTTATCGTTCTCGCGTAAAGATTCTGGCGAATCAGTCTACAGCACGACCATTATGCCCACAACATTCTGGCATCTGGACTTAAACTCAAACTGGTGGGAAGTAAACAGGAGCTATTGATCTGCTGTCTCAGATTCTATCTCTACAGCAAGTAAATTAGAATGCTCAGAAAGCAATGCTGTCTTTTCAATATTCTGAATCATTGAGTATATATAAGATCTAAACAAGACCTCAATGCTCTGATTCTCTTCAGAAGTCTGCTAATCAATTAGATCACAGAATTGTTATTAAAAAGTGTTATCAATGAATATATTCATTAAAACTCTGTGCAGCAGTAATCGGTATTCTCTCTGGTATTCTCTCTGAGCACTACGTGGATGGGCAGCTGAACGAAACGATTACTGGATACTTTGAGGTCCAATATGCGTACCTACTTGGGTGTTTTCAAGGGCCTCATTGCTTGCTTGAGCTTCGACTAAAGCTCACGCCCGGTGACATCCAGTATTTCGTAGATATTGGCGGACGAAAACTCATGCTACACTGAGAGAAAGATACCCCTGACCAACAGTAATACTTCCGTTGCTTTGCGGGACTGGGGGCGGATCCGTTGACCGTCGAATTGGACGAACCAGTGGGAGGAATGAGCAGTAGAGAAAGTGTGACCCTGAATAAAGCCAGCAGAAATGCCTCTAGCATCATACATATCGGGCATACACTTGATTTTTAAATCTCGGCCGGAAAAACTTCAGCGTGGGTCTCAACATTCCAACCACAGAACACCATTGCGCATATTAATATAATTCAATATTAATATAAATCAGCTGAAAGCCAGTGTGGAAGAGTGATGTGGGTGTGTTTTAGATGGGGTGATTGAAGTTGAGTGTGGTTTAAGAGCTGGGCCGACTTTTGTTCAAAGTGTATCCCTCACTGTATGCATATATATCTCACAGATAAATTCAGCTAAATCCTGTCAAATATCAAAACACCCCAGCTGCTCAGAAGGGTTGGCGAACTTACAAAGCAACTGTTGCTCGCAAACAACTTCAAAAGTAATCAGAACCTTCATTTATTTTAGTTTCTTTTTCCTTGGAAGCAGAATCGCTCTTCTCGTCAATTGAAAGCTATAATCTGTCCGAGTGATCTTAGATAATTAAGGAAAATAATGCATGAAATTAGATAACTGATCAAAAGGCCAAATGGGGAATGTCGAGTCACTTTTGCAAACAATATATGTATGATTGTCGAAAAACTATGTTCGGGTATACGCAAAAATACAATAACGAAAAAAAATTTTTTTTTTTAAAAAAAAAAAAAAGGCCACACATCCTGGTGAAAACTGTTGCAGCTGTTTCCAAGGGTATTATCGCCGGATTTCATGCCGGCTTTTCCAGGTAGGAAACCAAATGCAACTTGGAGAATAACGCCGACACATTACCAATAAATGCTCTGTTGTGAAAAATGGCTCCTGCGGGGAATATTCCTCGTGGAAAAAAGTGAAAGAAAAGAATGATCTTTTAGGATGGTATCGGATGAGGGCTCCTGAAACCAAAACAACAAATCTTTTCGCTGGGGGATGGAAACAATTTTGTGTATGCCAAGCGAGTAGGTGAACGTATGTACAGTATTATATGTATGGTGTTGGTGCCAGGGTAGCTAGTTCCAAAATGTGTCTAAGGTGAATTAAGACTATGGCATTATAAAACTCAGCAATACAATGATAATAAGACCAATATAATATTTGAATATAGGCCGTTAGATCGGATTCCTCATGGTGGCAGGGGGGACTGCGGGAGAATGTGCTGTCAAAGTAAGAACCTTAGTAGGAGTTCCTCGTGTAGGAGTCCGCGGTTGATTTTGTTGTTGGTTGTGGTGGCGTTGTCGAGCAGTCCCACTGCCGTCTTGCTGAGTACCTGGGGTACTACTGCCGCCCGGTGTGCTACTTCCTCCGGCACTACTAGTTTTGCCTCCTCGTTTGACCATTTTGCCTAAGATGCCCACTAACTCCGCAGCGTCTTCAAAACTCTCGTCGTCCATGCCTTCCTGTGCATTGTAGACGTCCGCAATTGCTTGTTTGGCCAGGCGTCTACATCCGTCAGAGTCATGAAGACAGTCGAATAAATATGCCGCATATTCAAGTTTGACTGAAAGCCTAACTGGGTGGGAACCTGGGAGGAGGCTGTCTGCAAGTTGTGCTACGTCATTGAAACAAGACGAGGCCATCGGCGTATAATCTAAAGTTGGGAGGATGAAGGAAGCTGCAATTTTTGTAGGTCTAACGGCTGGCAGACCCGGTGGATACAGGTGTGTGCCACCAACGGGACCTCCCTCGGGTATCATGGGCGGTGGGGAAGCAGTGATGGAATCCCGATTTGCGGTTAGGGAGCCTCTTCTAACTCCATTACCATTCTCCACACCAGAGGGCCCGTTTGGGAGATGTAGTTGCGAGCCTGAGTGGGGAAGACTTCGAATGCCTGACTGATGGATGCTTGGCTGATTATGGAAAAGGACGAAAATGTGGTAAAAAGAAGCTCTAAGTTTGTGGGCTAGCACTTTGAGCTCGACATATGCCTCGACCATGGGAAGAACATATTGCTCTGTGATCACTAATCCTTCGCGGGAGAGCCATAATATGTGGTGGTAGAGTTGCAGCGATTTGGTTTCTCTCGTGGGGTCAAGACGGCGGAGCTTGCGAGCGCGGATGAGCTTTTTGGAAAGAATCACCGAAAGGCCAAGGAGCTTATATAGCATTCCAGAGAGGTAGGCATTTTCACGAGCAGTGCTAGCGGCGAAGAAGCCCAAAAATTTTTGGTCAACTTCAGAGGAGGCCATCCAAACAGCGAAGGGGAGAGTACTGTCTGGGTGATCCCACTGGCATGGTATGGTAATCAGTACTTTTGCTATTTCGCAATCTTGAAGTGAATGAAAACCGTTTTCAATGGGGATATAATCCCTGGTTCCTTGATTCATTTTGTGGACGGCGTGTAACAACAAAAAAAAAAAAAAACGATATTGAAATAAAATATTAAGAATTGAGATTTGAAGCAAAGGTCAAATGAAGCGGAAAATAGGAGTATTAAATAGTACAACCGAACATCTCAAATCCCAAACATAGAATATAATAGATCACTATGGTAGAATAAAGAGATTAAAGTCCTTGGCTTAAATAGCTCGGCGGCAAAGGGGGAGATGTTTGAAATGTCATGCGCAAAATAAAACGAGCGCGCTTACCTGGCAACAGGTATTGATCCAACTCCAGCGCTTAAGTTCAGTCTCGATAATCCAAAATATTGTTTTGTTGGTTCCGGATGTTTGCCGCCTGGAATCCTTGATAGTGTGCAGGGGACCGGTAAAAGAAGAGCGCTTAGGATTCGACCCTGTTATAATCATCAAACAACCAATCTGAGGGATGGTCTGGGCTAATAATAATTCCCCTTTTTGGTCGACTCGCAGAAACAAGTTAATTGCTGAAATGTCCCTCGTTAAAGTGCGTAATCTGGGACGTATCGACAGAAGAATTGAATGTCGTAAAAGTTGGTCCTAAGAAACGTGAACTTCGTTGGCTTAAAACCGCCGGCAGGATTCGTGAGTAGAATCGTAAGGAACGCGTTCTTCTTAAGAAGACTTGTATTTATCGTTACAGATGATATCGAAACGTGTTGCAATAGGTGTATCGGCCGTGAGTTACCAAAAGATCGTGTGAGGTGAGTTGGATTAACAGTACAAGGTAGAGGAGAAAGCCGAAGAGAGGGAATAATATACAAATGCCGGAACAAAGAAAGAGATGGCTGGAAGCTCTGAGCCATCTGTCAGCTTCCAGGCTCCATCACCATAATTATATAGGCCAGTGACTATCAACGTCTTTAGGAATGACAGCCCAATGACATACCTCTCCAACGTGGACTGTTCAGTACACTGGCTACAAACCGCCGATTCGTCAGAAGAATTAAAAGCTCAACCAATGGTAAGATTGCAATCCAATGCTGCCCGGAGGGAGCAAGAAAGAAGAACAAGAGTTTGTGGCTGTACTGCAGAAGGAATTCGATTCATTGTTTTGCAATTGGGCGCAAAGGAGAGCGAACACAGACCAACAGGGCACTGAATGAGAGTACAAGGGGTTGAGATGACTTACAAAACTAGTTGCATCAGAACGAGGCAAAATAAATACAGGAAGAGACCATGGCGATTGAAGGGGGAAACAGGAAGGGAATCTGGGCAGAGACAGAGCCCCCAATGGCCACTGAGCAAGAGTCTGTCGACCTGTCAATGTGTACGGAGTAAGTGTTTCTCTCGCGCAGATGTTCGCATGAGAAGCAAATTGAGGTCTGGGAAGGGCAAGACGACGGCACTAGCCCCGATGTGGCGGCGAGCAGCACGAGAATTTTTGATCGCTTAACGGGCACCTCCCAACGGACTGGACACCTCTGTTGCAGGTCTGGAGGGGAGTCAGTTATTCGTGTCTGGCTTTTCGGTCGCTATCTTTGCATTCCCCTCAGTTCTCACAGATCCATCCAGCCATTCCTGTCAAAAATTAACGATTCAGTGTGGAGATTTGGCCGTCGACTTTTTTATCGTTATCATACCCTCCTGAGTGCAGGGCTCCCTGAGAATAACGGCAGGGGCAGCGACAGCAGTGGTAGTTATGCAACTGCGATCCAGCCTCGTCTCACCCGAGAAAAAGCCTGGCTACAAGCCTACAACTCTGGCACGACTGTTGAGCTGGTGCAGGTGGCATGCACGCCAAAGCGAACTAGAGCCGTCGCAAGTTACGTGTCAATGCCAGGGCTCTTCATTTTAATCCAGGACCCTCTTAACCCTGGCTGGCTTTGGCTAGGTAAGCCTTTGCCCAAACCAGGTCCAGCGCTAATCGAGAACTGGGAGATATCGCCAACCGATGTGAGGCTCATCAAAGCGTCATTATTCTTCTCGAATAGGAAAATGAGCCTGTCCGAGGCAAACAAGAAAGGGAACGAACTAGAATAGTAGAAACCTGCCAAACTTTGAAGTGCAAGGGTGTTAGTTCGGCTGTCAGGCGCCTTCTCGGTGCCAGACAATTCGAACACTTCTCCCCCAGTTTCGGGCAGCTAAACTAATCGACGACTACACCAAAGTTCAACAGCGGCTCGAGAGCGACAATTCCCCTGCTCCTTGCCAGCGTGGCACGTGCAAGGAACGACAGATGAAGCAATCATGGTGAAGTTCCCGCGACACAAAATTTCTCGTCTGTGCTCCCACCCAGACGATTTGAAATTTATATATTTTCCAGTTATGTGGCACTCTAGGAGCTGCTTCACCATGTGTGCAAGCCTGGCGAACCAATATCTGTGGTACAGATGTCATAGTAATCTTAAAAACCAGCACAAATCCTGGAAAGCTCAGCCACCCAGCCTCTGGTGCCAACACGCCAAAAAGTCAATCAACATTCGATCCAGCCACAGACGACTTCGACTGCGGAATCCAAGCTGGAATTTACTATTTTCGATTCTCTCCTGTGATCATATACAGCTTATCGAACAAAAATCACGTTCCGCCTGCCAATCTCACACATTCTCGTCAAGAGCACCCCAGATTACAATGCGTTTATTGCAAAAATTTGGTAGAGCATAAAGCATGCCGCTCGAAAACGAATAGCTGCTGGAGTGCCATCGCCTTAAAAAAGGCGGTGAAAACACCACTCCATATCCCAAAACAACGTTTACTAACAAGCAACTTAAACCCTGAGGTCCTCAGGGCGTGAAGCCACTCCACAGACAGACTTATTTGGGTGTCGCCAGGTTCCACCATTCTGGAAACAACACACAGACCAGCCGGAGAATAAAACCCAGCTTGATGACTTTATGATGGAGGTATTATGTAGAAGGTTGGTTCACTGTCCATAGAATACTAGTATGGTCTATTCAACCTTCTTATGTCTGTCTTTCGTGACAAGACGAGAGGCCGTATTTCTGGCTTCAAGGAGTCCATGTTGCAAGCAAAGGTTAGCTAAAATACTAGCAAACCTTCAGTTCTCACTACGATCCCATCAGTTTTTTGACGGGTTCACAAATTTCCTACAAGAGTGGCTAATAATAAATGGCAATGTCAGGGATTAAGCTGCGTTCATTAGACATGGATACTAATCTTCTTCACTCTTCTCCGTTTATTTCACTTTTAAACCAAAACACCTCCGACATCCGGCGGTTTCTATCCATCATGCAAGGCCCATGAAATCCAGACAATATCAATATATGGTAAATCCCAGAAGAAAACTATTGATACCCAAATCTAGTGTCTAACCCGAGGCAGAGTAAAATGCGCCTCTCTCAATCTATCACTATCATCTTATTTTCTACACCCCACAAAGTATACATAGTTTCCTACCAACGAAATGCTTCATACACCGAACCATCCAGCGTCTTCTGCAACGCCTCACGGATAATCTGTTCACCGTTGTTCTCAGCATTCACGAGGACTGCGTACGCTGCCTGCTTTTCCGGCCCTTCCAGAGCCATGTCATACTGGAGCTGCGCCAACCGAACACTTTCGTCTACGGCATAGACAGTGGCAACAAATTCGTCATCCGCCATCAAGAATCCTGCACGACGTTTAATTGCTTCTCCAGAACGATCAGCCGCAACGAACACTTGAGCGTCAATTCTCCTTTTTCCGTGAAGGATCCACTCTATTATTTCCAGGTCCTCTTCGATTGTCCAGTCTGGCACCCCATTTATATTCGCCCATCTCCATCCTCGAGGAAGCTTGCCCTTTGTGCGAAGCTCTGCCAGGTGGCTTGCGATGGAGTTTGAAGTTCTCCCGTTTCCCCCTGGTATGTTTTGCGCTAGCCATTCGTTGCTGTGTTGGTCAATGGTATTGACGATAAGCCACATCTCTTCTTCCTCCGTCCACCTCGCACCCCTAGGATCTATTTATGGGAAAAGGCTATTGTTAGCTTTGGCATCTTCCTGTAGTAACTCAAGGACTGGATTTACGACACTATTTTCACGTACGTGAACGATTGCCACCTCCCGAAGCTTCGCCAGTCTCCTATACATGACCAGTATCAGCAAACAGCTATGTTAATAAATCCAGCTAAGGGATTCAGCGATACTTACCGGTTGATCATTACCGCTTGCCATTCGATTGTTATTATCCTTATATAAACACTAATCCTACACACAAGATCTTAACGACTTAGACCAATTAGCCTTCCCCGAGCTGTGGTGTTACTTAAGGGGCATCATACTCCGGAAGCTGCGTATTCAACTAACTCATAAAGACTCGCTGCTTGCTACCTTCCAACGTTAGGTCCAGCACAGGTTTTCGACAGCGATTAGTAACTCTTCATGATACTTTGATATCCTGACGCTAATTGTGAAGTAATCGAGCAAGGCCATGCGCTAAATATATAATCTATCCCTCTCGTGGTCATGCCTATTGTACTAGAAACATCATCTATTCCTTTAAACCCTCGAACAAAGCCCTTTTGTATTGCAACAAGATATAAATATACCAGCGTTCTAGGTTTGACAAGTGAACACCATAAAGGGAACCAGACCATCATCCTCGGGCGCCTTTCTATTCTTCTTTTTCCCCATAAGAAAGATCCAAATATCTCCCCATAAAAACCACCCTTTCTTGTCAAAAGGAATCAATCCTTCGTCCTTTTTTTTTGTCGTATGCGATGAAGATATCCCTTTTGTGGTCTGGGAGGATGACATTGACCATTGTCGATTGTCCATTCATACCCTCCGTCTTTATCATGAGCGGTTGGCCTTTCGAGCAACAAAATGAGACAACACCAAAACCCATAGTAACAACTACTCTCTTCTCTAGCTACATTTAGCCCTTTTTTCTCTTTTTTAAAAAGAGTCCCACCAAATTTACTGTATTGATTCACTCTATTTCTGAGTGAGCCGTATCTCTAAGAGACTGAGGACACTGAATTCCTTCCACGGGATTGACAGCTGGGCCGGAGAAATGCTGAGAGGAACATCTCATCGCCATTGAACAAAATTTCCTTCCATCGGTGGTAAATATGTTGCTCCTTTGAGAATCGATGACAAAGGCGGCGCCTTGTCACACCGATCAAAGCGGAGTGCTGCGCCCGTTGCGACTTCGCAGCAGGACTCGGATCACCCTCCTCCACTAAACCCCTGCTATAGCATCCTCTTACTTGAGAAAGAAAGAAAAAGAGTGAAAAGAGAACATCGTTTCTGAACCTTCACCAACAACTTCCTATTTTTCTCCAACCATTCGAAATTACATGCCTCCATTGCAATACTCTCTGATGAGAACACTATAATCATGCAATCCCCAAATTAAGTCATTATTAAAAGCAAAACAAGGAAAAATAGTATGATGGGCCTGCAGGGAACGTAGGATATGACGCACAAACCATAAGCATGCATCAAAGGTATAATATACATAAGGAGATAACCAGTGTTCGAAATTATGAAGAAGGGGAAAACGTCCATAACACTAAAATGAAAACGTAGTCTTTTAAGGCAAATTTGTATTAATACCGGATATACGGCGTTCAAGGATCGGGTATGAAAAGGCCAAAAAGTAAATAGATGAATAGAGAGATTGATAGAACCAAAAAAACAACTAGAGAAATCCAGAAACGCCTGGTGTGAAAAGTAAATATATACGGATATATAGGGAGAAGGAAAAGAAGGGAAAATTATATGTAATCATTTGTTGAAAAATATTCCCTCAATCCCCTGTTGCATAAATAGTCGCTCATGCGTTATCGTCGACAAACCCCACGAATGCCCGCCGCACGAACACGGACCAAAGACTATCGCGAGACGGCGTCATCGGAGGCGATGCTTCCATCCCCGTGCACAAATAATTCAATGAGGGACCTTGATTCAGATTTACGGGCGACTCATTTCCCTTTTCCTCTGGCGGCGTTTTTGCCTTCCCATCTAGGTAACCAGGAGCTAGGTCTGCTTCTGTTCTCCTCCCACCTGAGGCCTTCTTCTTCTCTGCAATCCCTCTCGCGAGATTCAGGAAGCTCTTGACCGTCAAATCCTTCAAATTATATACTTTGTCTGTTTTGGTATCGTAAAAAACTTCAAAGGAGAACTTCCTTGGCTGGAGGCCATCGTCGGATTCTCGCGGGTCATGCTTGAGAAGTTTTTGGTTGTGATCTCGGCCAGCTGTATAACTCATCGTTTGGATATTATTGAGTTCTGTTAAATTGGCAAAGTATTGTGTGTATGAAAGCAGGGTTAGCGGCTGGTTCGAATACGCAGGTCCTGGTGGCGATGTCGTAGATGGTGGTTCCGGAGATTCGAATTTTGGCATTTTTGGCTTCTTTTTCTTTTTCTTTCTGCTTTCTTCCTGCAGATCCTGGGTGCCAATATCGACATCCTCAAGCAAAGGTAATGTCGGCTGTTGCCATTTTTTGTGATGCGAAGTTGCTTCCGACCAAATCTTAGCGTTCTCTAGACCGGATACATTGTACTCGATCACGCGCAAGGTCGGATAGTAGTCTGGAATCACGCTGGGCGAAACAAGGGATATGCTGAATCTTTCCGCCCAAGGCCCACCAATGGCCTTCAGATATTTTCTCATATCCTTCTTCTTGCCTTGGGGTTTCAAACCCCAAACTAAACCGAGATGAGATTTGTGGTTAAGTTTACTATCGACACCACCCTCTGAACAGGCGGAAGATGATGTATCGGGTGGAGATGGCAACCGTGCCCAAGAATCCCTCAGACTTGTTAAATAATTCATGCGTGATTGTATGGACACCGTCTGATCGTCACTGCTGTCCCGCTTCGCCAGCCTGAGCAGAGATTTGGTTCCCCCATCACCGATCTTAATATCTTTCGTGTCCTGGAGCATAAAATGATCGATATTCATATGTCCAAACATGCTCCCAACGATTATATCACGGTACTGCTGTAGCCAGAGCGTGTATTTTTGCCAGCATGTCTCATCCCAGTTCTCCTTGGAATCTGTCCTGGCCGGAGGAACGTGTCCAATTAGAATTGCTTTCATGTCCCTTTTCCTGATGAACTGGAGCTGGACCCGCAACCACTCCATATGTTCATATCCGGGTTCGTCTTCACTCGCACATCCGTCAACAGCACTATTTGAGCTGAAGAAGTACATCGTATTAAGACTGAAAACAGCCAATCGGTGGGGAATGACTTCTACATAAAACCAGCCACCGTGAACAAATGAGTGGTGCTGTTCCTCAGGAATAAAAGGATCCCAGATACTGGCAAAGTTCTTCGTCCAGGTATTAGGTCCCTTCTTCAAGATATTGTGGGGCATTACATCATTATTCCCGATTGTAAGGACGAATGGAATTCGCATTTCCTTTTTCTTCCCATTTGATGTAGAAACGATGTCATGGAATTTGCTGGCCAACAACTGGTTCAACTGGAGAACCTCTTTCTCCGTACGTGGTATTTTTTCATCACTGTCGTGGCGTGCCGCATCGCCTGTCCAAATAACAAAGTCGATCGAGTCTGCGAGGTTGTCTTGAATCCACGCGACTGTTGCGTTTACCAGGGTGAGAGGGGAGTCGCAATCAGAGCCGACAGCTCCGAAAAAGCCTGCATGTCCAGACCCTCTGTGACAATCGTGATCCCCGTCGGCATTGGAATTTGGTTTGTAATTCGGATCAACATGTATATCTTCACGACTGATGTTAGCATCGATATGCATTCCGCATTTTGAGGGCTTGGGAACATCAGGACAACAAACCAGTGATATGTAAAAAACGACCATGAAGCTTTCCATCTTTAGCTTCTTGTGCATCATCGCCAGCAGAAGTCCAGAGCGGCCGAGATGCTAGGAGCAAGAGAGCTAGGACTAACTTGACCATGGTCCCTACACTCCTCCAGGTTGGCAATTGAGCCAACGGTGATAGTAGCTCAAGAGCATTTAAGGGCGGACTGGAAATTTGTGAAAGGAAATCTAGGCATCAAGCAAGGGAAAACATGAACACTGCTGCCGTCTTTTGTTGCATTTGACATCTGCAGTACATCGCCTGATTCAGTCTAGAAAAATACTAGTAAAACATCCTGGAATGAATATTGTTCGGTGGATCGACTAGGGCTGGAACCAGTCCGAAACAGGAAAAATGGTCTCTTGTCATGTGACGTCATACCCGCTTCAACCTTCCACCCGAACATTGAAAATATCGCTGTTTGGACTGATCCAAATTCTTGAGAGATCTTGACGCAAGATAAAG
Source organism: Histoplasma ohiense (assembly GCA_017607445.1). Classification (NCBI taxonomy): domain Eukaryota; kingdom Fungi; phylum Ascomycota; class Eurotiomycetes; order Onygenales; family Ajellomycetaceae; genus Histoplasma; species Histoplasma ohiense. The sequence goes on along the minus strand of JAEVHH010000003.1, from coordinate 5,417,853 downwards.
AATTGAGGATAAACCCCAAGCCACAGGGCCATTTGCGATGATGGGGAAACCCCTTTTAATGAACTCAATTGAAGAATTCTTGATCTGGCAAGTTCGCTGAAAGGCAAGGAAGAAAAAGCAGGGTCTATCGAATTACTTGGATGAGTGTTGGAGCAGTTTGAGTCAAATAGATGGAATAATGCCTCAAAATTGCACCTCATCTTCGACAAGGTCTCAAGTAATCCCGAACTGGCTGTTCGCATTAGTACCGAACTACCTCTCTTGTCTCCTGCTAGATTTTTAAGAATCTCTTTCTACCTAGGTACGAAATGGTGCAGCAGGGGAAGAAATGGGCAAAATTTAGTGTGGGGTATAACAGGCATGTAATATTTCATCTGCAAACATTCGCTCCCCCTTCTCGACATTCCTTTTCCCGCTCTCAATTGTTGCTTATAGTCTTTCACATATATTCCCTCCCATCCGTCCTAGTAGTCAACGCGAATCGAGTTGACAAACTGCACAATCATGGCCCACTTCCCAAGCCTCGAGCCAGCCTTTACGATGCAGGTAAATGAGCTATACCCCGCATCACCCTCGTTTGTTGCTGGAGTTCAATGACGACTTGGATAACCCCGATTGATACACCAAAGAGGCATACTGACCAAATCGGTTGAAAAACAAAAATGAAAAACAGGTCAAAATCAAACCTCCGACTGCTGTTGGTGAGCTAGATTGAAAATAATCCTCCCACCAATACAAAAACCCCACGGGATTTAATTCAGCCACGATACAATGTTATCAAGCAAGCAAATGACAATAAAATCGGATACACTCTGATCTATCAACTCGGACAAACAGGAAGTTTTTCACGCGGAACCAAGCTTATGGTTACGGTATACATCAATCAATCTCCCTTACGCCCTTCTACGCGGAGTTCAGATACTTATAGAAAATAGAGCGACTTATTGTCTAATATGATTTACTTTCTATATCCTCTAGCCCATGATCTCTGGAAATATCGAGAGTGAAAGCACATTCTCCCCAGCGCTCAGTGGCGAATTTGTCGGGCAGGGCAACGATTACATTCACGTCGACCCGGATGGTAAACATTTGAGGCTCGACGCGCATGGGGTGATCAAGTATAGCTGACCCTCAAATCATCACCAGAGATTTCTGAAATCTCTTAACAATACACGATGGCCTCCCAAATACAAGCCCTCTTTAACCACCTGGCCAGGCGAAGTAGAAGATCCATGGTATTGCAAAATATAGAGGCAATGGGCTAATATTTTCTCACCCCTTTTGAAGGACCCGAGACGATGTGGTAATACTTTTGCATTTCCTTTTCCAATCGTGTTTCAGTTTCGGTTGTTATCAAAAACTAATGTAAAAACTCGATAACCAGACCATATATCTCAACTATACCGGTATTGTTGATATGACTCCGGCCGTAGAAGCGATCATGAGTGGTGAATCGGAGTCGACGGTTACTTCGTTTGGGAATTCATGTACAGTCCCCATGAATCCTCTATTCGCCCGTTTCTTCCATTTCTTCCTTTATTTGTTTTGTTTCTTGCATCTTCTCCGCGACCTCCTAGTATTTCAGGGTTCATAAATCGGAGCATACAGCTAACGACCAATTGGAATCGTAGTTATCCATCTGACTTTCGAGGTAGGAACTGCTTTTATATGTCCAAACCGCAGCGGAAATATGTCACCCAAGAATATTCTCCCCATCCCCACCCAAACCCCCACAACCTGAACTTGCGCTTGACTTATGACCAATCTCAACTAGACTGGCGATGAAAAATACGCAAGCCTCGAAACGGGCGTATGGGTTGGGGGGGGTCATTTCATATACGAGAAGGGCGAAGCTCCAATTGTGGAGTACAAAGTTAGCAAGGTTACCTTTTAAGTCCTAAAATTGGGAGAACGTGCTGGAGCGGCGATGAATATCGTTTTGTAGGGGATTTCTTGCCAGCATTTTTTACATATTTATATGTATCAGCTGGGTGCTGCTCCCTCTTTGAGGCTCTTCGGGGTAATTTGGCAAGGAGACTGATAGTATCAACGCTCTGGCAGGTGTCGAGATTAGAGATATAAATATATACGGAATAGATCTATATGGAAAGCCAAACTGCTGCTGAATCAAGGCGAGAAAAGCATTATCTCAATCAGTCAAGAATCCCCAAAATCAAATCCATGGGGGAAAAAAAAAATTTCTATCCTTCCCAGAAAGCTCCCAATGAAATATTATTCCCAGCCAGCCCCATAATCATACCATAAACGTCGTAAATCATAAAAAATGCATAAGAGGAAGCCCCAGGTTCCACCCATCCACATCTAAGCCAGCAACGGCCTCCTTTCCTGCTCAACAATAGCTACAATCCTCCTCCCTGACCCCAGATTCCACCATCGCCCCCCACCACGACCATTAAAATCAAACCTCCAATCGCCGCTCCTCCTCCCCCTCATCCTCTCCCGACCCCCACCCCGGAACCGAACAGCCCTCCATACCTTCCTTCCAAGCACAACGATAACCCACCCCACGAACACCAGCACAAGTGTACCCGACACCGACACCGCACCGGTCATGAACGTGAGGGTGCTGACGTTGCAGCCGAGGGGGGCTGCGCGTAGCTCCCAGCGCTCGCGGGAGCCTAGGGGGCAGATGGAAGGGGAGGTTAGGGGGGCGAGGAGGGGGAAGGGAAAGCGGTTAGGGACGCAGGTTGAAGACTGAGTCGGGGGAGGGTTAATTAGCTTTCTTTCTTTTCATTTTGTGTGAATATGTGTGTTGCAGGGAAGCGATGTGCAGGCAGGAGGATGATAGAAATACACAAGATGAATGGTAGTGGGTTTGGTAGAAGGATACATGCGCACCTATATACCTATATATATATAGGAAAACATAAACCCAAGAAAGAAATAGAGACATACATCAGGACACCAGCTGCACGCTCTCGAGGCCTCCAGGCATGAGCCGCACCTCTGCTGTTGCCAGCAGAAATGCAACAACGGATCGTCTTTATCCTCGTCGTCATCGCCGCGGTCATTTCCATGTTTTAGGTGATGCCTTCTCAGGAACTCCGGCGACATATCTGAGGCATTAATACGCCTGTTCGGAAGATGGAGTTCAAATGCTGTCGTCACCTCCGACATAGTGGATGTGCGCCTTGGTAAGTTGCTGTTGAGGATGATTGTTCGTATAATCTATTTTGGGTTGGGCTATTTATTTGAGGGTGATAGGCTAATATTCCCTTTGGGATAAGATATAAGATATTTCTTTAATTATTAGACAAGGCTGGACAAATTAGGTGGTAAACTATCTTGAGTTCCGGGCCTAGATTTTTGCCTTCCTTGCTCTCTTTCTGCCGAGCCAAGATTTATGTCAAAGGCCCTTCCGTAGGACATATTGTTCTTTTATTCTTTCGATACTGAGACTGCGAAATATCAACAGGTGGACCGTAAATTGGATAAGCTTGTTTGGGAGATTAGTTTTCGGGGAAGCTTGGTGAACATTCGTTAAATTATCATATTTCTAAAGCGGAAAAAGCCAGCTCTCGCGTGCGCTGAGCAAGATATAATACACAATTACAGAGTGAGAGAAGTAAGTACTAGATAGCCCTTAACACCCCACGTCATAATTGAGATAACGATTCCAACAGTATCGAGACAAATGGCTCAGAAGCGAACCGAATGCAAAAGGAGTGGTGAAAAAGTTGTAGTAGAAATGCATGTTGGAAGAGTTAAGGTAAAACACCCATCCTGGAATGACATCCGTTTTTATATAAAGGCGTAACGTGTTTTCTTCAGGAAATAGAATATTAGGGGAAAAATAGTCATTTTATTTCTTCGTCTCGCCGCTTCGTAATGGCGAAAAATGGTTCGCATCAATAGAAAACAACGACTATAATAATAGTAATATAAATAAGGAGGGAGGGGGGGAAAGAAAAGAAAAGAAAATATAATGTATATCCTCCAACCTCCCAAGAGCAAAATCTAGCATCAGACAACGCGTTTAACCTATAACAAAGCAGAAAAATACAGTCAGTAAGGTAAATATGTTCTTTTAACAAAAGGGCACGGGACAATGTTAAACAACAGCAGCCGCAAAAACAAACGAACTGACGAAGCCACTAACCTCAAAGAATCGCTTCAACCACCAGACCTGGAAAATGCCCTCGCCAATGATTATACACAGCTGGAAAATACTCCACCATTTGACTCTAGCATTGGTGCTCTCGGCAGTGTTGCGGTGCGTGCGTTCCCGAACAATAATGTAGGACTGCTCATCTTTGACCTGTGATAGTTCCTCGGAGAGACGGCGGACTGATAAAGAGCAAAACGAAGTATGTTAGGAGATATATTTCTTCCAAGAAAAGCAATTGTGAAGAAGTTTATATATATAAGTAGATAAAAGTGAGTGATCGTGGTGAGAGATATAGCAAATCTAACCTTCAGCTTCTAGAGGATCGGTGGGCGCTTCCGATTCAGGAACGTAGACGACTCCGTAGACGTTGAAAGAGACCTCTTTGCTATTCGACGACCAGGCCTCGTTGCCGAAGCAGTAGATGTATTTGCCGTCAAGGGATGCTGTGAAGGAGTATTCGTCCGAGGAGGAGTATTTGGTGTACTGCCGGTTGCCGGAGGGATCCTGGACCTATTATTGCTTTGCGGTTAGATTTTTGTTTTGTTTCAACTATCTATCGGGGCGATGGCGGTGACAGTGATGGTGAAAATGGGTAGATTGGCAAATGATGTGTGCGTGGGTGCGTGGGTGGGTGCGTGGGTGGAGGGGAGTGTAGCGTGATCATGTTCGACGTACCCAGAAGCTGACGTCGAGGTTCCCGCTGCCTCCAAACTCCCTGTCGCCGGTTTGGAAGGTGACGGTCATGCGGTCATCCTTGTGCAGGTCCTCGTGGAAGCACTCTCTTGAGTGGGCCCGGAGGAGGATGTTATGTGAAGATGCGACCCCTATCCATCCCAGCAACGAGACCAGCACCGTGGCCGCAGAGAATCGCATGGTGTGTCCTCGTTCCGGGACCCGGCGTGTTGGAGCTGGGTTCAATTGGGTTTTCGGGAGGACGAGGCAGAATCCGCCGGGAGATACGCTACTGGGTCTTCTAGAAAATCAAATACGCTGGAGAGCGTTGCAAGCATATGTGTTGGGTATAATGTGCTCGTCGAGGTCGTGAATAGCTTGAAATCTGGCTGCTTTTAGCCTTTGCCGTTCGTTGATTGGGCCTGAGGTGGAGATGCATAATTGGTCTCTTTGACCCACCGTAGTCAGCTTGGCTTAACATGTTGACCAAACTCACACCAGCTCATCATGCACGACCCAGCAGCCCAAGTCCAACTATCTGTGGACAACTCATCACTTCTTGCGGCTTCACGTACCGTTCGACCTGTCAGCCAGAGGGGATTCCGTAATGGGTTCTTACTGAGTAGTGGGATGGGTGGGCGGATTGTGGGATGTGGGACGAGCTGGCTGCTGTTATATGGCTCCGATTGCTCAGATGGCCTTTATTCTGCCAGAACGAGGCAGTCATGCAGAGATTCCTAACAGACAACAGCAGGTGAATGTGTGTGCCATTGGCATTGACAAGCAATCATCCAGGCATTTCTAGGTTGTGCTTGCTTATGCTCTCTCCAACTTCTATTGACACTTACACTTGCAATTCTCTAAAAAAACTGTCTTATATTCCTGTGACAGAATATAAATGGTGATTTGATATTGTCTACGAAGAGATCCTCTCTTGTATTATACCTATATTTCTTTTTCTCATTCTATGGCTCCCCAGCTATCTTTTGTTTAGTGGAGTTCTAAACTAGGAAAAAAATATATATTTCAAGGTTAATTTCTGGAAAGAAACTCACCCAGCCTGGCTGGCTCTGTGAGGAGGATCTCTGTTGTTGGGTGACTTCCTGTTTTCCTCTTCATTGTGAAAAAACTCATGGTACCTCTCCCACACACACTCGCACGTTTATACATAACTTATACCAAATGCTCCAACCCATCCTCACTGTCTGTAACTCATCAGTGGTTTTGAAAAGTGCCAGGGCTTGAGGAGTGAACGACAGACAAAATAAACAGAAACAACATGCCTGCATATACCGATGGCAGAGGAGGGTTGAAGTTGTCTTTTGCCGATGTCTTCAAGAGCACCAAGACGATCCAGGAGGAGATGGCTGCGGCAGCCTACAAGGTAGGAAAAATAGTTTAGACAGCAATGCCTGGGTGTTCAAATATCCTCCTTTTCTAACAGCCAGAACTCCAGAAAGCCGCAGCATCAGCCAGGAGCAAGAAAGCAACAGCGGACCTAGCTGCTCGCTCCACAACAATTAGGGGATACCCAGTCAATTTCCGCAATGGATCCCCTCCCAGCCTGCCCCCGGGTTACCCTCCGCTCGTCTACGTCCCTGTTCCGTCCAAAGATGCCAACCAGGCGAACGGAACCCAGTCTGCTCTACAATACCAACCCGTTCCCCAAACATCGGTTGATCAGGTGCAAACAAATCCGGCGAGCACTGGTGGCGGTTCCAGCGCGAATAATGCGAGCATCAGTCCAACTCTTCAACAACAGCAGCCACAGCCACAACCACAGTCACAACAGCCACAACAGGGATGGACAACAGATGATGATGATACGCTGCGGCGATTAAAGGCGGAGGATATGAGCTGGAAAGCGATATCAACGTCCATGGGTAGACCCGTTCAGTCACTTAAGACTCGGTGGGGGATAATTCGGCCGGCAGTGGAACATAAGATCCCACGAGCACATACCAGCGCACAGGGCGAGGCTAGCTTAAGATCGCAGCAGCAGCAGCAGACAGACACGAACAGGAGGCACGAGCGGCGAGTTTCATTCTCCGATCCGCTGATCATGGCCGGCAAGGTAGGTGATAAAACGTCATGTCACCTCATATTCCCCTTTCCTCCCCGTCTCTTCTGCTAATAAGAAAGAGCATTCGTTCCGTATTGAATATCCCATCTACTATATTTGAAACCAAAGCAACTTCTCCTTTCTTCATTGACGTTTGATTGATAGGTTGCCGACAACTACACGTCCACCTACACACGAACTCCCCACAAGAAGAAAATCCTCTACGTTGACGAGAATTTCAGCCTCGAGGAGATATTGCTCCTCAATAGGCTGGCGGCGCAGTATGATGAGGAGAAATGGCTGCGGATTAGTTCGCGGTTCTATGATAAGACGGGGAAGCGACTTACGCCGCAGGAGGCGAGGGAGTATGTGCAGCGGGGATAGTGTTTATATATTTCCTCTTCCTCTTCGTCCTCTTTTTAAAATATGTGAGTTGTTCGGTTTGGGTCTGAATCCGCTCGCTTGTTATTTTTTATCTTTTTTTTTTTTTTTTTTTTTTTTTTAATCTGCTTCTTTGTTTAATGCTACATACGTACAGTACATACATTCATAGGGAGGGACTTCCTACAAACATACCATAACATGAAAGACCATGATCATCTTTACTGTACGTAGGTTACTATTAACTGTAGGAGAGAAGGGGCAATAAAACCGACCTGGGACAAGTATTGGGTGATAGAGTGAGGGATGGGTGAGGTGAGGAATGAATATCATGATTCTGAACAGTTCTAAATTCTTTCTCTTTCAAAACTGGGCACAGGGTTGAGGGATTCATTAAGCATTAAGTAGTGACGTGCATTTGTTAGTTACTCAAGTTGATCAGAGTCGTTTCCCCCAAATCCTCAAGAGTTCCAGTTTATATTATGTATAAATTCATTCCAACAGTAGTAAATGCACTGTCCAGTCAGATCTCCAGTTCCCATACTCACCATAAAGCCGAAAATTTACCGGTATCCCCTAACTTAAAATTTTTTGTCGCTCCACTTTGCACAACGCCACGCACGCTGCCGCTCTGAGTAGAAGCCTAGGGTTTTCGCGGAAAGAGGGCCAAGATTGGTTTTTTCTGGCCCCCTGAAATTCTCCCGTGGTCGCCAGCCGCCAGCCGCTTGGGAGCAAACAAGCAACGCTTAACGAGTTAAGTGAAACCCGGGCCAGAGCCTAGGGTAGGGGGTTAGGTAACGTTATCGTGAAGAATTGCCTCCCTATACACATGTCTGTGACGATGGGGCAATCATAATTTTGAGTGGACATCCGTACAACGTAACGAATCTTTTGAAGCACCCACGGTCCAACGGGTGATGAGGAGTGTGCTGTTTGGTGGTTCCGCTGGCTGCTGGGCTGACCCTGATCGATCCGGGCGCCTGGAACCTGAGGGCAGGCCCCATCGACATCCACCGATTGCGGTCCGCGACCCATGGAAATTGTGTGGGGACAGACCACCAACTCCCGCATCGTTGCCACTGCCAGTCCCCATAGTAGTTAGTTAGTTACTCCTCAGGAGGCTCTACTCTCTGCTGCTGCTCTTCTCACTCTCTTCCCTCTCTCAAAACCCAACTCTCCTTTCCCACTGGCTTCGCAATTAACTTCCCACTCTCGTTTTCGTTGGTTTTGTCCTTTGGCCTATCCGTTCATTCAATAAGTTTTCAGTTCTCTTTTTCTTTTTCTTTTTTCCTTCCTGCGATTTCTTTTCATTCCCTTTCGTTCCCTTATTTTTTCCCCCTTCCCTTCTTTGAAACATCAAACGATCCTTTATTTAACAGCAAAAGAATACTACAAAAACAAGGAAATAGAGAAAGGAAATCCCACACCTTCATTAGAACTCCGTTCAAAATATCGTCCTTCGCTTCTATTCTCATACGGCATAAACAATGCGTCTCTCTAACCTCCTCCCGCTCGCCCTAGCAGTGAGTCCGGCCGTGGTCTCCGCCGCTGGCACCTTCGGCTTTGCCATGGGCGTCAAGAACGCCGATGGAAGCTGCAAGACGCAGAAGGATTTCGAGGACGACTTCGACGTCCTCAATGCCCATACGCGGCTAGTCCGGACGTATTCCGCGAGCGACTGCGATAACGCCCTGACTATCATTCCTGCTGCGAAAGCGAAGGGCTTCAAGGTTGTTCTTGGGATTTGGTATGTCTCCTTGCCACCTTATACATTATATATATTTATTTTCCATTTATTTTTCATCTGTTCGTCCCTCTCCCCCGTCTGGACAATTAGATAAGTAAATGTCATAATCATAGTAACAAAAATTAACACTTGTTTTATATAGGCCCGATGTGGAAACCTCCTTCAAAGCTGATACTGCGATTCTGAAGAAGGCGGTCAAGGGAAATGAAGACGTTATCTCTGCTATCACAGTTGGATCCGAGACGCTCTATCGCGGCAACTTCACTGGCCCAGAACTCCTGGCGAAAATCAATGATGTTAAGAAACAAATTCCCGGTGTACGCGTGGGTACTGCAGACAGCTGGAATAAATATGATGATGGCACCGCTGATGCTCTTATCCATGGCGGCGTGGATTACCTGTCTGTCCTCCTTCCATTCTCCTCATATCCTCTTGGCCCTGTCCGACAAGCCAGCCAGTCACACAATGTGAAACGGACGAGCTAACTTGTGTCTGCTTTTCCCCTCCTCTTACAGGCTCGTCAACGCTTTCGCCTTCTGGCAGGCCCAGGAAGTCGGTAATGCAACAGCCACACTCTTCGACGACATGGCCCGCGCCATGGCCCACATCCAGAAGGTTGCCGGCTCCCGCGCAAAGGATATCTACATCGCCACCGGCGAAACCGGCTGGCCAACCGGTACGAGCTCCTTTGCTCCTCCTTTGAACCCCCCGAATGAAGATAGATTTCATCTATAATCCAGAAAGCCATTCAATACACTAACCAAACCAAACAGACGGCGGCTCCAACTATGGCAACGCCAAAGCCGGCACGAATAACGCGAAGACCTTCCACGACAAGGGCGTCTGCGCCCTACTCGCGTGGAACGTGGACGTGTTCTTCTTCGAGGCGTTCGATGAACCGTGGAAGCCGGATAGCGTGGGTGATAATGGCAAAGCCGCGAGCGAGAAGCATTGGGGCATGTACACGGCGGATCGGAAGGCGAAGTATCAGGTCCAGTGTTAGGGATGGATAGGAAAAGGAGTGAGAGGACACATGTAGCAGGTAGTTGTGGGTGGGGTCTTGTCCTCTCTTTTCAATTTTGCCGTGTTTGTGTTTATACCTGTTTTTCCTTTTGTTACTCACAGATGTTTTGTTGGGATATATGTATATGCTCCGTTCGGGGTATATGTGGATACCATAGATCGATAGATACCACGTACACCAGGCAACAATTTTTTGCTTCTTTTTGCCATTTACCTCTGCTTATCTTGACTATTATTACTGGTGTATGGTATTTTTTCCTCGCAATTACTCATTTGCTCGTTCTCGTGTTCGGCTGTGTATGTCTCCAAGTGCTTGGAGATGTGTTGTGATACCCACAGGCGTTCTTATACACGCCATATTACCCACTTTGAGTAATGGAACTATCTTCTCTTCTTCTTTCTTTGTAAATTATCTATCCAGAGTAGGCCAACAGCGAAGAACAAGGTTAAAACAATTATTTTGCGGGCAGTCGCGTTGAGAAGAAGAAGAATAGTTAGCTAACTTACAATGCGCAGGCCAACGCAGAGTGACTTTTTGTTCCTCTGCATTCCTCCACTGACGGAGGCCCACCATGAATGGCCATACGTCGGGTCAGAAGTGGATGCACAGCTCAATGAGCTGAGTTCTTTCAAGAGTCGCCATCTGGATTCTGTTTCTAAGTTTCGAATATGTACTGTACATAGAAATCCCTCCAGCTTAGCACGTCTCCATGCCCTTCGGGAGGCTTCTGGAACGCGGGCGCTGCCCGCGTCCCTCTGAGACGTTAAATATATACATACATACATACACTGACGGAGGCTATTGTATCCTATACCGTAAGAGGGTGGTATCCCACGCCCTCAAATCGTCGGATCTGGCGCGTAATCCTGGTAATTACCAATACGAATAATCTCGCTTGCACCGCGCCCATTCCCTTCTTGGGGATAAAGGGGGAACGAGGGACACAAAAATGTAAAGGGGAAGACGGAGCGCCAGTTGGCTTGTTTGTGTTGGAAGTCTTGCTATATAAATCTTGCTTCTCTCTAACACCCGTGATTATTTTGGCTCCCGTTTACCTCCATATTCCGGATTCAGGGACGACGGGTGGCAACCAGAATTTAGAGTGTCGAGCGGGTTCAGCGCCATGGTTCCATCGCCTGTCTACCCGTCTTGTTTACTTCTCCTTTACTACTTCGGGTAGCTGTCACCTCTCGCCATCCCTCGTCCTCGTCGTCGTCGTTGTTTGTCGTGTTCCTCTTCTTCCGCTTCTTCGTTCTTCTTCTTCTTATATATTCTTATCTCCTCTTGTTATCTGGTTTGGTTTGGCTTTTGGTTTTTTTATAAATATTCTTATCTTCGGGCACGTTGTCCGAAGCCCCCCCGAATTCGCTGCCCAACCCCCGTCCACCGCTTGTCGCGTCAATCCTGTCAACGTGTTCGCCTAGGGAGAAAAGAAATAAACCAGGACAAAAGAGCTAGAGGGAGGAGAAAAACGAAAGAGAAAAAAAGAACCAATAAATAGCCTGCCCACTCAGCCCTCAACTGCCAGTCCTCCCCTTTGCAACGTTGGCTTTTTTCTCAGGTTGAACAGGAACACCCTCCAGACACCAACACCACCGGGCCTGCGTCTGTATTTTATTCTCCCCTCCCATCCGCATTGTTTGATTTCCATGCTTCAAGATTCCGGGGTATATTCAGAGCAGCAAGCGGGTGCTTGCTGCCACAGACGACACGGAAAGTACGTGACGTGATTTTTTTTTTTTTTTTTTTTGTCCTTGGTTTCCTTGAAATAAAATAGAAAAAGAAACGAAACATATCCAATCCGCTTCCTCTGCACACAGAAACTCCCCCCTCTAGTCTACATTTTTACAATGGGATGAAGTTAACCTATGCCTTCCCTCCCGCATCGAAACTGGGCTAATCTCTACCTGTCATCTCCTTCGTTCTCCAGGCTTAGATCTGTCCGCGGATTCGACCAACCCTGTCTTCCGTTTAACAGCTGTTAACGGACAGAGCCAGACAACCCCAGTCGGAGACCTTCCTATCGCGACAATACCATCTCTGAGGCGCTCAGTGACTCCAGGGGCTTCAGGCCTCCAGGCTGCTCCCTCGCTCGGATTGCCGCCGTCCCGAATCCCCTCCCCGGCTCCTAGCAACTACGGTGCCGCCAGCAGTTTGGTCTCTCTTCCATCGTTACCCAAGTACCACGCTGAATCTGATTCCCTCTCCTCATCTCCGGAACACAGGAAAACTGATAGCAGCGTTTACTACACTACGGTCTGGGGCTCACCGTATGCGACTCCGAGTCCCAAGCGATATCCCTCGTCTTTTCTGAGAAATCGTCGACGGGAAGAAGGAGGTTATAGCAATTACACTAACAGCGAGGAAGATTCCCCTTCGTCCACGAAAAGTACCCATTCTAATTCAAGAAGGAGAAGTGGTAGTAACCACAAAGGTTCCGTGAAACCGTCCTCCTCGCGCGTCTCAGGGCGCTTCTACGGCTCCATCGGCCGAGGCGCGGCAAGGGGCCGACAGGGGAATCCTATCAAGGATTTTACGGAAGAGTGGATCAATCAGTATCTGTCCGGACAGCCGCGAACAGAGCGCACAAACTGGTTAAGTGACGACTCAGCGGATAGTGGCACGGGTTCATTTCTGACTGCCAGAAATCACCTGAGCGAGGACCAGTCTGAGGGTTGGCTTGGTCTTGAGGACGATTCTCAGGACGAAGACCTCCTCAAAACCCCCACGTCGCGCAGCTTTGGCAGAAACAAGTCCAAAGACTTGCTTCTTCCTCGGAACAGCGGCCGTCCGCCTCGATCTCTCGTCCGGCCGAAACACATCCCTAAGAAAAGCACGGATACTTTGAAACAGTCCGACTTTTGGGATATCGGACACGAATTGGCCCCTACTCCTACCTCAGCAGCAGCTATGTCGGACAAAGAGGCTTCGTCCAAAGCTTCCCTAAGCCCTCATCCAAACGGCTCCTCGTCAGCTGGTGACTCGAGCCTTCCGATTTCGCCCATTGATAAGCCACTTCCCCCACCACCACCGAATGAAGCCAATGGCGGTGTCAATCATCCCCCTCTCCCTGCCAGTCCACTTGTTGTCCCCAAACAGACCAGGACGTCAACCCCTGGTTTTCAACGACCTAGGAAGAAAGTGCAATGGGGAAAGAAACAGTGCATCATTGCATTACCCCTTGAGGACCGTCGTGGTTCCAGCCAGGGCGGCTTCCATCTGCTTACACCCACTGATGTGGCGGGCCGGCTAAAGAAATGGGAAGAACAGGGATATGACGACGGATCCCGTGTCAATGGGTTAGATGCCATCTCGCAGAGCCGGCCAGCATTCCCAGACCCCCACGAATCTCAGAGGGAGTGGCGGGAGAACAAATATACCATCAGTTTCCCCGATCAATCCGAGTGGGAGGCGTATGTCAATTTCCTCAAAGAAGAAAAGTTACGTGCATTGGGTGTATTCCTCGACTCCGACCCACCTGCTTCAGCCACCGGTATTTCCCCAGGGGGATCTTTACCTATGAGCCAGGCTTCGTCTCAATTCCCTAATACTAAACTTCCATTCTCTCCACCAATCCCAACATCATCCGCAGCTAGTAACCCATTTGGCCTTCCCACGAACGCCTTCTCCGCACCACTCAATCAAGCTACACTAGCAGCCTCAACACCTGGCGCATTTGCGTCACCTGCTACATCACCATTTGGCTTACCGAGCAGCTCCTCCTTCCCTGCTCAGCCTGGTCTCATTGGGACAGATCATTCCTTCACCCAAGGGTTCCCATTCATTCCCTTCCAGCCCACACCCCCCGCGCAGAGTGCTTTGGCGTCACCGAATTTCTTCGTCGGGCACCAGGGGGTTGTTTCTCCTGCGGGTTCTGCGGCGAATAATTTGTCGAATATAAATAATATAAATTCTATGCTGCCGCCTATTTCGCCCTTGGCGTCTGATGATGCGAAACAGATACATTTGCAGTTCCCTAACACGGCGGGTTTGCTGTCGCAGTTGCAGGGCCCGCTGCCCATTTTATCGCAGCAGCAGCAGCAACACCATCAACAACCACAACAACAGGAGAACCGACAGCGACAGCACGAAGAAGATCCCAGTCAACTCGTTGCCCCGCGTTCGAATACCGAAACGCCGGCGGATTCCGATGCCACAAACTCCCCATCGTCGAGTCCAGAAATTGCCCATCCAACCCCTCGTGGACATCGTCATAACGTGAGCGAAACGCTACAGAAGGGTGTGGAGCAGGCGGAGTACCATCTTGAAGATGTCATTAGGCGTCAATTGGAGGAAGAAGATAAGAATGAACACGATTGCGAGCCTACTGATGATTTAATGAAGTCGCGGTGGGCTGTGGCTGATGAACCCGTGTCAAATCTTTCCAATGTGCCAACAAAGGTGTTGCCGCAGCAGTTGCTCTTCGGTGAGCAAAACGATGATGGCGAAGGTGAAGGAGATCTCCCACTCGATGCCTCCGACATCAATACAAACCCTAGCCTCTCAGGCTCCTTCCATGGCCAGTTTGGCGATCAAACAAGTACAACCTCTTTCAAACCACGACACAGATCGCGCACGTCTGCGTCGACCCTCAACGTCGAGGCCAGGGAATTCGACCCATCCGGCTCCTTCGAGTCCAACACCTTTTCTTTTACAGGATCTAGCTTCCAGCCACCGCAACAACATCCACCACATTATCCATCTTCCAATACAAACAATAGCTTCCAGCCCTCGCATTCCATCTTCAGCCCGCGTGTGTCACAACACAGCGCTACCTCTTCCAGCGCCTTCAACGTGACTGCGCCATCATTTGCACCGCTGGGGGGCAGTAATACGAACACAACTCCCTCCATCTCCTCAAATACCAACTTCAATTTCTCCACTGCGTCTTTTAACATAGACGCACCTGTCTTTAACCCGGGCCGCAGCTTCGCCTCAGATTCTACGGCAGATGTCCCCAGCAAGACGGCCGTGTCCGGTTCCGACGGTACCCACGCAACAGCAGGTTTCACAGGCGGCAAGATATTTGGTGATTTCGACATGTCATCTGTAATCATCAAGCCAGCCAAGCTGTCGAAGGCGATTCCAATAATTCGACCGGATGACATTAGTATGAATAACACCAATGTAAATAATAAAAAGAAGAAACCTGCAGAAGCTGCGGGGACAGTTGGTCCTCTTGGCCGGGAGAAGCGTGCTAGAAGGGAAGGGAGCGATGGGGACAAGGAGGTTGAGTTTGCGCTTTCGAGTCATAGTCCAGTTGGTGGGAATGGAGATATGGTGCCGCTTAATGATATTGTTGTGCCTGCGGGTGGAAAAGAAAATTCGAATGCTGTGTCCGGGTTAGTTACGGGAGAGCCAGAGGTGGATCAGAATATCGGCACTGATAGCAAAGACATCTACCCTGCCGCTCCTACCACTGCAGATACCACGACAACTGTTGAGAGCGTCACTCCTGTCTCAAATGATACTTCTGTTAGCCAAACTGCAGAATGGCGTCCTTTTGAATTCAAAAACAAATTTGAGGCTGCCGCTTTCAATGATGCGTTCCCTTCTGGTCCTGGGGTTCATGGCCTCCAAAATCTGTCGGACTCCAAGGGCCAGAACCGGGTTGAACCTGCGAATGAGGATCCTGCTGCAGTTACTATGGAACGTGCTGAAATCTCCGTTGACGAGCAAATCTCCAAGAGCGTGGGCAATGGAGGTGTTGATAGCTCATCTAAGGCGCCGCCCCCGGTACTTAAGCCTACTGTGGAGGCTTTTGAGTTCAAACCTGCAGCTCCGGTCGTTACTCCAGTTCCAGCGCTTGTTAAGCAGATGCAGCCATCATCTGGTCCAAAAAATAACGTTGGTCTCGAAGGTTCCCGTTATGCTGTATCCACGCCGCCTTCATCTCCACCACCAGCCAAGTACCTCGCAAGTACCATTTCTCAACTCTCTCCTATGGTTGATAATCTCAGAGCTCTGGAAGAGGAGGAGGAAGAGACGTTGCCACTGAGTGAAGTGATGACTGAGGATGCGGAGCACGATTCCCTCAATGAGGATGAGATAGATGCCGTCATGAAGCAGCTGAATGACGATAACGCAGATCTTGGTATTGAGAGATTCAACACCCCACAGCCTCCAAACCAGGATATCTTTGCAGGCCAGTCTACCCAACCGCAGCTGGTTCCCAGCTATACTGTTCGCAGTAACGCTCCCAGCCCAAGTATAAAAGGCAGCGATCGCGCCTTCAGAAATTTGCCCAGGATACACTCAGATCTTGATGGGAAATCCCAGCACCTACTATCGCCAAACCGAAGCGCTCTTAGTGGCGGTAGTCAATCCCCTGTACGACATCTCAATAACCCCGAGATCGAACACGTGAGTGATTGGGACGATGCTGTTTCCGTTGGCGAGGACGCGAAGCTGCGACAGAGAAGCCTCTTCTTTGATCGACATGTGAACGAGATTGTCGGCAGGATCCTTGAGAACCGTCTTGATCCTCTCGAGCAGACGTTAGGCATCATCCAGCAATCGCTTGACGTTCTTGCTTCACGGTCAGTCAGCCAACGCAGGAGTATCTCGGCTGAAGTTGTTGAACATAGTGACGCAGATGATGAGGATGAAGAGGAGGACGACACTTTCATGAAATATAGGTCAAGATCTCCGCTGAATAGGAGGGATAGACGTGTGGATAAAATCAAGCAAGCTGTCGCTGAAGCGCTGGCAAGCCAGGTTCCACGTATCGAAACTATCCCTCCACCGCCACCGCCTCCGGTCCCTGCTCTGGCTCCCTTGGTTGATCTTTCGGAAATCCAAACCGCGCTCGCGGAGATAAAGACTCTTGCTATGTCTAAACCGACTGAGCCCGCTCCAGAACCGCTAACCGATATAAGGCAAGTCATTATCGATGCCATTTCCGAACATCCCCGACTTAATGCGCCTGTTGAATCCGTTTCTCAAATTGATAACATGGAGGCGCTCAAATTCCAAGTTGAAGGAATGCAGGCAATGTTACGAGTAGCGGAGGAGCGGGCTGAGAAGGAGTATCAAACGCGCAAAGATGCTCAGGATTCCCTTGCTCAATGTCAGCGACTTCTTAGAATTGCAGAGGAAGATGCAGCCCAGCACCGTGAATCAGCTCTAAAGGCGGAAGAAACCCTCAAAGACCTGAGAGAACGGAGACTTCCCGAAACGGAGCGGATTGAGAGGCAAGCTAAACTACTCCAGGAACAGCAAGAGAGTTTACAACTCACTCTCTCGGAGCTGTCTATGAAAAACATTACTCTTGAAGAAACTCTGGATGAGTACAGGGTCTCGGCAGACCACTGGAAGTCGCAGGTTGAGCATGTTAAAAGTGAGAATAAGGATCTGAAACTTACGATTAACCATATGAAGAGGCAGATCGAGGATAGCATGGCTGCGCGACAGGGACTTCGTAAGAAGTTTGAGCGGCTTCAAGAGGACATGTCCAGCGCGTCTGGCAACTTTGCATTTTACGAATCCAGCTGGCGAAAGAAGGAAGAAGACTTGATTGCCAAAAACACAGCGCTTCGGGCAAGTTATGAGCGTGAAGTGAAGCTGCGAGAAAAACTAGAAATGGAAATTGGCGACCTTCAGCAGCAGGAGAAGGAGGCAACCAAGCTACGGTTTATTTTCGGACAGTCGCAGCAGGAAAATGCACGGCTCGAGGAGTTGTTGATGACTCTGAGACAAGAAAATCACGACTTGCAAAACAAAGCTGCTCGCTTCGAACGCGAGTTTAACGAGGCGCGGGAGAGTAGCCATGCTGAAATCAAGAGGACTAGAAAGTCTATGGAGGCCGACCTTGATGCGGCTAACAACCAGGTGAACTACGTTCGTGCAGAGCTAGAGTCTCAAATCAACAGCCTCCAAAACCAATTGGATGGCGTCAGGTTGGACGCCGATACAGCTAAGGCCAGACACGAGCTACAACTGGAGGAAGCTACCGATGCGAAGAGGCTTGCTCTCACGGAATCTGCTGAATCGAAGGAGAATGCACTTCAGGAACAGCGTCTCCTCCACGAACGCGGCCTGAACGATCTTCGCGAACGCCATGCGCGAGCTTTACATAATGCCTCGGAAGATCGACAGCGTGGCGAGTCTCACTTGATGGAGCTACTAGCGCTGCGGGATGAGAAGATTGAGCATCTGGAAGATAAACTCGTCCTAGTTGAAGAGAAGCTTATGATTGCAAAATCGGCAGCACGCGCGGCGGCGCAGGCGGCAAAAAATGCCAAGACTACCTCCACCCTGCCTCCTAGCCAGCCAACGTCGCCGTCCATGACGTTCCGCAGAGGCTCCGAGATCCCCGAGAAGATCTCACCGCAGGCGCTCCGGGAATCCATCATGGTCTTGCAGGATCAATTGCAGCAGCGCGAAGGCCGTATCGAGGAATTAGAACAGGAACTCGCAGTCATTGATAGAGATGCGCCTGCGAAAGTAAAAGAGCGTGAGACAGAAATCAACTGGCTCCGCGAACTCCTCGGTGTCCGCCTGGATGATCTGCAGGATATCATCAACACTCTCTCCCAGCCAAGTTTCAACCAGCAAGCTGTCCGCGACGCAGCCATCCGTCTCAAAGCGAACATGCAGATGGAGCAGCAAGAAAAGGAACGCGCCATGTCCGGCGGCAATGGTAACGGCAGCCAGCAATTTCCGTCGCTATCTACCCTCTCCAACCTTGCCGCCTCCCCACGCTCCTTGCCCTTAGCCGCCGCAGCGGCCTGGGGCAACTGGCGCAAAGCGCGAGAGAACTCCGTCATCTCCAACCCTTCGCCCGCGAACACAAAGATGGCCAAAACCGCCACTGCAAATGCTAATGACCACCGCACCCCTTCCAAGAGCTCCAACAATAGCCCACCCAGCTTCCTCTCCGGCCTCCTAACTCCCCCAAGCTCAAATGTCCGCCAATCGTCAGCAACGTACAGCGCCCCGCCTGGTCCCATGCCAATGTGCACTGGTAGCCGGCGTACCTATTCAGAAAGCCGGCCGCTAAGGCATTACAATAACATCGACAACAGTGGCGGCCGCAGCGGCCCACGCAGGCTGTCCGCGCGCAGGGGAGAGAAACTGCCACAGGAGCTAGAGCTGGAGCTGGAATTGGAGATGGAGCCGCCGACGACGCCGCCGCTCCTGCGTCAGTCGAGCTATGACCAGGATGCGCAGGCGAGAAACTATCATGGTTATGGTTCGTATGGCGATGATGGCGATAGTGTGATTGGCGGGATTATTTCGTCTCAGGATGAGGGGAGGGTGGGTGGTGGGGATGCGCCGTTTGGGCCGTCTATATGATTGATTTGTTTATCGATTGAGAGAACGAGAAACTAAGAAAAAGAAAGTTGTAAAGATGGTGAATGGAGATTGTTTGGATGAAATTTCCATTTATCTCCTGTTTCACCCCTTATTTTTTTTTTCATTTCATTTATTTTTAGATCCATCTTCTCCTTATTCTATTTTCTTTTCTGAATTACATCATTCAGAAATATTGTAATTTGTTGGATTTTCATATTCACCCTGTTTTCACTCATTTTTTACTCCCATTTGCATAGCGATTTCGCTTCTTTTACTACTTCGTTCGCTTTTGCTCCTTCAGAGCGTCGGCTTTTCTTTTCGATTCTCAGCCACGCTTTCTCTATTTCCATTGTACATTAACATATCATTTTCTATTTTCTTGATTTTTCTCTCCTGGTCTCTCATTTTTCATTGAAAATTTACCCTCTCAGTTTCTTAATTCCTGCAGTTGTCATTTGTCATTTTTGGCAACACCTATCTACCCAGTCGCTCACTATTTTGACAGATCCGTCGGTATTTCATTTGTCACTCGTATTTCTTTTTTTCGAATGTTTTAAATCAACCTGGACAGATCATGTTGAATTTTCTTTTTCTTGCATATGATATTTTGTCTATACCACGCCATATACCTCCCATTTTGCACTGTGCCTGGTTTAATCCCTACTTTTTATACCCTTCTTTCCTTGGGATATTTACTTTTGATACCATACACTAATTTTGACTATGGAACTTTTTGTCTCTTAATATTTTGTTTCTTTTCCTTCTTTCATTTTCGTTCGTTGATGTATCTCCGCTTGAAATCAAATTGTCATATGCTCCCTTTTCTGAATTAACTTTTCTTCCATGATTATTTTTTCCCCCTTTAATGAAGTAACATATATACAAATGCGTCAGATTCTTAACTGCACTTCTTAATAATTAATAGAGTACAAACAATACACTTGCTATATTCTGGCAAAGATAACGGAAAGGAATCGCATCGACTT
This sequence comes from Histoplasma ohiense, assembly GCA_017607445.1. Lineage (NCBI taxonomy): Eukaryota > Fungi > Ascomycota > Eurotiomycetes > Onygenales > Ajellomycetaceae > Histoplasma > Histoplasma ohiense. Next base: position 5,397,555 of record JAEVHH010000003.1, on the reverse strand, counting down.
TTACATCGATTTCTGAGAATTCTTGAGCCCTGGGTTACCCCTCTAAATCAGCTGCAAACATATAATAACATCTCTCTCGCGTTTTCAAGCCCCAGCAGATACCCACAAAGAATCCCATGTAACTTAAATTTATATCGGAGGTTCCCAAAGAAGACGACTTACCCGACCCGACTTAGCGCGGCGGCAAAGCGTGCCCACACAAGCGCTCGCTAACCGCAGGCTGACTACTTCCTTCGTTGGGAGGAGCCTCAAGTGAAACAATGTAGTGGACATGTAAGTACGCAGCACATGTCTTGGAGGTTGCTCCATGCTCCAGCCTTCCAATTGACGACATGTTTGTCCACAGAACCTTCTTCTTCATCCAGCTCATCAGCTATCCCGGTCTTACCAATCAATTAATTGCCTCTTCCAACGCCACGAGATGACGCAACCCCAATGATTGATTGGTTTTTGTCTCAAGTTGTCTCCGTGGATTGCCTCGGTCTGGCGTTTTTATTCTGGCATGCAATGGGATTGATTGTGAGCGCATGCATGATGAACTAATAACTCGAAGGAAGCTTTTTGTTTTCTCTTTCCTCTTGTAAGTTGGCGATAGGCCATCCGCATCCACTAGTTATACCAACAGCCCAGATTCCTTGCTGTACAAAATTCCACCGCGCGGATTCATCCTCTCCCCCCCCCACTAAGGAATGAACACATCACAAATGCCACGCTTATCCAGAGCAGCAGCTAGCTAGATTTTGAACCCATCCAATGCGTAATCGGCACAGCGCCCGTTCATCTGACTCATAGAGTTTCAGTAGTTATTTCTGCACCTTGTCTTGGGCGAGTGCTGCATGGCGCCAAACGGAGACGTCTGAGAAGGGGTGGCTCTTCCGAATCGGTCCGTGTTGATATGGGAAATATTATGATACATTTGTTTCTCTTGGTCCCGCTTCCATGGGTTTTAACAGTTTTTCAGCGGTATGTACTGTACAGCGTTTTATTTATGTTCTAAGCGGGGTTTCACCAATTCCAGAGCCCTTGAAATCTTCTCCATAGATATTACTATCCAAGCTGTTACCGCTAGCACTAGCTACGAATGGCAGGAAGCTAAATAATTGGATCGGGAAGCTGTGACTTAAGCCATTGGTCAAAGTCATTGTTTTCCCAGATAGTTTTAAGATTGGCATGAAAGAACATGGTATTGTCCTATAGGAGATCTGGCTAAGCATGATATCGTTATTTTCCGGGCGATGTACAGTACATACATATACTGTACAAATTCCTTGTCTGACAGGAATATTCTCCCACTATTAGGTTTATCATTTTCTTTTAAGCAGAGTTAGTTACACAGTAGGGGTGGGTCGCTCAAGGCAATGCCATATATATTATTGCTAAAATGCCATCCAACAAGACCTTCAAATCTTGTAAGTCACTGGAAATTTATAGATGACAAAATGCTTGAAGAGATGTATTAATGAAAGCTAACAAAAGCAAAGATGTTGTGTGCTGTTGTTTCTGATAATGAACTATATTGTCATGTTTTAATAGAGCATCATATGAACTAGGCGAGAGCCAAAAAACATGGGGTACTCCCAGAGCAGCCTGTGAGTGTGTTAGCTATATGTGTTACCAGCTAAGGGCTCAGTATGTGGAGCAGAACTGATAAATATCCCATGAAAGAAGTGTGTTGATTTCAAGCAGCACAAACAACATTCAGCATACTCCTGGCGGACAAAATTCAGGATAGCATCCCTGCCGGCCGATGTACCGATACCGCACATCAGCCTGTGCATACCCGAACCGGGCAGATACCAATGCAAACCAGCAGATATTCGAGCGAAAGACCAATGGCATTAATTGCGTGGTAAGCCACTGTAAAGTTATCTGGCCAGGTCCAGCAAAAAATATTATCCGGATCCATTCGAGCAAAGCACGCTCTTCTAATCGAAACCATGACGTATAAACAGGTGAACCAGAACATCACCTCTTCCCAGACACGCAGGAGCCCCCCAAGTTGTCCTGAGAGTGGAAAGTTGAACGCAGGGTTATCAAATATTTATGGTTAATTCGCCCCGTCATTGGTTTGCCAACCATGGAGAGATGTATCCCCTGCAACCGGGAATTTAAGAGCACAAAACACCTCGAGAAGCACATTCAATACTCCCCAGCTCACTCTCAGAAGTACGAACGCCGCAGCTGCAAGCGATCCTTTAAAAGCGAAGCGTCTCTCTGGCAGCACATTCAAACCTCCACAGCTCATTCCCCAGAGCATAACCCAAACAGCTGCAACCCTTCATTCGAAAATGATACTCACTCCCACGAGGGGAGATGGTCCATGTATCCAACGCACCACGAGAGTGTATCAAGCCTGCTGCGAGAGGACGGTCTGTATTTCGATTTCCACGACGTTGACAGAGCCGCAGGCTGTATCAACGAGCACGATACAAACATCATGGGCAAATTCATCTGCCACAATGAAACATGCGGCACAAAAGGGTGGTCAAGCAAAATGATCGCCATCACTATAAGAATGTACCCCGGGGGAGAATACAATGCGAGGGTATATCATCAACGCTGCGACGGCTGTGGCGACCTCAGCAGACCTGTCTTAAATGAGACCTATGCTGAAAGGATTGCGTATCGTATCAAAAAATGGAATGGGATTGCGGTGGATTCGGTCCCTTATTCGTCTACGAATCAAGGGCCCCATCATACTGATCTGTGTGAAGGGTGCAAAGCAGGCCATTGCAAAGCCCTTGCATGAGGAGAAACTGGTTTGATACACCAAATTGAAGTTTGTTCCTATGTCATCCCTGGTCTGAGATCTGGTGAATCTCTCTGGTGTGTATGTTTCTGGGATTACGGAGCCAGCATCTCGTGTGAGGCGGGGTGTTTTTGCTGTGACTTCTCACAGATCGACCTGATGAAAACAAAATGGGTATTTGTTAATGTTGTCGTTAGTGCTGTTCAGGTTATTTGAGGAAGAGGGAGAATGATTTCAGACTGTAGCTTCGAATCCACTCAATCAATTGCAAAATCAGAACTACCACTCCCCCGAACATCTCAAGGGAATGAATTCCTTGCTCTGAAACATTGTGTCCTCACATACCAGGGAACTTTCGTTGATAGGGTTTTTGTTGTTAACTTTGAAATTGCAGCAATGTTTGATTGGCCACTTCTCCACCAGAGCCCCTCCTATGTGCATCCCTACTTCGTCTAGATAGTGCTTTCAGGGCCACCACTTGGTTAGCTAATAAACGGAGCATGGTTGCTTTGGCGGGTGAGAAACGCAGTGCATTCCGGCAAAAACTACTGTACAGTACATACACAATGTGAGCTGATTGAAGACCCCCAAAACAAAACAACCAATCGGATCGGAGTTTTTGCAGTTAATTTGGAGTTTTTTTTCTGATAAATACTAGCACTATCTGTGTTTGTTGCTCTCTATTCCTTTGAACTCTCGAACCACTTTTCTTGTAGATCAGAGCTATTCCGTAAAGTGACCAATAAGCCCATGTATCTCTAATCGTGAAGTTTGTATTTTACCGCAGGTTTGCTCAACGGCGAGCGGGAGCGTAACACTATATAAGTTTACAGACCATTTGGCAGACAGCTTTTTTCAACTACAAGCCAAACCGATAGTTAACTAGATCTTCCCCGAATTCTCCATTCTCTCCAAACATTTTCCCTTTTTCGTTTGAAAAGAAAAGAAAAGGAAAAAGGATATAAAATAAAAACCTATTGAATCATAAATAATAAGCGAGAAAAAAACAAATTCGAGCTGGTTGTCGGCTGATATCCGGTTATGGGTTTCTCTAATATATATTCTCGCTTTCGCCACACGCTGAAATTGCTGCATTCGACCGCCGGTGGAAATCGCCGGGAAGTCTAAAAATAAATTTAACATCTAACAACTTTTCATGGTATGATATATTCATACATATAATAAATAGTTCATTCCATATGGTAAAACTACCTCTAATTCTCTAATTGACGCATCGATCTCCATTCAATGTATGTGCAAAAAACTGGTCCAATTTGGAGGTAATCGTTTTGCATTGATGTGACTTCTTCTTTTACCCATCCACCCCGACTCGACTCGACTCAATTGTTGTTAGGGATATCAAACTACTATTCGCTGAGGTATATAGGAAGGAGGGAAAAGATAGGGAAAATACTTAGATCGGCAAACTCTATAGCTCTAAATGTGTGTGAGATGATATGGCGGATTGGTATATTAGTTATCTCAGCATCCTTAGATGGATGTTCTCCTCTGGTAGGTACATGGATACACATACCCCAATTCTATGTATATCCAGCAAGCAAGAGTCTGCAAGGTCTTCATCTAGTGTATCCTTCAAGAAATGAGTATAATATGTGAATCGAGATCTCGCGCCAATGCAAAGCAAAATGAACCCACACAAAGCTTCAAACACCTGTAAAACATGAGGGCCGGTAAGTGATAGGGAAACAAACGGTAGGTAGCAATTATCTACTCTCCCATCCCACCCCATCCGGACAAACTTCTTCTGTATGTCAAAGGAGATCAGTAGAAGGATATCCACCCGATAAATTAAAATTAAAACAACACCTCTTTCGCCATCTCCGTGCCAGGTTGTGCGAAAGGGGGGAAGATCCAAAAAGACTTAAAGCAAAATACACTTCTCCCGAACAAAGACATCCCTCAAAATCTCCACACTCGCCCTCGCCGCACTTTTCCTCTCCCCCAACCCAGCCGGAAACTCCACAACAGCCGCCCGCAACAGCGCCAGCCCCACATCCCCCCAAAACCCCACAATCCTCAGTGCAGAGTGCCTCAGAAGCGCACTCAACACAAGCAAATGCGTATCCTGCACCTCGCCGGGCGGCACATTCAGGATATTCGCACACGCGCGCCAAAAGTGTGTGTTTGGCATGGGGTTCTTGCGCGTCGTCTTGGAGAAGTTGCGGAGCGATATCGCCGCAAACCCGGCGCCGAGGCCGATCATGCGCTCCTCGTGCGTCTGCGGCGGTATGAAGCGGCGGCCGTCGTCGCGCTCGCGCCACCAACCGATGGCCTCTTTGCCCACGTCCGTCGCCTCGTTGCCGTAAAAACCCCACAGGACGGGGCAGATAGCGTGGTACTTTGCGAGGAGCACGTCGATCATTGAGATGCCGCTGTAGGTGAAGGATTCCATGGAAAAGATCTGCGCAGTGAGGACGCCTAGGGGCTCGGCATATTTTGGGGTTATGCCGGCTTCGGCAATGAGCTGGGCGATTATGGCCTTTGAAAAAATGTTTAGGAGGTAGAGGAGGAGGGCAGGGGCTTTTGTTTCAGCCTCATTGGTGCTAGCGGCAAGATATTGGGGAGGAAAAGCGAGAAACTCGCGTATGTCGACGGAGGGCTCGGTGAGGGCAAGGGCCTTCTTGAGGACTGTGGTTATTTCGTTGGTCTGGACATTTTAGTTTTGGCCGGGATTTTCACGGGCGGGTTGGTTAGTTAAAGTAAAGAAGAAGGAAAATAACTTGTAAATGAAACGGGATACTTGTGTTGTGGCATACGAGGGGTTCGTAGGCCAGAACAAACGAGAGTGGTGGGAAGGTTCGAGGAGGCAAACTTACGGGAGTGCGGTTCGCGATCTTGTCATCCGCGACGAGTTGGCCGACGCATTTCTTTATCGTCCGGCGCATATCACCCATGTGTTGTTTCAGAATTGGATTCTTCTTCGTTTCACCTATCATATACCGCCGGAACTTCTTGAGATGCTGGTGAAGCTCGAGGTATCGCTGATGCTCCGCGATTTGCTGGGGAGTGCGATGTGCAACTCCCAAGATCTTTGCTGCGGCTAACGTTTCTTCTGCCTGCTGCTGTTGTTGCTTCCTTTTCTCCTCCGCGGCTTTGGCCTCGGCCTGCTCCTTCTTAGCCTCCTCCTGCTTCCGTTGTTCCTGCGCCGCGCGTTCCCGATCCCGTTTAGCCTTTTCTTCTTCCGAGGCCCTCCGTGCCCGTTCAGCCTCCTCAGCCTTCCTCCTCTTTTCCTCTTCCTGAGCTTTCTTCACGGCTTCCACTCGCGCAGCCTCCTCCCGCTCCCAACGCTCCCTCTCGGCCTTCTCACGCTCAATTTTTTCCCTCTTCTGCCTTTCCAACTCCTCTTTCCGTCTCTTTTCCTCCTCTTCGGCACGTAGATGGAGTTGCAATGTCTCCTCAGCTTCAAGCCTGAGAGCATCACGTTTGGCGGCTGCAGCTGACAGGGCCGCATTATGTACCTCTTCTTTCTCTCGATCTAGACGGTCTAGATTCTCATAAAAGGATTTGCGCTCGTAGGCTCGTACTTTTTTGAGCTCATTGCTGTGTAGACGGACCTGCTCGAGGTCCCTTGCAAGCTCTAGGATAAGCTGTCTCGAGGGGCTATCCGGTTGGCGGGGGGAGTAGAGCTGTGGTCGACCCATGGTGACAGGAGAGGTGGAGGTGGGAGGGACAGCGGTGTTCTGTTATATAGGCCAGCGAATGTCCAATGGGGCCTCTGTATATGATGCTTGACAAGTTGATAACTACAGGCGAGTAAATCTGTAATTAGCAAAATTGGAAAAGAGAGTGCCGCTTGTGTCTGCTTTTCGAGAGTCGTTGCAAAGACAAGAAAGAAATCCCGTCGGAAAGAAAAAAAAAGGGGGGAGGGGGTGACCCGAAAAAATTGACAATGGGATGTATCCCCTTACGAAAATTGAGCAACGTTCTGACTCGCCTTCCCTACCTACCATAAAATTTGAGACAGGGAATTGATTTTCATCCGGGGCCTGAACCCGTGTGCCGTCTTCTACTAGAAAAAGTAGGGCCCTTCCTTGGGCTCCAATTCGCGCCGAAGGGCCGTAATGTTGGTGCAGATAGATGTGGCGTTAGTTGTCAAAACCAACATTTAAAATAATCCGTCAAAATTAAAAAGTAATCGTCACCTTCCCCCTAACCAGCCACCAATTCAATGCCACCAACTTCCCCCCTCACACACACACAGATGCACGCTAACAAACAGGAGGGGGGAAAATATCGGTCTTTAGCACGAACACGGAAGTAGTTGTCCACAGCAAACACGCAGGGATGGTAGCCCGAAGCCTGTTTCAGATTGTAGCTGTTACGACCAGTTCGGGAAAACGATGCTGACTGCAGAGACAGGAGGCTGGTTATTGGCAGCTGATAGAGGCACTTGGTACGGGGGTGCTCAGGCGGTGAGGTTGTTATATACGTAGACGGAAGGGTTGAAGCATCCCGCTGAACCGTGGGTAATTAGCTTGCAAAGGCTATATGTATGTATGTAATCAACAAACGGGCTATACCGATATGCCAATGCATGAAGAGTTTAATTCGTAGTAAAGACAACTGGGTGGTACACCCAGGGCAAAAAACTTCTATAGTCGTTGTTGTATATTTGGAGTTCTTGATGTTGGTTGAAGTTGTCCGCGCCCTTGCCGTTTCAAATGATGAGGCTGAAGGTATCATAAGCGCGCGCCAATTTTGACCAATAATATAAATCTGCATCAATAACAAGGGGGGGAACCCTAGCACTTCTTATAAGCGGGTGGATAAATTCAATAACTTTGGGGGCCGAACCCCATGAACAAATAGGGATGACGATAAATGAAAGCAAAATGGGGGCCTGGACTCTGGACTTGGGCGAACCAGAACTTTACCCGCGCCCAATTAATTGGGTGACGGTTCCACTGACTGGGGCATTGCAGAAGAGGCCTCTAAGAAACCCAGTCAAGCTGGAGAGGGTGAAAGCTTGAATGCAGCGAGAGAAACAGCCCTGGAAGGGTCAGAATTGTCAAAATCCACCTCGGCATGAGTTATAACCAAGCTTGCGACGGGTAGGGATAGCGGAAGTTGGCAACGTAGTCGAAGAAGGTTTTCGCAGTTCTATGGTCTGGGCCGGTATATGCTTGGAATGACGTGCATCATATAGTTAACTCAAGAGCGGCAAGGTTTGTGCTGTTCGTCGGAGAGGGCACTCCAAAAGCTAAAACTAAATATACTGTGTATGCAGGTGTCTAGTAGCTAAACAGCTCCGTTAACTTCTTTTCCTCTTTTCTCTACTTGCCCTTCTTCTTCATGCTTCTCTCTCACCCCTACCTCTCTTGTTTCTGCTCATGGTCTTGAGAGAAGAATCTCTTTCTTTTCTGTCGCTTCCAACCAACGTCCATTCGTCTCCTCCATATCCACATCTGCCTCAGGTCTATATATAGCTGTCGCTACTTAGCTGAACTCCTGCAGGCTGCCGCCTGCCGCCCGTTGCCCTCCGTCAGTTCGCCCGACCTCTACCTGCCAGGGTATCTAGCTATCTTGAAAAGAAACACATCCATCGATTCTATAACCATCTCTCTCTCTGTGTCGCTTTCTCTTTCTCTCTCTGGCTCTCTCTCCCCCCTCTAGTTTCTCAAAATCTCTCACTCGGTCTCTAAACTGGCTCAGACGAAAGCCAGGTTGTCCTCCAAACGGACTGGTGTTGCAATATGCAAACTTCACAAACAAGCGCGACGACGAAAACCACGTACCATCCCGCCTCTTGAGTGATGCATAAGTAAATAATAACGATAAGGATTCAAAGGAAGGAAGCGATAGAAGAAGCTTGAAGAAGAGGAGGAAAAGAGGAAAAAGTATCTTTTGGGATTATATATTGTTTTTCTTTCTTTCTTTTTTTTTTTTAAAAAAAAAAAAAAAATTATTTTCTGTCGTTGTGTGAGCTGAGCGATACGAAGCAGGTGAGCCCGACATATAATTAAACAATAATTATATGCGCAGTACTACTCCACACCTAGGCATAGATTCCCAAGGGGGAGCTTTGACCCTTGGGGTTGGTTAAGTTCTTGCCAGCTATCCTTAAGGTTGCAGCAAACTTGTCCCCCAAGCCAGACCAGACCACACAAGAGTAAGTCCGCAAGCCATCCATCCATCCACTCTCCCAATCAGCAAGCAGCAAGCAGCAAGCAGCAAGCACCCCCTTGGGCTGGTGGTGGTGGATTGCGTATCCCATCCATATCCCATCCATTCCCCTCGCTTTCCCCTTCGGCATCGCATCGGGTTCTCCTTGTGCTGTCTCTGCAGGCGCTAGTCCGCCCGCTAGTGGGCTGCCACCAACCAACCACCCGCCATTGTTGTCTACGGCTTGGCTGTCTGTCATCTCCCTGCTCCCTGCTCCCTGCTCCCTGCCCTGTCGTGTCCTGTCCTGGCTTCCATCGTCCCTCGTCCCTCAACTCTTCTCGCTCCTGTCCGCTTCTCCTCCACCTCTCCTTCTCCCACTGCCTCAATCCTGTATCTCGTCTCCCTCTGTCCCTCCCTCTCTCTGGCATCATCACTCCTTTCTGCGTTCCTCGTTTCTTCATCTTCGCTCTCTCCATCCCCGCTAGTTGGGCTGTGTCTTCTAGTCCTCTCCTTCTGTTTGTTTGTCTGGCGGATCTCCAGCAGCAACTCTCCTTCCAAAAAACCCACCCCCTCCCATACACCCCGCCCCCCTACACGCCTCCATTCCTACAAGCAGGTCCAGGTTCCATCATCGCTGCTCTGTTTTCTCTCTCTGTCGCCCCCTTGAACTGCATTTCTCCGTTCCATTAGAAGCCACCGTTACCTTCTCTTGGCCTCGTTGCGGTGTGGCATCCATCCCGCACTCTGCTAACATCAGCCGTTTGTCAATTCATTCTGCAGCTCCTGGCTCTGGGTTCTTCTACCTCTCAATATCAATTTCCAGTTGAACGTCCAGCAACCTCGTCAGCCTTCCTCTGGCACTACCAGCGTATTATCCTCTCACCACTTCCCCTGTCCCCGTCCTCAGCCTGATCTTCGTTCCCCGCCTCCCCCTTCGGTCTCTCCTTCTGGCCACCAGGTGCTTCGTCCTCTCCTTCCTCAGCTCGGCTGATGGGAAATCGATTCAATAACTTGCCCTTTATAAATCACAAACAATCGCAAGAAACCATAATAACAACAATAACAATAACAACAACAGCAACAAATAATACTTTGGTTTGAAAAGACTTTGCCCAAATCTGCTGCTGGGTTCTCGAGCCTCTCCTTTATCCCAATCCACAGAGACGAGATAGTGCTATTCTATTGCGACCTCACCTCGCCCATATCCTATCGTATTTCGAGGCACAGTCCCTTCCCCTCTACTCGGCCCCTTGGATCCGCGAGTGGGCTAGCTTCACAATACTTAATTTGAAAAAAGGGGGGGGGAAAACGCTTCATCCGTCACTTGACTTCATATCTCTGTGAGTTTATCCGCAGAAAAAAAAGACGCTAACCTTACCGCCCCACCACAATACCTACCTCCCCCCCTGAGCATTCTCATCTTCTAGCTCCTGATTTTCGTCTCATCTCGTCTCATTCCCCCTCACTCCTCCAATAAAATAATTGACCCCCAACTTTATTTGTCTACACCCTACTGACTTGCTTTGCCCTCTGGGGCTCGGATCAGTCACGTCGCTTCAAGTTCTCCATACCAAACCTCGTTCAACATTGGCTAGCAGGTCAAGTTTTAGTCGTTGGGCGTGGTTTAACCTCCCTTCCTTGCCGATACGCAATCATAATACCTCCCGATACGCCAAAGCTAATTCCATACACATAACCTATACGACATAATTGTAAAGCATTCCGTGGTTTATCGGTTTCAGACATGGATCAACAAGGCCAATCCATCCCCGGCCCTGCCGGTAGGCGCTTGCATATTGCCCATCGAAGAAGCCCCTCGGAGCTTACTCCGCTTATGAGTACGTTCCTAGATGCCTTTTATTTTATTCTGTGTCTTTCCCCATCTTCCCAGGTCGAAATTCCATACTCATTTTCTAATGTTCTAAACAGTGGAACAATTGGCTTTGCAACAACAGATCGAACTGCTCCAACAGCAGCAACAGCAAATCGCTGCCACGCATCAGCAATACGTCAACATGGGGCTTTTGCAACCGCAACAGCCTCTCCAACATGTGGCTGCCTACTCTCCCACCATGCAAGCTCAAGCTATCCCTTCCGTTACTCATAATAATTTTCAGTTTCCCCAATCTCAACAACAGCAGCCGCAGCATGTGAGCATACCCCTGAACCCCCAAGGTCAGCCCTCCCACCGACGTAACCAGTCTGCACTGCCAAATGTTGGCATGGGCCCTCCGCCTGCGCCTTCTTCAGGTGCAGCCGGTTCTTCCTACGATTATAACCAGGGTCAGAGTCAGGGCCACGGTTCTTCTAATCATAATCGTGAGAATGGTCAGCAATCCCGTGGTCGCGGGGCCGCTCCTCCAGGAGGTGGTCATCAGCGTCGCCATTCACTCGCTCTTCCTGAAGCGAGAAAAGCTGCCGAACTTGCGCAGCAAAAAAGAACGACTTCTGGGTTCCAGTTCCCGATTCCAGGTGCCTCAGGTGCTTCGAGCACATCGAATCAAGGTGAAGGTTCTCCCACTGAAAAGCCTCCCCCGCCTGTCTCTTCTTCCCCCCAGCCTCCCCAGGGACTAGGCGTTCAACGAGCTGGAAATATTAGATCTGGAACCCATACACGGAGTCAGTCCTTGGCTGTAGGCAGCGGTCGCAGTGGTGGAACGTCGGGCGGCAGAGGTGCTGGCGGGTTCCAGTTTCCGCAATCAAGCGAGGGATCACCAGCGCCGGATTCTTCTTCTCGACGCCAAAGTCAACCATCTCATGGTCGATCAGGCTCAAGAAACTTCGAAAGCAACTGGAGGCAGCAGAATAACAACCAGGGTCAAGGGCAGGACCAGCAACGAACTGCTATGGGGAGCTTTGGCCAACAACAAGGTGGAGCAAATTTCCAACCAGGCCATCGCACACGTGGATCAGTGAATCAATCGGTCGGATCCCTTGGTTCCTTCCAATATACAGGTCAACCCCAACTCATCCAGCTTCCCCAAGGTCAAGTTGTGATGGCACCTCCGCAAATGTTTGCCGGTCAGCATCTAAATCCTATTCAAATTGCCCAGCTTCAAGCGATGCAAGCAAGCGGTCAGCTAAATATCCAAAATCTAGGTCTGCAAGCCGCTCCTCAGCATGTTGCCACGCAGCTGTCTGCGCAGCAACAACAACAGCAGCAGCAGCAGCAACAGCGTAAAACGCTTTTTACCCCTTATCTTCCCCAGGCATCATTGCCTGCTCTACTGAACGACGGTCAACTGGTTGCCGGTATTTTGAGGGTCAACAAGAAAAATAGATCCGACGCTTACGTCACTACGCCTGATCTCGATGCTGATATTTTCATCTGCGGAAGCAAGGATAGAAACCGTGCCCTCGAAGGTGATCTTGTTGCTGTTGAACTACTGGACGTTGATGAAGTATGGAGTCAGAAACGAGAAAAGGAGGAAAAGAAAAAACGCAAGGATATCACCGACACCAGAAGTGGTAGCACTGCTGGGATGGACAAGAACGCTCGACCGGACTCTATTACAAATGGCGATCCTGGACAAATCGCTCCCGACGGAAGCATTCGACGAAGAGGCAGTCTCCGCCAACGCCCCACCCAGAAGAAAAATGATGACGTGGAAGTTGAAGGCCAGAGCCTTCTTCTCGTCGAGGAAGATGAAATCAGCGATGAACAGAAACCACTCTACGCTGGCCACGTTGTTGCTGTGATCGAACGTGTGGCCGGTCAGATGTTTGCTGGTTCACTTGGCCTTCTTCGGCCCTCCAGCCAGGCGACCAAGGAGAAACAGGAAGCAGAGCGACAAGCTAGGGACGGCGGTCATTCTCGCCACCACCATGACCGTCAACAGGATAAGCCAAAGATTGTTTGGTTCAAGCCTACTGACAAACGTGTTCCCTTGATTGCAATCCCCACCGAACAAGCTCCCCGAGACTTTGTTGAGAAGCACGCTGAATACGCTAACAACATATTTGTTGCGTGCATTAAGCGATGGCCCATCACGTCACTTCATCCATTTGGAACACTCGTTGAACAACTTGGCGCTATGGGCAACTTGAAGGTTGAGACGGACGCCCTGCTCAGAGACAATAACTTTGCCTCTGATGAATTCTCTGATGCTGTCTTGAAGAATGTCGGCTTCGAAAAATGGTCCGTAAAGGACGAAGGCGAAGCCTTGTTGGAGAACCGACGGGACTTCCGTGATGAGACTACTTTCACTATCGATCCCAACGGCTACAAGGAATTGGATGACGCTATCCATGTCAAATCGCTTCCTGATGGGAAAGTGGAAGTTGGCATCCATGTGGCAGACGTCGCTCATTTTATCAAGAGTAACTCGCTTGTTGATAGAGAGGCTAAGAAGCGTGGTACTGGCGTCTATCTTATGAACCGTGTTGTTAACATGATCCCGCCCCGCTTGGCGACTGAAATATGTTCGCTTTTGCCTGGTGAAGAAAGATTGACCGTCAGCGTCATCTTCCAAGTGAATTCCGCTACCGGCTCTGTGGAAGGAGAACCGTGGATTGGAAAAGGTGTAATCAAAAGTTCGGGAAAACTCACCTACGATGAAGTGGATGCCATCCTGAACGGAAATTCCGACGTTGAACTTCACGGGGCGACCGCAAATGATATCAAAACTTTGAGTGTGAGTGCTCGTTAATGATGTAGTTTACATAAAAAAAAGTCCTTTTGCTAAACTAATGTGTTAAAATGTTCAGGATATTGCCAGTAAGTTTAAGAAGGCGAGATTTGGCAATCGGTCCTCCAATATACCATCTCTGCGACTCCTCTACCAGCTCGATGATGAGAACGTCCCTGTCGAACAGAACATTTTCAACTCCACGCCGGCGCACGAACTCATTGAGGAATTAAGCCACAAAGCAAATTCCTTTGTCGCAAAGAAACTTTTATCTGCTATTCCAGATAAAGCATTCCTTCGCCGCCAGGCACCACCAAATGTCCGTCGGCTACAGACTTTCGTTGATCGGATGACGAGACTAGGATACGATATCGATCCTACTAGTAGTGGCACACTGCAGACTAGCCTGTTCAAAATAGAAGATGTTGATATTCGCAAGGTTTGTTCTTCCTACTTCTAGTGCATATAATGATAGATACCTTCTGTGTGGTTTTTGTCTTGCTCACGACCTTTTTCTCCTTAGGGAATGGAAACCTTGCTTCTGAAAGCTATGCAGCGTGCGAAGTATTATGTTGCAGGAAATATGACGGAGGATCAGCGACAGCACTATGTTCTTAATTTACCTGTATACACTCACTTCACCAACCCCTCAAGACGCTATGCAGATATTATCGTCCATCGACAACTGGAAGCAGTACTTTCCAATTCCGAATGTACCGATGACGTCGAAAACCTCACTAAAACCGCTGAACAATGCAACAACAAGAAGGATTCTGCCCAGACTGCTCAGGAGCAGAGTGTCCACATTGAGTCATGTCGCATTATGGACAAGAAGCGAAGCGAGATCGGAGGTGACCTTATCAGCGAGGGCATTGTCCTCTGCGTTTACGAATCTGCTTTCGATGTCCTTATCCCAGAATATGGCTTCGAGAAACGTGTCCATTGTGATCAGTTGCCATTAAAGAAAGCAGAGTTCCGTAAAGAGGAGCGTGTTCTCGAGTTATATTGGGAGAAAGGCGTCCCGTCATCTGCTTATATTCCAGAGGATGAACGCCCCAAGGCCGCGCAAAGTACACGTGCTGCCAACGCTGCCGCTGCCGCTCGTGAAGCGGAAGCCGCAAGGGAGCGAGCTCGCGAGCGAGAAGAAGCTCAACGGAAACAAACAGACACCGGCACTATTTCAACAGACGACGTTGACGCTCTTTTTGATGACGACGAGGAGGACGACGAAGATGAGGACGACGATATCTCTGAGGCTACAGAGATGGCTGCAGGCGTCTCCCTTAACTCTCCGGTAGATCGATCGACTCAAAGCATGCCGCCATCTCCTACGAGGAATGGCCACTTGCAGCAAACCCCTCATCGCACTCGTTCTGACCCAAAGATCGCAAGTAGTACTGTTGAAGCTCCTGAAGCCAAATTGACGAATAAGGAAAAGTATCTCAAGCTTTTCAGACTGCGGGAGGAGGACGGTGAATATATTCAGGACGTCACTGAGATGACTCGTGTGCCAATTATATTGAAAACAGATCTGTCCAAGAGCCCACCGTAAGTGCCCTAAGACAGCTCGTTACGTAAAGCCGTCGTGCTAACTTGAATACGCAGATGTCTCACTATTCGCTCCGTCAACCCATACGCTCTTTAGGGAACAACACCACCAGGGATCCCTTCTATAACGTTGCTGTCGATAGTCTGCTCGTTTGCTCGTATTAACTTATATTTCCCTCGTTATTTGTCGCTTTCGAAATCGATAATTATTGGTATCGCGCGCGTGTTGTTTTCATGCATCTCCTTAATTGGCATTTATTTTCACCTGCCAATCGCTATAGCGAATCGTCCTTCGTTGCCGAAGCACAGATTTTCGAGAAGGGGGAAGAATATATATATATATATATATATATCTATCTATCGTTCCCATCGACTTACGCATTTGAGTTCTTCTGTCTTGCGCCCACTTTTTTGGTTTCTGGTCACCCATTCGATTATTCATTTTCATTTCTATCGGACCCTGTCCAACTCGATGATTAGACGATTGCAGGGAAATCTAGGTTTCCCATGTCGTTGCGCTGCAATAACTACACCGCTGCTACGTACCTCCATATTGGACTGGTCATATTTTACTTATAGTTCTGGTACGGGCTCCGGAAAAGCAGTCCAGCAGTTTGTAACCTTTCATGGTTATGGAACGGAATGGAAACCCCGACTTAGGGAAAAAGGGAAGAAAGACATGTTTGTTTTCGCATTAGGCCCCCTTGTCTAGATTGATTGAATCAAGGGGAACGAAGTTATTGCATTTTATGATGTTGTATTGATTGGCTCCAGCATACGCTCCCCGAAGGCACACCAATTTGTTTTAAAAAAAAAGATGGAACGGAAGTGGAAGAAATATGTATCATGGTGAGAACACCCAGATGGAGGGTAGAAAGGGAGAGAAGATGGAAGAAAATTAAGTTTTACTCTTTTATCAGTTCTCGGTGTTTTCCAGCATCTTTAGTTTGAGCGTGTGTTGTGTATGTCTTTTAATTTCTAGGTTAGAAGATGGTTTTTATTTAGTTTTATATTTTTATTTTTAAAAAAATTATTCTTTTTGATGGAGGTGGAAGGTTGGTTGATTGTAACTATTGTGTGTGTGTGTGATCACAGATTATCTCAATCCTTCAATCAGAAAGAAGTTTTACAACTTTTAATTGAAAAATCACATTATGAACAAAAAAGAAAAAATTCAAACTTGTGATGAAAGTGAGAATATTGAATTCTTGTCATTTATTGATTTGAAAGAAACTGATTAAAAATATTGTCAGAGTTGTAGTAGTTATTGTAGATGAGCTTCATAGATATTTGGATTCATAAGGTGTCGGTCGTGTCACTATTACTCAAATCTACAAGAACCAGCCAAGACAAAAAAACAAAGTACATACATTCACTGATTTAGATTCTTCACTTCTTTCATCTGTATTATAATTATAATTAACTACTGTCTTAGTCTTACTGACTATTGAGTACTGACTACTCCTATGAGAAACTGTAACCAACATATATAATATAAAATCCAGGGATGTAACTTCGTTGCTTTCTACAATGTTCTCTCAATTAACTGAATTTCCTTCATCTCAATTCAATCCCGAATTAAAACAGAAAAAAAAAAAAAATAAATAAATAAATAAAAGAAAAGAGGCCAGACCCCTCCACGAGTTCAATTGAAAGCAAAAAGTGAAATAAAACTCCAATGGACAAACCATCATAACACACTTCACCCCCCGGCCCCCCTCATGCAGAAAACAGCACAATGCACAATGCACAATGCACCCCTCTTTTCCAAATCAATAATTGATTCCAATTCCCAGAATGTCAATTATAATAGCTCATAATCATCATTAATCATAATCATCACCCACTCATTTACCCGTGATCCATTTATCCATTGCTCCTAGCCACCGCATCGCGAAATGCGATTCTACTGCCAAATTGAAACGAAAAAAAGAAAAGAAAAAAAAAAAACCAAAAAATCAAAAAATCAACACTTACCTACCTACCACAAAACCATCCCTCATCCTATAGACGCCTCAAGCCAACCCTTGTTGCCTTTGCTTTAGCGGCTGCTGACGAAACCTTCTGTGCCCTGTTCATATTAGTGGTAGAATTGCTGTTATTCTTCGTCGACGACTTGGGCACAGACATCGATGAGGGAACCGATGGCGGCTGCTGTGGGGTTTTTGCGAATTTGCGATTGTTTGGTGGATGTGTACCGGATAGGGGGATGGTTTCTGTCAATGTCCCCGATCCTGATGCTGACCCGGATGGTTGTGGTTGTTCTGGTTTATCTGTGCTAGATGTATGGGTGGCCGTAGTCGTAATAATTGTTGTAGAGGCAGGAAGAATGGAAAAAGTAGTAGTCGTAGACGCGTCATTCTCCTTGCCGCCGCCACTGGGCTTCTCATTCGACAAATGTAGGCGCAGCTGTGATGGCAGTGGTTGCGACAGGCCAAATATCGAGCTTTGTCGAGAGGACCTGTCAACCCGCTTCCCGCCATTGTCATGTGAATCCTTATTGCTATTATTACGTTCAAGGGATGAAACAATACGCTCGGGATAATCGTCCCGCACCCGACCGGAAGAGTTGACACCTCTGCCCAATACTGAGAGTTTGGGGGATTTTAGGGGTTGCTGTTGCTCGCTCGCGAGGACGTTTGCGGCAATATTCCTCTCCGAGCGAGTCATGGCGTCGTCATCGTCCTGGGAATGGGAATGTGCATTGACATTAACATCAGCATCGCAGGAATAATCGACTGGGCCCAACTCAGGTTCACTGGCGCTCTCGAGAACGGCAAGTGGACGCTTCCCGAGTACACTCTTCCGCGAGTTCGACGGCGTAGTGATGACTACGGGGGAAGGTGAAAGTGAAGGGTCATTTTCCTTGGATGGGCCGCCGGTATCCTCATTATCCGATTCATCTTCGTGGGCCGGTCGTCGATCTTGCGCGAACGGCGACAAAGATGATGACGACTGTGATGATGATGATGATGACAGTAGTTCGTTCTGAGAGGTTTCTTTAACTCCGATATCTAGTTTCTCGATCCGCTGGCTGGTTTGATTCTTATGAGCAACCGCCTTTTTCATGATGACTGTGGACAAGGACGAGGTGAGGGCCGTTTTGCGCGAGGTTATTATCACCTCTGCTGAGCGACCTTTATTTTCTGGAACGATAACGCCACTCTCATCCCCCCTCCTCTTAGCCTCCATGACGGCATCATTCATGTCCTTGGGTATTGGGGCATGGATGGAAGTTATCAGCTCTGCCTGCCGTGCGAACGCGTCATAGTCATCCTGGAGCAGGCTGCCGGCTACGGAATTCAAGGCGGAATCCGGATTGGGATGGATCAGAAGACAAGATATCGTCTGCGTCGAGCAATAATTTGTGAGCAGATCGGCGAAGAAGAACGGATGCGTTATCTATCCCCTCCTCCTCCTTCTTTCCCCCCCGCAATAAAGGATGGAAATTAAAAAGGCAGAGAAAGAACATACGATCAAAACATCCCTCAACGTCAGCTTCGGTTCCCAATCTTTCTTCAGGGTATCTACACAAACCGCGCCGGTCGACTCGTCGACATTCGGGTGCCATATCCGTGTCCTAAACGCTGCTTTTGGAGGGCTCTGGGGATAATCTTCAGGCATGCGTAGATGTAATCGCCAGAGACCTTGCGAGTACGGCGTCCCCTGCGGACCCGTAAGAAGGACGACGAGTTGACTGAGGTCATCTGGAAATGGCGAAGACGCGTTGTTCGCAGGGGGGAAGAGGTAGTGGGGCGGCATGCCGTCTCTGTGGAGAGAGGCATGGTCTGATGCCAACCTTCGAAAGCTGGAGGCCTAGAATTTTTGCGTTAGGTTTTTGGGGATGTCGGGGGATGTTTTGAGTCATATAGCAATGAGTTGAGTTCATAGTTCATTGATGGGAAGCTCACCATGCTGAATTGCGTTCTATGCAAATTGTGGTACTGTTTGTCGCCTTTGGATACCGGTCCGATCCGGGAAGATAGATAGAATAACCAGGATTAGAGTTCAAACGCGGACCGGGACGCGGGTACCACAGATACGCGACAGAGCTTGGGAATCAAGGAAACGAAGTGTCCAAGAAGGCAGAGCGTACACACACACACACAGACATCAACTATATGGTCATCGTCATTCGACATTTGCTCTGATTTTGAGATGCGCGATGTGAGGGAGGGAAAGACGCTAGGCTCGATGAGGAATGATGCACATCAACAAACTACGCGTGACTTGGAAGGCGTGATGAAGTTTCTGCCAGGCGTCAAGCACAAATGAATAGGGAACATTGAACATTGCCAACGAGCAGGAGCAGAGCATTCCGGGTGTCATCTATGATCCAAGCAGCAACACAAAACAAAGATAACTTTGTGTCATTTTACAACAGGTAATTTGTGGGCGGATTTACTTTCATCTAAATGGGTCGTAATGAGTCTTATTAGAGGACGTGAAGAATACTAAGAATAAACAAAGTCTATCCGAAAAAGAAAAACATAAGGGTTATGGAAAAGTCGTATTTGGCAGAATAACAACGTATATCATGTCCAACTCAACAGAACGCCAGCTGGATACCAGGTTGTGATTAAAAAGGTAAAAATTGTGTAACACTGTATTGCGGTAGAGTCAAACGTCATCACTTGTCCAGACCACGGATACCTCTCGGCATTCCCTGGTCTGATAGGCCCTTCCAAGCATCTGCTATACAGAGGAAAGAGTAGAAATGAATACAGGTGGATTCGCCAATTAAGCCACCCCGCCCGCCCAATAGCAAAAAGACAGGATTGTCAGTTTATCCACCCGTTGTTGAATAGGTCGACTTAATTAGGAACAAGAAATATTATTGTTAAGGGGTTCTCAAGTTCATTGCATGCAAATCTTCAATGGTTGCTCCATTTACAGGAAAGCAGCAAAGAGAGCAGCAGCAAGGCCAAGTCCGAAGGGAACGCTAGTGGAGAAACCAGCGCCCTCACCTGGTGGGTAAGTTGGGGCGGGAGGAGTGGTGGTAGGATAGCCACCGGTGCCAGTGGGTTGGGCGCTGGAGGGGGAAGGACCGGTTGGGTAAGGAGGAACGGTGTTCGGGTAGCTCTGAGTTGGGTACTCCGAGGCGGGAGGGGATCGAGTAGGATACTCAGAGTGGGGAGGGGACTGAGTAGGATATTCGCTGGGAGTAGGATAGCCCCCGGTGGGAGAGGCGGGAGGAGTTCCAGTAGGATACTCGCTGGGAGAAGGAAACCCGTGGGTGGGATAGCCGGTGGGCTCAGCGGTTTTAGTGGGATACTCAGACTCGGAAGGAATAGGGTAGCCTCCGGTCGGGTAGCCAGGCGCCGAGTTGGATGGCTCAGCGGAGTAAGAGGGCTCAGCTGGGTAGGACGGCTCAGGGGGTGGAGAGGAAACCGGATAGCCGCCATCAGCCTATAACAATTGGTCAGTCCTTTCGCCCGTCTTCAAGAGGCTATCTATGGTCGTGATAATAGGGAGAATGGGCAGTAGATCCGAGTTAACTTACAACCGTGGCCTGGGCGGACATGGCAAGAGCCGAAACGGCAACAGCAACGATGGAAAGATGCATTTTGAAAGTTGGGGAATTAAGCTGCTCCTTTGTTATACAACGATTGTATTGGGAAGAAACAGTGACGGAAAGTACCAGAGCGACGTTGTTGCAAAACGAGAGGCAGAAGAAATATTCTTCGAAAAGGTATGCAGAGATTAGGTTCGGTAAAGATTGGGAGAAGGAAGAGTCAGGAAAGATTTTGGAAAGCAGAGGGAGGGTTCAGGGGAATATATAGGCATTGCAGCCCGTGGCCGTGTCCGAGTGCATGTGCAACCCACCGCGGGCGGGTTGTCTGGCTGTCTGACGCTCTGGCTGGGCCACGCCTGGATCGGGAGCCGGAGCGTGGGTCACTGGGTCGTGGATCCACCGGGGACTTACGCTAGGGCGTACGGCGTACGGCGGTATTCGATGTACTGTATCGGTAATGGGCCCGTATTCCCTTTGGGTTCCTTGGCCCGGCGGCTGCCGACCATCCCATCGTATTCAGTGGCTGCACCACGATGCAAGGGACAAGGGATCTTGTCGAATCAGCCGTCGCAGGTTCTTGGAAGCTTGCGACCATGCAAGCTAACGATATGTTTGCTTTTTGCCCCCTGTTTTTTTGTTTCTTGTTGTCTTACGACGCACACATCAGCCCAGCCTGATGATTTCATTGATTGGTGATTTGCGCCTGCAATGACGAGGCATTTTTTTCTTTTTTCCTTTCTTTTTTTTTTTTTTTTTTTTTTTTTTTTGGCCGCTTTTCCCTTTGTGCTCATTGTATTGGTGTGGTTGTTGTTGCCGTTGAGTTTTTCAGTTTCTGTCTTTTTTTTAATATTTCTCTACTTCTTCTCTTTTTTAAGGAATTATGACTGCTAGCGGCTGTGGTTCTCTTTGAATTGTCTGAATCATAATCCGGCATCGCTTACGGAGTCATCTAGACAGGTAGACGGGGTTGTGAAGCAATGGCTCTCGTGCCACGCCCTTTTCCAATCATCCATCCCTGTAATCTATGCGTTCTGTGTGTAATTTTCTTTGCTTTTCTTTCTCTCTTTCTTTTTTTTTTTTTTTTTGGGCTAATGTGCTGCTGGGCGAATCGCCCAAAGGAGCACTTGTTTTGGGTTTATTTGCGATTAAGTGCCTTCTTTAAGTTCTGTACAACACGGCTGTACCTGCAGTAGAGAGAGAGCGGTAACCGTCTTATTGAAGAGGACAAACAGCGACAAAAACAAAAACAACAAAAACAACAAGCTTTTCTGAATCAAGGGAGACTCTGCAGACAATTTAGCCAAAATCCCCAGGACGGTTCTCTGATTCCTCTGGACGACGCGCTATGGGTGGAAGGACAATCTGGTTGGCATGCCCCTGTCAGAAATTTTCATTTGCTCCAGCCCAGCGCCAGGCAACGCATGTCACAATTATGTAACACAATTGTCAGTTGGTTGGTTAGTTAGTTAGTTCTTGAGAAGCTGGAGCATTTATCATGAGCACAAAAGTCCATTGGTATTGGGAAATGCAAAAACCCCATCGCGATCTCTATATAGTTTTTTTGTGTTATTCGACCCTCTGTTGAGGTTCCCAGTGATTTCCAAGGATTTCCCGCTTCTCAACCAAGATTTCCCACCGAGACCCCTCGTGGCGGTGCATTGATACCAGCCACCCAACTGGTCTTGGCGCTAATTCGTAACCGAAGCGAGCTCAGCGCAAGGGAAGCGTTTTTGGTCAATGGGATGTTATCGGGAATGACCTGGGAGGCTGGGACTGGTGGTCGGGAGAGCCTCATATCCTTGTGGTGCCTTGTTTCCTGCGATCAAGAACCTACGAGGAGACGTAATCGCCATCCCACGGATGAAGAGACGAGAGTTAGAGGAATCAAGAAAACAAGAAACAAGGGGGTTTTCCTGTCCTCTGTGTGGCGAGTATGATGGAAGGACCAGGCGACTTGAAAATTTGAGCTCCGATCGCCGGACATGATACTGTGGGCTTCAACCACAAACCACTAATTGTTGTTCCAGCACGTCATAAGTGTCGTGTCACACGGGTTCAAGCTGCAGTGACCAACACGCCACTCACCCAAGTCTGAAATCTGAGGATTTGCTGGTGTTGCCCTGGGAGCCAGATTGCCTAATCCGCCTTTTTTCTTGCCCCATTTTTTGCAGCAAATGGTGTTTCGGTTCAATGAGGGCTGATTGGGCCATTTCTGATTTTTATGAACTATGGGGCCCGCCAATATCGCCAATATCGCCAATATCGCCAATAACGGAATGGGATCGGACCACCCAGCCAAAAGCCGCTAATATTTTATCCCCTCGTCTGGCCGCGAGGCAACCGCAATACCATTAGTGTAATAACCAAGCTGTTAGCTCTGAGGTATACACCAATAATTTCTCATACTAAATTATATGTAATCTGATTTGTTGATACTGCTCCACTATCTCATGTTTTCTGCTCTACGCGTTCTGCAACCTTGGAACCTTTCTCATCTTGATCCATCTTCATATCCACCACGGATCTGTCCCCCTGGCCACCCACCCTGGCCACCCTGCTCTGGGAGAGAAATATGGCTTCTAAAGGTGATTTTCAATTCTTCAATGCTTCTTTTAAGTAGATTGACTGATTTTTTTATTAGACAGCACAGAAACAGGTGTAAAATGAAAGCAATCTGTCAGTGCATTTCTAGCAGACATTCCACCTCTGGAGAGTATTAGATTCAAACCTATGCAATCCCTTCATCAACTGCCAATTGCCAATCTGCCATTCAATATTAATGCTGAGGATCCATACGCCCTATTCTCTCTCTATATCTCAGAGTCAGATATTCAGAATATTGCCAGTTCCACCAATGCCTACACAGAGATTCAGATATCAAAGAATTCAGCCATCAATCTGTGAGATTGACAGTCAACTACCTCTGCAGAAATCAAGGTATTTCTTGGGCAGATTATCTATATGAGAGTACATCAATCTCCAGCAATTGAAGATTATTGGAATAGAAATGATGCTCAGGGGCCAGTTCATTCATTCTATTGTCAATGCTTATATCCTTCATTGACTGGCTACTACTGGCACGCCGCACTACTGGCACTATTATATCTCATGTTGAATTCCGCCAGCAGCTCTATCTTCGACTCCTTGAATTCTCAAATCCTCTACCTACTACTCAATCAAATCCAGATTTAAATCATCATCAGATTTCCTTGCCATATACTCAAACTTGTGCCTGGTGTCAGTACAAAAGAAAGGTAGCAGGAGAGAATAAAGGAAGAGCTCCAAGAACAAGATATGATTGTGAAGCATGTAATAATATTGCTCTCTGCTTGAAAAGAGAATGTTGGAAGGAGTTTCATTCTAATGATATTAATTAGGGCTAGATCAAATAGATCACATAAATTACACTAAAACACATCAATACAGCCGATCTCTCATATAATCCAGTAGTCTTCGTGTATTTAATACGCTAATATACACGCTAAAAATACGCTAATTGTTGCCTCGCGGCTAGTTAACTATTAGATTTGATAATAAATTTATCCTTATTCATTCTAACTAATCAATATCTTCTTAGATAAATAACTCTTTCATATATTTATCATTATTATAATAAATCTACCGATTATGTTTAGTACTAGTATCAATATATAAATATATTGATGATATCCAAGATAATATCTAGACTGATATGATAGTTATGATATTTATTGATATGATAGTTCGCTACCAGTGGCAGATATCTCTTGATGACATGGTTATTTTGTATGTTATGGAGCATGTATGCACTATGTCGATAAAAAATTAGCAGCTCTTGCTGGGTGTAATTAGCCTAACCTCCGCGTGTAATTATCCATCCCCATTGATTACATAGATTACACACAGGAGTGTGTTCTGGACCTCTCCGGTTGCTGTGACTCCACGAGGCCCAATAGTGAGACATGACAAGGGTGATTTGCAAACAGATTTTCGGAGCCAATCCCTGTTGGATGCAGTTTAGCGGATGGAGACAGGGGGAGGGGTGGGTTATATCGATTTCGCATTTGGGACAGGCAAAGTTAGGGAGTGTACTCCGTATTTTATGATTGTGTTTTGAAGGTGGCACAGCGCTATTGCCGCACACTCACTCACCTTCCCTGATATTTCGTTGCTGTGCGGAATACTGCCAGCCATGTTTCGTGGGCTATTAATAGGCTTGTCCCCAAAGAGTCTTCATAACTGATCATATTCATCGTCGTGTTTCCTTTTATATACCTGGGATCCTGTTTAAAACATGGCATCCATGCCCATCCAAGAAGGCGTTGCACGTTTTAGTTCTGTTTCTGCGACTTGTTGACTGTTAAGGATTGTCCCTACTTGCCCGAATCCACCACGACACGGGCTGGGTGAGACTTGCATCGGGTTGATCCTTCAAACATGGGGCGGGTCTCGAATCCCAGCGCTAAATACCGGTAATAATACCAAATTCAGTGCTAACGGAGAGGAAGACGAAGAAGTGGGAGAAGGAAGGAAATCACTATGGACAACAGAGGAAAATCGGGGGGGAATGGTGGCACTCCTGTGTACTGCGGAGTGTGTTGGGCCAAGCCAACCAAACCCCAACCCCATGAATCCACCCACAATCATTGAGTGCAACTGGACCAACAATAAATGAATTAATATCAGGAGAGAGCCGTATGGAATCTTCTATCAAAAGAGAAAAAGCAACAATTCCACAGATAATGTGTTCCGTGGGTCTGGTTCGCGGATGCAAATATTGCTTTGTATCCCAGAGAACCA
Source organism: Histoplasma ohiense (assembly GCA_017607445.1). NCBI lineage: Eukaryota > Fungi > Ascomycota > Eurotiomycetes > Onygenales > Ajellomycetaceae > Histoplasma > Histoplasma ohiense. Next base: position 5,372,213 of record JAEVHH010000003.1, on the reverse strand, counting down.
ACAGCCAGATTCCAACCAACTTCTGTGGAAGGGACAAAGAAGGGAAAAATAAAATACGGAATTCAATTGACTGTCAACCAGAGGTCTATCACAAGATGTCTTTTTGGGATGTCACCCGCCAAGCTGCCAGATGTCCTGCACAGTATTATATTGTTATTACGACATTTTATTATTTCCCATGGGTTTAGAATAAACCGAATCAAAATCCTCGTCATGAAACTTGTGCAATCACCACACAAGAATCATGAATTGGTGGTATCCTGGAACTCTTTCCATCAAGAGCCACCGCAATCATGTGATTCATGCACCTGGTCGAGTAATCTGAATGAAATACAACAATAGAGTCTTAAATCTAAATCGAAATCAAGAATAGAACAAGATCAGAAATTGCTCATCACTTTAAAAAAGCTTTATTTTTACTTTTACTTTTGTTTTTGTTTTTGTTTTTTTTTTTTCCCTCAAAAGGAATATACACTATGTGGTATATGCTTTTCTCTGCTTTTCTTTCAACCAGTCTGCAATCCAAGAATAATATCTTGTTTCCCCTCTGATGAAATGAATATTGAGGGGAAACAAATGATTCCCATCACCAAGCGCAGTCAAGACAGGTAAAACCAGCCTCTTCTCTTTTCCTCATCCCCCTGTCATTTTATCAGACACATCAATGAACTATGGGGCTTTTCATTTTAGTGCACTTTGCCATCAGTGTGTGACCTTTGAATCATCCCATCCAGTCTATATTGTTTTTTGTCTCAGTTGCTTGCAACAGCAGGCAGAGAAACCCATGTCAAAATGTAACCCCCGCAAGCTGCTTGCAACGGTGTTTAAACCTTTAGTATGAAGGCAAGAGAAATATTAGAACCCATTTGGGTTTTTTTTTTTTTTTTTTTTTTTTTTCTTTTCCTTGTTCAGTCCGTTTGACCGAACAACAAGTGCTGTTTGTTATTCGACAGCAACGCGATATTACCACGATTGTTATTTTACTCGGTCTCTGTAACGTTCAAGGAGTTTGAAGGGTCCAAGCACCCTGCTGTCATCAATAGCAGCATCCAATTTTTTTTTCCACTTCCAGCCCGCGTGACAAAGGTCGAAGCTGGAGGGACATGGATTACCCTGCTCGTCCGTTGATCCAGGGTAAAAATACATGACGTGACCGAATGGCGATGATGATGTTGACAGAAGAGGCGGCTAAGACGTCATATTTTTTTGACATGGTTATATCTTTTGAGACTTGGGGCCCCTGGTCTGATCTTCTGCCAACTTCCACCGTGGCAATGCTCGATACTTTGGCCCCTCTGGTTGCAGGCAGACCAACTGATCGTGGTGATGGCAAATGCAGAGATGGGCCGGGATGAGCGGGCTGAGAAGGGTTTTGACATTACCACCTCAAGTAGCAGGCCTCACACGATACGAAATACATGGGTGGCAAGAATCAAGCGAAGTATGCCCAGCCACAGCCTGGTGACTCGAGTTCATGGTCTACAATGAATGCGATGGCTGGCAGGGAGATGTATGCAAAAAAGTTATATTATCAAAAGTTTGGCTTGTGAAATAATATATGTTATATATACGGGTGACAAGTCGACCCCCGATCATAAGCACGTCATAGCCGTACGGAAAGCGGGCCAGCGGGAGGATGACGATCCGGAGCATCAGTGCTCCGACAATTCCGCCTCATCCGCCAGGAGTGAGCTTGAAATACCCGGGTTGCAACTCCTGGAAAACCCGGGAGGGATCATATCTCCTTGCCACCTGCAACAGACGCTCGTAGCTCGCGGAGCCATACGACTCAATTACACTCTGGAACTGGCTGGCGTAGTTCATGTATATGAATTTGTTGAGCTTTTTGCTGGACTCGGCCTCATACTTGACCGCGTTGATGATATCAGAAACAGCCTTGAGGACGGCCTCATCGTCTGCCCTATCGGCCCACATGACATTTACCAATACCAGCAGAAGGGGCCCCTCGGACGGCTTCAGGCCAAGCGCGTTACCTCCATTCTTGCCCATCTTCGCGATCATACCGGGACTGATGACTTGCAAGGTGAGCGCTAGGACGATACCAGCCACATTCTTTATTGGATCAATGCCAACCATGTACGAATCCGTGACGAAGGTGATCATCTCGATGTCGAGTTTGACTGACGGTCCAGTAGCTTTCACGCAGGCCGTTGGGATTAGAGGCCTTGAATGGGAGAGTAACATTTGATTGGGACTTGATGCCCATGGTATCTCTCATCGCGGGGATTGCTTTGAATGTGTCGAAAATCGGTGGATTTTCCACGGGCTTCGTATAATCCATGTCGACGGCTGCGACGAACATGCCTTGGGCATATGCAAAATTGCAAATTAATGCAGCCCGGGGATCGGAAGGCCATTCGTCGGCAAATTTAACCACAGCGTCAAGGAGGGATTTTCGCGTGCTGTCGTCCACGATGTATATCCCCGAGCCAGCCCATAGTTCTTCGACGGGATAGGTTGCTAAGTCGAACCGTGTCACAATGCCAAAGTTATTACCACCGCCCCGAAGAGCCCAGTATAAATCTGGATGGCTCTGTTGGTTGACATTCAAAATCCGGCCATTGGCGATGACAACCTGAATAACCATGAGCCACAGCCCAAAAAAAAAGGGAAGAGGAAGATGATGAAGTTGATGATAACGTATATTGCCAGAAGGAAGGAGGATAACAAACAGAGCACAACCATGACTAACCTCAAAACTATTTACGTTGTCGCATGCAAAACCCTACTGCGTTGAGTAGAACGAAATGACACCTAGGGGAAGAAGGGGATGGGGAAAAATGGGAAAAATCAACGTTTTCGAAACTGATGTCGAGTTCTATTGATTAGAGAAATGACTTACCTCCGAGTGTCAGGCCCCCAACACCAATATCAGACACGCGGCCACCAATGGCAGTCAGACTTTGAGGCTCAAGGCTCTTATATACGTCAATCCAGCGGTTGCCAGGGCCAACGCTGACAGATTTCTTATCCGAAGCCAGTTGGATCGTGTTTAGTCGCTGCAGGTCAATGGTTAAACCATATGTCATGCTAGACGCGCCGGCAAATGCAGCGTGGCCACCGCTCTTCACAGCAAATGGGCAATTCCATAGGCGAGCTATCAATAAAGCTATGGCAACCTGGCGGCTCTAAGTTGGCTGCAAGATACAGCCAGGTTTCGATTCGGATTGCTACTGTGACCAGAAGAGATTACGCCATTCCGTGTACTCCGGCGTGCTCCTCAGCAAAACTTGTTGAGGGAAAATTTCGGAGACCAGGCGGCACTTTGCTAAGGTTAGCAAAACATAATAATAATAATAATAATAATAATAATAATAATAATAATAATAAAGGCTCGAACTTAACAATGGTACGTACTGTAATGGCTGGAACGAAGAAGGACGTGCTTGTTGATTGTGCAAGCTCGGATGGATCAACGAGTTCAAACACATCCACACCATAACCGGCCAACACATCAACAATGGCTTTATGTTCAGGTAATATCACTGCGGCCGTTGGTTCAGAGTCACTAAGTGCCATTGCAGCAAAATGGCAACCTGCCGCCAGGAGCAAGCGAAGTTTCATGGAGATTGAGTTTCGCTTCACACCTCTGTATCACAATTTTTTTAAGCTGTATTCGATAATTTAAGCCAGATGGAACTGCAAGATTCCGAAAATGAGGGGAAAGATCACCGTTGAACCTATGAGGCTTCTTTGTAAGGCCAGTTAGGGTGGGATGAAACAAGAAGATAATGGAACCTTGAGAGAGCCGATCACGCATATATTCCCGCGAATGTTGGGGTCCTCTTCCTAAGATGTTGATATCGGGGCAATAAGGTGTATGACGATCATTCCACGGTTCTCTCAAAAATGTTTCAGTGCGCCACGGACTGGTAGAGTCGGGCAAGGTTCCATTCCCATTTGTTTCCATGCCATATTGAGGAATTTCCTTTCAGATATAATACTCAATCTTCGAATTCCAGAAGAAACGCCTCTGATATCCAAAAATATGTCTTGGTTCGTTGAGCGATCTTTCGTCGACCTGGTGGTCAGGTTAAAATTCCCCAAAGCCCTACGAAAGGTTTCCGAAATCAGTCCATGCATGGACGGTGCTCAGGCCGCTTTATTCAGGTGCTTGTTTTATTTTATCCACTAGTTATTATCGTGAAGTAAAAGAGGTTTCTATAATGATAATCCAGAATAATCTGCATTTTTCTGCTGATAGCGGGAGCTTTCAAGGTTCGCCCGTCCCCACCAACATCGAAGATAAGAGTCATAATTATACAAACATGATAATGATATTAGTCCACTAGAATCAAAGAGCAGGGTATCTATCACAGGAACGGCTAACTAGGGTCAGAAAGGGGAGATTTGTAGAGTAATATTATTCAATAATTGTTGATTGCCCGCCTTGGCCATAGCGCATGCGAGAACTGAAATCCATATTTATATGGGTTCTCGTTGCCTCCGTGAAAATGTCGATGTCGATTCGCAACCAGATTTTGTAAGACTCACTACTGTCCTTTTGTGCATGCATACTTTTGGTAAATTCTGAAGCCAGAGCGTGTGCTCAACGATCACCATGGCAATTACAGAAAGCCATGTCATTGAATCGCAGGTGAAAGTGATGGGCTATGTTATGATGGCTCTCGCCAGAGTAGTCTTTGCGGGGTGATTTGGTATGCAATTTTGGAGTTTTGGAAGTCGGTTGGGGTTCAATTGGAAGATTTATTTGTCGTCTTGTCATGGCTGTCTTCCCTTGCCACGACGATCTTCTACCTCATCATTATGCCTCGTTTATACACACTTACTACTTTCCTGTCCGGAGCATCTCCATTTGCAGAATTCGTGGATGATGCACTATTCATAAAAAAGATATTTCTTCGGCACAACATTCTTGCTTCGGGTGTCCCTATGGTCGGTCAAGTTGTCTGCTCATTTTGTACCGACGTCTGCTGCCGCGTCTGGAAATTGAAATTCGTGAGGTGGGCGGCTCTTATATTCACTGTTCTGGTATGTATGGCCTTATGTCCATAGTAATATGTGACGCTATGTGGGAGATTGGTAGAAATTCAAAACGTGTGCGGCGTGATGTAAGCCATGATTCGCTTCGCTCAAATTTTTAATGTTTGGATATGAATATGAAACTGTCATGTAGACATGTTAGTGCGCACTACAATCTCGAACTATTGTTCACAGGCTGTTCAACCCACATTTCTATGAGCTTCAACAGCTATACATTACTTGACGTGCAGTGATTCCACGTACAAAACACAATATAAATTTCAACAAAAATCATGACTTTGCGCTAACAGTAGCCTCTTCCCGTACCCACTTCGAAAACTCCTCTCGTTTTCCCTATAAATAACAAATCGTCAGCAAAGAATTTTCATGCTAAATGCAGAGAGACAATAAAAAAAGAACGAACAGAAAGGGAAATTCTGCTACGGACCTTCACATCCCAAAACCCTATCCGGTCGTCGAAACCACGGAATGGATTGCGCACCCCGCCTTCCTTTTCAATCTCGCCTGCCCACACACTCCAGCTAATCGGTCGCAGTCTCTCAGACCCCAGCACTAGGCCGAGTGTAACAAATATGATTGCCACGAGGGTTTCGAGGGTGATATCGAGGGGAACGGAGTGAACACTGCCATATAATATTGAATGTTCATGGGCGGAGTAACCACTATAAACGCAATTCATGGGGTACATGTCAATTCCGGGGATTCACATGTGGGAAAGGATATCAATGGTCTTAAGAATTGGGAGGAGAAGCGCTGGTTAGAGAATGGGTCCATTTTGCTTACGCGTGGATGAGCAGGATGAGGCCAAAAAGTGTGATAAGGCGGAAAAGGATGGACATTGCGCTGTTGGTTCGGTACAGCTGCTTAAGGATTGTGAACGGTTACTAGGCCGGGGGTAAAAAAGCGATAGAACAACATAGGCATGTGCTTCGGATCCCGTAATATGGATAGCAATTCTAAATTGAAGACATGGTAGTGTGATGCTGTCGTGCTGGTATGCTGTTACAATTGGTTCTAGCGATGAGAGGAGCGCTAGTACGGACGCCTAAATAAACCAATATGGCTGCCTGCATTTTAGCAATCAATCTTTACAAGCCGCAATCGCTCGCTTGCGCTCGCTTATCCAGCTTGAAAACGCGCCGTTTAATCCCTCGGGTGAACATAATGAGATATCCAACAGCCACACATGACTCATATATGTGAATTCCATGTAATCTACAGCTGTCAATAGAGAACAATTATATAGATGAAAAAGATGAATAACTTTATAGTAGTGTTGTAGAGTTAATGTAGAAATGCTAAGTGAGATGTAATTAAATATCAGATAGCTTATATAGAGAATATAATAATTATAATTAAATAATAAATATCTGAAATACAATGATTTACATCTATCAATTCTCAAAACATCTGTAATACAATCAAAGCAGTCAAAATGACTGAATATAAGTAGAGAATCATTAAAAAATAAAGAAAAACAGCTCAGAAATAATGAAATTACAGTTAATAATAATACAGAGCAAATTCAGTAAGCTCAGCAGATTCTGAAAACTCAGTAATTTATATTATTCATCAATTCACTTTTACTTCATTTTTAATAGTTTATCAATTTATTTGTATTTAATTTTCAATAGTCTCAGCAACTCATCAGCTCATCTACACTTATTCTTCAACAGTTATATCAACAGTTTATCAATATATGAATATTAGAATATAAACTACAACTATTAATTGAACAAATCATCAGAAATAACAACAGAGTTGTTGCACAGCTGTGAAAAATGAAATTCAAGAGAAATATAATATTATATCAGAAGAACTTTGAATCTCAGTTAAAAAAAATAATAAATATAGAATCAACATTTATTCACAGTTTTGATATCAAAATCAATTTATTATACAGTTTATATAAGAAAAATTATAATCTGTTTATTGAATATATTGTAATCTCTGATATATTGAAGAAGATCTATATGAATTGTTATTGTAATTTACTAAATAAACACTGTAGTTTACAGTCTGATAAATAATGAATTGTCTCTATTACATACAAATACATTAGTAAAAGATATATTGTAATAGACGCAATGGAGATATCTATATTAGAAAATAGCTATATAGCGATAGAAGAACACAGAACATGCCAGAATTAATGAAGAGAGATATAGCACACAGTATCATAGACAGCCATAGTGTGTGATAGTCATCTATATAATACTCACTGATATCTGTAGATATTAGAAGATCAGTGATTAGCTTTGAATAATAGAGATTGCTATCTTCTTAACATTTTATATGTGTACTTTACACTACTTTCATAATTATATCTACAATCATCTCTTACAATTCTAATCACTCTAAACTTTATTTGAGTGATGTGAGGTGTAGTGACAGTGTGAAGAGTAACAGTAGAAGATAGTTTATAGCGTAGCGGAGATAATAGTAATATATTGTAAAGCAATATAGTATAGTAGTGTAATGTAGCGTAGTGTAGCTAATTGCTAAGAAAGAAAAGAAAGAGAAAGAAGATGTGCAAAATACATACATCAATATATATATACATATAGAAATAGTGGTAGCAAGAGTATAATGGAAAGAGGTAAGAATAAGCAAAGATAATAAGGAAATAATAAATGAGTGCATTACAATTGCCCCTCTTTTTTATAAGAGCTGCTCTCAGTGATTGTATAGATTGCTTGCTAGTAGATAATTGCATTTCTGTATTGTAAGTTCTGTTTGTTGATAGCAGTATATCAATTGCATCCTCTAGATAGCTTGTATACACATTGTTATTGATTTTCTAATGAGGTGAAATTGATGGATTCTTTGGTTGTCAGAAGTTGTGTGCAGAGAAGTAAAAAGAATTTCTTTCTTCTTGAAGATTTCTCTTCTTTTTTAACTTGATCATCATCAAAGCTCCTTGCCTTTCTGCTGTGATTTTTCATCTCCAAAAAATTTTTAAATTTTTAAATTTTTTATATCATCATTCTCCCTCCCCTCTTTTTTATATTGAAATGGGCTTTCTTGATTACTCTGATTTTAAGTAAGTTGTTCCTTGGGTGCTTATCACATATTATTGTTGGTGTTCCTTGCCAGTGGCATTATTAGTGTGGTCACATGCACCACTAGCTCATTTCTGTATAGCACCATTCACTGTTCACTTGTTATATTGCTCTAGCCCTAATCACATGACACACAACAGTCAGATTCTGTGTGAACATTGTGCCCTCAGACTTGAAGATGTCAATTTTTGATGTGTGCTGAGGTCAAATACTCAGAAGCATTGTGAGGCTTGTGCCTCTGCAGAGAAATCCTGCAAATCTGTGAGTAATTCTCTTTAATTCTTGCCCTTAGCAATGTTGATATATTGATAATGATGCTAGATGTGTGATACACCTCTTCTGAGATGCATCATACACAGATGAGCATTTATCTTCACAGAGGTGACAGCTGAGAAGGACATAGCCAGTCACAAAAGTCATCTTCATTGTTTGATAAAACAATTGAACACATCTCATCTGATGATGCTGTCTGCTCAGAGCAGGGCAGGGGTGAATGCTCTATGATTCCAGCACCAGGCAATGGCTGAGCCTGCAGAGGTGTAATAGGCGCAATGGAGATATCTATATTAGGAAATAGCTATGTGGCGATAGAAGAACACAGAACACACCAGAATTAATGAGGAGGGGCATAGCACACAGCACTATAGACAGCTGTAGCACGTGGAGGTCGCCTATATAATGCTCACTGATATCCATAGATATTAGAAGATCAGTGATTAGCTTTGAATAATAGAGATTGCTACCTTCTTAACATCCTATATGTGTACTTCACACTACTCCCATAATTATATCTACAACCATCTCTTACAATTCTAATTGCTCTTAACTTTATTTGAGTGGTCCATTGTTACGCACACCTACAATAAAGCACACAACATTAGTTAAAACATGCAACATTAGTTAAAACATGCAAGATGGTCTTGACACACACAAGATCCCTTGAAAACCAACCTGAATCCTCTACTGCCTCTGATGATCACAATGTGTGTTTGCAACAGTTGAACAATCAAATCTGTGAACAAGAGCAGCAATTAGCTATTCTGCATGCACAACAGCAGCTCAACAAGTTGGAAGTGCAGATTCATGGAGATACTCTCATTGAACCCCAATTAACCCAGAATATCACCACAGAACCACTGCAAAATCAATCTGTGAACAATACAGATGATGATAATGAAACACCACTGAGATTGAAGATTAAGAACTATTATTGAGGAAAAAATATGTTAGAATTCAAGAACTATAAAGATCACATGTTGACTCTCTTTACACACCACTGCTGATATTATTGAAAGAAAGAACACAAGATAAATGATGCTAAACTCTATCTTGACACCCATGTTAAGCAGAAATGGTTGAATTTTGTATCATCATATGAGAGATGTGGAGGAGCAACACCATTGACTTTTGATGATATGTTATCACACCTAGAAATGCAAATTAACAATCCACAGAACCAGTGCTGATTAGCAAGTCAAAAGTTTCAAGATGCAAAGCAACAAGAATGGCAATTGATACACAATTTCTCTAAATATCTCAAAGACTGAGAATACTACTTACCCTCATATAGCAAAGAACAAAGAATGGATAACTTGCATAGTAAGATGTTGAAGATATTACACACAGAACTCAATCATTGAAATCAAGAGCTCCAGAACTACAAAGAGTTGCTTCAAACTCTACAGACTCTCAAGGAAAATATGTCAGAGTGATGATGTGCTATCTGCAAAGGAAGACCTGCAATATTCATAGAGAATCAGCATCATTCTGATAAATCTAGCAACTGTTGGAACAAGAGGAAACAAGAGGAACAAATGAGTTCAACTGAACAAATCAAGAAAGATAAATATAACTGGATGAAGAAGTGTTCTCACTGTCATAAGAAAGATCATATCACAAATGATTGTTGAATGTTACACCCCAAAAAGCACAACCAAGTTTGACAAGCAAAAAACCAACAATTCCAATCATAGAAGCAGCTGCTGCATTGGGAATATGAACAACTAGACTGTGAGATAAACAATTATTGATGATGAATACATGGATGCTGACAGAAGTGGGATGGTCGATGGTGTGGACACTAGTGGATTCTGGCATGGATGCAAACTTTGTGTCCCATGCCTGGGCATCAAAATATTTCTCAAAGGCAGAAGGTAAACCAAAAGTAGTGGAAGCAGTTGATAATCATAAGATTAAATCATATGAACAACAAAGAGCTGCAATGAAGATTATTGATGATGAACACATTCTTCAAGAAGAATTCCACCATTTCAAAGAGACTGATATTAGCAGATATGACATAATTTTGAGCATGCTGTGGTTGAAAGCTGCAAACTCTGATATCAACTGAGTGCAAAGATGCTGAATCTATAGAAAAGCATCAAATATTAACCACATGCATCTGAATACTGCTAAAGAATTCACAACACTAATTGATGATGGCAATATTATATTCACTGCCTTATCATTACAAGCTGCGAGTGCAGCAACTGAGCCAAATATCCCAGATGATTATAAAGATTATCTTGATGTATTCCAAGAAGACATATCTGATGTGGAACATGCACCTCATGATCATGCCATAGAGCTCAAACCTGGCAAGGAACCCTCATATCAACTGATATATAACTTATCACCTCAAGAACTCTCTGTCCTCTGAGAATATATCAAAAAGACATTAGAGAAGAATTGGATACATTCATCCAAAAGCTCAGCCAGCACATCAGTGTTATTTGCACTGAAGAAAGATGGAACTCTGCATCTTTGCATAGATTATCAGAGATTGAATGAAATAACAGTCAAGAATTGATATCCACTGTCCTTGATAAGTGAAATACTTGATAGATTAGCAGATGCCAAAATATATACACAACTGAACCTTAGAGACACATATCATAGAATTCACATACAAGCAGAGAATGAATGGAAAACAGCATTTTGAACACAATATGGACATTTTGAATATCTAGTCTTATCTTTTGAGCTAATCAATGCCTCTGTGACCTTTCAATCTTATATCAACAAAGCCCTTAGTGACCTTTTAGATGTATATTGTGTGGCTTATCTCAACAATATTGTAATCTATTCAAACACACTTGATGAACATGTCATCCATGTTAAGAACGTGCTGGAACAGTTAAGGTGATGGAGACTATATGCCAAACTTAGTAAGTGTATGTTCCATGCAACAGAAATTGGATTTTTGGGTTTTGTGGTTACCACACAGGGCATTACTGTCAAGAAACACTGTGTCAACACAATTCTAGATTGGCCAGAACTGCAAACTATAAACAAATTGCAAATATTTCTAGAATTCATCAATTTCTATCATCAATTCATATACAAGTTCTTGATAATAACAGCACCCCTGACCAAATTGTTAAAAGATTATGAAATGAAAAGGGGGAAGAATAATGCACCTGTCCAGTTAGATGAAAACTGCAAGCACACAATTTTGCAGTTAAAAGAATGCTTTACAAAAGCACCATTATTGATCCACTTTGATCTGCAGTGAAAACTCTGTATAGAAACAGACAGATCTGGTGTTGCAATCACCACAGTAATATTACAATTAATGGATGATGATCACTGACATCTGATTGTGTTTTGGTCTAGAAAGCTCACAGAAATAGAAAGACATTATCAAACATATGATCTAGAAATATTGCTGATTGTAGAAGCTTTCAGACAATGGCACCACTACTTATATGATAGCAGGCACCCAATAACTGTTTTATCTGACCATGCCAACCTTCAGCACTTCATGACAACAAAGCAGCTAAATGAGCATCAGATTTGCTGAATGGAAATGCTCTCAGCATTCAATTTTGAAATAGAGCATCATTCTGAGAAAAATAATCCCACAGATGCACCAAGTCATCACTCAGATTTTGTAAAACACACAGCTCTCTTGACAGAGCTCTCTATTCTGCAAGAGAAGCTGCATAAGAGGATCTTTAAGTCACTAAAGACAAAAGAAAACACAAAATTAGATCAATGTATCAAGATGATGTGAAAAGATCTGCAAGCTAATGAAAATTGTTGAGCAAAGAGACTTATAGTCATCAATGACAACAACCTCTGCAGAATAAAGAATGCATCTGCAGATGAGAATGAGGTCACAGACATTACAGAGTTAAATCTAGAGACTCTGATGCCACAGATTCTAATCATCAAGGTATTTGAGTCTGAGACAGCTTATTGCAAAGAGATAGCTGAATCTATCATTGAACTCTTACTGCAGATTCAGAATAGAGATGCTGACACATCTGAACTTCACAGAAGACTAGAGATGAGTGACACTAGTGTAGATAATCATTCAATCTGAGCAGTAGATAAAGATGGCCTGCTCAGAAAAGATGGTAAAGTCTACATACTGCAAGACAAGGCTGTAAGACATGAAATAATGAAAATGAACCACAATGATCCTCAAGGTGGCCATTTTGGACATGACAAAACCATCAAAGTAATCAAACACAAGTACTTGTGGCATGGTATGAGTGATGAGATTGCAGAATATGTGAGAACTTGCGATGTTTGCCAATGCATCAAGATACCACAGCACAAGCCGTACAGATTGCTACAACCACATCCAGTGCCAGATAAGAAATGGCATACAATTAGCATGGACTTTATTGAAGGCCTGTCAGATAATAAAAAGGGAAGTCAAACCTATAATGCTATTGTTGTATTTGTTGATTTATTCATCAAATGAGTCATAATTGTGCCCACATCTTCAGAGCTAGATGCAGAAGAACTCATGAACATTATTGTATGAAGAATTGCAAAGAACTTTGGCCTACCTGCAAACATTATTAGCAACCAAGATTCATTAATAAATAGCAAGTTTTGGTTGACATTGTGTTATCTGCTTCATGTTCAACAAAAATTATCAACAGCATTCCACCCGCAAACCGACAGCCAGACAGAACAATTGAACCAGGTGATTGAACATTATCTTCACACATATTGCAGCTACCAGCAAGATAATTGAATAGAATGGATTCTTCTGATGCAATGGGCATATAACAATGCCTTCCATGCATTGATAAAAATGACATCATCTGAAGCAATGATCGGCCGACCAACTGAACTTTGCATAGATGTGGAACCCCCAAGCACAGATGCATCAAAATCAGCAATGAAACAAGTGAAACAGATGAAGCAAGCAGAAAACAAAATCTGAGAATGTCTGAAAGCTGTCAAAGCAGCTGAGAAAAAGTATTACAATCAGCATCATATACCAAAAAGCTTTAAGATAGGGGACTGGGTAATGCTGTGTGCAAAAAATATATCCACCTTGCAACCCTCATCCAAACTAGATCATCGATTTTTGAATCCCTTCCAAATAATTGATATCCATGGTATGCAGGTGTACAAACTGAAACTCACACTGCAATATAAAGAAATTCATTTCATATTCCATGTTTCTCTTCTCAAACCTTAACACACATGCGACGGACAAATCCCACAAGCAGAACTGATAATTATAGACACACAAGAGGAATGAGAAGTTGAAGCTATATTAGACAAGCATCAGTACCACAGTCAAACACAATATCTTGTCAAATGGAAAGATTGTACAGACACAGATAATTCTTGAGAACTCAAGGAAAACTTGATGAACAGTCAGAAGTACTTGAAACAGTTTAATAAAATCTATCAGAAGTCAGTCAGTAAATGAAAATGAAGAAGATGATGATAACTGCTGGATATACTTATTCCACTCAGAGATTAAAAAACAGATCTGCCTCAGCTTGGTCAGTGTCATTCAAGGAATTGTCACCAAGACAAACCTGCTTATTATCCCAGATTTCCTCAACTGGTGAAGCACAACATTTCAACAATGACTTGAAAGCTGCAACCAGTGATGTAACCATCAGAACCTCATCAATCATCATTTCAGCCAGAGTCTCAGAAGAACCATCTCATTGAATCTTTCAGATCTTCACAGCAAAGAATCTAACCACCACAGTCACAGCACTCTGCAAAATGTTAATGTTTGAAGCATCCACATCAGCAACAATTAAATCCTCAGCAGCATTGATAACCATCTGAGCCAATTCAACAGCATCCACTGACATCTAATAGAAAGTTAATATTATATACTGTAAAAACATCTGTTTTGAATAATAACTTACTGGAACACAGATGTGCTTTGTCACTGAGCAGTGCTTGCATTTTTTGCATCAACCCTCAGCAGACTCACAATGATGGTGGGGGAACATTGTCAAATGTTGAATACAACAACAGCAATATGCTGCTGCATTTCTTTCTAACACTTCAACAGAACTGTTCACTTCCTCATCTTCACCTACATTATTGATCAACTCAAATAACATATCAAGATCTTGGCCCAGCAAGAATGACACTGATGTAATAGCAGAATGTGAAAACACACTTTCTGGAACACTGCTATAATCAAATGCCACACCCTGCTGTGACAACAGATCATCAGAGTTCATATAGAATTCTAGAACCTCATCTGTGTTCTCATAGATCTGCACATCAAGTACAAACCTTACAACAGCAGTTTGATACATGGCAAATCTCTCATCCAGAACTTCATTGAAGAGCAGCATCTCATGAAATTCATTGATCAAAGATTGATCAATTTCATGAAAGCACTCAGGCATCTATAACCTGTTAGTACCCTTAACAACCTCAGTTTAAGAAAACTTACAGCAGCACAACTCCTATTTGATATATAGCAGATGTGACAGCATGTTCATTCATCATTCACAAAGCAAGAATATACTGGAGAGTTCTGCAACCTCTCCAGACAACCCAAGCAAATGCTCTCAATGGCAGACAGCATATCACTCTTCATAGACTTCAAATCAGCAACAGAAACAGCTGGTTCTGACATTCTATCATAACTTTAATTAGTACCAAGGCCTTATTCAAAGGAGGAGGAAAAGCAAAAGCAACAAGAAAGAAAGACAGATGTTGGAGATTGAAATCAATATTACAATGATGATCAAAGAAATTGCAACAACACAAAACTCAACCCAAAATGGAAAACACAACCACACAATCAAAACTTCGAATTTCGCAATAAAAATTGCATAGAAAGATACAGCATACTTTATTTGATAAATTGATGTATTCTTTTTTAATAAAAAATTGTTAGTGGTGATGTTGGTGATGATTTTCAGTGGAGTGTGATTTTTGGTGTAAAAGTCAAAGAAAAGAGGTTCAGAAGTTGTGTCTAAATCATGATTGAACTGCATTGACACTGAAGATAGAAAAACATTCTTCTGAAACAGCAACACTTCAGAATTAACCTCAACAATTAATCCAGCCCAATTCTGTGAACTCTATACAATATTAACCACACAGCACATGTTACAAACTTTGCATGTTGCAGTAAGAAGCTCTGAGGATCAGGTCTTTGAAGAAGGAAGATAATTGTAATAAATGCAACAGAGATATCTATATTAGAAAATAGCTATATGATGATAGAAGAACACAGAACATGCCAGAATTAATGAGAAGAAGTATAGCACACAACATCATAGACAGCTGTAGTGTGTGGAGGTCGTCTATATAATGCTCACTGATATCTGTAGATATTAGAAGATCAGTGATTAGCTTTGAATAATAGAGATTGCTATCTTCTTAACATCCTACGTGCGTACTTCACACTACTCCCATAATTATACCTACAACCATCTCTTACAAGAGGTGCAGGTTTTGAAGACTGTGATTGTGTCTGATTCTTCCAGAGCAGAGATGTTAGAGAAAAAGAGGGTTTTGAAAATGATGAGCTTCAGAGACTCTGTGGTGGAGGAGTTGGCTGAAGAGAGATTGATGAAAGAGAAGTTGATTGAGGAGTCAATGAAGAAGATTGTGGAGATGCTGATGACTGCAGCAGTGCTCATGATGTCTGCTTTCTTTGTCAATTTGCCACTGATGTTGATGAAGCAGAGGGAGAGGGTGTCTCAGATGATGAAGAAGTGAGAGAAGAAGATGAGAGAAAATATCTTTCTTCATTGAATGTGCTGAAAGATGAGTAGATTGATGAGGAAGAGAAGATGTGAGAAGACAAATGTTTTGTGAGATAGGCATTTATCTATACCTCTGCACTCAAAATGAGTGCTGGTAATTTATGAATACCAGAAGGAGTATTGGGCGAGAGTGGCAGAGAGAGAGAATGAGAGAGATGATGGAAGAGAGAAGAGAAAATGAGAGATGAGAGATAAGATGAAGATGAGTGGACTGAGAGTCTTTAGACTTTTCTTAGAACTCATTTCCTTCATTTTTTTCTTGCTTGTATGTTTTATTTTTTTGTATTTATTATATCCAAATTGAATTTTTTCCTTTTTTCTCTTTTCCCTGATAATATCCTTCTAAAAAGAATACATTTGATTGAAGTTTGAATGAGATTTGTGCTTCTAGTGTTTTTCAATTTAAGATTTGCACTTCTGATGTCTTTCAACTTGATGTTTGCACTTTTGACATTTGAAAGTATGTTGATTTTGTATTTGTCATTTGTTTTCTTGTTCAAGGAAGATTTTGAATGTCTGAGTGTTCAATATGTTTTCTTTCAGTTTTTATATATCACCACTAGAACCCCAACCTGTCCATCTCACAAGATATTTCAGAGGTTTGTTTTTTCATTGTTGTTTTTCAAGAATTTCTTCAACTTGATATTCTTCTTCATCATCAACAAGTTCCAGTCCTGGTTCTGATAGAGCTCCATTTCTGCAGTTGTATGGCTTCAGTAAAGATACATGGAATACAGAATGAATGCTTCTATATGAAGATAGCAGTTCTAGTTTGTACACTTGTTTTTCAATGGTATTCAGAATCTTGAAGAGTCCAACATATTTATGATCAAGTTTGCAAACCAGGCACAGCAATCAGAGATTTTTTGCATTGAGCATGATATAGTCATCTATTTTAAATTGTTGAGGCTTATGTTTTGCATTGTAATAGATTTTCTATGCTTGTCATGCCTTTTGTAGATTCTCGATGAGCTTATGATGTGTTTCCTTGATATGTTTCATGCGGCTAGCAGCATGTATGGCAACTGATTGTGGTGGTTTGCTGACATTAATTTTCAAATCAGATTGATATCCCATTAAGGCTTCTGCGGGTGCCATTCCAGTAGAGATATATTGAGAGATATTGTAAACAAACTGCATCAGTGATAGTCAGCATGCTCAGTCATCTTGATGATAGTTGATAAAGCATCAGAGATAATGTTCCAAGATTTGATTTTATTGTTCTGTTTGGCCATCTGTTTGAGGGTGAAAGGCTGTTGAAAGTTTCCAGCATGCATCTAGCATATAACAAAAGATGGACCAATAATGGCTTGTAAACAGTGAATCTCAATCAGATATATGGTTTTTGGGTACTCTGTAAATTGTATAGAACTTGGTATAAACAATTTCCACTAGTTCATCAGCAGTAATGTTTTTGGTGCAAGGAATATAGATTGTAAACTTGGTATATATATCCACAATCACTAAAATTGCATCGTAGATTTGGTGTTTGTTTGTTTGTTTGTATTGATTTAACATCCCGGAGAAAACACGGGCAGCACCTGTGTTTCAGAAGCCTCTCAAAGAGCATGAAGACATGCTATACTGAAGAGATTTCTATGTACACAGAGAGAAAGAAAACAGAATTCAGATGGCAACTCTTGAGAAGACTCAATTCATTGAAAAGAGTTTTACTGAGCTGTGTATTCACTTCTGATCTGACATATGATCATTCATGATGAGACTATAGTGTGGTTTCCAAGAGAAACCACCACTGCTGTGTCTGAAAGGCTTTACAGTGAATGAAGAGAGATAACTCTCTCAGTTGATTCAAGAACTGTCTGTGCTTCTAACAGCAAAGAAAAAACAGATAAAATAAACAAAAGAAAAGAGAAAAAGTGAGTGTTCTGAAAAGAAAAATAAAGAGAAGAGTGAAGAAAAGACTGTGCCCTCTGTGACACCTTGCAGTCACATGACTCAGCACAAACTCAGAGAGAGAGAGAGGAGAGAGCACTGAAGAAGATCATGAGAGAAAGAAAATGAAGAGAGACAGAAAGAGCAGTGAGAAGAGAGAAGAAGAGTGTATATCTGCAGCTGAGAGCTGAGTCAGCATACAGACTGTACTGATTACACCACAGCTAGTTGAAACAGATGAGCTCATCATGCTGATTTAATCATTTACATCAGTTGAATCAATTGAACTAATTGATTCAATTGTATCAATTGTATCAATTGTATCATTTGTACCGATTGAACTGATTGAGCTGATTGAATCAATTGTATCAATTGTATCAATTGTACTGTTTGTACTGATTGAACTGATCGAGTCAATTGTACTGATTGAATCAATTGTACCATTTGTATCAATTGCATTGATTGAATCTATTGTACTGATTGAATCAGTTGTATCAGATGTTGTGCTATCTGTATCATCTATATAGATTTGGAACTGCTGTGAGAGTCTGTCAGATGATATGTGCTCAAACAGCTGTGTTATCTCATACAGTACTGTGTGTAGAACTGTGTGTGATCAAGCAGTTCTACAAAGTCTGTAGAGATCAGAGACTCTAGATAGACAACAGCTATCATCTGATTGTATGACTGTGCTGCTGATCTCTTGAGTCAGTGAGAGAAGTGTCTCTGTGAATGTTGACAGAGTATCAAATGTTCTGAGTTTTTGTTGTATTCACAGACACAGATGAGCCTCACATCTGCATGCTGAAAGCATCTGTGGTATCAGAAAAAGTCTTCATGAGAGGAGTGAAGTATGAGTCAGCAGTGAAGAACATGCTGTGGCATGGTGAGCTCTGAAGAGATCTTCATTTGATATTTCACAGTCAGTCTGCTGAATCTTCAGCTCTGATATCAGTCAGAGAACTTTTCACAGACTCTACTTCATTACTCTCACTCTGTCTTTTGACTGAGTTGCTTGATCACTGTGCAGACTCCACTGACTGTGAGCATGATCTTGAGTTCATAGACTGAGACTGCAGTAGATGAGATCATTCACTTAGCTAGACAGTCTACTTTCTCATTGCTCTCTATTTTCATATACTCAGAGACTCATTTCAGATTCACATTATGTTGTCTGAAAAGCTTGTGACAGCAGCTGTAGACTCAATTCAAGAAGATCACTGCACTGCTCTGTATGTCTCAGATGACTGAGATGTTGTCAAGACAGAGTCAGATCTGAAAGTTGATACTGTCATCTGTGACACAGAGTAGAAGCTTCACCACACACTCTAATGCACAGCAGATGTCAATTGTCTCAGTGTTGAAGATATGTGATATAGAGCTCAGTGCAGCTGAGAAGCTGATCAGCTGTTTGTTTCTCTAATAGACTATAAAGTTATAGTCAATCTGTCTGCTGTTGTCAAGAATCTGTTCTGATTCATCTGAGAAAATATATAGATCTATTGAAGATTGACTTCTTCATCATTTCTTAAATGTCTGAGCAGTATTTTTTTTGTCTATATTCTCTATGAAATCTGTCCCACATCTCTCTGAGTAGTGTGAGATGGCAAGTGTGAGTCTATTGACTGCAGACAGCAGTGCTCTCAACCTCTGAATTTTGATCTTTGAATGCTGTCAAATTCCAGCCTCTCTTTCATGTGTGATTATTGAGAAAGCTATTTGTGAAGTCAGTGAATGCTTCTCATTCATCATCTGAAGCCTTGTTGCAAAACACATTTTGATCTTCTTCAGAGCTATCATTGCTGATGAGAGTTCAGCATCTTAGTATAGAGTTGTGATGAGTGTTGTACAGAAAACTGAAAGAACTTCTCTGACTGTTATGATAAGCATCTTCTCAACTGTTCTTATATGTTATTTCAGATGAGAGCTGATCTCTCCACTCCTGCTCATGTGTCTTGCTGACTGCATACAGCTGCTGTACCAGGTCTCTGTGCTATAGAGCAGTGAGAAAACCATGCAGATAGTGACTATCTTCCACAGAGCATCTGTCAGAAGCTCATCTCTGATCTTTTCTAGACTTTGAATATACTGAGTCACAGCTCTTGTCTTCTTTGTCTGAGCAGAGATATATGATTTTCAGATGAGTCTTCTGTCAAAGTGTATATTCAATCAGTGAAGTGCTGACTTCTGTTCAGCTGAGGCAGTGACAGAGTGTATGATCAGATTCTCTGATACAATCACTGATGATACTTCATTGTATCACTTTCTTGTGAGATGAATCATCTCAAGTTTTTCTGATGTGAAGGCCATCTTGTTTGTCTTCCTCCATCTCAGAATACTCTGTATATCATGGCTGAGAAAAATAGCATTGCTGTTAAATGAGTGTATAGCCTGTCAAGTATTCAGATCATCTGCATAGTCAAAGCACAATTTCAGATTCTGCCACAGCAGCTCTGTCAGATACAGAAGAAACAGTATTGATGATAGAGAAGATCTCTGTGATGTGTCACATTGCATCTGATGTGCTGCTGTGATGATCCCCTTCAGCTGAATCTGAGCTCTGTGTTTGATGAGAAAGTTGTCAATGAGTTGTAGTAGCTTGCACAGCCATCTCTGTTGTGTCATCTGCTGAAGCAGCTGTCTGCACAGCACAGCATCAAAGACACTCTGTATATTCATTGTGATCATGAATATCTCCTTGTTTTGTGTGAAGACTGTCTTCATCTTATAAGTGAAAGCAGCTATCAGATTCATTGCTGATTGTCTGAGCAGTGTCTCTTCATATTGCAAGTTGACTACATCATGAATGAGTGCTGTGTACATCAATTGTCTTACAACAATGTGTTTCAGTCTTTTGAAGATTACTGAGAGAAGAACAATGAATCTTCAGAAGCAGACTGAGCTTCTGTTTCTTTTATCTATCTTGAATATCATTGTCATCTCTGTCAGCTTTCAGATTTGTGGGAAGTGGCAGAGCTGAAGACAGCAGTTGTATAGCTGCTGTACAAAGAGAGACATATACTGTCAGTATATCTTGAGCAGCTGCACTGTGATTTCATCTGTGTCTGAAGAGATACTCTGTACTTCAATGATGTTGTGCTCTATCTCCTTCATCTCAACTCAGAGATCTCAGAGCAGGTTTTCTATGCTGCTTCAGTACTCATTATTCAATGAATTGTATTTCAGATCATCAGCTGAGTTGTATCACTTCAGAATAATTTGCTGAAATGTCTTGACTTTGACAGCTGTCTCTTCTATGATCTGATTCTCAATCATCAGAGAGAGTGCTCTGAGATTGAGTTTCAGTCTATATCATACTATCATTCAGTACAGATCTCTGTCATCTCTGATCTCATTGATTATCTGTCTTCAGTATACATGCTTGGTCTTGCACACTGTGTTCTTGAACTGATGCTTTGCAGTCTCTGTCTGATGAGTGATGAGCTCTCAATGTGCTCTTCAGCAGTCTGCTGTTCATCAGAGAGCTGTAGTCTGCTTTTGTTGCACTGACTTGCTGACTGTCTGAGCTGCAGTCAGAAGATTCTGAATGAAGTGTCAGATCAGATTATCAAGCTATACTGCATTCTCAACTCTATCTAAGTAAGATATATTCATTATGAGATCTCTGACAAAATCTGCAAAGAGCTTCAGCTGAGAGTCTGTGATTTTGATCTGAGCTCTGCTCTGCTGTGTCTGAAGTGTTGTTGACAGTATAGTAATTATAGACTGATGATCTGAGCTGCAGTGTAAATCTTAACACACTGAAGTGAAAGCAAAGATCACATTGAAGAAGATGAGATCAATCACATAGTCTACTATATGAGTTGAAATGTCTACCTCTTTCACAAAGTTCATTTCATATTCACTGACTCACTGAATAAGCTTCTCTTCTCAGTGCAGATTCACTGCCTCTGATTCAAAAATATTATATCATATATTGAAATCCCCATCTACTAGACAGCAGGCTGGTGGACTCAAATTGATCAGATAGTTCATGACTGTATCTGTCTCAGACTGTCTGTACACATTGAGAATATGACAGTCATTGACACTGATTCACAGCAGATTTCTGTTTTGCACAGATCAGTGTTGCTGTGCTCTTATCTTTGAACTCTTGCATACATATATCATGATTCAGAGCCTCTTCTCCTCTCACTGCTTCAGATTAGTGTCATCCCAGCAGTCTATGAGTGCAAAACACTCATATGCTGAGTGATTAGAAGTCTTGATATCAGAATGTGTGTAAGACTTCTGTATACAGATCACTTCACAGCTCTGCTTGAAAGCAAGCTGTAGAGCTGCTGTGTGACAGAGAACTGCTCTGACTGTATTTACTCAAAAGATCTGCAGAGAGTGATTTTTCTGCTGATTGTTTCTGCAGCATCAGCTGCATCACTGATGTTGATATTCTAGTATAAGAAGTCACTTGATAAGCTGCTGTCAAAGTTCATCTGCAGAATAAAATTGAAGAATTCTAGATCTGTTGTCTGCATGCTGAGGCTAGACTGCTCTTTGACTGCTTGACTATGCTGTCACTCTGCTGTGCAGACTGAGCATTGTCTGATGTGAATCATCTGTCAGATGACATTCTTTTCACTGATGAAGCTCTGAGTAGCCACTCACTTGCAGAGTGCTAGCTCAGTGGGCTGTGTTGACTGAGTTGATTGAGTGAATGATGTAGATATCATCACTGCAATCATTGATGCTGACTATATTGATGATGATTGTCACTTCTGAGCATCTCTGTGGCATCTGTCATCAAGACAGTGGACAGCTGCTAGCTTCTTTTGAGTTAGACATCTGAGAATGTCATTCACACATCTGAGCACAGCAGAGCAGTGCTGATGCTCAGCTGAGTAGAGTTGACAGCAGTTGACACACTGTGATGCTCTCTTGCACTTCACATTTGTTGATCTCTCATGTCAGCTTGTGGGCTCACTGCAGTTGGAGTATCTCATCAGTCACACACACTTTGATGAATGACAGTACCTCTGACATTCTGAGTCATATCTCACTGTCAGTGATCTTTTCTCAATGAATCTGACCCTCTCACTGACATTGAAGAGTGAGAAGTCTTTCATCAGAGTGAGGAAGAAGACAATTTATATAATCTTCTCTGTCTTAAGATTCACTCCATGTTGTGAGGGTTGACAGCTCACTGATTTTATCTTTGTCTGAGTCAGAATCTCTTTCTCAATCATCTTATCTGTGAGAATTCTTATCTCTTCTCAGTTCTGGATGAATTCTGAAACTTCTGAGACAGCATAATTGTACCACCACTCTGATAGCCAAATCTCTGTGGTGCCAAGAACTTCACAGAGAGTAGTCACTGTCTTTTCAGTGATCAGAGCATCATGTATGCCTCTGTTGTTTAATGTAATCACTCAATCTGTTCTGATGAACTTCATCTTCAGCATATTAGCCATGTTCTCCACCCTCTGAATGTTTGCAATGATCATCTACTGCACAGCATATGACTGCAGCTGAGCAACTCATTTCTCTGACTGAAGAGTAATAAGAACTCATGAATTCTTCTGCTGCTTTGTGTTCTCTGTGAAGCTTCTTAACTGACTGATGTTCTTGAGCTGCAGACTGATTCCACTAGCTCTGTCAGCTGAGAAAGCTGCAGTCTTGACAGAAGTAGCTTCAGAAAGAGCAGAATTTTTCCTCTTCTGCACAATGTCTGCTCAGATAGTCAGCTCTCTCACAGCTGTCTTCACTGAATTTGACTGTGAGTGAGTATTCAGAGCAGCACTCTCTCTCAGAGTTGATGCTGCACTCAGATCTACTGTCATATATGTGATGAATCTTTCATAGAAGACTCAGACAAAGTTCTGACTGACTGACTGCTTCTTCTTCTCAACTCAGCTGTTCAGAATCTTTGCCAATCTGATGAGAGTCTTCTGCTGCAGATTCTGTTGCTGTTGAGTCTTCTCAAACTGCTTCTGTAGCTGAGAGATGATCATGAGAATGCTGTCACTGACTTCTTTGAGAACTGAAGAAGACATTGTAACAGTCTTTCTCTGTCTCTTGCCAGTCTTTTCAGTAACAAAATTGACTGGTGACTCCAGCTTCAGTGGCCTGATGTAGACTGTGTCAATGTCCTTGAATGAATGGGAGGATGTTGAGGGCTCCATGACCACTCAACCTGTGCAGTTGTAAGAGATAGTTGTAGGTATAATTATGGGAGTAGTGTGAAGTACGCACATAGAATGTTAAGAAGGTAGCAATCTCTATTATTCAAAGCTAATCGCTGATCTTCTAATATCTACAGATATCAGCAAGCATTATATAGGCGACCACCACGCGCTATGGCCGCCTATGGTGCTGTGTGCTATGTCCCTTCTCATTAATTCTGGTGTGTTCTGTGTTCTTCTATCGCCACATAGCTATTTCCTAATATAGATATCTCTGTTGCATCTATTACAATTATCTCCCTTCTTCAAAGGCCTGGTCCTCAGAGCTTCTTAATGTGACGTGCGAAGTTCATAATATGTGCTGCATGGTTGATATTGTATGAAATTCACAGGATTGAGCTGGATTAATTGTTGGGGTTAATTCCGAAGTGTTGCTGTTTTGGAAGAATGTTTTTCCATCTCTGGTGTCAATGCAGTTCAATCATGATTTAGGCACAACTTCTGAACCCCTTTCCTTTGACTTTTACATCAAAAAGTCGTACCCTAACAAAATCATCACCACCATCACCACCAATGATTTTTTATTTAAAAAGAATACATCAATTTATCAAACAAAGTACACTGTATCTTCCTATGCAATTTTTATTGTGAAATTCAAAGTTTTGGTTGTGTGGTTGTGTTTTCCATTTTGGGTTGAGTTTTGTGTTGTTGCAATTCCTTTGATCATCATTGCAATATTGGTTCCAATCTCCAACATCTGTCTTTCTTTCTTGTTGCTTTTGCTTTTCCTTCTTCTTTGAATAAGGCCTTGGTACTAATTAAAGTTATGATAGAATATCAGAACCAGCTGTTTCTGTTGCTGGTTCAGAGTCTATGAAGGGTGATATGCTGTCTGCCATTGAGAGCATTTGCTTGGGTTGTCTGGAGAGGTTGCAGAACCCTTCAGTATATCCTTGCTTTGTGAACAATGAATGGACATGCTGTCACATCTGCCATATATCAAATAGGAGTTGTGCTGCTGTAAGTTTTCTTAAACTGAGGTTGTTATGGGTGCTAATGGGTTATAGATGTCTGAGCGCTTTCACAAAATCAGTCAATCTTTGATTGATGAATTTCATGAGATGCTGCTCTTCAACAAAGTTCTGGATGAGAGATTTGCCACATATCAAACTGCTGTTGCAAGGTTTGTACTTGACATGCAGATCTACAAGGACATAGATGGGGTTCTAGAATTCTATATGAACTCTGATGATCTGTTGTCACAGCAGGGTGTGGCATTTGATCATAGCAGCATTCCAGAAAGCATGTTTTCACATTCTGCTATTACATCAGTGTCATCCTCACTGGGCCAAGATCTTGGTACATTATTTGAGTTGATCGATAATGTAGACGAAGATGAGAAAGTGGATGGTTTCATTGAAGTGTTAGAAAGAAACACAGCAGCATATTGCTGTTGTTGTATTTGACATTTGACAACATCCCCCCATCATCATTGTGAGCCTGCTGAGGGTCAACACAAAAAATGCAAGCACTGCTCAGTGACAAAGCACACCTGTGTTCTGGTAAGTTATTATTCAAAACAGATGTTTTTACAGTA
Source organism: Histoplasma ohiense (assembly GCA_017607445.1). Classification (NCBI taxonomy): domain Eukaryota; kingdom Fungi; phylum Ascomycota; class Eurotiomycetes; order Onygenales; family Ajellomycetaceae; genus Histoplasma; species Histoplasma ohiense. The sequence continues at coordinate 5,346,490 of JAEVHH010000003.1, read as the reverse complement.
TATAATATTAACTTTCTATTAGATGTCAGCAGATGCTGTTGAATTGGCTCAGATGGTTATCAATGCTGCTGAGGATTTAATTGTTGCTGATGTGGATGCTTTGAATGTTAATGTTTTGCAGAGCACTGTGACTGCAGTGGTTAGATTCTTTGCTGTGAAGATCTGAGAGATTCAACAAGACAGTTCTCCTGAGGCTCTGGCTGAAACAGTGGTTGATGAGGTCTCAGTGATTACATCACTGATTGCAGCTCCCAAGTCATCATTGAAACATCATGCTTCATCAGTTGAGGAAATCTGGGATAATAAGCAGGTTTGTCTTGGTGACAATTCCTTGAATGACACTGGTCAAGCTGAGGCAGATCTGTTTTTTAATCTCTGAGTGGAATAAGTATATCCAGCAGTCATTGTTGTCTTCTTCATTTTTGTTTACTGACTGGCTTCTGATAGGTTTTATTAAACTGTTCCAAGTACTTCTGGCTGTTCATCAAGTTTTCCTCAGATTCCCAAGAATTATCTGTGTCTGTACAATCTTTCCATTTGACAAGATATTGTGTTTGACTGTGGTACTGACACTTGTCTAATATAGCTTCAACTTTCCATTCCTCTTGCACATCTATAATTATCGATTCTGCTTGCGGGATTTGTCCATCGCGCGCGTGATAAGGTTTGAGAAGGGAAACATGGAATACAGAATGAATTCCTTTATATTACAGTGTGAGTTTCAGTTTGTACACCTGCGTACTGCAGATATCAATTATTTGGAAGAGACTCAAAAATCAATGATCTAGTTTGGGTGAGGGTCGCAAGGTGGATATATTTTTTGCATGCAGCATTACCCAGTCCCCTATCTTAAAGCTTTTTGATATATGGCACTGATTGTAATACTTTTTCTCAGCTGCTTTGGCAGCTTCCAGGCATTCTCAGATTTTATTCTCCACTTGCTTCATCCATTCCACTTGTTCCATCGCCGATTTTGACACACCTGTGCTTGGGGGCTCCACGTCTATGCGAAGTTCAGTTGGTCGGCCGATCATTGCTTCAGATGGTGTCATTTTTATCGATGTGTGGAAGATGTTGTTATATACCCATTGTGCCAGGGGAATCCATTCTATTCAATTATCTTGCTGGTAGCTGCAATATGTGTGAAGATAATGTTCAATCACCTGATTCAATCATTCTGTCTGGCCGTCGGTTTGCGGGTGGAATGCCATCAATAATTTTCATTGAACATGGAGCAGGTAACACAATGTTGATCAAAACTTGCTATTTATTAATGAATCTCAGTTGCTAATAATGTTTGCAGGTAGGCCAAAGTTCTTCACAACCCTTCATACAATAATGTCCACAAGTTCTTCTGCATCTAGCTCTGAAGATGTGGGCACAATTATGACCCATTTGATGAATAAATCAACAAATACAACAATAGCATTATAGGTTTGACTTCCCTTTTTATTATCTGGCAGGCCTTCAATAAAGTCCATGCTAATTGTATGCCATTTCTTATCTGGCACTGGATGTGGTTGTAGCAACCCATACGGCTTGTGCTGTGGTATCTTGACATGTTGGCAAACATCGCAAGTTCTCACATATTCTGCAATCTCATTGCTCATACCATGCCACAAGTACTTGCATTTGATCACTTCGATGGTTTTGTCACATCCAAAATGGCCACCTTGGGGATCATTGTGGTTCATTTTCATTATTTCATGCCTTACAGCCTTGTCTTGTGGTATGTAGACTTTATCATCTTTTCTGAGCAGGTCATCTTTATCTACTGCTCAGATTGAATGATTATCTATACTAGTGTCATTCATCTCTAGTCTTCTGTGAAGTTCAGATGTGCTGGTGTCTCTATTCTGAACCTGCAGTAAGAGTTCAATGATAGATTTGACTACCTCTTCACAATAGGCTGTCTCAAACTCAAATACCTTGATGGCTAGAATCTGTGGCATCAGAATCTCTAGGTTTAACTCTGTAATGTCTGTGACCTTGTTCTCATCCACAGATGCATTCTTTATTCTGCAGGGGTTGTTGTCATCAATGACTACAGATCTCTTCACCCAACAATTTTCATTAGCTTGCAGATCTTTTCACACCATCTTGACACATTGATCTAACTTTGTGTTTTCTTTTGTCTTTAGTGACTTAAAGATTCTCTTACACAGCTTCTCTTGCAGAGTAGAGAGCTCTGTCAAGAGAGCTGTGTATTTTACAAAATCTGAACAACAACTTGATGCATCTGCAGGATTATTTTTCCCAGAATGGTGCTCTATTTCAAAATCAAACACTGAGAGCATTTCCATCCAGTGAATCTGACACCCATTTAGCTGCTTCATCATCATGAAGCACTGGAGATTGGCATGGTCAGATAAAACAGTTATCAGATGCCTGCTACCATGTAAGTAGTGGCATCATTGTCTGAAAGCTTCTACAATTGGCAACATTTCTAGATCATATGTTTGATAACATCTTTCTGTTTCTGTGAGCTTTCTAGACCAAAATGCAATTGAGTGTCAGTGATCATCATTCATTAATTGTGATATTACTGCAGTGATTGCAACACCAGATCCATCTGTTTCTATACAGAGTTTTCACTGCAAATCAAAGTGAACCAACAATGGTGCTTTTGTAAAGCATTCTTTTAACTGCAAAATTGCGTGCTTGCAGTTATCATCTAACTGGACAGATGCATTATTCTTCCCCCTTTTTGTTTTGTAACCTTTTAACAATTCAGTCAGGGGTGCCGTTATTATCGAGAACTTGTATATAAATCAACAATAGAAATTGACAAATCCTAGAAATATTTGCAATTTGTTTATAGTTCGCAGTTCTGGCCAATCTAGAATCATGTCAACACAGTGTTTCTCAACAGTAATGCTCTGCATGGTAACCACAAAACCCAAAAATTCAATTTCTGTTGTGTGGAACATACACTTACTAAGTTTGGCATATAGTCTCCATCACCTTAACCGTTCCAGCATGTTCTTAACATGGATGACATGTTCATCAAGCATGTTTGAATAGATTACAATATCATTGAGATAAGCCATGCAATATATGTCTAAAAGATCACTGAGGGCTTTGTTGATATAAGATTGGAAGATTGCAGAGACATTGATTAGCCCAAAAGATAAGACTAGATATTCAAAGTGTTCATATTGTGTTTGAAATGCTGTTTTCCATTCATCCTCTGCTTGTATGTGAATTCTATGATACACATCTCTAAGGTTCAGTTGTGTATATATTTTGGCACCTGCTAACCTATCAAGTATTTCACTTATCAAGGGCAGTGGATATCGATTCTTGACTGTTATTTCATTCAATCCTTGATAATCCACACAAAGATGCAGGGTTCCATCTTTCTTTGGTGTGAATAACACTGGCGCGCCGGCTGGGCTCTTGGATGAATGTATCCAATTCTTCTCTAACACCTTTTCAATATATTCTCAGAGGACAGAGAGTTCTTGAGGTGATAAGTTATATATCAGTTGGTATGGGGGTTTCTTGCCAGATTTGAGCTCTATGACATGATCATGAGGTGCATATTCTGCATCAGGTATGTCTTCTCAGAATACATCAAGATAATCTTTATAATCATCTGGGATATTTGGCTCAGTTGCTGCACTCGCAGCTTGTAATGGTAAGGCAGTGAATATAATATTGCCATCATCAATTAGTGTTGCGAATTCTTTAGCAGTATCCAGGTGCATGTGATTAATATTCAACACTTTTCTATAGGTCCAGCATCTTCACACCCAGTTGATATCAGAGTTTGCAGCTTCCAACCACAGCATGCCCAAAATTGCATCATATCTGCTAATGTCAGCCTCTTCAAAATGGTGGAATCCTTCTCAGAGGACATGTTCATCATCAATAATCTTCATTGCAGCTCTTTGTTGTCCATATGATTTAACCTTATGATTATCAACTGCTTCCACTACTTTTGGTTTACCTTCTGCCTTTGAGAAATATTTTGATGCCCAGGTGTGGGACATGAAGTTCACATCTGTGCCAGAATCCACTAGTGTCCACACCATCGACCATTCTGCTTCTGTCAGCATCCACATATTCATCACCAATAATTGTTTATCTTGCAGCCTAGTTGTTTGTATTCCCAATGCAGCAGCTGCTTCTACAATTGGGATTGTTGATTTTTTGCTTGTTGAACTTGGTTGTGCTTTTCGGGGTGTAACATCCAACAATCATTTGCAACATGATCCTTCTTATGGCAGTGAGAACACTCCTTCATCCAGTTATATTTATCTTTCTTGATTTGTTCAGTTGAATCCATTTGTTCCTCTTGTTTCCTCTTGTTCCAACAGTTGCTAGATTTATCAGAACAATGCTGATTTTCTATGAATATTGCAGGTCTTCCTTTGTGAATAGCATGCTGTTGCTCCAACATATTTTCCTTGAGAGTCTGTAGAGTTTGAAGCAACTCTTTGTAGTTCTGAGGCTCTTGATTTCAATGGTCGAGTTCTGTGTGTAATACCTTCAATGCTTTACTACACAAGTTATCCATTCTTTGTTCTTTGCTATATGGGGGTAAGTAGTATTCCCAGTCTTTGAGATATTTAGAGAAATTGTGTATCAATTGCCATTCTTGTTGCTTTGCATCTTGAAACTTTTGACTTGCCAATCAGTGCTGATTCTGTGGATTGTTAATTTGCATTTCTAGGTGTGATAACATATCATCAAAAGTCAACGGTGTTGCTCCTCCATGTCTCTCATATGATGATACAAAATTCAACCACTTCTGCTTAATGTGGGTGTCAAGGTAGAGTTTAGCATCATTTATCTTGTGTTCTTCCTTTTGATAATACCAGTGGTGGCGTGTAAAGAGGGTCAACATGCGATCTTTATAGTCCTTGAATTCTAACATATTTTTTCCTTGATAATAGTCCTTAATCTCCAACCTTGATGGTGTTTCATTATCATCATCTGTATCATTCACAGATTGATTTTGCGGCGGTCCTGTGGTGGTATTCTGAGTTAATTGGGGTTCGATGAGAGTATCTCCATGAATCTGCACTTCCAACTTGTTGAGCCGCTGTTGTGCATGCAGAATAGCTAATTGCTGCTCTCATTCATGGATTTGATCATTCAACTGTTGCAAACGCGCATTGTGATCATCGGAGGCAGTAGAGGATTCAGGTTGGTTTTCAAGGGATCTTGCGTGTGTCGAGACCATCTTGCGTGTTTTAACTAATGTTGCATGCTTTATTGTAGGTGTGTGTAACAACGGACCACTCAGATAAAGTTATGAGCGATTAGAATTGTAAGAGATAGTTGTAGGTATAATTATGGGAGTAGTGTGAAGTACGCACATAGGATGTTAAGAAGGTAGCAATCTCTATTATTCAAAGCTAATCGCTGATCTCCTAATATCTACGGATATCAGTGAGCATTATATAGGCGACCACCACGCGCTACGGCCGCCTATGGTGCCGTGCGCTATGTCCCTCCTCATTAATTCTGGCGTGTTCTGTGTTCTTCTATCGCCACATAGCTATTTCCTAATATAGATATCTCCGTTGCGCCTATTACAGCAGTACACACACGTAGAGTAATCACAGAGGGTGTGCGATGATGTTGAACAGGTTGAAGGGTTAAAATTATACAAAAAACAGTTAGAAAATGGAAAAGTTCAAATGTACCCCTACATTTGTGTATGTCAGAAAGTGTGATATCTGCCAGCATGTTAAAGCTAAAAGATATAAATCATACAAGCAACTTGTCAAAATCCCCATATCTACTAGACTGTTCAGTTCTCTTGCTATGGATTTCATCATTGAATTACCACCAGTAATTCAAAAGGGAATCATCTATGATAGTATTTTGGTCATACTGAACTGCTATACTAAACTAGCTAAGTACTTCTCTTGCATGACTTCAATTACTGCTTCTGATTTTGCAGAGTTGTTCATAGATGCTATTCTAAGTGATTATGATTTGTCTTCATCTATCATATCTGATAGAGATAAGTTGTTTACCAGTCACTACTGATCAACATTCTGTTATTATTTACAAGTTAAGCACAATCTGAGTACAGCATTCCATCCTCAAATCAATGGGCAAATGAAATGCCAGAATCAAACATTAGAGAACTATTTACAAGCATACTCAAACTATCATCAGAATAACTGAGTGAATCTACTTCCACAGACACAATTTGCCTACAATTCTCTTTCTCAAGCATCTATTGATATGCCACTGTTTCAAGCACTACTAGGTTACAATTCTGTTCTGCTGAGAGGAGTAATTGATAAAGAATCTGAATCTGTAACCTCTATTGATCTTGAGCTCTTAGCTACAGCAAGGATGAAGAAATTACAAGAGATACAAAGCAATCTTCAAGTCAAAGTCCAAAAATCCTTTGAAAAGCAAGTGGAATACTATAACAGAAGACATCAAGAGAAATTCTTTGTCATTGAAGATTAAATTCTCTTATCTTTCATGAATATAACAACTTCTAGATCTTGCTGCAAGCTTGAAGATAAATGATTTGAACTGTTTACAATTCAGAATATCATTGAATTGCAAGTATATCAACTAGATCTTCTGAGAATCTTTGAATTTATACATTCTGTCTTTCATATTATCTTGTTGAAACTCTATTATCAGAGATCAGATGAAGAACCTAAGAAACCTCCTGGCATTCTACTTGAAGATGAAACAGAATATTTTGTTGAAGTCATTTTGAATAAATGATTGCACTGTAATAAGAAGCAATATCTTGTCAAGTGGGAAGAATACTTTAATACTGAGAACACTTGAAAACCCTCTAATAATCTTTTGAATTTCTGTAACCTTCTTGAAGAATATGAGAAGGTAAATTGAAATTGATCCCTTGTTAAGAAGAAGTGTTTCAGAACACAATATTAGTAGTTCTTCTATTTTTTTCTATAAAGATTTTGAAGTTTCTACTTATCTATACTTCTGCTTTGAACTGTGAAAGATTCTTGAAGCTTAGTGGCACTCTTCTTCTTTTTATTCTACAAGGTTTTAGAAGTTTAATGAGGCTACATTATGATTTCAAACTCTGATTGAAAGGAAAAAGCAAAGAATCAAGATATTATTCTGGGCATTATGCCCTTGATAAAAAAACTATTTAAAAAAAAAACACTCAAAGAATTCTTCAGAACACTGTCTATAATTTATTCTTCTTTCATGATATCAAATTCTCTTTCAATTTTTCCAATCCTTTCTATCAACTACAATCTGTTAGTGATTAGCTAGTGAAATTCTTTTGGTTATATATACTGTATAAAACATTGTCTTCAAGCATTCAATATTCTGGGCCATCTTCTCCATCTGTGTAACTATTTTTTCCATTTTTTTGTTCATTTCCTTCTGAGTAGTTTCAATACACTGCAGAACCACAAGAACTTCAGAGGAGAGGGCTGAGTTTGATGCAATCACAGAAGCAAGAAAAGCAGAGAGAACAGCAGAAGCTGATGAAGCAACAGATTTTTTCTTGATAGAGGTTCTGCCAGCAGCAACACAGACCTTTCAGCACTGTGAAGCACTGAGAATATCTCTGTCAACTTTATTTCACTTGAACAGATAATACACATTGAGCTTCTTTATGAATTGCTTCTGTATAGTCAGCAGTTTGATGTACTTTTCTGAACCTTCTTGAAATAACATCTCTAGAGCTATTGCTTGCTCTTTGAAACATGAGAGGATCTATTCCAGTGTTAATCTGATTGTTGAAAACCTTCAACATTCTTTCAATAAACTTACAGAATCACAATGAGATTGATTTGTATGACATCTTTTACAGTTCTTAAATGTCACTTCCCAGACACAAAGAGAAACATCTTCTATTGATTTAAGGCAGCAGACACAACTTCTCAGCTTCAGACTGTGAGTATACTGTTTCTCCTCTGTTTGCTTTTCAATTTCTTCATTCATGATCACATTCTCTGTGAGAATTTTTTCCATTGCAGGATCTGCTGTGATGTTCTCCTCAGTGATGAGACTCTGACTTGACTGATTGACTGGAGTAAATGACATAATATCTGATTCTATTCGAAGCAAGTTAGCAACCTCTTACTGAAAATAGAAACAAAGCAACACAATACTTACTGACTGAAGATTTCTCTGGAAAATATGATTAAAAAACTGCTTTTACTGTTAACAAACATTTCTATATTGATAACTCACTGATCCTCTAGTGATTACTTACATTCTTTCTTTGAAATATTGATGGCAGAGGTGGGGGAAGGAATCTCTCAATAGCTTATCAGAATCAGAATTTGCTCAGAGGTTCTGATTCTCTATATTCTTTGTAAAATCATATATTCTATAATTCTATTTACTTCTGTGTTGTCAGTTATGATTCTATTTACTTCTATGAGTTTTGTGTTATCAGTGAAACAACAAAGGTTCACTGTTGCTTGTGATCATGAATTATCTACAATTACTCTACAATTTTTTGATCTGCTGAGACAGTGGCCCTTTCAGAGAGAGCAGTTGTAAGAAACTCACACTAAGTTATCAGTGCTAGGCTGAAATTGGTGATTGCTCTAAAGATATGATATCACTGAATATAGCATCATCAACATCATATCAAGTTTGAAATCAAGATATTATCTTGTCACTTGCATCATACTATATCATCTACATCATAGCAAGTTTGATCTGTTTATGATACTGTGTATATAGATAGCAGCTGACTCAATCTTCTAGAGGTCAGTGAATCATTCTGTTTTAATTTAATCTCTACATTCTACAATATCAATATTAATCCAAATCCTCTTCAATATATTACCTTATTATCTTCTACAACTTAATCCTTGCAGAGTCTTAAGAACTTCTTGTGATATAAGCAGCTAATTCTCATACTGCTGCTTACAGTGTGATATACTGTAGAGAGAATCTCAGAGTGATTGTGGATTTTTACTGTCTTTCTTAATAAGCTCAATTGTATGATCTATACTGAGTTCTCAGTGAAAGAGAAGTTTTTCAACTTCTTTTTCATTGAATACATCTGTGAAGTTTTTGTACAATTTGAGTAGTTTTTTGTGTGATTTCTTGAGATCTTTGAGTTCTAACTTTTCTAACACTTTTTTGATATCTATCATACTAGCAGTGAACACTTGAACATTCTTCTTCTCATATGCTTGATGAGTTAGTAGTTTGTATACTTTTGTTGATATTTGAGTGAGATCAGCAGTTCTATCAATGTTCTTCTTGTAAACACAGTTGTCTTCTGAGAAAATAAAGCAGTGATTGCATGCATTCAACAAGGTTTCAAATTCTGTGAGTTATAATAGACTGAGTATTAGATTGTATTCAAAATCTTGTATTTCATATGCATATACATTCTTTTTCTTATGTTCTTCTACATTGACATTAAATCTTATTATGTTGTAGAAGATGGATTCTCTGAGGCTGTCAAATTCACTGAGCTTACACAGTTTGAAAAAGAAGATATACTGAAGCTTATACTTCTCAATCAGCTGAGTGTCTATAAAAGTGTAATGAAGAAAACCACTGTCTATCATTGCTCATATATTGACTAGATTATTTACAATGATAGAGACTATGATTGCATCTGCTTGCATCTTCTGCTTGAATCTTCAGCTAGTTTTCTGTTTCTTGAACTCTCATCTGTGTTTTAGAGTGAGAGCTTGTCTTTTCTCTGTTCTTGTCTATCCACAGACAACACAGTGTTTACATGTGTGGGGGGTTTATTTGAAGTGATTGTATTTGAACATTGATTTGTGAAGTGCTCTGACTTGTTGCAGTGTATGCAGACTTCTCTGATGATTCAGTTGATGATATTCTTCTCTGAAACATTGAAGACTCTTGAGTGACTTGCATTTACATGTGAGACTCAGTTCATTGATTCTGATTCAGAGGTGGGGAGTGCTGCAGAGTGGTTCAGAGTGTATACATTTATTCAGCAGAATTCTCTGCAATTTTGAAGTGTGTGAAACTGAGACAGATTGTTGTTCAACAGACAAAGATCAGTATAGAATTTGCTGTATGTTGAGAGTTTTGAATATTCTATACTTCAGTTATGCAACTGAAAGTTCAAGTTCTTGAACAGTATATTGATTTTGACAGCATTGTTTCAGTCTTGCTCATCTGCTTCTAGAAGTTTGTGATTGAATTCAGAAAGATAAATTATCAATGTAACATTCATCTGACAAGTTTGATTAAATCAGTCTAATGCCTTGACTTGAAGTGTAGAATTGAGGAAGAGAGAGTTGAGTTGTTGAAAGACTAGCTCTGATATATGCTGATGATTCTGACAATGACTCATTCAGAGTTGGAATTTTGCTAATATATTATCATTCAATCTGCTATGAATATATCATGCTTGATTGAATAGTGAGTCTATTGCTCATTCATTGATGTTCAATTTGGCATTTGCTTTTGACTTTCATGTGAGGTAGAGTGCTAGATCTTTCTCATATTTGTTGAGAATTGAGAGCTTCTCTTTTGAAGGCTTTTTGTGAGATGTGGGTGTAGAAGAAATGATGAACACAGAAGTGCTCATTTCAGCAAATTGTTGTTGCAATTCAGCCATCTGTAGTGCTTGCTGCTGAAGAATACTTTATAGATCTAAGTTGTTGTCTGCTGTGTTTAAATGTGATGAGTGTTTGTAGAATTGTTTATAGTTCATTTCAATATCTAAGAACATGTAATAATAATAAAAGAAAAGAAATACTTGTAAGTACTTGATTCTCTCACAGACACTATTCACAGTGTTGCAGCACTAAGCTTGATCAAGCTTCTTTGTGAATACTATTCACAGCATTACAGTTTGTAGACACTTGAGTCTTATAGAACACAGTCAATTGTGTTTTGAATGCTTAGACACAACAGTCTATATAACTAATGATAAGAGCATTCAAGTCAATGAGAGATCTCTTGTAATGACTAGACACTCAAGTCTGTAAATGATGCATTTGAGCATAAGAACTGATAATGATGCACTCAGATGTAAGAATTAATAACAAGACACTCAGATTTTAAACACAGAAGAATCAATTTGTAATGTAATGAGTGTACTTTGATTAATGATTTGATACTATTCTAATTACAGATTATGAATTGATTAAGAAAAGAAAGAGAAAAGAAATCAGAAGAAAAGATTGTTCAAAGAGGGTTTTTATAAAGAGAATTTCAGAGTGAAAGAATATCAGAAGCTGCTCTACAGTGAAGTGTGAAGTGGAAGAATATTAAGAGCTATACAGAAGAATTGTTAGAAACTACACAAGTGTGAAGTGTGAAATGAAAGAATCATTGAAGACTATGCAGAAGAATTGTTAGAGACTATATAAACACAGAACATGAAATGAGAGAATGTTAGAAGCTACATGAAAGAATCATTAGAGACTACACAAGTGTAGAGCATGGAGCAGAAGAACATCAAGAGTTACACAAGATCACAATGATCAGAAACAAGTGAGTGCAGAAGAGAAGTTGATTGTGTAAGTTAATTACTAACAGATACTAACCCATCACACTATTCACTCTTCACACTGTCACTATCTCTCACAGATATAATCTATATTTTTCTATTATAATATAGTTATTTTCTAATATAGATATTTCTGTTGCATCTATTACTATATCTATTACAAAGAAAGAAAAAGAGAAAGAAGTAGACTATCAGTATAAAATCAGATCAAACAGCTGAATCATTCAATTTATTTAAAAAAAAATAAATGATATTTGTGACACTGAAGAATGAAAAGAAAAATAATAAAATGAGTGATCATAAAGTTATAAAACTGAAGTTATTACAACTGTAAATAAAGATATATTGACTTTATAAAATGAAGAAAAAAATGAAGTGTTTGTATAGAAAATGAAATAAAACTGTGAATTTATTGTAAATAATTCAACTCAATTAACAAAACATCTCTATAGATATTATAACTTTAATTAAAAAATTTGAAAAAATAAAAAATAATATAAATGAGCTGTATGAATCTGTGAAATGAACTCAGTGAAATGATATTACTTTTTTCTTTTTTTTAATAGTTAGTATCAATTTGAAATAACTGTAAGAGATGGTTGTAGGTATAATTATGAGAGTAGTGTGAAGTACGCATGTAGAATGTTAAGAAGGTAGCAATCTCTATTATTCAAAGCTAATTGCTGATCTTCTAATATCTACAGATATCAGTGAGCATTATATAGACAACCACCATGTGCTACAGCTGTCTATGATGCTGTGTGCTATGTCTCTTCTCATTAATTCTGGCATGTTCTGTGTTCTTCTATCACCATATAGCTATTTTCTAATATAGATATCTCTGTTGTGTCTATTACAATTATCTCTCTTTTTCAAAGATCTGATTCTCAGAGCTTCTTACTGCAACATGCAAAGTTTGTAATATGTGCTGCATGATTGATATTGTATGAAGTTTGCAGAATCAGACTGAATTAATTGTTGAGATTAATTCTGAAGTGTTGCTGTTTCAGAAGAATGTTTTTCCATCTCTGATGTCATTGCAGTTCAATCATGATTTAGACACAACTTCTGAACTTCTTTTCTTTGACTTTTACACCCAAAAATCATATCCTAACAAAATCATCACCATCATCACCATCAATGATTTTTTATTTAAAAAGAATATGTCAATTTATCAAACAAAGTATGCTGTATTCTTCTATATGATTTTTATTGTGAAATTCAAAGTTTTGATTGTATGATTGTGTTTTTCATTTTGAGTTGAGTTTTGTGTTGTTGCAATCTTTTTGATTAACATTGCAATATTGATTTCAATCTTCAACATCTGTTTTTCTTTTTTGTTGCTTTTGCTTCTTCTTCTTCTTTGAATAAGATCTTGATACTGATTAAAGTTATGATAGAATGTCAGAACCAGCTATTTCCATTGCTGGTTTGAAGTCTATAAAGAGTGATATACTGTCTGTCATTGAGAGCATTTGCTTGAATTGTCTGAAGAGATTGCAGAACCCCTCAGTATACTCTTGCTTTGTGAATGATGAATGAATGTGCTGTCATGTTTGTCATATATCAAATAGAAGTTGTGCTGCTGTAAGTTTTCTTAAACTGAGATTGTTATGAGTACTAATGAATTATAGATGTCTGAGCACTTTCATGAAACTGATCAATTTTTGATTGATGAATTTCATGAAATGCTGCTTTCTGATGAAGTTCTGAATGAGAGATTTGTTATGTATCAAACTGCTGTTGTGAGGTTTGTACTTGATGTGCAGATCTATAAGAATATAGATGAGGTTCTAGAATTCTATATGAACTCTGATGATCTATTGTCACAGCAGAGTGTGGTATTTGATCATAGCAGTGTTTCAGAAAGTGTGTTTTCATATTCTACTATTACATTAGTGTCATTCTCACTGAGCCAAGATCTTGGTATGTTATTTGAGTTGATTGATAATATAGATGAAGATGAGGAAGCAGATGATTCTATTGAAGTGTTAGAAAGAAACACAGCAGTATATTGCTGTTGTTGTATTCAACATTTGACAATGTCTCCTCATCATCATTGTGAGTCTGCTGAGAGTTGATGTAAAAAATGCAAGCACTGCTCAGTGATGAAGCACATCTGCATTCTGATAAGTTATTGTTCAAAACAGATGTTTTTATGATATATAACATTAACTTTCTATTAGATATCAGTGAATGCTGTTGAATTGACTCAGATAGTTATCAACACTGCTGAGAATCTAATTGTTGCTGATGCAGACATTTTGAATGTTAATGTTTTACAGAGTGCTGTGACTGCAGTGATTAAATTCTTTGCTGTGAAGATCTGAAAGATTCAACAAGACAGTTCTTCTGAGACTCTGACTGAAACAGTGATTGATGAGATTCTGATGATTACATCATCAGTTGCAGCTTCCAAGTCATCATTGAAATATTGTGCTTCATCAATTGAGAAAATCTGAGATAATAAGCAGATTTGTCTTGATGACAATTTCTTGAATAACACTGATCAAGCTGAGGCAGATCTGTTTTTTAATCTCTGAGTGGAATAAGTATATTCAGCAGTCATTGTTGTCTTCTTCATTTTTGTTTACTGACTGATTTCTGATAGATTTTATTAAACTGTTTCAAGTACTTCTGACTGTTCATCAAGTTTTTCTCAGATTTCCAAGAATTATCTGTGTCTGTACAATCTTTTCATTTGACAAGATATTGTGTTTGACTGTGGTATTGATGTTTATTTAATATAGCTTCAACTTTTCATTTCTCTTGCACATCTATAATTATCAGTTCTGCTTGCAGGATTTGTCTGTTGTGTATGTGATATGGTTCAAGAAGAGAAATATGGAATATGAGATGAATTTCTTTATATTGCAGCATGAGTTTCAGTTTATACATCTGTGTACTGTAAATATCAATTATTTGAAAGAGACTCAAAAATTGATGATCTAGTTTGAGTGAGGATTGCAAGATGGATATATTTTTTGCATGCAGCATTACTCAGTTCTCTATCTTAAAGTTTTTTGATATATGATGCTGATTGTAATACTTTTTCTCAGCTGCTTTGACAGCTTTCAGACATTCTCAAATTTTGTTCTCTACTTGCTTCATTCATTTCATTTATTTTATCACTGATTTTGACACATCTGTACTTGAGGGTTTCATGTCTATGTGAAGTTCAGTTGATCAGCTGATCATTGCTTCAGATGATGTCATTTTTATCAATATATGGAAGATGTTGTTATATATCCATTGTATCAGAGGAATTCATTCTATTCAATTATCTTGCTGATAGCTGCAATATGTGTGAAGATAATGTTCAATCATCTGATTCAATTGTTCTGTCTGGCCGTCAGTTTGTGGGTGGAATGCTGTTGATAATTTTTGTTGAACATGGAGTAGATAACATAATGTTGATCAAAACTTGCTATTTATTAATGAATCTCAGTTGCTAATAATGTTCACAGATAGATCAAAGTTCTTTGTAATTCTTTATACAATAATATTTACAAGTTCTTCTACATCTAGCTCTGAAGATGTGGGCACAATTATGACTCATTTAATGAATAAATCAACAAATATAATAATAGTATTATAGATTTGACTTCTCTTTTTATTATCTGACAGATCTTCAATAAAGTTCATGCTGATTGTATGCTATTTCTTATCTGACACTGAATGTGGTTGTAGCAACTCATACAGCTTGTGTCATGATATTTTGATGCATTGACAAACATCACAAATTCTCACATATTCTGCAATCTCATCACTCATATCATGCCACAAGTACTTGTGTTTGATCACTTTGATGATTTTGTCACATTCAAAATGGCCATCTTGAGAATCATTGTGATTCATTTTCATTATTTCATGTCTTACAGTCTTGTTTTGTGATATATAGATTTTATCATCTTTTTTGAGCAGATCATCTTTATCTACTGCTTAAATTGAATGATTATCTACACTAGCATCATTTATCTCTAGTCTTCTGCAAAGTTCAGACATATCAGCATTTCTATTCTGAATCTGCAGTAAGAGTTCAATGATAGATTCAGCTATCTCTTTATAATAGACTGTCTCAGACTCAAATATCTTGACAGTTAGAATTCATAGCATCAGAGTTTCTAGATTTAATCTCATAACATCTGTAATCTCATTCTCATCTGCAGATGTGTTCTTTATTCTGCAGAGATTATTATCATCAATGATTATAGATTTCTTCATTCAATAATTTTCATTAACTTGCAGATCTTTTCACATCATTTTGACACATTGATCTAATTTTGTATTTTCTTTTGTCTTTAGTGACTTAAAGATCCTCTTACACAGCTTCTCTTACAGAGTAGAAAGTCTCATCAAAAGAGTTGTATGTTTTACAAAATCTGAGTGATGACTTTGTTTGTTTGTTTGTATTGATTTAACGTCCCGGAGAAAACACGGGCAGCGCCTGTGTTTCAGAAGCCTCTCAAAGGGCATGAAGACATGCTACACTGAAGAGATTTCTATGTACACAGAGAGAAAGAAAACAGAATTCAGATGACAACTCTTGAGAAGACTTAGCTCATTGAAAAGGGTTTTACTGAGCTGCACATTCACTTCTGATTCAATGTATGGCCATTCATGATGGAGCTATAGTGTGATTCCCAAGAGAAACTGCTGCTGCTGTGTCTGAAAGGCTTTACAGTGAATGAAGAGAAATAACTCCCTCAGTTGATCTGAGAACTGTCTGTGCTTCTAACAGCAGAGAAAAGACAGATAAGATAGACAAAAGAAAAGAGAAAAAGTGAGTGTTCTGAAAAGAAAAATAAAGAGAAGAGTGAAGAAAAGACTGTGTCTTCTATGACATCTTGCAGTCACATGATCTGATGCAAACTCAGAGAGAGAGAGAGAAGAGAGCACTGAAGAAGATCATGAGAGAAAAGAAGTGAAGAGAGACAGAGAGAGCAGTGAGAAGAGAGAAGAAGAATACATATCTACAGCTGAGAGCTGAGTCAGTATACAGACTGTACTGATTACATCACAGCTAGTTGAAATAGATGAGCTCATCATGCTGATTTAATCATTTGCATCAGTTGAATCAATTGAACTGATTGAACTGATTGTATCAATTGTATCAATTGTACTGTTTGTACCAATTGAATCAGTTGAATCAATTGTATCAATTGAATCAATTGAACTGATTGTACTGTTTGTATCAATTGAATCAATTGAGCTGATTGTATCAATTGAATCAATTGTACTGTTTGTACTGATTGCATTGATTGAATCTATTGTACTGATTGAATCAGTTGTACTGAATGTTGTGCTATCTGTACTGTCTGTATAGACTTGGAACTGCTGTGGGGGTCTGTCAGATGATGTGTGTTCAAACAGCTGTGTTATCTTATGCAGTACTGTGTGTAGAACTGCATGCAGTCAAGCAGTTCTACAAAGTCTGTAGAGATCAGAGACTCTAGATAGACAACAGCTGTCATTCAGTTGTGTGGCTGTGCTGCTGACTTCTTGAGTCAGTGAGAAAAGTGTCTCTGTGAGTGTCAACAGAGCATTAAATGTTCTGAGTTCTTATTGTATCCACAGACACAGATGAGCCTCACATCTGCATGCTGAAAGTGTCTGTGATATCAGAAAAAGTCCTCATGAGAGAAGCAGAGTATAAGTCAGTAGTGAAGAATATGCTGTGATATGATGAGCTTTGAAGAGATCTTTATTTGATATTTCACAGTCAGTCTGCTGAATCTTCAGCTCTGATATCAGTTGAAGAGCTTTTCACAGACTCTGCTTCATCACTCTCACTCTGTCTTTTGACTGAGCTACTTGATCACTGTGCAGACTCCACTGACTGTGAGTATGATCTCAAGTTCATAGACTGAGACTGCAGTAGATGAGACTGTCCACTTAGTCAGACAGTCTGCTTTCTCATTATTCTCTATTTTCATATGCTCAGAGACTCATTTCAGACTCATATTATGTTGTCTGAGAAGCTCATGACAGTGACTGTAGACTCAGTTCAAAAAGACTGCTGCACTGTCTTATATGCTTCAGATGACTGAGATGTTGTCAAGACAGAGTCAGATCTGAAAATTGATGCTGTCATCTGTGACACAGAGTAGAAGCTTCACCACACACTCTAATGCACAGCAGACATCAACTGTCTCAGTGTTGAAGATATGTGATATAGAGCTCAGTGCAGCTGAGAAGCTGATCAGCTGTTTGTTTCTTTAATAGACTATGAAGTTATAGTCAATTCATCTGCTGTTGTTAAGAATCTATTCTGATTCATCTGAGAAAACATATAGATTTGTTGAAGATTGACTTTCTCATTATTTCTTGAATATCTGAACAGTATTTTTTTTGTCTACACTCTCTGTGAAGTCTGTTCTGCATCTCTCTGAGTAGTGTGAGATGACAAGTGTGGATCTATTGACTGCAGACAGCAGTGTCTTCAATCTCTGAATTTTGATCTTTGAATGCTGCTGAGTTTCAGTCTTTCTTTTATATGTGATCATTGAGAAAGCTATCTGTGAAGTCAGTGAGTGCCTCTCATTCATCATCTGAAGCCTTGTCACAAAATGCATTTTGATCTTCTTCAGAGCTATCATTGCTGATGAAAGCTCAGCATCTCAGTATAGAGTTGCAATGAGTATTGTATGAAAAACTGAAAGAACTTTTCTGACTGTCATGATAAGCATCTTCTCAACTGTTCTCATATGTTATCTCAGATGAGAGCTGATCTCTCTATTTCTGTCTGTGTGCTTTACTGACTGTGTGCAGCTGCTGTACCAGGCCTCTGTGCTATAGAGCAGTAAGAGAATCATGTAGATAATGACTGTTTTTCACAGAGCATCTGCTGAAAGTTTATCTCTGATCTTCTCTAGACTTCAAATGTGCTGAGCCACAGCTCTTGTCTTTTTTGTCTGAGCAGAGATGTATAATCTTCAGATGAGTCTTCTGTCAAAGTATACACTCAGTCAGCAGAATACTGACTTCTGTTCAGCTGAGACAGTGACAGAATGTATGATCAGATTCTCTGACACAATCACTGATGATGCTTCATTATATTGCTTTCTTGTGAGATGAATCATCTCAAGTTTCTCTGATGCAAAGATCATCTTATTTGTCTCCTCTCATCTCAGAATACTCTGTATATCATGGCTGAGAAGAGTAGCATTGCTGTTAAGTGAGTGTATAGCCTGTCAAATATTCAGATCATCTGCATAGCCAAAGTGCAATTTCAGATTCTGCCACAGCAGCTCTGTCAGATACAGAAGAAACAGTATTGATGACAGAGAAGATCTCTGTGACATATCATATTGCATCTGATATGCTGCTGTGATGATCCTCTTCAGTCAGATCTGAGTTCTGTGTTTGATGAGAAAGCTGTCAATGAGTTGTAGCAGCTCATGCAGTCATCTCTGTTGTGTCATTCACTGAAGCAGCTGTCTGCACAGCACAGCATCAAAAGCACTCTGCACATCCATTATGATCATGAATATCTTCT
Organism: Histoplasma ohiense; assembly: GCA_017607445.1. Classification (NCBI taxonomy): domain Eukaryota; kingdom Fungi; phylum Ascomycota; class Eurotiomycetes; order Onygenales; family Ajellomycetaceae; genus Histoplasma; species Histoplasma ohiense. Next base: position 5,327,552 of record JAEVHH010000003.1, on the reverse strand, counting down.
TGTTTTGTGCAAAGACTGCCTTCATCTCATGAGTGAAAGCAGCTATCAGATTCATTGTCAATCATCTGAGCAGCATCTCTTCATACTGCAAGCTGACTACATTATGAATGAGTGCTGTGTATGTCAGTTGTCTTGCAACAATGTGTTTCAGCTTCTTGAAGATTACTGAGAGAAGAACAATGAATCTTCAGAAGTGAACTGAATTTCTGTTTCTCTTATCTATCTTGAATATCATTGTCATCTCTGTCAGCTTTCAGATTTGTGGGAAGTGGCAGAGCTGAAGGCAGCAGTTGTATAGCTGCTGTACAAAGAGAGACATATACTGTCAGTATATCTTGAGCAGCCACACTGTGATTTCATCTGTGTCTGAAGAGATACTCTGTACTTCAATGATGTTGCACTTTATCTTCTTCATCTCAACTCAGAGATTTCAGAGCAGATTTCTCATACTGCTTCAGTACTCATCATTCAATAAGTTGTATTTCAGATCATTGACTGAGTTGTATCACTTCAGAATAATTTATCAAAGTGTCTCAGCTTTGATGACTGTCTCTTCTATGATCTGATTTTCAATCATCAGAGAGGGTGCTCTGAGGTTGAGTTTCAGCTCATATTATGCTATCATTCAGTACAGATCTCTGTCATCTCTGATTTCATTGATCATCTGTCTTCAGTATACACACTTGATCTTGTGCACTGTGTTCTTGAATCAGTGCTTTGCAGTCTCTGTCTAATAAGTGGTGAGCTCTCAATATGCTCTTCAGCAGTCTGCTGTTCATCAGAAGACTGTAGTCTGTTTTTATTGCACTGACTTACTGACTGTCTGAGCTGCAGTCAGAAGATTCTGGATGAAGTGTTGAATCAGATCATCAAGCTGTGCTGCATTCTCAACTCTATCTGAGTAAGATATATTCATTATGAAATCTCTGATAAGATCTGCAAAGAGCTTCAGCTGAAAGTCTGTGATCTTGATCTGAGCTCTGCTCTGCTGTGTCTGAGATATTGTCAGTAGTATAGTAATCATAGACTGATGATCTGAGCTGCAGTGTAAATCTTGACACACTGAAGTGGAAGCAAAGATCACATTGAAGAAGATGAGATCAATCATATAATCTGCTGTATGAGTTGAAATATCTATCTCTTTCACAAAGTTCATTTTGTGTTCACTGACTCACTGAACAAGCTCCTCTTCTTGGTGCAGATTCACTGTCTCTGATTCAAAGATATCATGTCATACATTGAAATCCTCATCTACTAGACAGTGAGCTGGTGGGCTCAAATTGATCAGATAGTTCATAACTGTGTCTGTCTCAGACTGTCTGTACACATTGAGAATGTGGTAGTCATTGACACTGATTCACAGCAGATCTCTGTTTTGCACAGATTGATGTTGCTGTGTTCTTATCTTTGAACTCTTGTGTATATATGTCATGACTCAGAGTCTCTTCTTCTCTTGCTGCTTCAGATTAGTGTCATCTCAATGATCTATAAATGCAAAGCACTCATATGCTGAGTGATTAAAAGTTTTGATGTCAGAGTGTGTGTAAGACTTCTGTATACAGATCACTTCACAGCTCTGCTTGAAAGCAAGCTGTAGAGCTGCTGTGTGACAGAAAGCTGCTCTGACTGTATTTATTCAAAAGATCTGCAGAGAATGATTTTTCTGCTGATTATTTCTGCAGCATCAGTTATGTTGTTGATGTTGATGTTCTAGTATGAGAAGTCACTTGATGAGCTGCTGTCAAAGTTTATCTGTGAAATAAGATTGAAGAGTTTCAGATCTGTTGTCTGCATGCTGAGACTAGACTATTTTTTGACTGCTTGACTATACTGCCACTCTGCTGTGCAGACTGAGTGTTGTCTGATGCAGATCATCTGTCAGATGATGTTCTTTTCACTGATGAAACTCTGAGTAGTCATTCACTTGCAGAGTGCTAGCTCAGTGAGCTGTGTTGACTGAGTTGATTGAGTGAATGATGTAGATATCATCATTGTGATCATTGATGCTGACTGTATTGACAGTGATTGTCACTTCTGAGTGTCTCTGTAACATCTGTTGTCAAGACAGCAGACAGCTGCTAGCTTCTTTTGAGTTAGACATCTGAGAATGTCATTCACATATCTGAGTGTGACAGAACAGTGCTGATGCTCAGCTGAGTAGAGTTGACAGCAGTTGATATATCATAATGCTTTCTTGCACTTCATATCTGTTGATTTCTTGTGCTGGCTTGTGGGCTCACTGCAGTTGGAGTATCTCATCAGTTGTGCACACTTTGATGAGTGACAGTATCTTTGATATTCTGAGTCATGTCTCACTGTCAGTGGCCTTTTCTCAATGAGTCTGACCCTCTCACTGACATTGAAGAGTGAGAAGTCTTTCACTGAAATAAGGAAGAAGACAATTCATATAATCTTCTCTGTCTTGAAATTCATTTCATATCATAAGAATCAACAGCTCACTGATTTTATCTTTATCTGAGTCAGAATCTCTCTCTCAATCATCTTATCTGTGAGAATTCTAGTCTCTTCCCAGTTCTGAACAAATTCTGAGATCTCTGAAACAGTATAATTGTATCACTGCTCTGATAGCTGAATCTCTGTGATGTCAAGAATTTCACAGAAAGTAGTCACTGTCTTCTCAGTGATCAGAACATTGTGTATGCTTCTGTTGCTTGATATGATCACTCAATCTGTTCTGATGAGCTTCATTTTTGACATATTAGCCATATTCTTCATTCTCTAAATGTTTTTAATGATCATCTGCTGCACAGTATATGACTGCAGCTGAGTGATCTGTTTCTCTGACTGAAGAATGATGAGAATTTGTGAGTTCTTCTGCTGTTTTGTGTTCTCTGTGGAGCTTTTTGACTGACTGATGTTTTTGAGCTGCAGATCAGCTCCACTAACTCTGTCAGCTGAGAAAGCTACAGTTTTGACAGAGATAGCTTCAGAGAGAGCAGAATTTTTTCTCTTCTGTGCAATACTCACTCAGATAGTCAGCTCTTTTGCAGTTGTCTTTGCTGAATTTGACTGTGAATGAGTATTCAGAGCAGCACTCTTTCTCAGAGTTGATGCTGCATTCAGATCTGCTGTTATATATGTGATGAATCTTTCACAGAAGACTTGAACAAAGTTCTGACTGACTGACTGTTTCTTCTTCTCAACTCAGCTGTTCAGAGTTTTTATCAATCTGATGAGAGTCTTCTGCTGCAAATTCTATTGCTATTAAGTCTTCTCAAACTGCTTCTGTAGCTGAAAGATGGCTGTGGGAATACTGTCACTGACTTCTTTGAGAACTGAAGAAGACATTATAACAGTCTTTCTCTGTCTCTTGCCAGTCTTTTCAGTAACAAAATTGACTGGTGACTTCAGCTTCAGTGGTCTGATGTAGGCTGTGTCAATGTCCTTGAATGAATGAGAGGATGTTGAGGGCTTCATGACCACTCAATCTGTGCAGTACACACATGTGGAGTAATTGCAGAGGGTGTGCAATGATGTTGAATGGGTTGAAGGATTAAAATTATATGAAAAACAGTTAGAAAATGGAAAAATTCAAATGTATCTCTACATTTGTGGGTAGTTGTAAGAATGAGTGTGAGTGATGACTTGATGCATCTGCAGGATTATTTTTTTCAGAACAGTGCTCTATTTCAAAATTGAATGCTGAGAGTATTTTCATTCAGTGAATCTGACACTCATTTAGCTGCTTTGTCATCATGAAGTGCTGAAGATTGATATGATCAGATAAAACAGTTATTGAGTGTCTGCTATCATATAAGTAGTGATGTCTGTGAGATGTAGTGACAGTGTGAAGAGTAACAGTAGAAGATAGTTTATAGTTTATAGTGTAGCGGAGATAATAGTAATATATTGTAGAGTAATATAGTATAGTAGTGTAATATAGTGTAGTGTAGCTAATTGCTAAGGAAGAAAAGAAAGAGAAAGAAGATGTGCGAAATACATACATCAATATATATATACATATAGAAATAGCAGTAGCGAGAGTATAATGGAAAGAGGTAAGAATAAGTGAAGATAATAAGGAAATAATAAACAAGTGCATTACAATTGCCCTCCTTTTTTATAAGAGCTGCTCTCAGTGATTGTATAGATTGCTTGCTAATAGATAATTGCATTCCCATATTGTAAGTTCCACTTGTTGATAGCAGTATATCGATCGCGTCCTCTAGATAGCTTGTATACATGTTGTTATTGATTTTCTAATGAGATGGAATTGATGGATTCTTTGATTGTCAGAGGTTGCATGCAGAGAAGTAAAAAGAATTTCTTTCTTCTTGAAGATTTCTCTTTTTTTTTAACTTGACCATTATCAAAGCTCCTTGCCTTCCTGCCACAATTTTTCATCTTCAAAAAATTTTTAAATTTTTAAATTTTTTATATTGTTGTCCTCTCTCTCTCTCTCTTTTATCAAAATGGGCTTTTTCAGTTATTCTGATTTTAAGTAAGTTGTTTCTTGGATGCTTATCACATATTATTGTTGGTGTTTCTTGTCAGTGGTGTTATTAGTGTGGTCACATGCATCACTAGCTTGTTTCTGTATAGTGCCATTTGCTGTTTGCTTGTTATATTGCTCTAGATTTAGCCCTAATCACATGATGCACAACAGTCAGATTCCATGTGAACATTGTGTCTCTAGACTTAAAGATGTTGATTTTTGATGTGTGCTGAGATCAAATGTCTGAAAGTGTTGTGAGGCTTGTGTCTCTGCAGAGAAATTCTGCAAATCTGTGAGTAATTCTCTTTAATTCTTATTTTCTTTTTCTTTTTCTTCAAATTTGCTTTTGAATAGTGATATACTGATAATGATGCTAGATGTGTGATACACCTCTTCTGAGGCACATCATGCATGGGCAAGTGTTTATCTTTGTGGGGGTGGTGGCTGGAGAGAACATGGCCAGCTACAAAAGTCATCTTTGTTGTTTAGTTAAATGATTGAACACATCTTGTCTGACAATGCTGTCTGCTCAGAGCAGAGCAGAGGTGAATGCTCTATGATCTCAGCATCAGACAGCAGCTGAGTCTGCAGAGGTGTAGGTTTTGAAGACTGTGATTATGTCTGATTCTTTCAGAGCAGAGATGTTAGAGGAAGAGAAGAGTGTGAAGAAGAATATGAGAGTTTTGAAAGTGATGAGCTTCAGAGGCTCTGTGATGAAGAAATCAATTGAGAAGAGATTGATGAAGAAGAAGTTGATTGAAGAGTCAATAAAGAAAATTGTGAAGATGCTGATGACTGCAGCAGTGTCTGTGGTGCCTGCTTTCTTTGCCAATTTGTCACTGATGTCAATGAAGCAGAGGGAGAGGGTGCTCTGAATGATGGAGAAGTGGAAGAAGAAGATGGAGAAAAATGCTTTTCTTCATCAGATGTGTCAGAGAATGAATAGATTGATGAGAGAGAGAAGATGTGAGAAGACAAATGTCTTGTGAGATAGATATTTGTCTATACCTCTGCATTCAAAATGAGTGCCAATAATTTACAAATACCAGAAGAAGTATTGAGTGAGGGTGGCAGAGAGAGAGAATGAGAGAGATGATGATAGAGAGAAGAGAAAGTGAGAGATGAGAGATGAGATGAGAATGAATGAACTGAGAATTTTTAGACTTTTCTTAGAATCTGTTTTCTTTGTTTTTTTTTTCCTTGCTTGTATATTTTATTTTTTGTATTTATTATACCCAAATTGAATTTTTTTTTTTTTTTTTTTCTTTTTCCTCTTTTTCCTGATAAAATCCTTAAAAAAAAATGTGTTTGATTGGAGTTTGAGTGAGATTTGTGCTTCTAGTGTTTTTTGATTTAGAATTTGTGCTTCTGATGTCTTTCAACTTGATGTTCACATTTTTGATGTTTGAAAGTATGTTGATTTTGTATTTGTTGTTCATTTTCTTGTTCAAGAAAGATTTTGAATGTCTGAGTGTTCAATATATTTTCTTCTGATTCTTATGTATCATCACTAAAACCTCAATCTGTCCATCTCACAAGATATTCTGAAGGTTTGTTTTTTTGTTATTGTTTTTCAAGAATTTCTTCAACTTGATATTCTTCTTTGCTGTCAACAAGTTCTGGTTCTGATTCTGATAGAGCTCCATTTCTGCAGTTGTATAGCTTCAGTAAAGATACATGAAATACAGAATGAATGCTTCTATATGAAAATGACAGTTCTAGTTTGTACACTTGTTTTCTGATGATATTCAGAATCTTGAAGAGTTCAACATATTTATGATTGAGTTTGCAAACCAGGTGCAGCAATCAGAGATTTTTTGCATTGAGCATGACATAGTCATCTATTTTAAATTGTTGAAGCTTATGTTTTGCATTGTAATAGATTTTCTGTGCTTGTCACATCTTTTGTAGATTCTCAATGAGCTTATGATGTGTTTCCTCAATATGTTTCATGCAGCTAGCAGCATGTATGGCGACTGGTTGTGATGATTTGCTGACATTAATTTTTAAATCAGATTGATATCCCATTAAGACTTCCACAGATGCCATTTCAGTAGAGGCATGTTGAGAGATATTGTAAACAAACTGCATCAGCAGTAGTCAGTGTGCTCAGTCATCTTGATGATAGTTGATAAAGCATTGAAGATAATGTTTCAAGATTTAATTTTGTTGTTCTATTTGATCATCTATTTGAGGGTGAAAGGCTATTGAAAGTTTTTGATGTGTGTCTAGCATATAACAAAAGGTGGACCAATAATGACTTGTAAACAGTGAATCTTAATTGAATATATGGTTTTTGAGTACTCCATAAATTGTATAGAACTTGATATAAATGATTTCCACTAGTTTATCAGCTGTAATGTTTTTGATGCAAGGAATATAGATCATAAACTTGGTATATATATCCACAATCACTAAAATTGCATTGTAGATTTGATGGAGGAATGTAGAGGCTGGCAAGTCTGTAATAAAATCCATAGTAATGAACTCAAAAGAATTTGATGATAAGAGAATTGTGTAATGAGCGTACTTCGATTAACGATTTGATACTATCCTAATTACAGATTACGAATTGATTAAGAAAGGAAAGAGAAAAGAAATCAGAAGAAAAGGTTGTATGAAGGGGGTTCTTATAGAGGAAAGTTCAGAGCAGAAGAATATCAGAAGCTGCTTCACAGTGGAGCACAGAGCAGAAGAACATTAAGAAGTATGTGTAAGAATTGTTAGAAACTATATGAGTGCAGAGTGTGAGGTGGGGGAATCATTGAGAGCTATATGAAAGAATTGTTAGAGACTATATAAGTGTGAAACACAGAGTGGGAGAACATTAGAAGCTATGCAGAAGAATTGTTAGAGACTACATGAGTGTGAAGCACAGAGCAGAAGAATGTTAAGAGCTACACAGAAGAATCATTAAAAACTACATGAGCACAGAGCACAGAGCAGAAGAACATCAAGAGTTATATGAGATCACAACAGCCAGAAATGAGCAGGTGCAGAAGAGGAGTTGATTGTGTAAGATAATTACTAACAGATGCTAATCTGTCACATTATCCCCCTCTATCAAGATGAGTGAGAACTCATAGATGTTGAGAGCAGCAGTGTCCTTCAAGGTGGATGTGGATTCTCAGATCAGACAATTGTATTCTATTCATTTGACAAGATATTTGCAGTGATGGTGATTGATTCTATCATCAAGAATTGCTTCAATTTCCCACTCAAGTTCATTGTCTTCTTCTACAATGACAGATGACTGTCAATCAGAGATTCTCTGTGAGGGGAATGAATCCTCAGCCACGGGTCGGAGCAGGTTCATATGAAAGACATCATGAATGCCAGATGAGGTGTCAAGTTGATAATCATGTATGTCTAGCACTTTCTTCACTGTATACTTGGTGTGGTGGTAATCTAGTATACACAAGAGATGATCTGTTTTTATGTTCTTGAGATTCAGTCAGACTTTGTCTTCTACATGATATTGAATTGCAGAACTTCTTCTGATGTTTGCTTGATTCTTGTAATCTTACTAAATGCTGATCATTGAAGCTTCTGCTCATTTGCAGACTTTCTTCAGTTTGCTCATGATATTCTCTGCCATCTGTATGGGGCTGCGGGTGTATGTGATTTCTCAGAGAGTCTCAGAGAAGTTCAGAACCTCTAAGTTGTATCTGTGTAGAAGAAAGAATGAGCTTACATCTGTTATAGCAGAATCTCAACTGTTAATTGCAATCTCAGTGTGTGGCAGCAGATTGTTTCAGTTGTCTTGTGTATAATTGCAGAACTTATGAAGAATGTTCTTTATCATTTATATCATTCTCTCAGTAGCTTCATCAGTCTCTGAGTGGTACACTGTTGACAACTTTTGTTCAATTCTTAGCAATTGACATACACAGGCTCAGAGTGTGCTGACAAATTGACTGTCTCTATCTGACACAATGAATGAAGGCAGGCTGTGTATATGATAGAATGAGCTTCTGATGAAGATGTCTGCAACTACTTCAGCATTCATCTTGTCACAGAACTGTAGTATTATACTCTTGCTGAGTTGATTGACAATGACTAGAATGTTCATAGAACCTCTGCTCTTGAGCAAGAAAACTGCAAAATCAATAGCTATATCATACCAAGTTCAGTTGAGAACAGATAGAGACTTCAGCATCTTTTTTTGATGTTTGCATCATGTCATCACTGAGCCACAGTGATCACAGTTGTGTATGAACTGATGTATGTCTTTCAACATATCTGATCAGTAGAATTCTCAGACAATGATGTTGTACATGATTTTGCATTCTGAGTGTTCAGTCATCAGCAAGTCATGAATTTCTTGCATGATCTGTGTTTGTAGAGGTTCTGAATTGAGGACTCATTGTCTATCTCAAAAGTGTAAGCAGTTGTCATTGTTGATTGAACATGCTGAGATATCTGTTCTTGAATATACACCTGTGGGGAATTGAGGTGCTTTGCTTTATACAGCTTCAGTGGCTTGTTGTCAGAATTCATCTGCTTCTGCTGCTAGTCTCCATTGTTCTTTGAGCAAGAGTTCTTGAGCTCAGAACTGGTTGATATGTATGCAGAGTTTGTCTGATTGTGTAGAACTTTCTATGATTGTAGGGTTGATTAACTGATGCTCTTGATGTTTCCATCTGTCATCTAAGTCATCAGATGGCATATCTTGTTCTCAGTGAGACAGAGCATCTGCAAGGATGTTCTCTACTTCAGATCAATAATGAATTGTGAATAAAAAACAGCTAAGAAACAATGATCAACATATATGCCTCTCAGTGAGCTTATGAGTGATTGTGAAGTATTCTAAGTTCTTATGATTGATAACAATCTCAAACTTCTCAACACTCATAAGTTCAGACTCTCATTTCTCAAGACATTGTATGATTGCTAGAAGCTCCTTGTTGTAGATCTCATAGTTGCATTCAGTGGGTGACATCTTTTTCAAGATGAAGGCACAAGATTGTAGAACATCTTTGTTATTGTATTGTATTAGTGCTCCATCTACTATATAATCTGAGGTGTCTGTTTCAAGAATTGTATGCTTATCTGAATTGAATGATTGCAGCATCAGAGTGCTTGTGAACATACACTTCAGCTTTTTGAATGCTGTGTCCACTTCATCAGTCCATTGAAATACAGCGTCTTTCCAGGTCAGATCCATCAGTGATCATACAATATCAGAGAAGTCTTTGATGAATCTTTGATAGAAGTTGATGAATTCTAGAAAGCTTCTAGTCTCTTTTACTGAAACTGATGCCTTCCAGTTGAGGATTGCTTTCATCTTCTTAGAATTCATACATATGTCTTTTTCAGCTTTGATGATGAATTCTAAGTAGGTTGTAGACTTGATCTTGAAGTTGCATTTGTCAATGTTCACTTGCAGTCCAGCTTCTTGTAGGCAGTCAAGCACTTGTCATATGTGCTTATGATGCTCAGTGAGCAATCCATTGATGAAGATCAAGATATTGTCCATGTACACTGAGGTGATCTCATTGAGCAGATCTCATAGAGCTCAGTTAATGTATTTCTGAAACATACTCAGAGCATTCACTAATTCAAAGAGAGTCACTGTCCATTCATATAATCTGTAATATGTACAAAAGACAGTTAGCCATTCATCATCTTCATTAATTCTTATCTTGTAGAAGGCTGCAGAGATGTCAAGTTTTGTAAATCATTTTGCTTTTTCTATTCATTTGAGTGTTTCATTGATGAGTGAAAGAGGGTATTGATTCTTCTGTGTAATCTTGTTGAGTTCTTGATAGTCAATGCAGAATCATAAGTCTTCTTCTGATTTCTTTGCAAACAGTACAGATGCTGCAGTGGGTGAGTTGCTAACACAAATGAAGTCTTTGTTTAGTAATTTGTTGAGTGTTTTTCATAGAATGAGGAGCTTGTTGTGTGATATGCTGTAAAGAGAACTTCAGAGTGGTTGTGAGTTCTTACTGTTTTTCTTGATGAGCTCAATTGTATGATCTATACTGGGTTCTTGGTGAGGGGGAAGCTTTTCAGCTTCTTTCTCATTGAACACATCTGTGAAGTCTTCATACAATTCAGATAGTTTCTTGCATGGTTTCTTGAGATCTCTGAATTCTAACTTTTCTAATGCTTTTTTGATATCTGTCATGCTAGCAGTGAACACTTGGACATTCTTCTTCTCATGCACTTGATGAGTTAGTAGTTTGTACACTTCCACTGATATCTGGGTGAGATCAGTGGTTCTATCAACATCCTTCTCATAAACACAGTCATCTTCTGGGAAAATAAGGCAGTGATTGTGTGTGTTCAACAAGGTTCCAAATTCTGTGAGCTATGATAGACTGAGCATTAGATCATACTCAAGGTCTTGTATTTTGTATATGTATATGTTCTTTTTCTTGTGTCCTTCTACATTGACATTAAATCTTACCATGTTGTAGGAGGCGGATCCTCTGAGGCTGTCAAATTCACTGAGTTTATACAGTTTGAGAAAAAGAATATACTGGAGCTTATGCTTCTCAATCAGCTGAGTGTCTATAAGAGTGTAGTGAAGAAAATCACTGTCTATCATTGCTCATATGTTGACTAAGCTATTTACAATGACAGAGATCATGATTGTGTTCACTTGTATTTTCTGCTTGAATCTTCAGCTAGCTTTTTACTTCTTGAGCTCTTGTCCATGTTTTAGAGTGAGAGCTTGTCTTTTCCCTGTTCTTGCCTATCTGTGGGCGATGCAGTGTTTACACATGTGGGGGGTTTACTCAGAGTGATTGTATTTGAACATTGATTTGTGAAGTGCTCTGACTTGTCACAGTGTATGCAGATTTCTCTGATGATTCAGTCAGCAGCATTCTTCTCTGAGATGTTGGAGACTCTCAGATGACTTGCATTTACATGTGGGACTCAGTTCATTGATTCTGATTTGAAGGTGGGGGATGCTGCAGAGTGGTTCAGAGCATACACATTTGTTCAATGAAATTCTCTGCAATTTTGAAGCATGCAGAACTGAGACAGATCATTGTTCAACAGACAAAGATCAGTACAGAATTTGCTGTATGTTGAGAGCTTCAGACACTCTATACTTCAGTTATGCAACTGAAAGTTTAAATTCTTGAACAGTATATTGATCTTGACAGTGTCATCTCAGTCTTGCCCACCTGCTTCTAGGAGCTTGCAGTTGAATTCAGAAAGATAAGTTGTCAATACAACATTCATCTGATGAGTCTGATTAAGCCAGTCTAATACCTTGGCTTGAAGTGTAGAATTGAGGAAGAGAGAGTTGAGTTGTTGAAAGACTAGCTCTGATGTATACTGATGATTCTGACAATGACTCATTCAGAGTTGGAATTTTGCTAATGCATCACCATTCAATCTGCTATGAATATACCACACTTGATTGGATAGCGAGCCTATTGCTTGTCTGTCAATGTTCAATTTGATGTTCACTTTTGACTTCCACACAAGATAGAGCACTAGATCTCTCTTGTATTTGTCAAGAATTGAGAGCTTCTCTCTTGGAAGCTTTTTGTGAGGTGCAGGTGTAGAAGGAACAGTGAATGCAGAAGTGCTCATTTCAACAAGTCATTGTTGCAATTCAGCCATCTGTAGCATCTGTTGCTGAAGAATGCTTCATAGATCTAAGTTGTTGTCTGCTGTGTTCAGATGTGATGGGTGTTTGTAGAATTGCTTGTAGTTCATTTTGATATCTAAGAACATATAATAATAAAAAAAAAAAAAAAAGAAAAGAAATACTTGTAGGCACTTGATTCTCTCACAGACACTATTTACAGTGTTGCAGTGCTAAGCTTGATCAAGCTTCTTCATGAATGCTATTCACAGTGTTATGATTTGTAGGCACTCAGGCCTTGTAGAACACAGTTGATTGTGTTTCAGATGCTTAGACATGACAGTCTATATAACTAATGATAAGAACACTCAGACTCATGAGAGATCTCTTGTAATGACTAGACACTCAGATCTGTAAACAACACACTCAGATGTAAGAACTGATAATGACACACTCAGATGTAAGAACTAATAACAAGACACTCAGATCTTAAATGCAGAAGAATCAATTCATAATGTAATGAGTGTACTTCAATTAACAATTTGGTACTATTCTAATTACAGATTACAAATTGATTAAGAAAGAAAAGAGAAAAGAAATCAGAAGAAAAGGTTGTACAAAGAGGGTTCTTATAGAGGAAAGTTCAGAGTGGAAGAATATCAGAAGCCACTCCACAGTGGAGCATGAAGTGGAAGAACATTAAGGGGTACACATAAGAATTGTTAGAAACTATATGAGCACAGAGTGTGGAGTGGGGGAATCATTGAGGGCTACACAGAAGAATCATTAGAGACTATATGAGTGTGGAACATGGAGTGGGAGAACATTAGAAGCTACATGGAAGAATTGTTAGAGACTATATGAGCACAAAGCACAGAGTGGAAGAATGTTAAGAGCTACATGAAAGAATTGTTAGAAACTACATGAGTGCAGAGCACAGAGCGAAAGAACATCGAGGGTTACATGAGGTCACAATGGCCAGGAACGAGTGGGTGCAGGAGGGGAGTTGATTGCATAAGATAATTACTAACGGGTGCTAACCCGTCACAAATTGTACTCAATTCTCCATATTGTCTGTGCTGTTTTGGCTTTACTCTTTGACAAGTATCACAAGTGGATATATAATCTTTGACATCTCTGACTAGCTCATGCCAATAGTATTTGTTCTGAATGCTGTCTATGAACTTTTTTATACCAAAGTGACCCCTCTGCAGATCATCATGGTTTGCACTGATAATTTCATCAATGAATGTCTTTTGTTGAGAGACATACACATGACCATCAGCATGCAATATATCATTCTCAGAAATTGTCTATAGTATATTTTCAGTGACAGTCATACTCTTCTTTTTTATCTTCTCTCTTTGCTCAGCAGCAAAAGAGTCAATCTTCTGTGCTTTACTCAGAAATGAGATGAAGGATTCAGACATTTCTGTGTATGCTGAGTTCTTAAGAATAGCCTTATTGACTGCAATCCAGGGCATATATTGCTCAACACACAACAGAGGAGAAGAGTTTATGTGAGAGGTAGAAGATGTTGACATATGAAGTGCTTTTCACTCATTAAAAAGAGCATTTTGCTCATTAGAGACTCATGCACAGACTACATCAGAAGAAATATCATTTTGAAAAAAAGTATCAGTTTTTCAATCTAGTCTAACTTCATGTTTCAGCTTCTGTTGCAGAGTAGATAATATAGTTTGGCCATTATAGACCTTACTGTAGTCTGTGCAACAACTGAGCTCATCAGCTGAATTCTTTGATTCAGAGTGGTGCAGTAATACAAAATCATAAGCAGATAAAGTTTTCACTCATCTGATCTGACATCTGTTCAGTTTCTTAGTTGTCATAAAGTACTGCAGATTGACATGATCAGATCAGACTTGAATTGAATACTTACTTCTCTTCAGATAGTGTCTTCAATTTTTAAATGCTGCTACAATAGTCAAGAGTTCTTTATCATGAGTATCATAATATGTTTCCACATCAATCAACTTTCTTGATCAGAAGACAACTGAATGTCAGTGCTCATCATTCTGCAACTGTGACAGAATAGCAGTGACTGCAAAAGTGAATGCATCAGATTTGATCTGAATACACTGAGCTGAGTCAAAATGAGCTAATAGAGGAGCACACATAAAGTGTGATTTGAGCTCATTGAAAGTACTTTGAGCATCTTCTGTCCACATAAAAGTGGCTTTTCTTTCCCCCTTCTTGCTTCCTTTTGTAAGTTCAAATAATGAGGCTGCAATAGAGGAGAAAGACTTAATAAATTGCTGATAGAAATTAGCAAAATCCAAGAAGAATTGAACCTCTTTAATTGATTTAGATGTAGATCATTCCACAATAGTGGAGACTCTGTCTGACTCCATCTTGACATCATTTGTATCTATAACAAACCCCAGAAATGAGACTTTGTCCACTTCAAATTCACATTTAGAGAGTTTTACAAATAGATTTGCACACTCAAAATGTTCTAGCATCTTAGTAACATGCACTTTATATTTCTGCTTTGAATTGAAGAATATGAGAATGTCATCCAAATAGACAATACAACATATATCCAACAAATCAGACAAGGCATTGTTAATGTATGCTTGGAATATTGCTGGAGTATTAGCTAGTTCAAATGGCATAACTACATATTCAAAATGTCCATATCTTGTTCTAAAGGCTGTCTTCCAATGGTCTTTTGCCACTATAAGTATGCAGTGATAGACATCTCAAAGATCCAGCTTAGTGAATATCTTGGCTTTTGAAAGCCTATCAAATAATTCACTTATTAGAGATAGAGGGTATCAATTTTTGATGGTGATTTGATTTAATCCTTGATAGTCTACACAAAGATGGAGTCCATTATTTTTTTTGAGAACAAAGAGAATCAGTGCATCAGCTGAGCTACTGAATGATTGTATTCATTCTTTATCTAATGCATTTTTTAAATATTCTCTTAGAGCAGCTAACTCAGTTTCAGAGAGATTGTATATTAGCATAAATGAAGATTGCATATCAGACTTGAGATCTATACAGTGTTCCATCTCTTCTGATCTTTTCACACTTATAGCAGCTTCTTCTGAGAAGATATGCATGTATGGCATGACATAATTGAGTAGATCAGTCAGCAAGTTCAAATACACAGTCAAGAATACACATAAAGTATGCTTTGAGTCTTTTGAATATTCTGTAGATAATACTACAAACATTTCTACTCTAGCTTCTGTGAGAACTTCAGCTAAGACATCTTGTTCAGAAATAATTTGAGGCTGTTGTTTATCTTCAGAGCTTCTAAAGAAGAATTGTCCATCTGATCAATCTATAAGAGAATTTGTTTGTCTTAATCAAGAAAATTCTAATACAAGATTGTAGTTCTTCATCTTCATTGCATGAAAGGAATGAGATGTCTGCTGTGCATTACCCTTGTGATCAGTGACAGTAGTTGCAATGTTATACTCTTCAAAGAAGCATATTATGCATTCATCAATCAATTTGATCATTTTGATTTTGCAGTGAGCAGCTTCTAGATTGTGATTCTTTGCTCAAAATTCATTGACACAGTTCACTTCTGACTCAGAGTCTACTAGCACAAGCACTTTTTGCAGATTCTTAGATGTAGTGAGTTTCACTGTGACAGTGAAACTTAAGATGTTTTTGCATCAACTTTCCATACTTATGGCTGCCATTGTGAGCTGAATGATGTATCTTAAGTGTTTTTTGAGTTCTTTGAGTTCTTTGTGTCTTTTGCATTGGATTTCAAGTCAGACTTGGTGTTTTTGAATTCATCTTTGAGTTGTTTGAAACACAAATCAATGGTATGTCCTGATCACTTGCAATAACAGCAATATTTCAATCAGATGGAGTCATTGAACTTTGTAGTGTCATTTCATCTGTATTTATTTTGTGATCTATTATCAGCATTATTTCTGTTGTTAAAGCTTTGAGTGAGGTTTTTGAAATTTGACTTCTCTTTAAGCTTCTTCCATCTCTCTGACAGATTCAATTCTGCCATTGCAAGTTTATATAGAGTGGCATCATAGCTTAACTCTTCCAATTTGGTTGCATATTTGTCAAATTCTCAGTGAATGGAAGGTAGAACTTTCATATAGAGATGTGATTTCCAATGGTATTCACTATAAGAATGCCACAGACACTCTTCAATTGATTGTAAGTATGAAGCAAATTGTTGAACTGTCTAATCTTCTTATTACTCTGTTTTTCAGTACTGTCTATTGACATCTCAGAAACTTCTATCTGAATTGGTGACTTGACATTGCATCCAACTAACAAATTCTTCCCATGGTGGCAAAGTTCATATATCATGTGTATGTTGATACCAACATTGTTGCATCTCAACATTGAAATGAGTAACAGCTTCAATGATCTTTCAATGGTCATATTCATTGTAGTAATCAAGATCACTGGCATGGAAAGCAATAGCAGCTGTAACAAAGTTTTCAAATTCTTTCATGCTTTGATCTCAGAACTTTTCCACATCTCTTCAAGAAGAGTGACCACTCATGTCAGAATCTCAAAGTTCTAATTGTCAAAGTAGTATCTGACTACATCTCCCACTGACAGTAGTTATGATGCTTTTCACTAAGATGTTGAGTGCTTGTAGTGTGGCTTTCAGTGATCTGAGAATACTGATGATGTTATTGCAGTTATCATTCACACTAGTTGCATCTCTACTGTGGTTTGGATGTGCTTCTAGCATATTTCAGATGACTGGAATTGTTTCATTCAATTCTTGTAGTAAAGTGTTGCACCACTGTTGAAGTTCTCACAATTCTTTCTCAGTCTGTAATTTTTTTGATTCTTCTGACCACAGCTATCTTCTCAGTCTCAATTGCACTGAGATCTTCAGAAGAGATATCCTCTTCTGAACTATGCTCAGAGTTCAATTTCATAGAAGAAGATGATACTTGTTGCACACTTTCAGTGACAGAAGTGTGTGTTTCACAATTTTCTTCCATGATGTTTGCTGCTTCAGGTTCAGCAATAGCACAAGTACAGTGGATGCTGTGGGTAGAGGTCATGACTATTACTCAACAGACCATCTCTCAAAGATTGAGCAATTAGAAACTGTGAGGTGTAGTGACAGTGTGAAGAGTAACAGTAGAAGATAGTTTATAGTTTATAGCATAGCAGAGATAATAGTAATATATTGTAGAGTAATATAGTATAGTAGCATAACATAGCATAGTGTAGCTAATCACTAAGGAAGAAAAGAAAGAGAAAGAAGATGTGCGAAATACATACATTGATATATATATACATATAGAAATAGCGGTAGCGAGAGTATAATGAAAAGAGGTAAGAATAAGCGAAGATAATAAGGAAATAATAAACAAGTGCATTACAATGTCATTGTCTGAAAGCTTCTACAATTGGCAACATTTCTAAATCATATGTTTGATAACATCTTTCTGTTTCTGTGAGCTTTCTAGACCAAAACATGATCAGATGTCAGTGATCATCATTCATTAATTGTGATATTACTGTGGTGATTGCAACATCAGATCCATCTATTTCTATACAAAGTTTTCACTGTGAATCAAAGTGAATCAACAACAGTGCTTTTGTAAAGCATTCTTTTAACTGCAAAATTGCATACTTGCAGTTTTTATCTAATTGAACAGATGTGTTATTCTTCCCTCTTTTCATTTCATAATCTTTTAACAATTCAGTCAGAGGTGCTGTTATTATTGAGAACTTGTATATGAATCAATGATAGAAATTGATGAATTCTAGAAATATTTGCAATTCATTTATAGTTCATGATTCTGATCAATCTAGAATTGTGTTGATATGATGTTTCTCAACAGTAATGCTCTGTGTGGTAACCACAAAACTCAAAAATCCAATTTCTGTTGCATGGAATGTACACTTACTAAGTTTGACATATAGTCTTCAATGTCTTAACTGTTTCAGCATGTTCTTAACATGAACAACATACTTGTCAAGTGTGTTTGAATAGATTATGATATCATCAAGATAAGCCACACAATATACATCTAAAAGATCACTGAGAGCTTTGTTGATATAAGATTGAAAGATTGCAGAGACATTGATTAGCTCAAAAGATAAGACTAGATATTCAAAGTATTCATATTATATTTGAAATGCTGTTTTTCATTCATTCTCTGCTTGTATGTGAATTCTATAATATGTGTCTTTAAGGTTCAGCTGTGTATATATTTTGGCATCTGCTAATCTATCAAGTATTTCATTTATTAAGAGCAGTGAATATCAATTCTTGACTGTTATTTCATTCAATTCTTGATAATTCATGCAAAGATGCAGGGTTTCATCTTTCTTTGATGTGAATAACACTGACACACTGGCTGAGCTCTTGAATGAATGTATTCAATTCTTCTCTAATGTCTTTTTGATATATTCTTGAAGGACAGAGAGTTCTTGAGATGATAAGTTATATATCAGTTGATATGAGGGTTTCTTACCAGGTTTGAGATCTATAGCATGATTGTGAGATGTGTATTTCATGTTGAGTATATCTTCTCAGAATACATCAAGATAATCTTTATAATGATCTGAGATATTTGACTCAGTTGCTGCACTCACAGCTTGTAATGATAAGACAGTGAATATAATATTGTCATCATCAATTAGTGTTGTGAATTCTTTAGCAGTATCTAGATGTATGTGATTAATATTTGATGCTTTTCTATAGATTCAGTATCTTCACACTCAGTTGATATCAGAGTTTGCAGCTTTCAATCACAGCATGTCTAAAATTATATCATATCTGCTAATATCAGCTTCTTCAAAATGATGGAATCTTTCTTGAAGAACATGTTTGTCATTGATAATCTTCATTGCAGCTCTTTGTTGTCTATATGATTTAATCTTATAATTATCAACTGCTTCCACTACTTTTGGTTTATCTTCTGCTTTTGAGAAATATTTTGATGCTCAGACATGGGACACAAAGTTCACATCTGCACTAGAATTCACTAGTGTTCATATCATTGACCACTCTGTTTCTGTTAGCATTCATGTATTCATCATCAATAATTGTTTATCTTGCAGTCTAGTTATTCATATTCTCAATGCAGCAGCTGCTTCTATGATTGGAATTGTTGATTTTTTACTTGTTGAACTTGGTTGTGCTTTTCAGAGTGTAACATTCAACAATTATTTGCAATATGATTCTTCTTATAGCAGTGAGAACACTTCTTCATTCAGTTATATTTATCTTTCTTGATTTGTTCAGTTGAATCTGTTTATTTCTCTTGTTTTCTCTTGTTTTGATGATTGCTAGATTTATCAGAATGATGCTGATTCTCTATGAATATTGCAGGTCTTTCTTTGTGAATAGTATGCTGTTGCTCTGATATATTTTTCTTGAGAGTCTGTAGAGTTTGAAGCAACTCTTTGTAGTTCTGAGGCTTTTGATTTCAACAGTTGAATTCTGTGTGTAATATTTTCAATATTTTACTACACAAGTTATCCATTCTTTGTTCTTCACTATATGAAGGTAAGTAGTATTCTCAGTCTTTGAGATATTTAGAGAAATTGTGTATTGATTGTCATTCTTGTTGTTTTGCATCTTGAAACTTTTGACTCATCAATTGATGTTGATTCTGTGGATTGTTAATGTAAGAGATGGTTGTAGGTATAATTATGGGAGTAGTGTGAAGTACACACGTAGGATGTTAAGAAGGTAGCAATCTCTATTATTCAAAGCTAATCGCTGATCTCCTAATATCTACGGATATCAGCGAGCATTATATAGGCGACTACCACGCACTACAGCTGCCTATGGTGCCATGCGCTATGTCCCTCTTCATTAATTCTGGCGTGTTCTGTGTTCTTCTATCGCCACATAGCTATTTCCTAATATAGATATCTCTGTTGCACCTATTACAATTATCTCCCTTCTTCAAAGGCCTGGTCCTCAGAGCTTCTTAATGTGACGTGCGAAGTTCGTAATATGTGCTGCGTGGTTGATATTGTATGAAATTCGCAGAATCGGGCTGGATTAATTGTTGGGGTTAATTCCGAAGTGTTGCTGTTTTGGAAGAATGTTTTTCCATCTCTGGTGTCATTGCAGTCCAATCACAATTTAGACACAACTTCTGAACCCCTTTCCTTTGATTTCTACACCAAAAATCACACTCCATTGAAAATCATCACCACCATCACCACCAACGATTTTCTATTTAAAAAGAATACATCAATTTATCAAATAAAGTACACTGTATCTTCCTATGTGATTTTTATTGTGAAATTCGAAGTTTTGATTGCATGGTTGTGTTTTCCATTTTGGGTTGAATTTTGTGTTGTTGCAATCTCTTTGATCAACATTGCAATATTGATTCCAATCTCCAACATCTGTTTTTCTTTCTTGTTGCTTTTGCTTTTCCTTCTCCTTTGAATAAGGCCTTGGTACTAATTAAAGTTATGATAGAATGTCAGAACCAGCTGTTTCCATTGCTGGTTTGAAGCTCATGGAGGGTGATATGCTGTCTGCCATCGAGAGCATTTGCTTGGGTTGTCTGGAGAGGTTGCAGAACCCCTCAGTATACCCTTGCTTTGTGAACAATGGATGGACACACTGTCATGCCTGCCATATATCAAATAGAAGTTGTGCTGCTGTAAGTTTTCTTAAACTGAAGTTGTTATGGATGCTAATGGGTTATAGATGCCTGAGCACTTTCATGAAACTGATCAATCTTTGATCAATGAATTTCATGAGATGCTGCTCTTCAATGAAGTTCTGGATGAGAGATTTGCCATATATCAAACTGCTGTTGTGAGGTTTGTACTTGATGTGCAGATCTATGAGAATGCAGGTGGGGTTCTAGAATTCTATGTGAACTCTGATGATCTGTTGTCACAGCAGGATGTGGCATTTGATCATAGCAGTGTTTCAGAAAGTGTGTTTTTGCATCCTGCTATTACATCAGTGTCATCCTTGCTGGGCCAAGATCTTGGTATGTTATTTGAGTTGGCCGATAATGTAGACAAAGATGAGGAAGTGGACAGTTCTGTTGAAGTGTTAGAAAGAAACACAGCAGCATATTGCTGTTGTTGTATTTGACATTTGACAACATCCCCCCACCATCATTGCGAGCCTGCTGAGGGTTGATGCAAAAAATGCAAGCACTGCTCAGTGATGAAGCATGCCTGCATTCTGATAAGTTATTATTCAAAACAAATGTTTTTACAGTATATAATATTAACTTCCTATTAGATGCCAGTGGATGCTGTTGAATTGACTCAGACAGTTATCAATGCTGCTGAGAATCTAATTGTTGCTGATGCAGACACTTCAAACATTAACATTTTGCAGAGTGCTGTGACTGCAGCAGTTAGATCTTTTGCTGTGAAGATTCAGAAGATTCAATGAGACAGTTCTCCTGAGGCTTCAGCTGAAACAGTGGTTGATGAGGTCCCAGTGATTACATCACCAGTTGCAGCTCCCAAGTCATTGTTGAAACATCATGCTTCACCAGTTGAGGAAATCTGGGATAATAAGCAGGTTTGTCTTGATGACAATTCCTCAAATGACACTGGTCAAGCTGAGGCAGATCTGTTTTTTAATCTCTGAGTGGAATAAATATATTCAGCAGTCATCATTGCCTTCTTCATTTTCATTTACTAACTGGCTTCTGATAGGTTTTATTAAACTGTTCCAAGTACTCCTGGCTGTTCATCAAGTTTTTCTTGAGTTCCCAAGAATTGTCTGTGTCTGTACAACCTTTCCATTTGACAAGATATTGTGTTTGACTGCGGTACTGACACTTGTCTAATATAGCTTCAACTTCCCATTCCTCTTGTGTGTCTATAATTATCAGTTCTGCTTGCGGGATTTGTCTGTCGCGCGCGTGATATGGTTCGAGAAGGGAAACATGGAATACAGAATGAATTCCTTTATATTGCAGCATGAGTTTCAGTTTGTACACCTGTGTACCATGGATATCAATTATTTGGAAGGGACCCAAAAATTGATGATTCAGTTTGGATGAGAGTCGCAAGATGGATATATTTTTTGCACACAGCATTACCCAGTCCCCTATCTTAAAGCTTTTTGATATATGGCACTGATTGTAATACTTTTTCTCAGCTGCTTTGACAGCTTCCAGGCATTCTCAGATCTTGTTCTCCACTTACTTCATCCATTCCACTTGTTCCATTGCTGATTTTGACACACCCATGCTTGGGGGTTCCACATCTATGCGAAGTTCAGTTGGTCGGCCGATCATTGCTTCAGATGATGTCATTTTTATCAATGTGTGGAAGGTGTTGTTATATGCCCATTGCGCCAGAGGAATCCATTCTATCCAATTATCTTGCTGGTAGCTGCAATATGTGCAAAGATAATGTTCAATCACCTGGTTCAATCATTCTGTCTGGCCGTCGGTTTGCGGGTGGAATGCTGTCGATAATTTTCATCAGACATGGAGCAGGTAACACAATGTTGACCAAAACTTGCTATTTATTAATGAATCTCAGTCACTAATAATGTTCACAGGTAGGCCAAAGTTCTTCACAACTCTTCATACAATAATGTCCATGAGTCCTTCTGCATCTAGCTCTGAAGATGTGGGCACAATTATGGCTCATTTGGTGAATAAATCAACAAATACAACAATAGCATTATAGGTTTGACTTCCCTTTTTATTATCTGGCAGGCCTTCAATAAAGTCCATGCTAATTGTATGCCATTTCTTATCTGGCACTGGATGTGGTTGTAGCAACCCGTACAGCTTGTGCTGCAGTATCTTGACACATTGGCAAACATCGCAAGTTCTCACATATTCTGCAATCTCATCACTCATACCATGCCACAAGTACTTGCATTTGATCACTTCAATGGTTTTGTCATGTTCAAAATGGCCACCTTGGGGATCATTGTGGTTCATTTTCATTATTTCATGTCTTACAGCCTTGTCTTGTGATATGTAGACTTTACCATCTTTTCTGAGCAGGCCATCTTTATCTACTGCTCAGATTGAATGATTATCTATACTAGTGTCACCCATCTCTAGTCTTCTGCAAAGTTCAGACATGCCGGTGTCCCTATTCTGAACCTGCAGTAAGAGTTCAATGATAGATTCAGCTACCTCTTCACAATAGACTGTCTTGAACTCAAATACTTTGATGGCTAGAATCCATGGCATCAGAGTCTCTAGATTTAATCTCATAACACCTGCAACCTCATTCTCATCTGCAGATGCATTCTTTATTCTGCAGAGGTTGTTGTCATTGATGACTACAGGCCTCTTCACTCAACAATTTTTATTAGCTTGCAGATCTTTTCACATCATCTTGACACATTGATCTAACTTTGTGTTTTCTTTTGTCTTTAGTGACTTAAAGATCCTCTTATGCAGCTTCTCTTGCAGAATAGAGAGCTCTGTCAAGGGAGCTGTGTGTTTTACAAAATCTGAGTGACAACTTGATGCATCTGTGGGATTATTTTTCCCAGAATGGTGCTCTATTTCAAAATCAAACACTGAGAGCATTTCCATCCAGTGAATCTGACACCCATTTAGCTGCTTCGTCATCATGAAGCACCGAAGGTTGGCATGGTCAGATAAAACAGTTATTGAGTGCCTGCTACCATGTAAATAGTGGCACCATTGCCTGAAAGCTTCTACAATCAGCAACATTTCTAGATCATATGTTTGATAACATCTTTCTGTTTCTGTGAGCTTTCTAGACCAAAACATGATTGGGTGTCAGTGATCATCATCCATTAATTGTGATATTACTGCAGCAATTGCAACACCAGATCCGTCCATTTCTATATGGAGTTTTCGCTGCGGATCAAAGTGGACCAACAACAGTGCTTTTGTAAAGCATTCTTTTAACTGCAAAATTGCATGCTTGCAGTTTTTGTCTAACTGGACAGGTGTGTTATTCTTCCCCCTTTTCATTTCATAACCTTTTAACAATTCAGTCAGGGGTGCTGTTATTATTGAGAACTTGTATATGAATCAACAATAGAAATTGATGAATTCTAGGAATATCTGCAATTCATTTATAGTTCGCGGTTCTGACCAATCTAGGATTGTATCAATGCGGTGTTTCTCGACAGTAATGCCCTGCATGGTAACCACAAAACCCAAAAATCCAATTTCTGTTGCATGGAATGTACACTTACTAAGTTTGGCATATAGTCTCCATCACCTTAACCGTTCCAGCACGTTCTTAACATGGACGACATGTTCATCAAGCGTGTTTGAATAGATTATGATATTGTCAAGATAAGCCACACAATATACATCTAAAAGGTCGCTGAGGGCTTTGTTGATATAAGATTGAAAGATCACAGAGGCATTGATTAGCCCAAAAGGTAAAACTAGATATTCAAAGTGTCCATATCATGTTCAAAATGCTGTTTTCCATTCATCTCTTGCTTGTATGCGAATTCTATGATACGCGTCTCTAAGGTTCAGCTGTGTATATATTTTGGCACCTGCTAATCTATCAAGTATTTCACTTATCAAGGGCAGTGGATATCGATTCTTGACTGTTATTTCATTCAATCCTTGATAATTCACACAAAGACGCAGGGTTCCATCTTTCTTGAGTGCAAATAATACTGGCATGTCTGCTGGGCTCTTGAACAGACATATCCAATTCTTCTCTAACACTTTTTTGATATATTCTCGGAGGACAGAGAGTTCTTGAGGTGATAGATTATATATCAGTCAGTATGGGGGTTTCTTGCCAGATTTGAGCTCTATGACATGATCATGAGGTGCATGTTCTGCATCAGGTATGTCTTCTTGAAATACATCAAGATAATCTTTATAATCATCTGGGATATTTGGCTCAGTTGCTGCACTCGCAGCTCATAATGGTAAGGCAGTGAATATAATATTGCCATCATTAATTAGTGTTGCGAATTCTTTAGCAGTATCCAGATGCATGTGGTTAATATTTGATGCTTTCCTATAGGTTCAGCATCTTCACACCCAGTCGATATCAGAGTTCACAGCTTCCAACCACAGCATGCCCAAAATTATGTCATATCTGCTAATGTCGGCCTCTTCGAAATGGTGGAATCCTTCTCAGAGGACATGTTTGTCATCGATAATCTTCATTGCAGCTCTTCATTGTCCATATGATTTAACCTTATGATTATTGACTGCTTCCACTACTTTTGGTTTATCTTCTGTCTTTGAGAAATATTTTGATGCCCAGGTGTGGGACACGAAGTTCGCATCCGCGCCAGAATCCACTAGCATCCACACCATCGACCATCCCACTTCTGTCAGCATCCATGTATTCATCGCCAATAATCATTTATCTCACAGCCTAGTTGTTTGTATTCCCAATGCAGCAGCTGCTTCTATGATTGGGATTGCTGGTTTTTTGCTTGTTGAACTTGGTTGTGCTTTTCAGGGTGTAACATCCAACAATCATTTGCAACATGACCCTTCTTATGGCAGTGAGAACACTCCTTCATCCAGTTATATTTATCTTTCTTGATTTGTTCAGTTGAACTTGTTTGTTCCTCTTGTTTCCTCTTGTTCCGATGGTTGCTAGATTTATCAGAATGATGCTGATTCCCTACAAATATCACAGGTCTTCCTTTGTGAATAGCATGCTGTTGCTCTGGCATATTTTCCTTGAGAGTCTGTAGAGTTCAAAGCAACTCTTCATAGTTCTGAGGCTTCTGATTTTGACAGTTGAATTCTGTGTGTAATACCTTCAATGCCTTACTACACAAGTTATCCATTCTTTGTTCTTCGCTATATGGGGGTAAGTAGTATTCCCAGTCTTCAAGATATTTAGAGAAATTGTGTATCAATTGCCATTCTTGTTGCTTTGCATCTTGAAATTTTTGGCTCACCAATCAGCACTGGTTCTGTGGATCGTTAATTTGCATTTCTAGGTGTGATAACATATCATCAAAAGTCAACAGTGTTGCTCCTCCACATCTCTCATATGATGATACAAAATTCAACCATTTCTGCTTAATGTGGGTGTCAAGATAGAGTTTAGCATCATTTATCTTGTGTTCTTCCTTTCAATAATACCAGTGGTGGTGTGTAAAGAGAGTCAACATGTGATCTTTATAGTTCTTGAATTCTAACATATTTTTTCCTTGATAATAGTCCTTAATCTTCAACCTCAGTGGTGTTTCAT
This sequence comes from Histoplasma ohiense, assembly GCA_017607445.1. NCBI lineage: Eukaryota > Fungi > Ascomycota > Eurotiomycetes > Onygenales > Ajellomycetaceae > Histoplasma > Histoplasma ohiense. Next base: position 5,301,420 of record JAEVHH010000003.1, on the reverse strand, counting down.
TATCATCATCTGTATTGTTCGCAGATTGATTTTGTGGCGGTCCTGTGGTGGTATCCTGGGTTAATTGGGGTTCAATGAGAGTATCTCCATGAATCTGCGCTTCCAACTTGTTGAGCTGCTGTTGTGCATGCAGAATAGCTAATTGCTGCTCTCATTCACAAATTTGATCATTCAACTGTTGCAAACACGCATTGTGATCATCGGAGGCAGTAGAAGATTCAGGTTGGTTTTCAAGGGATCTTGCACATGTTGAGACCATCTTGTGTGTTTTAACTAATGTTGCGTGTTTTAACTAACATTGCGTGCTTTATTGTAGGTGTGTGTAACAACAGACCACTCAAATAAAGTTTAGAGCGATTAGAATTGTAAGAGATGGTTGTAGGTATAATTATGGGAGTAGTGTGAAGTACGCATGTAGGATGTTAAGAAGGTAGCAATCTCTATTATTCAAAGCTAATCACTGATCTCCTAATATCTACAGATATCAGTGAGCATTATATAGGCAACTACCACGCGCTATGGCCGCCTATGGTGCCATGCGCTATGTCCCTCTTCATTAATTCTGGCGTGTTCTGTGTTCTTCTATCGCCACATAGCTATTTCCTAATATAGATATCTCCGTTGCGCCTATTACAATTAATTTGCATTTCTAGATGTGATAGCATATCATCAAAAGTCAACAGTGTTGCTCCTCCATGTCTCTCATACAATGATACAAAATTCAATCATTTCTGCTTAATGTGAATGTCAAGATAGAGTTTAGCATCATTTATTTTGTGTTCTTTCTTTTGATAATATCAGTGGTAGTGTGTAAAGAGAGTCAATATGTGATCTTTATAATTCTTGAATTCTAACATATTTTTTTCTCAGTAATAGTTCTTAATCTCTAGTCTCAGTGATGTTTCATTATCATCATCTGTATCATTCACAGATCAATTTTGCAGTGGTTCTGTGGTGATATTCTGAATTAATTGAGACTCAATAAGAGTATCTTCATGAATCTGTGCTTTCAACTCATTGAGTTGCTGTTGTGCATACAGAATAGCTAATTGCTGCTCTTGTTCACAGATTTGATTGTTCAACTGTTGCAAACACACATTGTGATCATTGAAGGTGGTAGAGGATTCAGATTGATTTTCAAGGGATCTTGTGTGTATCAAAACCATCTTGTGTGTTTTAACTAATGTTGTGTGTTTTATTATAGATGTGTGTAACAATGGACCACTCAAATAAAGTTTAGAGCAATTAGAATTGTAAGAGATGGTTGTAGATATAATTATGAGAGTAGTGTGAAGTATGCATGTAGAATGTTAAGAAGATAGCAATCTCTATTATTCAAAGCTAATTGCTGATCTCCTAATATCTACAGATATCAGCAAGCATTATATAGACAACCATCACATGCTACAGCTGTCTATGATGCTGTGCACTATGTCCCTCCTCATTAATTCTGATGTGTTCTGTGTTCTTCTATCGCCACATAGCTATTTCCTAATATAGATATCTCCGTTGCGCCTATTACAATAACAGTTTTTTATATATTCAAAGATCTCTATTTTAACATCTCAAGATGACATTCTATAGACAAAGAAAAAAAAACAATAATAGCAGAAGAATTAATTGAAAAATTGTAGAATCTCTGATTATATCTCATTTAATATACATTTTTCATCATTCTCATTCAGCAGAATAGTCAACTGACTGATATTTATAATTCAAAAGAATGTAATATACAGCTAATTATATGAGAATATGAGATTTTTGAGATCAATATCAACTATAAAAAAAAACTGCTTTTAAGATTTGTTAATTATCATTGCAAAGTATGAACAGATTGAAAACTGACAGCAAGTTATACTAAGTGAATATAAAAAATATAAATACAGTAGAGAACATCTGTAAAAAAAAATAAAAATTAATATCAGTCTATCAGAGTTATACAGACTGCAGAGCTCACTGTTGATTTATTTATTTATATAAATTTAATATTTTGAAGAAAACACAGACAGCACTTATATTTTGAAAGTCTTTCAAAAAATATAGAGATATGTTATACTGAAGAGATTTCTATATACACAGAGAGAGAGAAAACAGAATTCAGATGATAATTTTTGAAAAGATTCAGTTCATTGAAAAGAATTTTACTAAACTGTGTATTCACTTCTGATTCAATGTATGATCATTTATAATGAAACTATAGTGTGATTCTCTGAGAGAACTGTTTGCTGTTATATCTGAAAGACTTTGAGCTGACTGTTGAGCTGGATCTCTTTGTAGATTTGATGAAGTGCATGTGAGGTTACATGAGATCACATTACAGCATTTTTTGCACAGAAAAATTGGTTTTTCTATAATATAAAAAGAGAATCCACTTCTGATTCAATGTATGGTCATTCATGATGAGGCTATAGTGTGATTCTCTGAGAGGACTGCTTGCTGCCATGTCTGGAAGGCTTTGAGCTGGCTGTTGAGCTGGATCTCTTTGTGGATTTGATGGGGTGCATGTGAGGTCATGTGAGGTCACGTTACAGTGTTTTTTGCACAGAAAAGTTTTATCTCAGCATGCTCAGCCTCTTTTCTTGATATTTTCAGATTAGTGCAATCAACTAAACTTCTTTAGACTTCTGTCAAGTCCTGCTAACTTCTGAATCAATCAATTACTCCACATGTGCTCACAACATAATATCTCATAGAGAGTCTGAGAAGAAACAGTTCCATCATCTGTGGAAAATCAAACCCACTCATACAAAATATTCAGTTGACTTTGAAATCATACATCTATCTTAAATATCTGTCTGATCATCATCAAATCAATATTTTTTGAATTCTTAGTCATCTTACTATCATCTCTGCTATTTTGCAACTTGCTACCTCTTCTCATCATGCCACAATCATTGACCAAAGACACTGTGTCTTTTGAATCTCTAGACACTCAATATCAGGTGCAGTTCAATCAATATTCTTCATCATTTGAAGATGAATCCTCTCAACAATCACTACACTCTCTCAATGATCTAGATGATGAATATAAAACATCAGATAGTGATTTAACAGATCTTGAATCTATTGATACTTCTTCAGAATTTGAGACCACTGATATCAATACTCTGTCAGCTTGTTCACAATCAAACACTCATGGCCCACAGCACCTGCCTACTATGCCTCATAATCAGCAGAAAAAACATTCAAAATTATCTCACATTGTCAAAGCATTACAGTGAAATGGTTGAGGAATGAAAGTCTTTATAGATGCTTGGATTCAGAGTTCTGATATCTTGACTCATAAACAATACCATACTTCTGCAAAGTGGTGGAATGCACTGTATTCAGCACTCTCAAAGTCAGAGGCATTTCATAGTCATCATCATTATATTGTCTTGCTTAAACAGAAGCTGAAACATCTTATCAATACTTCATACTTTGCAAAATTCAATCATGGTGTTGATTTTGATATCATTGATTTCCAGGCTGCTTTTGAGATCATCTGAATTGATGCATCAATCTGATTTAAGCTGCTTACTTCTGTGCTAAGAAATAAATGTGCAAATTGAAAGAGCTATGAATAAGACTCAGATGAAACAACAGCTATCAAACAGCTGTTTGTTATTATGAGTATTATATGTCACTCATATTCTCTGAAGAATTCAAACTTCTTCAGCTCTATTCTCTCTGCATATTTTCATGGCTCAGAAGTAAAACAATGAGTGATAGAAACAATTTCCAGCTTTGAACTCTGTCTCAGCTATGTGATGGAAAATAAATTGATGACAGAAATTGCTAAACAGAAGAAGGTATAAGTTGATATTCTTAACTTATTAATATTTCTATCTAATTTTTCAAACTTCTAGTAAAAACTGATAATCTCTGTTTTTTTCTGGCATGTTCTTTCCACTTCTGTTAACTTCTGAGCCAATCATTTGACTAATTCTTATCATTAGATGAAACTTCAGCAGCTTGTCAAAGATTCTCAAGCTGTTATAGTCTACAACAATATGAACTTCAAAGAGACTGTACAAGATGAGATGATTGAGTATAATGATTACATAACTGCAGTGACTACTGCTGCTGTGATTATTTCCTCTGCAATTTCAGAATCTGATCTGATTCAGATCATGCATGATTTCATAAGACTTCTAACACTGTAAGAGATCATTGATACATCTGATGTGGCAGGCAATGATTATGAACTTTGAAAGAAAATAACATTGTGTCTTATTTCTGATGCTGTTTGAAAGGTTTATGATGAGAGAGTTAAAAGGGTTTTCAGTACTGCAGATGCTTTACTATCTCAAATGTCTGTTCTTGATGCACTTTCTATATCTAGAACACATTTTCAACAGCTGAGAGCTATTTTTGAAAATGAGAGCACTATTGCAGAAACTATGAGAGTTTATGAGAAGATATTTAATAGTTATCTTGATTTATCAAAAGATCATACAGCATTTTCAACTCATCTCTTTTCAGTGTATTGTAAGAAACCCGCACTAAGTTACCAGTGCTAGGCCGAAATTGGCGATTGCTCTAAAGATATGACATCGCTGAACATAGCACCACCAACATCATATCAGATTTGAAATCAAGACATTATCTTGCCACTTGCATCATACTACACCATCTACATCATAGCAAGTTTGATTTGTTTACAATACTGTGTATATAGATAGCAGCTGGCCCAATCTTCTAGGGGTCAGCAGATCATTCTGTTTTAATTTGACCTCTATATTCTATGATATCAATATTAATTCAAATCTCCTCTGATATATTACTGTATTATCTTCTACAACTTAATCCTTGCAGAGTCTTAAGAACTTCTTGTGATATAAGCAGCTAATTCTCATACCACTGCTTACAGTTTGATCTACTTGATCCCTTACCTCTTCAAGAATTGAGTATTCTAATCATCATGTCCAAGGCTGATTCATTCTTGAATACTTCTCAATCAGCAGTTGTTGAGCTAGCAGCATCTGCAATATCTGTCTCAGCTAATCAGCAGAAAATTCAGCTCACTGATCCATCTGTCTATTATGGCAGCAATCTACATGAATACCATATATTTATAAGAGCTCTTGAATGCATATATAAGTTGAATTCAACTCAATACAATATCAATGAAGTCAAGATTGTTTATGCTTTGAGATGGTTATGAAAAACAATCAAAACTACTTGAGCTACTAAAGAGAGAGAGCTTGAAAGATTAAATCAATCTTTCTCATGAAAGGACTTTAAGGAATTCCTGCACAATGACCTGGAGAATGTCCACAACCACAGCTTTACAGCAGCAATTTGCTTTGAAGAATTAAAGCAACCACTGAATCAATCAGTTCAACAATTTGTCTTCAGATTTAATGAGATTTGTGATGATCTAGCAATCAATATAGAAGAACTATTTGCTCAATTATTCTTTGCTAAATTATCATCAGCAATACAAGATCAAATTCAAACTCATCATGATTCTTCTATCAATCAAGCCAAATTGATTGCACTAGTTGCTTGAATTCAAGCTGTTAATAGGAGCCATGCTAGAAGGAGTAACAACAAACAAAAATTCTCTTCACAAAATAGATATCAGAAGAGTGATGACAAACACAGAATCAAGCAATTCTCTGATAACTCTTTTTCAAAAACTCAACAGAATCTAATCTCAGCTGAAAAGCTTACTATAGAGAAATGTCAACACTGCATGAATAATAATCTTTGTCTATTCTGTGGGAAGGCAGGTCATCTTCTTAAGAATTGTAATAAGAAGAAAAAATGAACTCAAATCATAGACAAATCAAAACCCACATCTGTGATAGCTCATATCACTGAAACTCAGAATGATGAGAAGTGACTAGATGATAGATTCTGTATGTACATCACTATTCAACTAGACATCTCTAATGATTCTGAGCTGATTTGATGCCTAGTCAATTCTGGAGCAGATTTCAATTATATCTCTCATACTTACACTACTTCTAAAGAATGAAAACAGATTGAACCACCATCTCAAGTGCAATATTCTGATGGACAATGAGAATATCAATATGACATTGTTAATGCTACCCATAGAGCCACTGATGGGCTAGATGAAACTTGAGCAAGCAAACTTAGCTTTCATTCTGTTAATCTAGCAGATGAAGATCTTTATCTAGATCTTCCATAATTACAAACAGTCAATCCTTTAATCAATTGAAAAGCATTATCATAGCAATATCGAATCAGAGATACTAGGTGTAAGAGATGGTTGTAGGTATAATTATAAGAGTAGTGTGAAGTACGCATGTAGGATGTTAAGAAGGTAGCAATCTCTATTATTCAAAGCTAATCACTGATCTCCTAATATCTACGGATATCAGCGAGCATTATATAGGCGACCACCACGCGCTACAGCCGCCTATGGTGCCGTGTGCTATGTTCCTCCTCATTAATTCTGGCGTGTTCTGTGTTCTTCTATCGCCACATAGCTATTTCCTAATATAGATATCTCCGTTGCGCCTATTACACTAGGATTGAAATAACAGAACCAGAAGAATTTATCCATTCTATGCAAGAAACATCTACAACATCACTCTACTTTTGAAATGGCAATACCAAATCTTCTTCAGAATGACTATGTTCTATTAACAAAACTACTTTATCTCAAAACCTACAAGATCTCTTAACTGAATTTAAAGATATCTTTTCTGCTGAAGCAGCAGCTAAGTTGGATGAGAACCTCATCATATCACATCATATTCAATTGCAAGACAGAAAGAAACCCTCTTATGAACCTTTATACAACCTCTCAATAGCAGAATTAGATGTCTTACACAAATATCTAGAAGAAATGCTGTCACAGCAGTGAGTTCATTCTACAAAGAGCTCTGCTGCTGCATCTATTATATTTGCAAAGAAAAAGAATAGAACTCTATGCCTTTGTGTAGATTATCAAGATCTTAACAAGATAACTATAAAGAATTGATATTCAATCCCTCACATTGAAGAAATGTTAGATTGATTACAGAGCACTATCATCTTCTCTAAAATATATCTTTGAGATGCCTACTACTGCATACAAATAGTAGAAGAAGATGAATGGAAAACAGTGTTTTGAACTCAATACAGCAGCTACAAATTCTGAATTATATCTATAAGACTCTGTAATGCTTCTGCTACATTTCAATCTTATATCAATGAAGTGCTGAAAGGTCTAGTTGATATCTGTTGCATTGTTTATCTTGATGACATTCTTATCTATTCCCAAAATACCAAAGATCATATGAAACACCTTCAATTAATTTTTGAACACTTACAAAAATATCAACTTTATGCTAAGAAAAGCAAATGCATCTTTTTCACTACTGAGATTGAATTTCTTAGCTATATTGTATCATCTACTGATATAGTCATGGATTGCAACTGAGTTGAAACTATTCTAAATTGACTGGAATCTAAAGATGTCTGTGATATTCAAGTTTTCATAGAATTTGTGAACTTTTATCACAGATTCATATATGCTTTTTCATGGATAGCTGCACCTCTTACAGATCTCCTTTGAAATGCTATGGATAAGCAAACTAAGTTTCAACTTAGTGATTCAGCAAGAAAAGTTTTTGTAAATTTGAAAGAAGCATTTGCACAAGCTATTCTACTAATTCATTATGATTCACAGAAGAAAACTCAAGTTGAAACAGATGCAAGCAAAGATGGAATTGCTGGTATTCTATCTCAACATCTAGAATCAGTACCAGAAATCTATCAAGAAGCTATAGAAATAGCATCAGAACAAAGCAAAGATATAGATAATTCAGTGTCTACTTGAAGAAAAAAGTGGAGACTCATTGCATTCTTTTCACAGAAGCTTTCTGAAGCTTCTAGAAACTATAACACTTATGATTTGAAACTTCTGATTATAGTGGCATCATTTCATCACTGATAACACTATCTGCAAGGCAATCTGTACTCAATTCAAATCATAATCAACTATAATAATCTGAAATACTTTCTTAGTATCAAAAGCTTGAACAATCATCAGACACATTGAACAGAAGAGCTATCTGCTTATGATTTCTATATAATCTATCAATCAGAACAGCTAAACCCTGTCAATTCATCTTCAAAACATTCAGACTATATTATTTTCTCTGAGAATGTAGACTCAAAGCTGTCAATGCTGTCAGTTCTACAGAAAAAAATCCATCAGAGACTTCATGACTCTGATCAGAACAGCTTAGTAGATACTGAATCATCTTCAGTATAGAGAAGCTTAGATTGTTCTGCAGAGTATTCTTATTTCTGAGATTTCTTTGAAACTGACACTGAAGATCATGAACTTCTCATGCCACATCTAGCAGTAATGAAAGCTGCTGAGGATGAAACAGATCACAAACTGTCTACTAATCAGCTTCTAGACTTTATTAAAGAATTACAGAAGAGAGATGTCTTTACTGTAACTCAAAGTCAAGAAGTTGAAAATAGTGCAAAGCCTGGAACTCTTAGAGAAGTCTTCAATATCTTCAGAGATTCTTTGATCATCTGATAAGTAGATGAAAATTGTGGACTTCTACATCACAATCATGCTATCTACATTCTCTCTAGCAAAGCAATCACTCAGAAGTTATTACAAATACATCATGATGATCTCTGAGCAGATCACTTTGATATTGCCAGAATCTTAGAGCTTCTACATCACAAATATTACTGAAATACACTTCAAAAAGACATCAAAACATACATCAGAGAGTGTGATATCTGCCAGCATGTTAAAGCTAAGAGATATAAATCATACAGACAACTTGTCAAAATCCCTATATCTACTAGACTGTTCAGTTCTCTTGCTATAAATTTCATCATTGAATTACCACCAGTAATTCAAAAGAGAATCATCTATAATAGTATTTTGATCATACTGAACTGCTATACTAAACTAGCTAAGTACTTTCCTTGCATGACTTCAATTACTACTTCTGATTTTGCAGAGTTGTTCATAGATGCTATTCTAAGTGATTATGATTTGTCTTCATCTATCATATCTGATAGAGATAAGTTGTTTATCAGTCACTACTGATCAACATTCTGTTATTATTTATGAGTTAAGCACAACCTGAGTACAGCATTCCACCCTCAAACCAATGGACAAACAGAACATCAGAATCAAATATTAGAGAACTATTTACAAATATACTTGAACTATCATCAGAATAACTGAGTGAATCTACTTCCACAGACACAATTCATCTACAATTCTGTTTCTCAAGCATCTATTGATATGCCACTGTTTCAAGCACTACTAGGTTACAATTCTGTTTCACTGAGAGAGATAATTGATAAAGAATCTGAATCTGTAACCTCTATCAATCTTGAGCCCTTAGCTACAGCAAGGGTGAAGAAATTACAAGAGATACAAAGCAACCTTCAAGTCAAAGTTCAAAAATCCTTCAAAAAGCAAGCAGAATACTATAACAGAAGATATCAAGAGAAATTCTTTGTCATTGAAGATCAAGTTCTTCTATCTTTCATGAATATAACAACTTCTAGATCTTGTCACAAGCTTGAAAATAAATGATTTGAACTGTTTACAATTCTGAATATCATTGAATCACAAGTATATCAACTAGATCTTCTGAGAACCTTTGAATCTATACATTCTGTCTTTCATATTATTTTGTTGAAATTCTATTATCAGAGATCAGATGAAGAATCTAAGAAACCTTCTGACATTCTACTCAAAGACAGAACAGAATATTTTGTTGAAGCTATTTTGAATAAATAATTGCATCATAATAAGAAGCAATATCTTGTCAAGTGAAAAGAATATTCTAATACTGAGAACACTTGAAAACCTTCTAATAATCTTTTGAATTCCCATAACCTTCTCAAAGAATATGAGAAGGTAAATTGAAATTGATTTCTTGTTAAAAAGAAGTATTTCAGAACACAATATTAGTAATTCTTCTATTTTTTTCTATAAAGATTTTGAAGTTTCTACTTATCTACACTTCTGCTTTGAACTATGAAAGATTCTTGAAGCTTAGTGGCACTCTTCTCCTTTTTATTCTACAAGGTTTTAGAAGTTTAATGAGGCTACATTATGATTTCAAACCCTGATTGGAAGGAAAAAGCAAAGAACCAATAGATATTATTCTGAGCATTATGCCCTTGGTGAAAAAACTATTAAAAAAAAAAAAAAAAAAAAAAAAAAAAAACTGCTTTTACTGTTAACAAACATTTCTATATTGATAACCCACTGATCCTCTAGTGATTACTTACATTCTTTCTTTGAAATATTGATGGCAGAGGTGGGGGAAGGAATCTCTCAATAGCTTATCAGAATCAGAATTTGCTCAGAGATTCTGATTCTCTATATTTTTTGTGAAATCATATATTCTATAATTCTATTTACTTCTGTGTTGTCAGTTATGATTCTATTTACTTCTATGAGTTTTGTGTTATCAGTGAAACAACAAAGGTTCACTGTTGCTTGTGATCATGAATTATCTACAATTACTCTACAATTTTTTGGCCTGCTGGGACAGCGGCCCTTTCAGAGGGGGCAGTTGTAAGAAACCCACACTAAGTTATCAGTGCTAGGCTGAAATTAGCAATTGCTCTAAAGATATGACATCACTGAATATAGCATCATCAACATCATATCAGATTTGAAATCAAGACATTATCTTGCCACTTGCATCATACTACACCATCTACATTATAGCAAGTTCAATTTGTTTATGATACTGTGTATATAGATAGCAGCTGGCCCAATCTTCTAGAGGTCAGTGGATCATTCTGTTTTAATTTGATCTCTATGTTCTACAATATCAATATTAATTCAAATCCTCTTCAATATATTACTGTATTATCTTCTACAACTTAATTCTTGCAGAGTCTTAAGGACTTCTTGTGATATAAGCAGCTAATCCTCATACCGCTGCTTACATGTATGAAGATGTCTTGACTACAAAGCTCATTCAATCTGTTAAGATAGAACAGTCAAAATCTACAGACATATTTGAACAGTGCAACTGACTTTATTCTGTTTCTGAATGATTTCATATTCAAATAAATCTACTCTTCATTATTGTCTGTACTCACTTTGAAGCAGAGATCTCTGAAGAGGCTCATCACTGTATTCAGTCTGATCTTACTCATTGAAACTGAAATTCTATGACTTCCATCAATTCTAAATATCATCTTCTTGAACCAATGATTTCTCAGAGCTTTGCATCCCGAAGTCTGGTGCTATTTTATACTGCCATACAGCATTGAGATTATCTGATTGTCAATCATGAGCACTCAGAAGATATTGATACTATTATACATCAGCTTAATTCTTCACAGTATCTTCAGCTTATTGAAGATGTATATATCAAAGCATTTACTCTTGATGTCTGAACAGAAACTGACTTTCAAACCTCTCAACTTATTCAAGATATTGAATTTCATACAATGTGTTGCCTTCTCTGAGAATTCAAGTTATTCATTTGAATATGCTATGCTGTTAAATATAGGCTGGCCGGTGGGACCATGAATTTCATGTTTGGTTTGGTTTGGTTTGGTCCCAGTCCATTTCTTGGCGTGATTTTCAGTGGGACCAGGATCAGAATGGGAGTGTAAAGTGACTAGAATTATTAGAACATGAGTGAAATGGGACTAATAAATCTTGATATTTCATGTAAAGTGACTGACTATTAAAAATAAGAACATGACCTGGGACTGACTATGATTTTGACTGAGGTTTGGTCCCGTTCTGATGATTATATAATACATATCTTAGATATCAATCTGATGATATGATTGGTGGAGATATCGCCCCTATCTAGTGCTGCCAATCTATCTATTGCTGCAAGCTATCCCTCATCCCTCGCTGCTAAGCTATCCCTCGCTGCTAAGCTATCGCCGCTGCCAACCTATCTATTGCTGCAAGCTATCCCTCGCTGCTAAGCTATCGCTGCCAACCTATCTTTCGCTGCCAACCTATCTATCGCTGCTAAGCTATCGCTGCCAACCTATCTATCGCTGCCAATCTATCTATCGCTGCCAACCTATCTATCGCTGCCAATTTATCTACCACTGCCAATCTATCTATTGCTGCTAATCTATCGCTGCTGTCAATCTATCTATCGCTGCTAATCTATCTATCGCTGCTAAGCTATCGCCGCTGCCAACCTATCTATTGCTGCAAGCTATCCCTCGCTGCTAAGCTATCGCTGCCAACCTATCTATCGCTGCCAACCTATCTATCGCTGCTAAGCTATCGCTGCCAACCTATCTATCGCTGCCAATCTATCTATCGCTGCCAATTTATCTACCACTGCCAATCTATCTATTGCTGCTAATCTATTGCTGCTGTCAATCTATCTATCGCTGCTAATCTATTGCTGCTGCTAATCTATCTATCGCTGCTAATCTATCGCTGCTAATCTATCGCTGCTAATCTATCGCTGCCAACCTATCTACCGCGGCGAATCTATCTATCACTATCATTACTAGTTCAAAATAGAACTAGAGCATAAACACACTAAACTTCTTTTGATAGGTAATGATTTTTGGTAACGCTCATAGCATTATATCATCTATATAGGGTAAATCATGGTCCCATTTGGTCCCATTTTGTTAAAATGGGACCAAATGGGACCAGAATCAGTAATTTATAAGAAGAACATGACCTGGGACTAGATTTATAATATAAACAGTGTAAAGTGACTAATTTAATAAACACTATATGGGACCAGGACTAAGAAATTTGATAATGGAACTGGAGAAATATTTAGTCCCAGTCCCATGCATGGTCACACAGCCAGTCTAGTTAAATATGATGATATTGAACTTCTTGAGTACTCTATTCCATCTCTGATTATCTTCTTTCTTGATGCTGATCAATATAATTATGTCACTGAGATGCTTCACTACTACTGAATACTTCAATCTGTCAAATCCCTCTCTCTGCATCAAGTGATTATGGCCTCAGATCTTGTCAACTGGCCTGGAAAACCTGGCTTCTTCAAAGCAATTGATTTAGACATGAAGCATCTTAATGATAGTTGCAAGCTGAAGATGAAATATTACAAAAATTCAATAAAGAATATCTATCTTATATTTGATTGAGTTTGTCTGTTCAACACATGAGTTCATCAGCTACAGCAGATCTTAGAGTCTATCTTTGAACATTCACTTACTGAAGAATATACAAGTGCTGTCACTAAGCTAGAGATTTTCTCTATGGCTAGAAGTCTGTTGAAGAATGGTTACACCTCATCTCAAGATTTGCTTTTACTGCCAAAAAAACATATGTTTGACTCCTTGGATATACTTACAATTGGAGTGGAGAATTTGGAGAAGAAGATTGAGCACTTTAATCAAGCATGAATTCAGCAGCAATCTGTATCAATGAATTTGAATTTTGATGATATAATCATCAATACTGAAATTGAGGCTTATTCTGAGGAATTCAATGATAATAGAGAGCAAGAATCTATCTTCATTGAAAATATACTATCTTTATCTACTATAAATAATTCATCGGATATATCAGAACCAATTTTGGAGGAAAATAATTAAAATAGATAAATGAGTTGTTACATAGTTTTACAGCTTTATTTGATATAACTAAGTTTAGTTAGTTAACTGTATGTTAACTTTTTGCTGATCAATATATTAGTAATTGAACTTCTGCATTGTTCTGTCAACTTGTGAGTCAATCAAATATCAAGGTTCAAAACCAACATGACTAACATCTGACAAATTTTTTTTTGAAGATAGCATTTCTCAACATCAACTAATTTACATTTACAACTGATACTTGCAAAGAATGCCTGCATAGAATCTCTAACACATTCATCTATACAGATTACTTGTTTATTAGAGTTCTACTTGAAACTTTCTTCATGAAGCAGAGCAGTACAAACAAAACAGAAATTTAAACAGTCAGAGCACTGCTTTCTGACAGAGAAGAAGATGACCCCTTCAGCAGCAATTGATGTGATCACAACAGTGAGAATGTGTGAAGATTCTTGAGCTTGTATTTGAAGATGCTACATCCATCTTTGCATGCAGTAATCTGATAGTGAGAACAAGAATCTCTGAGCTTGACTATCTGAACTCTTCTTTTCTTGAAGTACACTCAACATTTTTCACTGTTCTCTTAACAGACAGTACATCTGTTCTCTCCCAGCAGCTGCTCACTCAGCTCTGTCTTCATTATTCAATCAATATAGCTTCATATTCTCTGCTTCTGAGAAGAGAAGCACTGAAACTTCTCATGAGAGACTGATCATCATTTCTCTGATTTCTGAGGCTGATAGATTGATGAGCTTTTGCTCATCAATCAATTCCAACCTCATCTTGACTGGCTTGTCAGCTGTGCCTGCTTCCAACAGACACAGCTGGCAGACAGAGTGTTGAGAGAGAGAAAAATATCATATGATGTTGTTGATGAGAAAGAAGTTGCTGATGATGAGAAGAGGGAGTGAGAGCTCAACACAGAGAACAGCTGAAAGAACAGAGAAGAAGATATCATTAGCACTGAGAACAGAAAGAGAAAGCTAATATAGTATATCAGTGATTGATTCTTTTTCTATCATATATCTCATTCAAATTCATATTGCTTACTTGATTGATTTCAATGGAACTCCTTTCTCTGCAAAGAACAGAGATGAGAAGAAGTTGAAGAAAGAGAATGGAAATTGAGAGTAAGAACTGCTATACAACAACAACATTAGCTTCTTATTGTCTCACAATATTGCATTCATTTAGAGAAAGTTTTTCATATCTACATGAACAAGTCCAGCTCATTCTCTTCATTCTTCAAAGAAGAGAGAGAAGTCTCAGACACTTTCTCATCCCCATTCTCACAGACAAGAATGAGAGCAGAGAGACAAGAGTGAACACAGACATAAGCACAGAGAGAAAAACTAATTATCAATATTAGTATTTCATTTCATTCTCATTATACTTTTCATGCTGAATAGACATACAGAGAGTGACAAACTCTGTCAGAGCAGAGTTGTCCTTGCAGAATAGCTGCAGCAGCAGCAAGAATATCATTTTCACTGATGGAAAAACAGAGTTGATGCATCCACACCAATGTTGCAGAGGGGGGGGCGCCATATTGATTATTTTTGATTTCAGAGAAAGAAAAGAAGAAGAGAAAGAAAGAAAGAAAAGAATCAAAAATGTTAGTATAGAGTTATTCATTTCTTCTTTAATATAGTGAATTTATCTTCTCATTCATTGACTAATTTGATAGACTCAGAAGTTCACACAACTTCAAAGAAATTCACAGAAGTTTACAAAAGATCAGTGAAGTTAATAGAAGATCAAAGATATATATGAACATGAAGATTACTACTCTTTACAAACAATCCCACTGTTTCACAGTGCCATTTTCCTCAAAGATTCCATCATCTCACAGCATCATTTTCCTCAAAGATTCCATTGTCTCACAGTGCCATTTTTCTCAAAGATTTCATTGATTCAGAACTTCACTGAACTTTGAAGAAGTTCACAGAGATTCTGTTGTCTGTATGTCTCAGAAACAGAGATTCTCCCATCTGTCTCACTGAGATTCAAGCAAGTAGCAAGGGCAAGATTTGCTGAAAGAATGATATCTAATTGATCATTTAAATAAAATAAAAAAAGATATTAAAAAAAAAAACAAAAGCAAAAGCAACAATAAAAATAGCAACAACAACAACAACAACTACTTCTCAATAATCTCTTCATCAATCTTACAATCAATGAGATTCACTGAGCACAAAGGAAAACTCATTGACAACTCCTCATCAAAAAAACAGCTTGTATTACACAAGTCAACTTCATCATCTGCACTGACAACAATCTGAGAATCTCCTTCAACAAATGATTCCAGTGTAACACTCTTATAAAATCTGATCAAATCATTGACTGCTCTCAGCATACTCTTTAACTTCTTCATAACATTGTAATAGTCATCATTATCTCTCTGCTTCCAACACATCACCTTACATGATCTTCTGATATAAAATTCTACAATGGAATGGAACTCTTTGAGAATCTATAATGATATCAGTTAGCATCTAAACTTTCTCTCAGAGTGGCATATAGTGAACATACAGTGCAACACTTTATACCACAGAAATGACAATTATCACATAACTTTCTAACATCAGAAACAATGCATTTATGCAAGAATTTATATTCAGCAACACAGAGACAGTCTGCACAGACCTTCTCAGACTTGATTGCATAATGTATATCAAAGTGAGCTTTGAGAACAGTGAACTTGAGCTTGTGAATAGATATGATTGTATTGATTAAACTGTTTAGTCAAAGATGAGTTCATACATCATCTATGATCAAGATATAACTTACTTTTGTTATATTCAAGAATGGATGATGAATGAAAAGGCAAGTGCAACAGCAGTTCATATAGTAAGAAATGCTGATTGAAAGAAAGATGAAGAAATAGAAGCATGAAGATCATATTTATACTTATAATATGAGTGAATAACATTTGAGCAGATTAATAATATCTAGATGAGTACATTTCTATTCACTTCTACTGCTTGATGATTTACAATTGATTCAGAAGTTAGCAGAAGTTCTCAGAAGTTGTAAAAAATTTACAGAAAATCTATTATAGAAGATATCTAACTATTTGATACTATCATTTTCTATAGAGAAGTTGTCTCTTCCTCTGTGAGAAGGAGTTCAAATATGGTCAAAATGAGATATCTTTGTGAATACAATCTCTGCATTTGCATTCCATTCATCAAGTGGTGTTCATTTGTGAGGGATTTGAATATCAATACTCTTGTTATTACTTCACTGCTTGTGTGAAGTGTGAACTTGAGCAGTTGTAGATTTGTGAATCCATGAGCTTGAAGAAGAAGTAGACTGTGGAGTAGTGGAAGCACTGACAATAGTTGTAGCTAGAATAGCAGAGACTTCAGCAGCAGCAACAACAGTCAAAAAAGCAGTAGAGATTTCAATAAAGATTTCATTAAATTGCTGAGCTCTTTTTACTGCTTATTGAGTAGTCATTTGAGTCAGATTATTGTCTTTCACACATCATGCAACTGTGAGCTGCTGAGCTGCTCTCTCTTCACTGATTGAATCACTGTCTGATATCTTGATAGATACTGTGATCTCTGCTGCTTTCTCCATGTTTCTGACTGTCTGATGTTGATATCTTGCTATGCAAACAGCTTTATATGTGTTGTTTACAACTGCAATTTGACTCAATAGAAAGCTGTGAAGCTGATCATCAAATTCATCTTGATAGCTTCAAGTTCAAAGAAGATTGACAGCATCACACAATTCATTTCAATTGAATTCAAAGATGAGTGTCTTCTTGTGAAATAAAGCAGCTATCTGTCACTGACACTGAGTAGATATAAATCATGATGCTGACACTGAAAAATCTTGATTATGATGACACTGTTTCTCTGTATGTTGTGTACATCAGTTCTTAAGTACTGATAATAGAATAGCACTGTGACTATTGACTTGAGATCTCTTGATTGTGTTTGTAGTGAATGACTGTTTGAATGCAGATATACAGCTTGGATTGCATCTGCTGCAGCATTTTTTCATAGAAGTATCCATTCTATTCATATTAAATGAAAGTTGATTCTCATCAAGATATATCAGAAGATCTTTTCAGTGACATGAGCTGTTGATAATTATCTTTCAATCAGCAGAGAGATTGACTTGTTTTTATATTTCACTCTCTGTTTATATCTTTACAGTTGTTGTTCTACATTGACTTTGACTCTGACTTATCATATTTGATGCAATACTTTCAGCATCAGATATGTCTTCAAAGTTTATGAACTGTGATAGCTGACTGATCTGATATTGAGTTCTTTGCTGAGATCTTTGTTTTGCTGATGATTGAGAATGTTGAAGAGCTTTCTTTTCATAATCTTCAGAATCAAATACTCAGTAGAGAAGAAAAATCAAAGTATGACTCTTTTGATCTAATTCACAACTCTCTCATTCATATTGTTGTCAAACATCTGTGATATCATCTTTCTTGATAGAAAATCCCCATACAACAGTATGCTCAACATCTGAAATATTTATACTCATACTCAGTGAGATTGTTGCCACCATGATTTGTATTTTCAATGTTGATTTCATGAATTTCTTAAAGTGATTATTCTTGTTCACTTCAGACACTCAAGAGTAAAAAAGCTGAATGATATCATTGATAAAAGAGATGTCAATATCATCAGTATTTTGTCTGTTATTCTGACAAAACTGAAGAAGCATTGATCAAAAAAACTGCACTGTTTAATGAACTTTGACAATACTATCAATAAAAACAATAGTTTTTAAGATAGATTGAGGTATGATCTTCCCATCTGTATCAACAGCCTCATTCAATAAGAAATATAGCATATCATAGAATGCTAATTTACCATGTGAAATTGAATAGATATCAATAAAAATATCAGAATGATTAATGAAGGTTTGAATAATCTGAATCTGCTGTGAATTATCATCAACAGAATGAAATTCAGTATTTTGAAGAATAATATCTTCATCTTTACTGCTGAGAATTGCAGAACAGTCAAATCAGACAATGTTCTCACACAAAAGCAATCTCAGATACCTCAGTCTGACAAACTGATCACAGAATCCACTTCACTGAGTGATAAGATGACACTCATTGATAGCTACAAGCTCAATCTTTTTTTATAAAGTAGAATCTTGAAGAATACACTGAAACTGCTTGAAAAGTGCTTGCTCTGAACTGAGTAAGATATGTGTATATTCACACTGTTGAATACATTTGAGTAAATGCTCTTCTCTCTGAAGATTGCTGACATTGATTAGATAAGAATTGATAGAGAGAAACTGAGCTATATCACTTATCTGCTGATCATCAAACTTATTTAGAGAAATCAGTTGAATGATTATCTTCTCTGTCAGAATTGTATAGAATTGAAGAATAAGACTCTTTCCATAGTCAGTTCTGACAATAAATAAAGTGTCATTATACTCATATATTATATGCTGAAGTATATGAACTTGTTCTATATGTGACTGAAGAGTGTACTTAGAATCTGAATGTGAGTCTTGAAAAATTCATTGAAGACAATACTCAATAACATTCTGTTGCTTATCAATACTTTCAGATTCAGTGTAACTCATAACAACTTGAGATATATCTTCAACTTTCATGAAAAGTATTTACTTTAATAATAGCTTTTAAAACAGCTGTTGTTGCTGACTTTTGTATTTTCTTCAATCTCTCTTGACTATATTCAACAGAGTTGTCTGACTCAGCTGTCAAAAAGAGGTGTTATGTGATTGATTCAGAAGTTGTCAAAAGATTTCAGAAGTTATTGAAAGATTTCAGATATTGTCAGAAGTTAATGTGCTGTGTGAGATGATCAAGAGTTATGTAAAGTTGTCAGAAGTTGTCAGAAGTTGTTGAATATCATCAAAAGATGTCAGAAGTCATCAAAAAATACACTCAGTGCTTTGACTAGAGCTACTGATGATCAGATATATGTTTTGATGACAAGATCAAGATGTTGAATGACTAGACATGATCATGATTGAAAAATTAGCAAATCATTTCCATATTCAAAATCAGAGTAGCAGTTTTCAATGTGATACTTCATACTCATAATATATGTATTTTTGAATAAAAATTAGTTCAATCAATAGAAAATTGAAAAATTAACACTTCAAGATGATAGAGAAATGATCTATAAGTGAGGTTGTACAGTGATTCTATCTCAAACATTATGATTGAAGCAAATTGTTTCTGTGTTGCTAACAAACTGAAACTATTTTTTCTCAGACACTCTGTGAAGAGTTTGCTGAGGATATCTCATTTAGATTTAGTGTAAGCCTCTTGACAGTTGATTGGCTCAGATGTTAGCAGGACTTGGCAGTAGTTTGGATTGGGTTAGCTCGAAGTGGAGTGGCTGAGTTTTACTGAGATAAGAAAAGTTGGTTTTTCTATAATATAAAGAGAGAAGAGAGATAGACACTAATAAAATTCAATGTCAACACGAATCTGTGAAATCTGGAATGGAAACCGCTTCCAAGTTTAAATCCAAAACATAGCTAGATAGAAACCAGGGGATACATTTGTTCATTTGCCAGCTTCCTGAGGAGCGTCTCTTCAAAAGGTGAGACTGATTGTCACCTTCACAAATTTTACCAGAGGCTTAAGTTTCACGATATATATTCAATCAAGTTTGACTCGACTGTCAATATATTTTGTTGGATATGCTTCAGGAACGGCACCCGGGTCTAGTTGCTTAGATGCACACCAGCTAATGCCTGGAATATACGGGCTCCTGGGATACAAAGCAGGTTGTGAAGTTTCTAAATAAAACCATGCCGATCAGCATATTTATTTATATGCCTTCTCAGTTGAAACAAATCGTCTTTTCGTCGTGTTTTAACCGGCCAACTTCAAGATGTGCCTTGAGCTATGTGGCCTGCGCCGTCAGACACTACAAGGCTTGTTTGTGACTCTTGGCATATATGCCCAATATCTGGATTGGAATGCTTCAATCAAATACAAAACAGCGTCGTTCGAAGAAAGAGTCATGCGAGAGAACAGTTCGTGTTTCGTGTTCGTTGCTCCTTGTTTTCGAACACCGCCATCTTCCTCCATGTTTTCAGACGCAGGTGCATACTGCATCTCTCCATGAGACTTCGTGACACCAGCTTGGATAGCATTCCGTGAGCTTCAGACGCAGTAGAAGGTATAAATAAGAAGTTATTTCCATCCCCAAAGGGCTTTTTGGACAGTGAACACTTCGCAAACTTCGCAACTTATTCCAAAACTTCCTCACTCCTGAGCTACTCAACATCCAGGCCCTCAAAAATCCAATATCACAACAAAAATGCGCTCAGCTCTTTACTTCGTTACGGCATTTCTTGCCGCTGGCTCTGCGGTGGCATCCGCTGTCCCCTCCACTGGCGATGTAGGAGGAGAAGACTTGAAGGTTGTCAACCTCACTGAGGACGACCTGGAACCGATCCCTGACGGAGGTATGTAGATGAACCATCCAGAACCCACCCAATACCCACTGCAAAATCATCAAACAAAACCTCCATCGAGCCTCTTTCTTTTTCTTTTTCTTTTCTTTTCTTTTCTTTTCTTTTCTTTTCTTTTTTTTAGGTTTTTTGGTGTGTATGTGTGTATATGTGTATATCCACAGGCTGAAAATTCAATGTATGGTGGGAAAATTAGAACTCGACAAGCGTGGAATTTTTGACTGCACACCTGTAGTCTTCAAGAACAAGAACCGAACAGACTGCTATAAAGTCAGCACCAGGGCGGGCACTTGCATTAATTTGGTGTCCTCGAACAGGAAACCATTCGTATCTGCCTCATCAGCTGGCAGCTGTCAATGTGTGGCCTACTCTAAAAAGGGATGTCCCATCTGGAGCGGAGATAGTTACGGTTTTACCGTTCTCATGACTTTCAGTTTCAATGCGAAAAGCATCCAGTGCTACATCTATTAAGTTTTGGGGAAAGGGTGGATAAATATATGTAATGGTTTTTGTGTTTCCTTTGGTTTGCTACTTGCTTTCTTTCACTTGTATTCTCATTTCGGCCTCTTATATGTTTTCTGGGGTGTTTGGCTTTTTTGTTTTTTTTTTTTTTTTTTGAAGGATGCGCCTGATTTCAAGCGACAGAGGTGTGCACAAGAAATGTACGGAGTGTAATTATACCCACATGAGGATATGAATGATATGCTGGATAAATGGTGTGTCGGGAGATATATTCTTTCTCCGTTCATCCACGACACTGCCTTTTTCCGCTCAACGGTTTTTGAACTTTCAAAAGAAGCGTGTATGGCATATATCTACAAATACAAGGCGCAGTGGCATTAGAAGGGTGGAGAGAGGGATGAGATGATGAAAAAATTTTAGGATACATATTATCGAGAAAAAATCGATGTGAGATATCCATTTTTCCCATTCCTAGATATATGTCGTCAAAGTTAAAAGGCCAAGTATATCCATGGGCGTTATTACTCTTCAACCTTTCAACCCATGATTGCGGTGGAAGTTATGTAGCTTTGAGTATACGTAAAGCCGCTGGGATAGTTCGTAACTTTCAAGGGTCTATCTACATAACTAAAGGGTTGGTCGAAGAATACTGTGGTCCCTCGTTTTAATATCTACGTAGATTGTGCGAAAGGAGGGAATCAAAAGTTGAGATAGGATAGTAGGAATAAACCTTTTAGCTGTAATTGTGAAATATCAAGGGAAAAAATGAATAGAATATGCTCAAACATGGTTTGGCGAAACCACGAAACTAAAATAAAATTTAGGAAGATCCAACCCATAGCAACGAAACTCAGAAACAAACTCAATCTTCTTAAAAGGGGCATTGGGGAGATATTCAACCAAAAAGTAAAGGAAACGAGAGAGTAGGAGGCTATGAATACCATAGTTATGGGTTTGTTCCGTTATATCTTAAATAAAAAGTTTAATAGTAGGTAGTCAAAAAAAAAAAAAAAGAAAAGAAAAAAGAAAAAGAAAAGAAAAGAAAAGAAAAATGAAAACAGCAGAAATTCAAGCAAAGAGTCAAAGTTGGGGTGCGCGACGTTAAGAATAAGAAAGGTAAACAGGTAGATGAGAGGACACCGAAACGCCAAACATCCGACTATGTTGTATAGACAAAAAAACCTGTTGGGGCAGTAAGAAGGAAGAATGGTATAGTCATTAACTTAAAAAGAAAAAAACCCCAAACAAAGTCATCGCGCCAGCCTCCTGCCGCATATATGGGTAGTTCCTGTTGACAAGGATTTTGTATTGGTATCGACCAAGGCAACTCAAAGGTGGTTAACGAGACCGCAGCCAGTCTCGATGATGAATAGACCAAGCATATCAAGCATGGTGAAAACTGGTGGTCACATAAACAATAGGGTAGCGAAAAGTGTATGTCCATTCAACGCTCCGAGAATCGGTCGTGGCAGGCTCGATGTGCATAAAACCCCAGTACGGACCTAGCGGAATTCGATGGCCCCGAAACACCCCTTGTTTTCCACGGGTTTAAGTTCAAGCTGCTGGTATCTGAGCAAATAGAAGAAAACATATAGTTAGTAAATTTAACTATCCAGGTCCTGCACCCATTGCAAATTTTCGGCACGGAAAGACAATTGAAATATAAAGCACGTACTTCTCGCTTTTTGCGTGGAAGTATATCCCACTGACAGTCCCTTTTATCTGATTAAAACAGATATAGTAAAATCCCTCAAAACTTGCACCCGAGATCGTTCTAACGCGGTGGTCTGGTACTAGAAAGTATTCTTTCCATCTCATGAAGATATCTGGATGCTGTGTGAAATTTTTATATGTGAATTCCGACTTCCTAGCAGACCTCGCCAGCGGTCTCCAGGCTGGGAACCGGGCCCAGTGTTGCAGATCAGTTTTATCAGTAGCGCCCCACGACTGATGCTTAGTTAGGAAGGTGTATTTTGTGCCGATTATTTCTGCTTCAAAGTAGGTGGTAAGGGTTGGGTGATCTTCGGTGAGTCCTGATTCAAAACTTGGGTTAGATGTTGTAAAATCAAGTAGCCTCGAAAGGCTCAACTCAAGGACATACCTTGAATTCGGAGGTAACCACATAAGTATGATTCTGCCATATCAACATGTTTGATTTCAACGTCCACATTGTATATCTGGCGGTCTGACTGCTGTGTTCCGACGAATTTACTGCCAGCTCTGAGGAAGGACGAGCAATGATTGGGGAGGAGCTTTCAAAAATATACATTTAGCTGGCTATCAATATAGGAATTTAAGGGGCTATATACTAACCCTGACATTAGAAAAAGCGTAGTCCATAGATAATGTCGTGCTGGATGTGGAGGATGAAGTTGGGTAGGTCTGCGCCGATGAAGCTCCCTCTGATGACGACACGCTGGCCGCCGGGCTTGGCGACTCCATCGTAACATCATGGTCTGTCGAGTCCATTGTCCGGGTAGATGATTGCGGGGATATTTCGATTCCTAGGGAAGGGGAAGGGACAGTTTGCGAATGTGCATTTTGCGGCTGGTCTATTTGCGCCAGCGCCGGGCGTGGTACAGTGGCTGACGATACATCATCGTCAGCATTGGGCTCAATGCGCTCCTCTGATGATGCTCTCCAGGTGGCAAGCCTGTCAGTCTCCGGAGGGCAGGTGGTATGTGTAGATACGGCTGCGTCGACGGGATATATGGTAGTTGGGGACTGAGGATCACCGCTCGGGGTGGGCATGGGGGATAGGATAAAATATTGACACAAGAATCAAAAGGCTAATGATCAAGAAGCACGCATCGGGGGAAACAACGTATACAGCTGCCAAGGTAGCTAACAGGCGCAGAGGGTGGGAATATAGAACTAGATTTCGGCGTAAAAGCGAGATGTGGGTGTGGACAACATGCCGTGGAGTGCGTTGCCGTAGGATATATGAAGGCAAGCAATACGTGAGTTGGTAGTTGCCGAGATTTCGAGCAAAGGTTTGCCCAGCCTGGTTAGGGCCATGCGATCGCGGGGGAAAGCTAGGTTTTTAACGCCACAGATTGGACAGCAAACATGCACTGTACTTTCCATTCAAAAACAAGCTGGACAATCAACCAGCGTATGCTTCGCTGGAAAAAATACCAGTCATAATCAATCTCTGGAGTGTAATCTACAAAGAAAGCTTTACACATTAAGGATCAATCAACCCCTCACAGTTTCAACGCCAATGCCTAGCCGAACAAATCAAATAAGAAAAATCACGCCATATCAATTTTATCTTTTCTCTCAATACCCTTTGCCAATGAGAATATTTTAGATAGGTTTGATCTGTGTTCACACGGATTAGATAATGTGTTCCTTGGAAGAGAAAACTTGTGCGTTTCACTTGCCTTGAAATGCAAGGAGATCAGTGAGAACACTAAGGCTTTAAGGTCCTGGACAAGATAGTAGAATACTCGCAATCCTTCAGGGTCGGCTGACTCGGTGACATCGACGAGGGATCCTATTTTTGCGGTCTGATCGCAACCAGTAAATACACATGTGTCTATAGGGTTGCAACAGCTGAGGGCCCAGTTCTTATTTACCTCGAAAGAAATATGTTCATTTCCCAACCTGATCTCTAACTCCTGCCGTCCGTCTTTGTTCTTTTGCGGCCATCTCGAATCATCTTCCCTGTATAACGGTTACAAAGCTGAAAAGAAAGTACTTGGGAATGGGCTGGTCTATTGTACTTCATGATTTCGCTCTCTTTGATAATGCGTTTGATCTCTGCAATCATCAGGGAACTGACGCACACTTATTATTGTCTTGCTTAGCCGGAGTCCTATTTAGGTGGGGCGGTATATTCAAAACCTACTCTCTTTGCGGATCAGGGAGTCATTTCGATAGTTGGAGTTGTTCGCATACCGAGCAGACGCGCTTCGGCCATCTCCGAGAGATCTAAAATCGAATTCTAATGACACTGTGAGTAAACGGGAATCGTAAGGTTCGTTTCGTATATATTCTTACCGAGAAACTCATGTCCAAACCGCCCAGAATGACCTGAGCTGGACGAGGATTATCAGCAGCTGAGGAAACCTGGGCCGTAGAGATTATTCTTACTAGTAGCGAACATAGAAAGGTTCATTCGGATTTGCCATTTTTCGCTCCTGTCTTGCTCTCGTAAATCGCGGCGTTATCTTGCGTGGAGTTGTTTGGTTCATCTTGTAGGAGCATTGAAGTGGTTAAATCCTGCTTAGTCATCCACACAATGTCCATGGCCGCAACCTGCCAAATGGACAGGTTGGACCTTGACCCAGCGCTGCAAAGATATCAGCTCAATATCCACTCTCCCCCAATTGTTCTGTACCGGCGCAGATGATTGTTCGGATTAAGGCGGGGCCCAGGCACGTTGTCACGAATCCCATCTACCCTCTACTTCTCCAACCCATCGCCGTATGTTCCCCTGTTTCCCTAACTTTAATGGGATCCTCCAGCTCACATTCTCCCCGCCAGCCTTTCCCGAATTTGCTGCCCTTGTCTAGATACCACCATTCATCCTGACTGCCTGCCGATTAGCAAGCCGCAGCAGAGGTTAGCAAAATGGCATCGTATTTGGAAAATGCGTACAGCTTGGTGCATCAGGACAATGTTGCCGACCAGCCTACCCTCCAAGACCTGAAGACGCAGCTTGAGAAAGGAACAGATGAATCTAAAATAGACACCATGAGACGGATATTGATTGTAATGCTGAATGGAGACCCAATGCCCCAACTGCTTATGCATATCATTCGTTTTGTCATGCCGTCCAAGAGCAAGCCGCTGAAGAAGCTTCTCTACTTCTACTACGAGATCTGTCCGAAGCTGGATAGCAATGGAAAACTGAAGCAGGAGATGATATTAGTCTGGTATGATATTGTGAAATGCCCCATGACGTTTTATAAGGCCTTGCTAAATGGCAGCGCTACATGTAGCAACGGCATCCGGAATGACCTACAACATCCAAACGAATATATCCGCGGCAACACGCTCCGATTTCTGTGCAAACTTAAAGAACCCGAACTTCTCGAACCATTGCTGTCCTCCACACGTGCCTGTTTAGACCACCGGCATGCCTACGTGCGGAAAAATGCTGTTTGGGCCGTTGCGTCTATATTCCAACTCTCCGAGTCTCTGATCCCTGATGCTCCAGACCTCATCCAGACATTTTTGGGATCGCAAGTTGACCCCACTTGCAGACGCAACGCATTTGCTGCACTACTTACAGTCAGCCATCAAAAGGCCTTAGAGTATCTTAGCTCTGCTTTTGACAGTGTACCAAACGCGGATGAATTGCTTCAGCTCGTCGAACTCGAGTTTATAAGAAAGGATGCTATCCAAAATACCCAGAATAAGGTTGGTTCGCTCCCTTCTCGGGTTCATCCTTTATTCGAATTTTCGGGAACTGACAAATTAATATAGGCTAAATATCTCCGACTGATATTCGATCTCTTGGATGCAGGAGCCAGTACCGTTGTTTATGAAGCAGCAACGTCGCTCACAGCGCTTACAAGCAATCCAGTGGCGGTGAAGGCAGCTGCATCGAAATTGATCGAATTGAGCATCAAAGAAGCCGACAATAATGTGAAGCTAATTGTACTCGATAGAGTCGACCAGCTGCGGATACGGAATGAAGGAGTTCTAGATGATCTGACAATGGAAATTTTACGAGTTCTATCAAGTCCGGATATCGATGTTCGAAGGAAAGCCTTGGGCATTGTAATGGAAATGGTGTCTAGCAAAAATGTTGAAGAAATCGTCATGCTCTTGAAGAAGGAACTGGCTAAAACAGTTGACGAACAATATGAGAAGGTATCAACGATCAACTAATTTTAAACTCACCCCCCCACCCCCAAACAATGAATATCGCAGCTGACCAAAATGCTGCAGAACAACGAATACCGGCAATTGCTTATCCAATCGATCCATCAGTGTGCAATTAAGTTTTCTGAAATTGCAGCCAGTGTCGTTGATCTTCTTATGGACTTCATTGCCGACTTTAACAACAACTCCGCCGTTGACGTGATCTCTTTCGTCAAGGAAGTAGTTGAGAAGTTCCCCAAGCTAAGGCCATCCATTATCGAGCGCCTAGTATCCACTCTTAGCGAAGTACGTGCGGGTAAAGTCTATAGGGGGGTTTTGTGGGTAATTGGAGAATACTCTCTTGAAGCCAACGACATTAGAGAAGCTTGGAAACGTGTTAGGGCTAGCCTTGGGGAAATTCCCATTTTGGCTTCTGAGCAGCGCTTATTGGACGAGGTTCCCGCCGAGGACGGCCCTCTTAAGGAGCAAGTGAATGGCAATTCCAAGCCATCTGCTCCAACAGGGTCAAGGAAAGTATTAGCAGATGGCACATATGCTACTGAGAGCGCTCTTACCAGCCAGTCCAGCGAGGCTGCCAAACTAGAAGCAGTCAAAGCAGCGCAAAAACCGCCACTCCGACAGCTAATCCTCGATGGGGACTATTTCCTTGCCGCTGTTTTGTCGTCTACGCTGACAAAGCTAGTCATGAGACATTCTGAGGTCTCCCAAGACACCGCTCGAACCAATGCTCTACGAGCTGAAGCAATGCTTATCATGATCTCAATTATCCGAGTCGGCCAATCTCAATTTGTCAAAGCCCTGATCGACGAGGACTCTGTGGACAGAATCATGTCGTGTGTTCGATCTCTGGCCGAGTTTGCCCAACACAAGGAATTAGAAACGACGTTCCTTGAAGATACAAGACAGGCGTTCCGCGCTATGGTCCAAGTCGAAGAAAAGAAACGCGCAGCCAAAGAAGCAGACGAGAAAGCCAAGGCGGCCGTCCAAGTCGACGACACAATCCCCATCCGTCAGCTCGCTAAAAAATCTACCGAAGAAGGAGCTGACGAAATTGAACTTGATCTCGCCAAGGCTACTGGTGGTGACTCTGCTTATGAAGACCTGTCATCTAAGCTCAGTCGAGTTGTACAGCTCACTGGGTTCTCCGACCCCGTCTACGCTGAAGCGTATGTTAAGGTTCACCAGTTTGACATTGTTTTGGATGTCCTGCTCGTCAATCAAACAACAGAGACCCTGCAAAACTTGTCAGTAGAGTTCGCCACTCTTGGGGACCTCAAGGTTGTTGAGCGCCCAACAACACAGAACCTCGGGCCTCATGACTTCTTGAACGTACAAGCTACCGTGAAAGTTTCATCTACAGACACTGGCGTTATATTTGGAAACGTCGTCTACGACGGAGCGAGCTCTACGGAGACCCATGTTGTCATCTTGAACGACATCAAAGCAGATATCATGGACTATATACATCCAGCCCACTGCACCGAATCCCAGTTCCGCACCATGTGGACAGAATTCGAATGGGAAAACAAAGTCAATATTAACTCCAAAGCAAAATCGCTGAGAGAGTTCCTGTCCCAGCTTATGGAGAGCACGAACATGAGCTGCTTGACGCCAGAGGCATCGCTTGAAGGGGATTGTCAATTCCTGAGCGCCAATCTTTATGCTCGAAGTGTCTTCGGTAAGTTTTATCATATTTCTTCTTCACTTCCTCACTCTTTCCTTTAGTTGTAGTTCCCAGATTGAGGACTCCTAACTAACCATTTATCTTCTCGTTCCCCCAGGCGAGGACGCGCTTGCAAATCTCAGCATCGAGAAACAAGGCGAGGACGGACCAATCACCGGGTTTGTGCGAATCCGAAGTCGATCGCAAGGGCTGGCGTTGAGTTTGGGATCTCTCAAAGGTCTAAAGGCCAATGCTGTTTGAATTTTATGATGATGAAAAGAACGTCTTTATAGCTTTCCTCGCAATTTTCAATTCTTCACTTAACTAGCGGCTTTCTTTTTCTTTTTGTCCAGTCTAATTTTGTCGGTATGTTACCTATTTCTGTTGCTACTTAATATCTGGCGATTGCTTTTGTCTTTCTTTCGTCACCTTTTTACGTGCACGGTATACCGTACCCATTGTTGTGCATCCCTCTGCAAAAGTGGTATAAGAATGTTGGTCGATATCATCCTTTTTCAAATGTCGAATATTGTTATTTTTATTTTTTTCTTTATTTTTTTCCGTCCCTATTTCAACCCCTTTATTGGAGGAATATGAAACCATAGGTTTTGAACAGGTGGCCCTAGATACCCTGGAGATTACTGAAAGTTGACAGTTGTTGCCAGCACAGAGTGTCGAATCTAAGATGATGACTGACATTGGGAAGGGGAAAATTCTGGATTTAGGTGTCCAACGGGGTCAAAAAGGAATGGGGCTTTAGAGAAACCAGAAGTGAGCCGGACTAGGATGTCGCCAACTACATATATCAAAAGGGCGGGATTAGCCATAGTAAAGCACACATTGAATTGAATAGTAACGTGAATGCCCCTCTTGCAAACGAATCTGGAAAAGAGAGGTACTGTACATCTGCCCATTCTTCTGAAAGGGCTCAGTTTCCTCCATCTACCAGAGCACAGAGCAAGTATCTAAGATCTATGAGGTTCTATATATGGAAAACAAACTGAGAAACAGTTTAAATTGAAAATACCTTCAGTAAGAACAAAATATATATATTTTCAGAGCACAAACGAATCTCCTCGCACGTTTTTATTTGATGGGAAGTTGCAGCGCAAAGCCACAACTTCCAACACTGATGCTTGGCAAGGTCAAGTGTCTCTCTCGTCCAGAGATGATATTTTCATGTCGTGCCTCTATAAGTCTCATTTACGTATGATGGCATTGTTTTCTAAGCTCCCAAGTTTGCAAAGACCTTGCTGAATTCCACGAGCTTTTCAGTCAACCACCTTATCAACTCTCACCTCCAATGGTCATCAAAGTTATCCTACGAAAACATCAACAGCTGCAGTCCTGGAGGACAAAGGCCTATTTTTGTTCCTGACTTTATTTCCCAGCTGACTTCTTGTTCCAGGTTGGAATAACTGTGAAAACTTCTTTTCATTTACGGGTGGTCGTTTCGTACTAGATGAAGGAGACCAGGTTGCGCTCCGTTACTTTTAGATTCATCATGAATGATCTCACCCGTATTGCAGCCGAGTCAGTGGGGGTAAAGGTTGCGTTAACGTTGAAAAGTGCCCTGATGGCATGTATAACAAGAATTTCGTCCTGACAATGGATGTCGGTCAAACTGTTATTGCAAAAGTTCCTAACCCCAATGCCGGCATTTCTTACTTTACCACAGCGATCGAGGTAGCTACGGTGGACTTTGTGCGTATACAACTTGCTGATTGCATTATTATCATTCAAACTAATACTTGCAAGGTCCGCAACGTCCTCGGAACACCCGCACCTAAGGTGTTTTCTTGGGATTGCCCATGCAGTAAACTCTGTAGGGCTGAGTAGCTAATTATGGACAAAATGCCTGGAGTCCAGTTTAGCCAAGTTTGGAACAACATGCAACTTGTTGATAAGATGAAACTTCGGCTCGATGTAGCTCGTTTTCAGTCAACCTGGCTCTCTGTCAGGTTCTAGGAGTTTGGCGGGATTTGTTATGCTCAGGACCAAGCAAATTTGAAGCCGGAGAAGCATCTTTACGGTGGTAACAGCGGGAGAAAAAATCTGGGATATCTAGTGATGGTATCTAGTGACGACATATATTGATGATATCTGCGATGATATATCAATGATGATATCTGCGATGATATATCAATGATGATATCTGCGATGATATATCAATGATGATATCTAGCAATGATATGTATGTAATATCTAAGAGCATGGCTTTCTGGGCTTTTTGCTCCGTCTTGCCCCGGCTGCATGTTTCAAAAGCTCCTGCTATAGAGTGTTGTGCCTGAGTTGTCCACCCTTTTGAAGCAATTAAAGATGCCTTCATCCCCTGGGGTTTAGAGGTTCGTTTGCCCACCCCCAGGAAGGGGGTGAACGGGGCAGGCTGCCCCTAGAAATAGTAAGTGGTGTACACTTCAGAGTAACAATAAACTGAAATTACTATATAATTGTAAAAATTAAATTAAATTTTAATCAAAATTATAATCAATCTCAGATTATATTCAGATGATATAATGTTACATTTTAGTGACAGCAATTATTTACTCTGATTTATCATTTAGCACTGATTATCTGTTTCAGTTTAACACTGATATCTTAATACAGATTTATAATAAGATCAAATCAAACCAAATATATAATTTATAGTCTCATTGATTAATCTAAATATATTCAGAATTTTCAACCAGTTCACAATATGAACACAAGTTACTATTTAAATCATCTCTAAATTTACTTAAATATAATTTGAAATAGTTATAATCAAGTTTCAATTGAATCATTGAAAAGAAGTGTTTTTTCTTCCATTCAATTAAGCAAGATTTATTGAGATGTTCAATATTTGTAAGAGTGTAGTTTGATGGTTGTAAAAGTAGAAACAGACTTTTGAACTATAGTTGTAATAAACTCTTTAATGAGGCAAAAGTCAAAGGAGTAAGAAGGCAGAACTGGAACTTCACATGCTCTGCTTCATCAATGCAAAGAGGGGTATCTAGATAACTAGTTGACCTGGTGCTCAATATGTTCTAGA
Organism: Histoplasma ohiense; assembly: GCA_017607445.1. Lineage (NCBI taxonomy): Eukaryota > Fungi > Ascomycota > Eurotiomycetes > Onygenales > Ajellomycetaceae > Histoplasma > Histoplasma ohiense. Next base: position 5,269,456 of record JAEVHH010000003.1, on the reverse strand, counting down.
ACGATAAGAGTAAGAAAAGGGGAAAACAATCAATGGTAATCCGAAGCATCCCCGGTATAGACACAAGAGAGTCAAGTCAGAAATTAGAAGTAGATGTAGTGCCGAGCATTCATACCGCAATCGCATCTGCAATGAATAAAAATTCAAGCATGAAAGCCATCGGAGGGGAAACTAAACAAAGGGAAAGAATACAAAAATAAAATCACAAGGTAAAATAAACCATTTAAGAAAGACTGGAAACCGGAAGCTGGATATCTGGAATAAATCAAAACGAAATCTCAATCAAAGTAGAATAATAAAACAAAAAAGAAATGACAGTGGAATGAGCACAAAAATTGTCCTGAAGCGAGCATCTTTTCATGCAATAGGGAGAATGTGAGTGGTACAGTATCCATAATGCAAATTATTCCGAAATAGAGGGAGGGGTACAGACAAAAAGAATAAAGCGACTCACTCCACTTCGGGTTGCATAGTTTTCCGCTGGTTTGGCCACAGTTTACGACGGCAGTTCGGCTCACCGCACAAGCATGGAACATCTTGAGGGTCACTATATCTTGAACTCTCTATACTATAGTTGGGGCAGTAATCGAAGCTAAGCTCGGTTCCCGCAGGAATATCTTTTATAGCAAAGAAAGCCATGTCGAATATCTTCTGCTCAGCGTCATATTGGGAGACCGGGAACATCTTGCAATTAGGGTTGCAGGAATGGTTCATAAAGCGCGTGATAGACCCGTACTTTTTTCCGTCAACAATGTAACATTCATCATCCTCTTGGAAGAAGTCAAGTTGAAAAAGGTAACTCGCTGGATCCCCTGCAGCAGCTTCGCGGGCATCGGCCTCCTTTTTGGTTATTACCTCGCCTAGGTACCTATCAATGTATTGACCTGATTGTATACTTTCCGGGGAGCGTAGGCCTGTGAAGCAAAAGGGTTTGAATTCGTTAATAAACCCGACACGAAGCAGAAGCACTGGAAGAAGTTAAGCTTCACTTACCGAAGCCACGGTTCGACGTACGAAATATTTCTAATTTGACAGTTCGTCCTTTTTGAACGACCTGGTTCCAACAACCTGGCATACAAGGACAAAGCCGGGAGCATTCATATATCATAGCCCTTCGTTTAAGGAAATCCTGTCTGAGGACAATCGTTCCACCCCGACCCATCTGATAAGGCACAATGCGATCTTCCGACTCCTCCTCATATGAGAGATGATCGCATTTGTGCAAATCACACTTATCATCACATCGACAGCCTGTATGGAAATCTGGCTCAACACGCGCAACCCCATGCTGAAGCTTATATTCATTGATGAACTCAATGTTGAAGTCAAGTTCTGAAGCGTCTGAGGCCTTAATGTTTAGAGCCACATTAGGTCCTTTAATCTTGCGTAACTTTTTTGAGTATAGAGATAGGAGATATTCACTTGTGTGATTGGGTCGACCGGGGCGATACAGCACTGTGGGCTGTTTGATTCGAATATTGCGCCTGTCGACCCACTGCTTGGGTTGGTAGGTTTCCCCCTTGATGTTCCCTTCTACTGAATAAAAGGGCGACAGACCATGGTGGATAGGAAAACCGAGAACCCCATTAACTGGGGAGCTGAGGTGGTTTTCAGAGCTCAGGCGACGTTTCTTGTTACTTGTGTCGCTACTGGAGATCGACGGTACGACAACTGCGAAATGAAGAGGGGAGGGTTCGTTGTTCAACACCGCGACATTCTGGCCATTCAACATAACGCCATCCATCGACTCTGTGCTGTTCCTCGCATTCAAAGCTATTTCCACGCTCGCACTTGTTCTCAACCGTGGCCTCGGACGCGTGAACTGCTGGAGCAAATTGAACCCTTCATCTTGAAATGAGGTCAGGATTTCCTAATTTGGTTAGTGTGGATGAGAGATAAACAAGCAGTAGCAGTGATTGAATGGCAAGAAAAGCGAGAGAGTCATAAAGCAGAACATCGATGGATGTCAGTGGTGCCGGGGGAGCAAGATCTCCCCATAAAGCCTGATTTTGTTGAAAGACCAGGCCGCATGAGAGGCATGGGCTCACTGAATGAGGGCGACGGGGGGTTATCAAGTCAAACCACGTTTGCCATTGAATCCCACAGATAACTAACAAAAAAAAGTATTGCAGTTGACAAGGGTAAACTCACAGGTTTAACATCGCGATTAAGTTCATCTTCTGAAGGGGAATCTTTTGTAAGATCAATGACCATTTTATCTTGGGCATAGATGCTTGAGTTGAAATGGTAAAGTCAAAGTTAAAAATTTAAATAGCACTGTAAGCTTTGATGGTTATTGTAGTCATTCTTACAACTATTTATGAACATAGAATAATGTTTGAATACTCATATGTTCAACTGTATTTATAATTTTGCACTATTTTAATTCTCTCGATTGTTCTAAGAATATAAGCTAACTATTTGTGATGGGTTAGCACCGCAATCAATCCCCTACCACTCACACTCTCATAAATGCTCCCCTTTTTGTGATTCTGCTCTGTGATTGTGTAGTCTCTAATAATTCCTCCACATAATCTTTAATGTTCTTCCACTTCATGTTTCATCTTGACACAACCTCTAATATTCTTTTGTTTTGATTCTCTTTTTATAAGAATCTCTTTATAAAACTTCTTCTTTTAAATCTCTTTTCTCTTTTCTTTCTTAATTGATTTATAATCTGTGTTTAGAATATTGTTTATATGCTTGTTGCAGATTGTGTCAATGATACAAACTTGAAATAGTACAATCTGCAATATTGTAACAGATGTACTTCAATTAACAATCTAGCACTATTCTATATACAGATTACAAATTGATTAAAAAAAGAAAGAGAAAAGAGATTAGAAGAAAAGATTGTATAAAAAAAGTTTTTATAGAGAATTTGAGAAGAGATTGAAATGAAAGAATATCAGAAGCCACTTCACAGTGAAATATAGAGCAGAGTACAGAGCAGAAGAATATTAAAAATTATATAGAAAAATTATTAGAATTATATAATACTAGACTGACTATATAACTGTGTATAAAATTATGATCAATTTTAATGTTGATCTCATTGTAAGAGATAGTTGTAGATATAATTATGAGAGTAGTGTGTTTGTTTATTTGTTTGTTTATTTGTATTGATTTAATGTCTCAGAGAAAACACAGACAGTGTCTGTGTTTCAGAAGTTTTCTGAAGAATATGAAAACATACTACACTGAAGAGATTTCTATATACACAGAGAAAGAGAAAACAGAATTCAGATGACAACTTTTGAAAAAATTCAACTCATTGAAAAGAATTTTACTAAGCTGCATATTCACTTCTGAATCAATGTATAATCATTTATAATAAAGTTATAGTGTGATTTCTGATAGAACTGCTGCTGTATGTATGTATGTATGTATTGGTTTAGTGTCTCAGAGAAGACACAGGCAATGCCTGCACTTCAAAAGCCTTCCGAAGGGCATGGGGACGTGCTACGCTGGAGAAATCTCTATATACACAGTAATGATAGACACAGGATCCAGATAGCAACTCTTGAGAAGACTCAGTTTATATAGACTGTTCATCCACTTCTGGCCCGACGTATGGCCATTCATGGTAGAGATAATCAAAGCACACAAGTGCTACGGCAGGGCGATTGCTCGCAGGGAGCAGCGGCAGGGCGATTGCTCGTAGTGAGCAGCGGCAGGGTGATTGCTCGCAGGGAGCAGCGGCAGGGCGATTGCTCGTAGTGAGCAGCGGCAGGGTGATTGCTCTCACAGAGAGCAGAGGCAGGGCGGAGGCAGGGCGGAGGCAGGGTGATTGCTCGCAGGGAGCAGCGGCAGGGCGATTGCTCGTAGTGAGCAGCGGCAGGGTGATTGCTCTCACAGAGAGCAGAGGCAGGGCGGAGGCAGGGCGGAGGCAGGGCGATTGCTCACAGGGAGCAGCGGCAGGGCGATTGCTCGCAGGGAGCAGCGGCAGGGCGATTGCTCGTAGTGAGCAGTGGCAGGGTGATTGCTCACAGAGAGCAGAGGCAGGGCGGAGGCAGGGCGATTGCTCGTAGCGAGCAGCAGCAGGATGATTGCTCGCAGGGAGCAGCGGCAGGGCGATTGCTCGTAGTGAGCAGTGGCAGAGTGATTGCTCACAGAGAGCAGAGGCAGGGCGGAGGCAGGGCGATTGCTCGCAGGGAGCAGCGGCAGAGCGATTGCTCGTAGCGAGCAGCAGCAGGACGGTTGCTCGCAGGGAGCAGTGGCAGGGTGATTGCTCACAGGGAGCAAAGATCAAGGCCTGAAGGCCAATGAATGCTGAGTTCACTAAGAATCAGACACTCATAACAAACCACTCTGCTCTTGGCCATCATCACTAGATGATGTTACCAGGCTGCACCATGAGGAGGTGGCAGAGTTGGACTTCGCAGCCCTAGAACTGCTGCTGCTATATCTAAAAGGACTTTATAATGAATGAAGAGAGATAACTTTCTTAGTTGATTAGAAAACTGTCTGCACTTCTAATATCAGAAAAAAAACAGATAAAATAGATGAAAGAAAAAAAAAAAGTAAGTATTCTGAAAAGAAAAATAAAGAGAAAAATGAAGAAAAAACTGTGTCATCTATAACATTTTGCAGTTTGTGATGAGTTAGCATTTGTTAGCAATTAATTTACACAATCAACTTCTTTTCTGCATCTGCTTGTTTCTGATCATTGTGATTTTGTGTAACTTTTGATATTCTTCTGCTTTGTACTCTGTGCTTGTATAGTCTCTAATAATTCTTCTGTGTAGCTTTTAACATTCTTCTGCTCTGTGCTCTGTTTGTTTGTTTGTTTATTTATTTGTATTGATTTAACATTTCAGAGAAAACACAGATAGCATCTGTGTTTCAGAAGCTTTCTGAAGAATATGAAGATGTGCTACACTGAAGAGATTTCTATATACACAGAGAAAGAGAAAACAGAATTCAGATGATAACTTTTAAGAAAACTCAGCTCATTGAAAAGAATTTTTCTGAGCTGTGTATTCACTTTTGATTCAACATATGATCATTCATAATGAGATTATAGTGTGATTTTCAAGAGAACTGCTGCTGCTGTATCTGAAAAGTTTTATAATAAATGAAGAGAGATAACTTCTTCAGTTGATCTGAAAACTATCTGCACTTCTAACAACAGAAGAAAAACAGATAAAATAAATAAAAGAAAAGAAAAAAAATAAATATATTGAAAAGAAAAATAAAGAAAGAAATGAAGAAAAAACTGTGTCATCTATAACATTTTACAGTCACATAACTCAGCATAAGCTCAGAGAAAGAGAGAGAAGAGAGTACTGAAGAAAATCATAAAAGAAAAGAAATGAAGAGAGATAGAGAGAGCAGTGAGAAAAGAGAAAAAAAGTGTTTAAATCAATAGAGATCAGAATCAATGAAAAAAAGCAAAGCAGAGTATGTATAGATATCATTACTTTATACTCTGTATTTATATAGTTTCTAATAATTCTTCTGTGTAGTTCTCAATGATTCTCTCATCTCATACTCTGCACTCATATAGTTTCTAACAATTTTTGATTTAGGTCTAGTTGTAAGCTCAGAATCAATTGTGAATAACTGCAATTTGATTGAGCAAGCAGCAACTGAAATGATTGAAAAAGCAAAATCAAAAAACATTGTTTTTGATATGAATAAAACTGAATTAATTCATTTTTATCCAAATTTCAGAGAAAAAGATACTGAAGTTAAGCTTTTAAATCATTCAATTAAATCTAAAAACTCAGTTAGATGGCTTGATGTTTGATTAGATTCTCAATTGAATTTTAAATCTCATGTGCAAATAAAAACTGCAAATGCTGAAAGAATTTTAAACAGTATATTGAGACTTTCAAATACTGAAAGAGATCTGATATTTCAAGCAATGAGACAATTATATATTGCCTGTGTGACCTCTGTTTCAGATTATGCAGTTCAGATGTGGTGGAGAGATCAAAAACACTTTATAGAAAGATTTCAAAAACTTCAAAACTTAGCTTTAAGAAAGATCTTAGAAGTATTCAAAACTACTTCAATTAAAGCTATAGAAATTGAAGCCTCTATTTCTCCATCATAAATAAGATTTGATAAAATCTGTATGAATTATACTCTCAGAATTATGAAGCTATATTCACATCATTCTATTAGAAAGAGAGTTTCAAGTTCTTTTTCAAATGAATCAAATGAATTAGAATTAGATTGAGAATTTTATCTTGATTGAAATGAAACTGATTTATCTAAAAATTCAAATTCTTTACAAAGAAGAAGAATATCATCTCAGCTATTTAGAATTTACTCAATGATTAAGAACTGTTTCTCTAGTTTAAATGTAGAGAGAATAGCTATTGAAAATCTCTCTTCTTGAAAGAAAAGTCTTGATAATCTTGTTGACTTAAATGTTAGTCAACTTTCAAAAGAAGATCAGACTCAAGAACATTTAAAGCTTTTGAAACAAATGAAAAATAAAGCAATTCTTATATACACTGATGACTCAAAATGTGAGAAAACAGGCAATCTTGGAGCTGGAATAGCATATTCAGAAAATGATAAAGACTATATTCTTGATTCTTGATAAATTGAAAAAGAGTCAGAAGTTTTTAATGCTGAATTATTTGCAATTTCAAGAGCTTTCAAATTGATTGAAATGAAGATTGAACAATGGAAAAGATTTGAGCATATTTGAATATTCTCTGATAGTCAAGCAGAGTTTAAAAGACTTCAAAGTAATAAAATCAGCAGTGAACAGTCAATGCTAGAGCTGATTTTGAAAAGTCTTCAAAATATTCAAAGAAAAATCTCATTCAATTGTTCTATTCATCTTCACTGGGTGTCTGCTCACATGAGTATATATGATAATGAAATAGCTGATAGAGCTGCAAAAAAAGCAACTGAATTAGAAGTCTGCTTTCAAAGAATTGTAACATGAGCTTTTATTAAGAGAAAAATAAGAGAATCATATTTACAAAAATGACAAGATATCTGACTTATGCAAAGAAAAAGTGTGCATTACTCCAGATTTGAAACAAAGCCAAAGTGGAAGACTTGTTCAATAAAGTGTAAAAAGAAATTTTTTGCTACAATAATGCAGTTAAAGCTTGAACATGGTTACTTCAAGTCATATTTAACAAACTTTAAAGATGATTTAAATAGTCTATGTTTAGATTGTCAATTATATGAAAATTCAGAGCATCTTCTGTTACTTTATGCAAAGTATTCAGAATTGAGATTGAAACTGAGAAAGAAGTTTGAATTAAAACAATTAAATTTGAATCTATTATTCAATACAGAAACTGAAAACAAGTTTTTAATTGAATATTTGAAAGAATTAAATGTTGCTACAAGAGTTTGAATAAATTGTCTGTTAAAAATATTGAGATCAGATTTTCAATTTGATTTATTTTGATTTTTCTTTTAGTCTTTCTTTTCATCTTACTTTGAAGTCTCTCTTAAGTTGCTTATGATCAGTTTTAATTTGTTTTGAAAAGTTTGATTTGTTTTTTATTGATGTTATAGTTGTTGTCAGTGGTTTTTCTTTTCCTTGTTATAATAAAGCTGTCTTTTACAATGTTTATTTCTTTTGTTTTCAAACTAAGTTGTGTTGGCTTGCTGACATTCTTTTGATGTTGATTTCTTTGATTAAACAGTTTGAATAGTTGTTTGATTCTGAGCTGGAATTCTGATAATGCATGTTTTAAATTGTCTTTGTATATTAAATTATTCTTGAGTTGAAAAATTCTGAAGTGTTTCAGATAGATGTCATAGTCACTGACTGCATGCATCTATAATTGAAGAATAATAATAATAATAACTTGCTGATATCTGTAGATCTTAGAAGATCAGCAATTAGCTTTGAATAATAGAGATTGCTATCTTTTTAATATTCTATATATATACTTCACACTACTTCTATAATTATATCTAAAACTATCTCTTACAATTCTAATCACTTTTAATCTTATCTGAGTGGTCCATTGTTATGCATATCTACAATAAGATTCACAGTATTACCCACTCAAAACACACAAGATGATTGTAATAGACGCAACGGAGATATCTATATTAGAAAATAGCTATATGGCGATAGAAGAACACAGAACACGTCAGAATTAATGAGAAGAAATATAATGCACAGCATCATAGACAGTCATAGAGTGTGATGATCATCTATATAATACTCACTGATATTCATAGATATTAGAAGATCAGTGATTAGCTTTGAATAATAGAGATTACTATCTTCTTAACATTCTACATGCATACTTCACACTACTCTCATAATTATATCTACAATCATCTCTTACAATTATAATCACTCTAAACTTTATTTGAGTGGTCTGTTGTTACGCACATCTACAATAAAGCATGCAACATTAGTTAAAACACATAAGATGATTTCAATATGTACAAGATCTCTTGAAAATCAATCTGAATCCTCTACCACCTTCAATGATCATAATGTGTGTTTGCAACAGTTGAATGATCAAATTCATGAATGAGAGCAGCAATTAGCTATTCTGCATGCACAACAGCAGCTCAACAAATTGAAAGTGCAGATTCATGAAGATACTCTCATCAAGTCTCAATTAATTCAGAATATCACCACAGAATCACTGCAAAATTGATCTGTGAACAATACAGATGATGATAATGAAACATCATCAAGATTAAAGATTAAGAACTATTATCAAGAAAAAAATATATTAGAATTCAAAAACTATAAAGATCACATATTGACTCTCTTTACATATCATCACTGATATTATCAAAAGAAAGAATACAAGATAAATGATGCTAAACTCTATCTTGATGCTCATGTTAAGCAGAAATGATTGAATTTTGTATCATCATATAAGAGACATGGAGAGGCAACACTGTTGACTTTTGATGATATACTATCACATTGTAATAGGCGCAACAGAGATATCTATATTAGGAAATAGCTATGTGGCAATAGAAGAACACAGAACACACCAGAATTAATGAGAAGAGACATAGCACACAGCATCATAGACAGCTGTAGCACATGGTGATTGTCTATATAATACTCACTGATATCCATAGATATTAGAAGATCAGTGATTAGTTTTGAATAATAGAGATTGCTATCTTCTTAACATTCTATATGTGTACTTCACACTACTCTCATAATTATATCTACAACCATCTCTTACAATTCTAATCACTCTAAACTTTATTTGAGTGGTCTGTTGTTACGCACATCTACAATAAAGCATGCAACATTAGTTAAAACACACAACATTAGTTAAAACACACAAGATGATCTCAATACACATAAGATCTCTTGAAAATCAATCTGAATCCTCTATTGTCTTCAATGATTACAATGCATATTTGCAACAGTTGAATGATCAAATCTGTGAATGAGAGCAGTAATTAGCTATTCTGCATGCACAACAGCAGCTCAACAAGTTGAAAGCACAGATTTGTGAAGATACTCTCATCAAGTCTCAATTAACTCAGAATATTACCACAGAATCACTGCAAAATTGATCTGCAAACAATACAGATGATGATAATGAAACATCACTGAGATTGAAGATTAAAGACTATTATTGAGAAAAAAATATGTTAGAATTCAAGAACTATAAAGATCACATGTTGACTTTCTTTATATGCCATCATCAGTATTATTGAAAGAAAGAATACAAGATAAATGATGCTAAACTCTATCTTGACATCCATATTAAGCAGAAATGGTTGAATTTTGTATCATTGTATGAGAGATGTGGAGGAGCAACATTATTGACTTTTGACAATATGTTATCACATCTAGAAATGCAAATTAACAATCCACAGAATCAACACCAATTGACAAGTCAAAAGTTTCAAAATACAAAGCAATAAGAATGACAATCAATACACAATTTCTCAGAATATCTCAAAGACTGAGAATACTACTTACCTTCATATAGTGAAGAACAAAGAATGGATAACTTGTGTAGTAAAGCATTGAAGATATTATACACAGAATTCAATCATTGAAATCAAGAGCCTCAAAACTACAAAGAGTTGCTTTGAACTCTACAGACTCTCAAGGAAAATATGTCAGAGCAACAACATACTATTCATAAAAAAAAACCTGTGATATTTGTAGAGAATCAGTGTTGTTCTGATAAATCTAGCAACTGTCAGAACAAGAGGAAATAAGAGGAACAAACAGATTCAACTGAACAAATCAAGAAAGATAAATATAACTGAATGAAGAAGTATTCTCACTGTCATAAGAAAGATCATATTGCAAATGATTGTTGAATGTTACACTCTGAAAAGCACAACCAAGTTCAATAAGTAAAAAATCAACAATTTCAATTGTAGAAGCAGCTGCTGCATTGAGAATACAAACAACTAGACTGTGAGATAAATGATTATTGATGATGAATATGTGAATACTGACAGAAGCAGAATGATCAATGATGTGAATGTTAGTGAATTCTGATGCAGATGCAAACTTTGTGTCTCACATCTGAACATCAAAATATTTCTCAAAGACAGAAGATAAATCAAAAGTAGTGGAAGCAGTTGATAATCATAAGATTAAATCATATGAACAATGAAGAGCTGCAATGAAGATTATCAATGATGAACACATTCTTCAAGAAGAATTCCACCATTTTGAAGAGACTGATATTAGCAGATATGATGTAATTTTGAGCATGCTGTGATTGAAAGCTGCAAACTCTGATATCAACTGGGTGTGAAGATGCTGAATCTATAGAAAAATGTTGAATATTAACCACATACATCTGAATACTGCTAAAGAATTTGCAACACTAATTGATGATGGCAATATTATATTCACTGTCTTATCATTACAAGCTGCAAGTGCAGCAACTGAGTCAAATATCTCAGATGATTATAAAGATTATCTTGATGTATTTCAAGAAGATATATCTGATGTGGAACATGCATCTCATGATCATGTCATAGAGCTCAAACCTGGCAAGAAACCCTCATACTGACTGATATATAACTTATCACCTCAAGAACTCTCTGTCCTCTGAGAATATATTGAAAAAGCATTAGAGAAGAATTGAATACATTCATTCAAGAGTTCAGTCAGTGCATCAGTGTTATTTGTATCAAAGAAAGATGAAACTCTGTGTCTTTGCATGGATTATCAAGAATTGAATGAAATAATGATCAAGAATCAATATCCACTGTCCTTGATAAGTGAAATACTTGATAGATTAGCAGGTGCTAAAATATATACACAACTGAATCTTAGAGATGTGTATCATAGAATTCATATATAAGCAGAGGATGAATGGAAAACAGCATTTCAAACACAATATGAACACTTTGAATATCTAGTCTTATCTTTTGAGCTAATCAATGTCTCTGTGATCTTTCAATCTTATATCAACAAAGCCCTCAGCAACCTTTTAGACATATATTGTGTGGCTTATCTTGACAATATTGTAATCTATTCAAACACACTTGATGAGCATGTTGTTCATGTTAAGAATGTGCTGGAATGGTTAAGGTGTTGGAGACTATATGCCAAACTTAGTAAGTGTATGTTCCATACAATAGAAATTGGATTTTTGGGTTTTGTGGTTATCATGCAGAGCATTACTGTTGAGAAATGCTGCATCAACACAATTCTAGATTGATCAGAACTATAAACTATAAACAAATTGCAAATATTTCTAGAATTCATCAATTTCTATCATTGATTCATATACAAGTTCTTGATAATAACAGCATCCCTGACTGAATTGTTAAAAGATTATGAAATGAAAAGAGGGAAGAATAACACACCTGTTCAGTTAGACAATAACTGCAAGCACACAATTTTGCAGTTAAAAGAATGCTTTACAAAAGCATTATTGTTGATCCACTTTGATCTGCAGTGAAAACTCTGTATAGAAATGGACAGATCTGATGTTGCAATTGCCACAGTAATATCACAATTAATGAATGATGATCACTGACACCCAATCATGTTTTGATCTAGAAAGCTCACAGAAACAGAAAGATGTTATCAAATATATGATCTAGAAATGTTGCTGATTGTAGAAGCTTTCAGACAATGATACCACTACTTATATGATAGCAGACATCTGATAACTATTTTATCTGATCATGTCAATCTCTGATGCTTCATGATGATAAAGCAGCTAAATGAGTGTCAGATTCACTGAATGAAAATGCTCTCAGTGTTTGATTTTGAAATAGAGCATCATTCTGAGAAAAATAATTCTGCAGATGCATCAAGTTATTGCTCAGATTTTGTAAAATATACAGCTCTCTTGACAGAGCTCTCTATTCTGCAAGAGAAGCTGTGTAAGAGGATCTTTAAGTCACTAAAAATAAAAAAAAACCCAAAGTTAGATCAATGTGTCAAGATGATGCAAAAAGATCTGCAAGCTAATGAAAATTGTTGAGCAAAGAGATCTGTAGTCATCAATGACAACAATCTCTGCAGAATAAAGAATGCATCTGTGAATGAGAATGAGATTGCAGATGTTACAGAGTTAAATCTAGAGACTCTGATATCATGAATTTTAACTGTCAAGATATTTGAGTCTGAGACAGTCTATTGCAAAGAGATAGCTGAATCTATCATCAAACTCTTACTGCAGATTCAGAATAGAGATGCTGATATATCTGAACTTTGCAGAAGACTAGAGATGAGTGATGCTAGTGTAGATAATTATTCAATCTGAGCAGTAGATAAAGATGATCTACTCAGAAAAGATGATAAAGTCTACATATCACAAAACAAGATCATAAGACATGAAATAATGAAAATGAACCACAATGATTCTCAAGATGGCCATTTTGAACATGACAAAATCATTGAAGTGATCAAATGCAAGTACTTGTGACATGGTATGAGTGATGAGATTGCAGAATATGTGAGAACTTGTGATGTTTGTCAATGTGTCAAGATACTGCAGCACAAGCTGTATGGGTTGCTACAATCACATTCAGTGTCAGATAAGAAATGACATACAATTAGCATGGACTTTATTGAAGATCTGTCAGATAATAAAAAGAGAAGTCAAATCTATAATGCTATTGTTGTATTTGTTGATTTATTCATCAAGTGAGTCATAATTGTGTCCACATCTTCAGAGCTAGATGCAGAAGAACTCATGAACATTATTGTATGAAGAATTGTGAAGAACTTTGATCTATCTGCAAACATTATTAGCAATCAAGATTCATTAATAAATAACAAGTTTTGATCAACATTGTGTTATCTGCTTCATATCTGATGAAAATTATCAACAGCATTCCACCTGCAAACCGACAGTCAGACAGAACAATTGAATTAGATGATTGAACATTATCTTCACACATATTGCAGCTATCAGCAAGATAATTGAATAGAATGGATTCCTCTGACACAATGAGCATATAACAACACCTTCCACACATTGATAAAAATGACATCATCTGAAGCAATGATCGGCTGATCAACTGAACTTTGCATAGACATGAAACTCTCAAGCACAGATATATCAAAATCAGTGATGAAACAAGTGAAACAGATGAAGCAAGTGAAGAACAAAATCTGAGAATGTCTGAAAGCTGTCAAAGCAGCTGAGAAAAAGTATTACAATCAGCATTATATATCAAAAAGCTTTAAAATAGAGAACTGAGTAATGCTGTGTGCAAAAAATATATTCACTTTGCAATCCTCACTCAAACTAGATCATCAATTTTTGAATCTCTTTCAAATAATTGATATCTGCAGTACACAGGCATACAAACTGAAACTCACATCACAATATAAAGAAATTCATTTCATATTCTATATTTCCCTTCTCAAATCATATCACACACACAACAGACAAATCCTGCAAGCAGAATCAATAATTATAGACATGCAAGAGAAATGAAAAGTTGAAGCTATATTAGACAAGCATCAGTATCACAGTCAAACACAATATCTTGTCAAATGAAAAGATTGTACAGACACAGATAATTCTTGAGAATTCAAGGAAAACTTGATGAACAATCAGAAGTACTTGAAACAGTTTAATAAAATCTATCAGAAGTCAGTCAGTAAACAAAAACAAAGAAGACAACAATAACTGCTGAATATACTTATTCCACTCAGAAATTAAAAAACAGATCTGTTTCAGCTTGGTCAGTATCATTCAAAAAATTGTCATCAAGACAAACCTGCTTATTATCTCAGATTTTCTCAACTGACAAAGCACAACATTTCAATGATGACTTGAGAGCTGTGATCAGCAATGTAATCATCAGAATCTCATCAATCATCATTTCAGCTGAAGTCTCAGAAGAACCATCTCACTGAATCTCTCAGATCTTCACAGTAAAGAATCTAATCATCACAGTCACAGCATTCTGCAAAATGTTAACATTCAAAGCATTCATATCAGTGACAATTAAATCCTCAGCAGCATTGATAACCATCTGAGTCAATTCAACAGCATCCACTGACATCTAATAGAAAGTTAATATTATATATCATAAAAACATCTGTTTTGAATAATAACTTACTAGAATGCAGATATACTTCATCACTGAGCAGTGCTTGCATTTTTTGCATTGACTCTCAGCAGACTCACAATGATGATGAGAGAATGTTGTCAAATGTTGAATACAACAACAGCAATATGCTGCTGTGTTTCTTTCTAATACTTCAACAGAATCATCCACTTCCTCATCTTTGTCTACATTATTGATCAACTCAAATAACATATCAAGATCTTGACTCAGTGAGAATGACATCAATGTAATAGCAGAACATGAAAACACACTTTCTAAAACACTGCTATAATCAAATGCCACACTCTGCTGTGACAATAAATCATCAGAGTTTATATAGAATTCTAGAACCTCATCTGCATTCTCATAGATCTGCATGTCAAGTACAAACCTTGCAACAGCAGTTTGATACATGGCAAATCTCTCATTCAGAACTTCATCAGAGAGCAGTATTTCATGAAATTCATTAATCAAAGATTAATCAGTTTCATGAAAGCACTCAGACATCTATAATCTGTTAGTACTCTTAACAACCTCAGTTTAAGAAAACTTACAACAGCACAACTTCTATTTGATATATAACAGATGTGATAGTATGTCCATTCATTGTTCACAAAGCAAGAATATACTGAAGGATTCTGCAATCTCTTCAGACAACCTAAGCAAATACTCTCAATGACAGACAGCATATCATTCTTCATAGACTCTGAACCAGCAACAGAAACAGCTGATTCTGACATTCTATCATAACTTTAATTAGTATCAAGGCCTTATTCAAAGAAGAAGGAAAAGCAAAAGCAACAAGAAAGAAAAACAGATATTGAAGATTGAAATCAATATTGCAATGATGATCAAAGAAATTGCAACAACACAAAACTCAACCCAAAATGGAAAACACAATCATACAATCAAAACTTTGAATTTCACAATAAAAATCACATAGAAAGATACAGTGTACTTTGTTTGATAAATTAATGTATTCTTTTTTAATAAAAAATTGTTAGTGATGATGTTGGTGATGATTTTCAATGGAGTGCAATTTTTGATGTAGAAGTCAAAGAAAAGGGATTCAGAAGTTGTGTCTAAATTGTGATTGAACTGCAATGACACTGAAGATGGAAAAATGTTCTTCTGAAACAGCAACACTTTGAAATTAATCTCAACAATTAATTCAGCCCAATTCTGTGAACTCTATACAATATTAACCACACAGCACATGTTACAAACTTCACATGTTGCAGTAAGAAGCCCTGAAGATCAGGCCTTTGAAGAAGAGAGATAATTGTAATAGATGCAACAGAGATATCTATATTAGAAAATAGCTATGTGGTGATAGAAGAACACAGAACATGTCAGAATTAATGAGAAGAGACATAGTGCACAGCACCATAGATGGCTGTAGTATGTGATGATTGTCTATATAATGCTTGCTGATATCCATAGATATTAGAAGATCAGTGATTAGCTTTGAATAATAGAGATTGCTATCTTCTTAACATTCTACATGCGTACTTCACACTACTCTCATAATTATACCTACAACCATCTCTTACACACATCTAGAAATGCAAATTAACAATCCACAGAACCAGCATTAATTGATGAGTCAAAAGTTTCAAGATACAAAACAACAAAAATGACAATCAATACACAATTTCTCTAAATATCTCAAAGACTGAGAATACTACTTACCCTCATATAGCAAAAAACAAAGAATGGATAACTTGTGTAGTAAGACATTGAAGATATTACACACTGAACTCAACCATCAAAATCAAGAACCTCAGAACTACAAAGAGTTGCTTTGAACTCTACAGACTCTTGAGAAAAATATATCAAAGTAACAGCATGCTATTTGCAAAGAAAGATCTGTGATATTCATAGAAAATCAGCATCATTCTGATAAATCTAGCAATCATCAGAACAAGAGAAAACAAGAGAAACAAACAGATTCAACTGAACAAATCAAGAAAGATAAATATAACTGAATGAAAAAGTGTTCTCACTGTCATAAAAAGAGTCATATTGCAAATGATTGTTGAATGTTACATCTCAAAAAGTGCAATCAAGTTCAACAAGCAAAAAATCAGCAATTTCAATTATAGAAGCAGCTGCTGCATTGGAAATATGAACAACTAGACTACAAAATAAACAGTTATTGACAATGAATATATAAATACTGACAGAAGTGAAATGATCAATGATGTGGACACTAGTGAATTCTGACACAGATGTAAACTTTGTGTCCCACACTTGAGCATCAAAATATTTCTTGAAAACAGAAGATAAACCAAAAGTAGTGAAAGCAGTTGATAATTATAGAGTTAAATCATATAAACAACAAAGAGCTGCAATGAAGATTATCAATGATGAACATATTCTCTGAGAAGAATTCCACCATTTCAAAGAGGCTGATATTAGCAGATATGATATAATTTTAAGCATGCTGTGATTGAAAGCTGTGAATTCTGATATCAACTGAGTGTGAAGATGCTGAATCTATAAAAAAGCATTGAATATTAATCATATACATCTGAATACTGCTAAAGAATTCACAACACTAATTGATGATGGCAATATTATATTCACTGCTTTATCATTACAAGCTGCAAGTGCAGCAACTGAGTCAAATATCTCAGATGATTATAAAGATTATCTTGATGTATTCTGAGAAAACATATCTGACACAGAACATGCATCTCACAATCATGTTATAGATCTCAAACCTGGCAAGAAATCTTCATACTGACTGATATATAACTTATCACCTCAAGAACTCTCTGTCCTCTGAGAATATATTGAAAAGATATTAGAGAAGAATTGAATACATTCTGTAATGCACTCACTCATTTATTATTTCCTTATTATCTTCACTTATTCTTACCTCTTTCCATTATACTCTCACTACTGTGACGGGTTAGCACTCATTAGTAATTAACTTACGCAATCAACTCCTCTTCTGCACCTGCTTGTTTCTGGCTGTTGTGATCTTGTGTAACTCTTGACATTCTTTCACTCTGTGCTCTGTGCTTGTATAGTCTCTAATGATTCTTCTGTGTAGCTTCTAATGTTCTCTCACTCTGTGTTCCACACTTATATAGTCTCTAATGATTCTTTTATATAGTCTTCAATGATTCTTTCACTTCACACTCTGTGCTCATGTAGTCTCTAATGATTCTTCTGTGTAGTCTTCAATGATTCTTCTGCTTCACACTCTGTGCTTGTGTAGTTTCTAATGATTCTTCTGTGTAGCTCTCAATGATTCTCTCATCTCACACTTCAAACTCATATAGTTTCTAACAATTCTTCTGTGTAGCTCTTAACATTCTTCCACTCTGTGCTTCACTGTGAAGTGGCTTCTGATATTCTTTCACTCTGAAATTCTCTCTATAAAAATCCTCTTCATACAATCTTTTCTTCTGATTTCTTTTCTCTTTCTTTTCTTAATCAATTTGTAATCTGTAATTAGAATAGTATCAAATTGTTAATTGAAATATGCTTATTACATTACAAATTGATTCTTCTGTATTTAAGATCTGAGTGTCTTGTTATTAGTTCTTACATTCAAGTATGTTGTTATCAATTCTTACATCTGAGTGTGTTGTTTACAGATCTGAGTGTCTAGTCATTACAAGAGATCTCTTGTGAGTCTGAATGTTCTTATCATTAGTTATATAGACTGTCATATCTAAGTGTCTGAAACACAATCAACTATGTTCTATAAGATCTGAGTGTCTACAAACTGTAATGCTGTGAATAGTGTTCATAAAGAAGCTTGATCAAGCTTAGCACTGCAACACTGTGAATAGTGTCTGTGAGAGAACTGAGTGTCTACAAGTATTTCTTTTCTTTTTTCTTTTATTATTATATGTTCTTAGATATCAAAATGAACTATGAGCAATTCTACAAACATCCATCATACTCAAACACAGTGGATGATAACTTAGATCTACAAAGCATTCTTCAGCAGCAGACACTATAGATGACTGAATTGCAACAATAATTTACTGAGATGAGCACTCTCACATTCACTGTTTCTTCTACACCCACATCTCACAAAAAGCTCTCAAGAGAGAAGCTTTCAATTCTTGATAAATACAAAAGAGATCTAGCACTCTATCTTGTGTGGAAGTCAAAAGTGAATATCAAATTGAACATTGATGAATGAGCAATAGACTCACTATCCAATCAAGTGTGGTATATTCATAGCAGATTGAATGACAATGCATTAGCAAAATTTCAACTCTGAATGAGTTATTGTCAGAATTATCAGTGTATGTCAGAGCTGTGATGGGTTAGCACCTGTTAGTAATTAACTTACGCAATCAACTCCCCTCCTGCACCCGCTCGCTTCTGGCTGTTGTGACCTCGTGTAACCCTCGATGTTCTTCTGCTCCATGCTCTGCACTTGTGTAGTCTCTAACAATTCTTCTGCATAGCTCCTTACATTCCCCTGCTCTGTGTTCCACACTTGTGTAGTCTCTAACAATTCTTCTGTGTAGCCCTCAATGATTCCCCCGCCCCACATTCCATGCTTGTGTAGCTTCTAACAATTCTTATGTGTACCTCTTAATGTTCTTCCACTCTGTGCTCCACTGTGAAGTGGCTTCTGATATTCTTCCACTCTGAACTTTCCTCTATAAGAACCCTCTTTGTACAACCTTTTCTTCTGATTTCTTTTCTCTTTCTTTCCTTAATCAATTCATAATCTGTAATTAGAATAGTATCAAATCATTAATCGAAGTACATCTGTTACATTACAAATTGATTCCTCTGTGTTTTAGATCTGAGTGCTTTGTTATTAGTTCTTACATCTGAGTGTGTTGTTTAAGGCCCGAGTGTCTTGTTACCAGTTCTTACATCTGAGTGTGTTGTTTACAGGCCCGAGTGCCTAGTTGTTACAAGAGATCCCTTGTGGGCCTGAGTGCCTCTATTGTTAGTTATATAGACTGTTGTGTCTAAGCATTCAAAACACAATCAACTGTGTTCTATAAGGCCTGAGTGCCTATGAACTGTAACACTGTGAATAGTGTTCACAAAGAAGCTTGATCAAGCTTAGTGCTGCAACACTGCAAATAGTGCCTGTGAGAGGACTGAGTGTCTACAAATATTCCTTTTTCTTTTTTTTATTATTACATGTTCTTAGATATCAAAATGAACTATAAACAATTCTACAAACACCTGCTGCATCTGAATGCGGTGGATGATAACTTAGACCTATGAAGCATCCTTCAGCAGCAGATGCTACAGATGACTGAATTGCAACAATGACTTGCTGAGATAAGCACTTCCACATTCACCATTCCTTCTACACCCACGCCTCACAAAAAGCCTCCAAGAGAGAAGCTTTCAATCCTCAACAAATATGAGAGAGATCTAGCACTCTACCTTGTGTGGAAGTCAAAAGCAAACACCAAATTGAACATCAATGGACAAGCAATAGGCTCACTATCCAATCAAGTGTGGTATATTCATAGCAGATTGAATGGCAACACATTAGCAAAATTCCAACCCTGAATGAGTCATTGTCAGAACCATCAGTGTACATCAGAGCTAGTCTTTCAACAACTCAACTCTCTCTTCCTCAATTCTATGCTTCAAGTCAAGACATTAGACTGGCTTAATCAAACTCATCAGATGAATGTCATGTTGACAACTTATCTTTCTGAATTCAATTACAAACTTCTAGAAGCAGATGAGCAAGACTGAGATGACACTGTCAAGATCAATATATTATTCAAGAACTTGAACTTTCAGTTGCATAACTGAAGTGTAGAGTGTCTGAAGCTCTCAACATACAGTGAATTCTGTGCTGATCTTTGTCTGTTGAACAATGATCTGTCTCAGTTCTGCATGCTTCAAAATTGCAGAGGATTCTGCTGAACAAATATATACACTCTGAACTGCTCTGCAGCATCCTCTGCCTCTGAATCAGAATCAATGAACTGAGTCCCACACATAAACACAAGTCATCTGAGAGTTCTCAATGTCTCAGAGAAGAATGCTGCTGATCAAATTGCCAGAGAAGTCTGCATACACTGTGACAAGTCAGAGCACTTTGTGAATCAATGTCTGAATGCAATCACTCTGAGTAAACCCCCCACACACATGAACACTGTGTCATCTGTGGACAGGCAAGAACAGGGAAAAGATGAGCTCTCACTCTAAAACACAGACAAGAGCTCAAGAAGTAGAAAGCTAGCTGAAGATTCAAGCAGAAGATGCAAGTGAATGCAATTATGATCTCTGTCATTGTAAATAGCCTAGTCAATGTACAAGCAATGATAGACAGTGGTTTTCTTCATTATGCTCTTATAGACACTCAGCTGGTTGAGAAGCATAAGCTTCAGCATATCCTCTTTTCCAAGCTGTGTAAGCTTAGTGAATTTGATGACCCCAGAGGATCAGCCTTCTACAACATGATAAGATTTAACATTGATGTAGAAGGACATGAGAAAAAGAATGTATACATATACAAAATACAAGACCTTGAGTACAATCTAATGCTCAGTCTATCATGGCTCACAGAATTTGGAACCTTGTTGAATGCATGCAACCACTGCCTTATTTTCTCAGAAGATGACTGTGTTTACAAGAAGGATGTTGATAGAACCACTGATCTCACTCAGATATCAGTGAAAGCATACAAACTACTAACCCACCAAGTGCATGAGAAGAAGAACATTCAAGTGTTCACTGCTAGCATGATGAATATCAAAAAAGTGTTAGAAAAGTTAGAACCCAAAGATTCCAAGAAATCATGCAAGAAACTATTCAAATCATACAAAGACTTCACAGATGTGTTTGATGAGAAAGAAGCTGAAAAGCTTCCCCCTCATCAAGAACCCAGTATAGATTATATGATCAAGCTCATCAAGAAAGATGATAAGAACCCACAACCACTCTGAAGTTCTCTCTACAGTATATCACACAACAAGCTTCTTGTTCTATGAAAAACATTCAACAGATTACTGAACAAAGACTTTATTTGTGTTAGCAACTCACCCACCACAGCATCTGTACTGTTTGTGAAGAAATCAGAAGAAGACTTACAATTCTGCATTGACTATCAAGAACTCAACAAGATTACACAGAAGAATCAATACTCTCTCCCACTCATCAATGAAACACTCAAACAAATAGAAAAAGCAAAATGATTTACAAAGCTTGACATCTCTGCAGCCTTCTATAAGATAAGGATTAATGAAGGTGACAAATGGCTAACCACTTTTTGTACACATTACAGATTATACAAATGGACAGTGACCCCCTTTGAATTAGTGAACATCTCAAGCATGTTCCAGAAATACATTAACTGAGCTCTATGAGATCTGTTCAATGAGATCATCTCAGCATACATGAACAATATTCTGATCTTCACTGATGGACTGCTCACTGAGCACTGCAAGCACATATGATAAGTGCTTGACCATCTATGTAAAGCTGGACTGCAAGTGGACATTGACAAATGCAACTTTGAGATTAAGTCTACAACCTATCTAGAATTCATCATCAAAGCTGAAAAAGGCATACACATGGATTCTAAGAAGATGGAAGCAATCCTCAACTGAGAGACATCAGTCTCAGTAAAAGAGACTAGAAGCTTTCTAGAATTCATCAACTTCTATCAAAGATTCATCAAAGACTTCTCTGATATTGTACAACCACTGACAAACCTGACCTGGAAAGACACTGTATTTCAATGGACTGACAAAGCAGATGCAGTATTCAAAAAGCTGAAGCATATGTTCACAAACACCTCAATGCTGCAATCATTTGATTCAGATAAGCATACAATTCTCAAAACAGATGCCTCAGATTATGTAGTAGACAGAGCACTAATGCAATATGATAACAAAAGTGTTCTACAACTCTGTGCCTTCACCTTGAAAAAGATGTCATCCACTGAATGCAACTACAAGATCTACAACAAGAAGCTTCTAGCAATCATACAATGTCTTGAAGAATGGAAGTCTGAACTTATGAGTGTTGAGAAGTTTGAGATTGTTACCAATCATAAGAACTTAGAATACTTCACAATCACTCATAAGCTCATCAAGAGACATATGCATTGATCATTGTTCCTTAGCTGTTTTTCATTCACAATTCATTATCAACCTGGAGTAGAGAACACCCTTGTGGATGCTCTGTTCCACTGAGAACAAGATATGCCATCTGATGACCTAGATGACAGATGGAAACACTGAGAGCATCAGTTAATCAACCCTGCAATCATAGAAAGTCCTACACAATCAGACAAACCCCATGTACATATCAATCAGTTCCAAGCTCAAGAACCCTTGCTCAAAGAATAATGAAGACTAGCAGCAGAAGCAGATGAATTCTGACAGCAAGCTGTCAAAGCTATACAAAGTAAAGCATCTCAATTCTTTGCAGATGTATACTCAAGAATGGATATCTCAGCATGTTCAATTGATGATGACAACTGCTTACACTTTTGAGATAGACAATGGATCCCCAATTCAGAACCTCTATGAACACAGATCATGCAAGAAATTCATGACTCATCAATGACTGAGCACTCAGAACACAAAATCATGTACAACATTATCATTCAAGAATTCTACTGATCAGATATATTGAAAGACATACACTGGTTCATACACAACTGTGATTACTGTGGCTCAGTGACAGCATAGTATGAACACTGAAAAGAAATGCTGAAGCTTCTATCTGTTCTCAACTGAACTTGATGTGATATAGCTATCAATTTTACAGTTTTCTTATTCAAAAGCAGAGGTTCTACAAACATTCTAGTCATTGTTGATCAACTCAGCAAGAGTGTAATACTACAGCTCTGTGACAAGATGAACACTGAAGTAGTTGCAGATGCCTTCATCAGAAGCTCATTCTATCATATACACAGTCTGCCTTCATTCATTGTGTCAGATAGAGACAGTCAATTCATCAGTGCACTCTGAGCCTGTGTATATCAATTATTAAAAATTGAATGAAAGTTATCAACAGTGTACCATTCAGAGACTGATGGAGCTACTGAGAGAATGATACAAATGGTAAAGAACATCCTTCATAAGTTCTGCAATTACATGCAAGACAACTGAAGCAATCTGCTGTCACATGCTGAGATTGCAATTAACAGTTGAGATTTCACTACAACAGATGTAAGCTCATTCTTCCTTCTATATAAATACAACTTAGAGGTTCTGGACTTCCCCAAGACTCTCTGAGAAACCACATACACCCACAGCCTCATACAGACAGCAGAGAACATCATGAGCAAGCTGAAGAAAGTTCACAAATGAGCAGAAGCTTCAATGATCAGTGCTCAGCAAAATTACAAGAATCAAACAAACATCAGAAGAAGTTCTGCAATCTGATATCATGTAGAAGACAAAGTCTGACTGAATCTCAAGAACATAAGAACAGATCATCCCTTGTGTATACTAGATTATCACCACATCAAGTATACAGTGAAGAAAGTGCTAGACACACACAATTATCAACTTGACATCTCATCTGACATCCACAACATCTTTCATATGAATCTGCTCCGACCCGCAGCTGAGGATCCATTCCCCTCACAGAGAATCTCCAATTGACAGTCACCTGCCATCATAGAAGAAGACAATGAACTCAAGTGGGAAATCAAAGCAATTCTTGACAATAGAATCAACCACCACTATCATAAATACCTTGTCAAATGAGTAGGATACAATCATCTGATCTGGGAATCTGCATCTGTCTTGGAGGACACTGCCGCCCTCAACACCTACAAGTCCTCACTCACTCTGATAGGGGGGGATAATGTGACAGATTAGCACTTATTAGTAATTAACTTACACAATCAACTTCTCTTCTGCACTCACTCACTTCTGGCCATTGTGATCTTGTGTAACCCTTGATGTTCTTCCACTCCATGCTCTGCACTCATGTAGTCTCTAACAATTCTTCTGTGTAGCTTCTTACATTCCTCTGCTCTGTGTTCCACACTCACATAGTCTCTAACAATTCTTCTGTGTAGCTCTCAATGATTCCCTCATCTCACATTCCACACTTGTGTAGCTTCTAACAATTCTTATGTGTACCTTTTAATGTTCTTCTGCTTCACACTTCACTGTGGAGTGGCTTCTGATATTCTTCTGCTCTGAACTTTCCTCTATAAGAACCCTCTTTGTACGACCTTTTCTTCTGATTTCTTTTCTCTTTCTTTTCTTAATCAATTCATAATCTGTAATTAGAATAGTATCAAATCGTTAATCGAAGTACGCCCGTTATAAGAGCTAGTCTTCTGACAACTCAACTCTCTCTTTCTCAATTCTACACTTCAAGCCAAGATGTTAGACTGGCTTAATCAAACTCATCAGATGAATGTTATGTTGACAACTTATCTTTCTGAATTTGATTACAAGCTTCTAGAAGCAGATGAGCAAGACTGAGATGATGCTGTCAAAATCAATATATTGTTCAAGAACTTGAACTTTCAGTTACATAACTGAAGTATAGAATGTCTGAAGCTCTCAATATACAGTGAATTCTGTGCTGATCTTTGTCTGTTGAATAACAATCTGTCTCAGTTTCATATACTTCAAAATTGCAGAGAATTTCACTGAACAAATGTGTACACTTCAAACTGCTCTGCAGCACCCTCCATCTCTGAATCACATCCTTACAACTACCCACGAACGTAGAGGTACATTTGAATTTTTTTTTCCATTTTCTAACTGTTTTTCATATAATTTTAACCCTTCAACCCATTCAACATCATCGCACACTCTCTGCAATTACTCCACATGTGTGTACTGCACAGATTGAGTGGTCATGGAGCCCTCAACACCCTCCCATCCATTCAAGAACATCAACACAGCCTACACCAGATCACTGAAGCTGAAGTCACTGATCAATTTTGTTACTGAAAAGACTGACAAGAGACAGAGAAAGACTGTTACAATATCTTCTTCAGTTCTCAAAGAAGTCAGTGACAGCATTCTCACAGTTATCTCTCAGCTACAGAAGCAGTTTGAGAAGGCTCAACAGCAACAGAATCTGTAACAGAAGACTCTCATCAGATTGACAAGAACTCTGAACAGCTGAATTGAAAAGAAAAAACAGTCAGTCAGTCAGAACTTTGTTCAAGTCTTCTGTGAAAGATTCATCACATATATGACAGCAGATCTGAATGCAGCATCAACTCTGAAAAAGAATACTGCCTCAGATACTCATCCACAGTCAAATTCAGTGAAGACAACTGTGAAAGAGCTGACTATCTGAGCAGACATTGTATAGAAGAGGAAAAATTCTGCTCTCTCTGAAGCTATCTCTGTCAAGATTGCAGCTTTCTCAGCTGACAGAGCTAGTGGAGCCAGTCTGCAGCTCAAGAACATCAGTCAGTCAAGAAGTCTCACAGAGAACACAAAGCAGCAGAAGAACCCACAAGTTCTCATTATTCTTCAGTCAGAGAAACAGATCACTCAGCTGCAGTCATATGCTGTGCAGCAGACAATTGTTGCAAACATTCAGAGAGTGAGGAATGTGACTAATGTGCTGAAGATGAAACTCATCAGAACAAATTGAGTGATCACATCAAGCAACAGAGACATACATGATGCTCTGATCACTGAGAAGACAGTGGCTACTCTCTGTGAAGTTCTTGACATCACAGAGATTCAGCTATCAGAGTGGTGGTACAATTATACTGTTTCAGAGATTCTGAAATTTATTCAGAACTGAGAAGAGGCTAGAATTCTCACAGATAAAATGATTGAGAGAGAGATTCTGACTCAGACAAAGATAAAATCAGTGAGCTGTCAACCCTTATGATATAAAGTGAATTTTAAGACAGAGAAGATTACATGAATTGTCTTCTTTCTCATCTCAGTGAAAGACTTCTCACTCTTCAATATCAGTGAGAGGATCAGACTCATTGAGAAAAGATCACTGACAGTGAGACATGACTCAGAATATCAGAGATACTGTTATTCATCAAAGTGTGTGCAACTGATGAGATGCTCCAACTGTGGTGAGTTCACAAGTCAGCACAAGAGATCAATAGATGTGAAGTGTAAGAAAGCATCACAGTGTGTCAACTGCTGTCAACTCTACTCAGCTGAGCATCAGCACTGCTCTGCTGCACTCAGATGTGTGAACAGCATTCTCAGACATCTAACTCAAAAGAAGCTAGCAGCTGTCCATCATCTTGACAACAGATATTACAGAGACACTCAGAAATGACAATCATCATCAGCACAGTCAGCATCAATGATCACAGTGATGATATCTACACCATTCACTCAATCAATTCAGTCAACACAGTTCATCAGACTAGCATTCTGCAAGTGAGTGACTACTCAGAGCTTTATCAGTGAAGAAAATGCCATCTGATAGATGATCTGCATCAGACAACACTCAGCTCACACAGCAGAGCAGCAGTATAGTCAAGCAGTTAAAAAGCAGTCTAGTCTCAGTATGCAGACAACAGATCTGAGATTCTTCAATCTCATTCCACAGATGAACTTTGACAGCAGCTCATTAAATAATTTCTCATGCTAGAACATCAACATCAGCAACACAGCTGATGCTATAGAAACAATCAGCAGAAAAATCACTCTCTGCAGATCTTTTGAGCAAATACAGTCAGAGCAGTTTTCTGTCACACAGCAGCTCTACAGCTTACTTTCAAGCAGAGCTGTGAAGTAATCTGTATACAGAAGTCTTACACACACTCTGATATCAAGACTTCTAATCATTCAGCATATGAGTGCTTTGCATTCATAGATCACTGAGATGACACTAATCTGAAGCAGCAAGAGGAGAAGAGGCTTCAGATCATAACATATATATACAAGAGTTTAAAAATAAGAGCACAGTAATATTGATCTGTGCAAAACAGAGATCTGCTGTGAATCAGTGTCAATGACTGCCACATTCTCAATGTGTACAGACAGTCTGAGACAGACACAGTCATGAATTATCTGATCAATTTGAGCTCACCAGCTCACTGTCTAGTAGATGGGGATTTCAATGTACAATATGATGTCTTTGAATCAGAGACAGTGAATCTGCACTGAGAAGAGAAGCTTATTCAGTGAATCAGTGAACACAGAATGAACTTTGTGAAAGAGATAGATATTTCAACTCATACAGCAGATTATATAATTGATCTCATCTTCTTCAATGTAATTTTTGCTTTTACTTCAGTGTGTCAAAATTTACACTGCAGCTCAGATCATCAGTCTATGATTACTATACTGCCAACAACATCTCAGACACAGCAGAGCAGAGTTCAGATCAAAATCACAGACTCTCAGCTGAAGCTTTTTACAGATTTTGTCAGAGATTTTATGATGAACATATCTTACTCAGATAGAGTTGAGAATGCAGCACAGTTTGATGATCTGATCTGACATTTCACTCAGAATCTTCTGACTGCAGCTCAGACAGTCAGCAAGTCAGTGCAACAAAAACAAACTACAGCTCTCTAATGAACAGCAGACTGTCAAAAAACACATCAAAAGCTCACCACTCATCAGACAGAGACTGCAAAGCATCAGTTCAAGAACACAGTGCACAAAATCAAGTGTGCATACTGAAGACAGATGATCAATGAGATCAGAGATGACAGAGATCTGTATCAGATGATAGTATAGCATAGACTGAAACTCAATCTCAGAGCACTCTCTCTGATGATTGAGGATCAGATCATAGAAAAGACAGTCATCAAAGTCAAGACACTTCAACAAATCATTCTGAAGCAATACAACTCAGTCAATGATCTGAAATACAATTCATTGAATAATGAGCACTGAAGTGGCATGGGAAACCTGCTCTGAAACCCTCAGGTTGAGATGAAGGAGGTAGAGTGCAATATCATTGAAGTACAGAGTATCTCTTCAGATATGAATGAAATCACAGTGCAGCTGCTCAAGACATACTGACAGTATATATCTCTTTTTGTACAGCAGCTATACAACTGCTGTCTTCAGCTCTGCCACTTCTCACAAATCTGAAAACTGACAGAGATGACAATGATACTTAAAATAGATAAGAGAAACAGAAGCTCAGTTCACTTCTGAAGATTTATTGTTCTTCTCTCAGTAATCTTCAAGAGACTGAAACACATTGTTGCAAGATGACTGATGTACACAGCACTCATTCATGATGTAGTCAGCTTGCAGTATGAAGAGATGCTGCTCAGACAATTGATAATAGATCTGATAGCTGCTTTCACTCATGAGAAGAAGACAGTCTTTGCACAAAACAAGAAGATATTCATGATCACAATGAATGTGCAGAGTGTCTTTGATGCTGTGCTGTGCAGACAGCTGCTTCAGTGAATGACACAATAGAGATGACTGTACAAACTGCTACAACTCATTGACAGCTTTCTCACTGAACACAGAGCTCAGATTCAACTGAAGAAGACTATCACAACAGCACATCAGATGCAATGTAACACATCACAGAGGTTTTCTCTGTCATCAATACTGTTTCTTCTGTATCTGACAGAGCTGCTGTGGCAGAACTCAGAATTGTACTTTGACTATACAGATGATTTGAATACTTGATGAGCTATACACTCATTTGACAGCAATGCTATTCTTCTCAGCCATGATATACAGAGTATTCTGAGATGAAGAAAGACAAATAAGATGATCTTTGCATCAGAGAAACTTGAAATGATTCATCTCACAAAAAAACAATATAATGAAACACTGTCAGTGATTGTGTCAGAGAATCTAATCATACACT
This sequence comes from Histoplasma ohiense, assembly GCA_017607445.1. Lineage (NCBI taxonomy): Eukaryota > Fungi > Ascomycota > Eurotiomycetes > Onygenales > Ajellomycetaceae > Histoplasma > Histoplasma ohiense. The sequence goes on along the minus strand of JAEVHH010000003.1, from coordinate 5,240,254 downwards.
CTGTCACTATCTCAGCTGAACAGAAATTAGTATTTTGTTGACTGAATGTACACTTTGACAGAAGACTCATCTGAAGATCATATATCTCTACTCAGACAAAGAAGACAAGAGCTGTGGCTCAGCATATTCAAAGCTTAGAAAAGATCAGAGATGAGCTCTCAGCAGATGCTCTGCAAAAAACAGTCACTATCTATATGATTTTCTTACTGCTCTATAGCACAGAGATCTGATACAGCAGCTGTATGCAGTCAGCAAGACACACAGACAGAAGTGAAGAGATCAGCTTCTGTCTGAAATAATATATAAAAACAGTCAAGAAGATGCTTATCATAGCAGTCAGAGAAGTTCTTTCAGTTTTTCATACAACACTCATCACAACTCTATACTGAGATGCTGAGCTCTTATCAGCAATGATAGCTCTGAAGAAGATCAAAATATGTTTTGTAACAAGACTTCAGATAATGAATGAGAGACATTCACTGACTTCACAGATAGCTTCTTCAATGATCACATATGAAAGAAGAGCTGAAACTCAGCAGTACTCAAAAATCAAGATTCAGAGATTGAGAATGCTGCTGTCTGCAGTCAATAGATCCACACTTGTTATTCTACACTACTCAGAGAGATGCAGAACAGACTTCACAGAGAGTATAGACAAAAAAAATACTGTTCAGACATTCAAAAAATAATGAAAAAGTCAATCTTCAACAGATCTATATATTTTCTCAGATGAATTAGAACAGATTCTTGACAACAGCAGACAGATTGACTATAACTTTATAGTCTATCAAAGAAACAAACAACTGATCAGCTTCTCAACTGCACTGAGTTCTATATCACATATCTTCAACACTGAGACAGTTGATGTCTGTCATGCATTAGAGTATACAATGAAGCTTCTACTCTGTGCCACAGATGACAGCATCAATTCTTGAATCTGACTCTGTCTTGATAACATCTCAATCATCTGAAGCATACAGAGCAGTGTGGTGGCCTTCTCAAACTGAGTCTACAATCACTGCCACAAGCTCCTCAGACAACATAATGTGGGTCTGAAATGAGTCTCTGAGTATATGAGAATAGAGAATAATAAGAAAGCAGATCATCTGACTAAGCAGACAATCTCATCTACTGTAGTTTCAGTCTATAAACTCAAGATCATGTTCACAGTCAGTGAGATCTGCACAGTGATCAAGCAGCTCAGTCAAGAAACAGAGTAAGAATGATGAAGCAGAGTCTGTGAAAAGCTCTCTGACTGATATCAGAGCTGAAGATTCAGTAGATCAATTGTGAAATATCAAATAAAGACTTCTTCAAAGCTCATCATGTCACAGCATGTTCTTCATCACTGACTCACACTTCACTTCTCTTATGAGAACTTTTTCTGATATCACAGATGCTTTCAGCATGCAGATGCAAGACTTGTCTGTGTCTGTGGATACAACAAAAACTCAGAACATTTGATACTCTGTCAACACTTACAGAGACACTTCTCTCACTGACTCAAAAAATCAGCAGCACAGTCATACAACTGAATGACAGCTGTTGTCTATCTAGAGTCTCTGATCTCTACAGACTTTGTAGAACTGCTCAGCTGCACACAGTTCTACACACAGTACTGCATGAGATAACACAGCTGTTTGAACACATATCATCTGACAGACCCCCACAGCAGTTCCAAGTCTATACAGATGATACAGATAGCACAACATTCAGTACAATTGATTCAATCAGTACAATAGATTCAATCAATGCAATCAGTATAAACAGTACAATCAGTTCAATTGATACAATCAGCTCAATCAATTCAATTGATACAAATGATACAATCAGTTCAACCAGTTCAATCAGTACAATCAGTTCAATCAGTTCAATCAGTACAAACAATACAATTGATACAATTGATACAATTGATTCAATTGATTCAATCAGTTCAACTGATGCAAATGGTTAAATCAGTATGATGAGCTCATCTATTTCAACTAGCTGTGATGTAATCAGTACAGTCTGTATGCTGACTCAGCTCTCAGCTGCAGATATGCATTTTTTTTCTCTCTTCTCACTGCTCTCTCTGTCTCTCTTCACTTCTTTCCTCTCACAACCTTCTTCAGTGCTCTCTCCTCTCTCTCCCCCCAGATTTGCACTGAGTCACATGATTGCAAGATGTCACAGAGAGCACAGTCTTTTCTTCACTCTTCTCTTTATTTTTCTTTTCAGAACACTCATTTTTTCTCTTTTCTTTTGTCTATCTCATCTGTCTTTTCTCTGCTGTTAGAAGTATAGACAGTTCTCAGATCAACTGAGAGAGTTATTCCTCTTCATTCACTGTAAAACCTTCCAGATACAGCAGCAGCAGTTTCCCTCAGAAACCACACTATAGCTCCACCATGAATGATCATACATCAGATCAGAAATGAATGCACAGCTCAGTAAAACCCTTTTCAATGAGCTGAGTCTTCTCAAAAGTTGCCATCTGAATTCTGTTTTCTTTCTCTCTGTGTATATAGAAATCTCTTCAGCATAGCATGTCTTCATGCTCTTCAGAAGGCTTCTGAAACACGGACGCTGCCCATGTTTTCTCCGAGATGTTAAACCAATACAAACAAACAAACAAACATCTCTGAATCAGAATCAATAAACTGAGTCTCACATGTAAATGCAAGTCATCTGAGGATTCTCAACATCTCAGAGAAGAACATCACTGATCAAATCATCAGAGAAGTCTGCATATACTGCAACAAGTCAGAGCACTTTGTGAATCAATGTCTGAATACAATCACTCTGAGTAAACCCTTCATATGCATGAATGCTGTATCATCTGTGGATAGGCAAGAACAGAGAAAAGACAAGCTCTCACTCTAAAATATAGATAAAAACTCAAGAAGCAAAAAGCTAGCTGAAGATTCAAACAGAAGATGCAAACAGATGCAATCATAATCTCTGTCATTGTAAATAGCTTAGTCAATATACAAACAATGATAGACAGTGGTTTTCTTCACTATACTCTTATAGACACTCAGCTGATTGAGAAGTATAAGCTTCAGTGTATTTTCTTTCTCAAATTATGTAAACTCAGTGAATTTGACAGCCTCAGAGAATCTGTCTTCTACAACATGATAAGATTTAATGTTGATGTAGAAGAACATGAGAAAAAGAATATATATGTATACAAAATACAAGACCTTGAGTATGATCTAATACTTGGTCTATTATGACTCACAGAATTTGGAACCTTATTGAACACATACAACTGCTGTCTTATTTTCCCAGAAGATGACTGTGTTTATGAGAAGAATGTTGATAGAACCACTGATCTCACTCAGATATCAGTGGAAGTATACAAACTACTAATCTGCCAAGCATATGAGAAGAAGAATGTTCAAATGTTTGCTGCTAGTATAACAGATATCAAAAAAGTGTTAGAAAAGTTAGAACTCAAAGACTTCAAAAAACTGTGCAAGAAACTACTCAAATTGTACAAAGACTTTGCAGATGTGTTTGATGAGAAAGAAGCTGAAAAGCTTTCTTCTCACTGAGAACCTGGTACAGATCATACAATTGAGCTCATCAAGAAAGATAGTAAGAATCCACAACTGCTCTGAGATTCTCTCTACAGCATATCACACAACAAGCTTCTCATTCTATGAAAAACACTCAATAGATTACTAGACAAAGACTTTATTTGTATTAGCAACTCATTCACTGCAGCATCTGTACTGTTTGCAAAGAAATCAGAAGAAGGCTTATGATTCTGTGTTGACTATCAAGAACTCAACAAAATTATATGGAAGGATCAATATCTTCTCCCACTTATCAATGAAACACTTGAATGAATAGAAAAAGCAAAATGATTTACAAAACTTGACATCTCTGCAGCCTTCTACAAGATAAAAATTAATGAAGATGACAAATGGCTAACTGTCTTTCATACACATTATGGATTATACAAATGAACAGTGACCCTCTTTGAATTAGTGAATGCTTCAAGTACATTTCAGAAATATATTAACTGGGCTCTATGAGATCTGCTCAATGAGATTGTCTCAGTGTATATGAACAATATCTTGATCTTCACTGATGAATCACTCACTGAGCACTGTAAACACATACAACAAGTGCTTGACTGCCTACAAAAAGCTGGACTGTAAGTGAACATTGATAAATGCAACTTTGAGATCAAGTCTACAATCTATCTAGAATTCATCATCAAAGCTGAAAAAGACATACACATGAATTCTAAGAAGATGGAAGCAATTCTCAACTGAGAGACATCAGTCTCAGTAAAAGAAACTAGAAGTTTTCTAGAATTCATCAACTTCTACTGAAGATTCATCAAAGACTTCTTTAATATCATACAATCACTGATGAATTTGATCTGGAAAGACACTGTATTTCAATGAACTGACAAAGCAGACACAGCATTCAAAAAGCTGAAGTATATATTCACAAACACTTCAATGCTGCAATCATTCAATTCAGATAAGTATATGATTCTCAAAACAGACATCTCAGATTATGTAGTAGATGAGGCACTAATGCAATATGATAATGAAGATGTTCTACAATCTTGTGTCTTCATTTCAAAAAAGATGTTGTCTGCTGAATGCAACTATGAGATCTACAACAAGAAGCTTCTAGCAATCATACAATGTTTTGAGAAATGAGAGTTCAAACTTATGAGTGTTGAGAAGTTTGAGATTGTTACTGATCATAAGAATTTAGAATACTTCACAATCACTCATAAACTCACTGAGAGGCCCCGGTGGCCGAATGGGTAATGCGGCCACCAGGTAGCGCCTTGGCGTGGGGACCCAGGGTGCGTGGGTTCGAAACCCACAGGGGACAACATTACATCCAGAGCCAACTTCTCAGCTTCTAAAATAATGGGATGTGAACTTGCCAAGTAGGTACCTTCAGGTGGACCTACTATCTGATTTAGCTTATTGTTTCTGGGCTGGAAACCTGTATTGCATGTACCAATTCTGTCTTTCATTAATTTTCCTATGTTCTTGTTATTCTTGGCGCTGTTCAACACTAAGCATTCCTCCGGTATAACCAACTCTTGCCTGTATTTAACATCACACAAGGACTCGTCATAAGCGCTGCTTGCATACGAGTATAACGGAAGAATAATAATAATAATAACTCACTGAGAGACATATGCATTGATCATTGTTTCTTAGCTGTTTTTCATTCACAATTCATTATTGATCTGAAGTAGAGAACACTTTTGTGAATGTTCTGTCTCACTGAGAACAAGATATACCATCTGATGACTTAGATGACAGATGGAAACATCAAGAGCATTAGTTAATCAACTCTGCAATTATAGAAAGTTCTACACAATCAGACAAACTCCATGTACATATCAATCAGTTCCAAGCTCAAGAACTCTCACTTGAAGAACAATGAAGACTAGTGACAGAAGCAGATGAATTCTGACAACAAATCATCAAAGCTGTACAAAGCAGAGCACCTCAATTCTCTGCAGGTGTATATTCAAGAACAGATATCTCAGCATATTCAATCAATGATGACAACTGTTTGTAACAGACGTACTTTGATTAACGATTTGATACTATTCTAATTACAGATTACAAATTGATTAAGAAAAGAAAGAGAAAAGAAATCAGAAGAAAAGATTATATGAAGAGGATTCTTATAGAGAAAAGTTCAGAGTGAAAGAATATCAGAAGCTGCTTCACAGTGAAATGTGAAGTGGAAGAACATTAAAGAATATGTGTAAGAATTGTTAGAAATTACACAAGTGTGAAATGTGAGATGAAGAAATCATTGAAAGCTACACAGAAGAATTGTTAGAGACTATATGAGTGTGGAACACAGAGCAGAAGAATGTAAGAAGCTATGTGAAAGAATTGTTAGAGACTATATGAGTGTGGAACACAGAGTGGGGGAATGTAAGAAGCTATGTGGAAGAATTGTTAGAGACTATATGAGTGTAGAGCACAGAGTGGAAGAATGTTAAGAGCTATGCAGAAGAATTGTTAGAAACTATATGAGCACAAAGCATGAAATGAAAGAACATTGAGAATTATGTGAGATCACAACAGTCAGAAACAAGTGAGTGCAGAAGAAGAATTGATTGTATAAGTTAATTACTAATGAATGCTAACCCATCACATTATCCCCCTCTATCAGAGTGAGTGAGAACTCATAGATGTTGAGAATGGCAGTGTTCTTCAAAGCAGATATAGATTCCCAGATCAGACAATCATATTCTACTCATTTGATGAGATATTCACAGCAGTGATGATTGATTCTATTGTTAAGAATTACTTTGATTTCTCACTTGAGTTTATTATCTTCTTCTACAATGATGAGTGACTGTCAATTGAAGATTCTCTGTGAGGGGAATGGATCCTCAGCTGTGAGTCAGAGCAGGTTCATATGAAAGATATTGTGAATGTCAGATGAAGTGTTGAGTCAATAATCATGTGTATCTAGCACTTTCTTCACTGTATACTTGATGTGATGATAATCTAGTGTATGTGAGGGATGGTTCATTTTTATGTTCTTGAGATTCAGTCAGACTTTGTCTTCTATATGATATTGGATTGTAGAACTTCTTCTGATGTTTGCTTGATTCTTATAATCTTGCTGAGTGCTGATCATTGAAGCTTCTGCTCATTTGTGAACTTTCTTCAGCTTGCTCACAATGTTCTCTGTTGTCTGTATGAGACTGTGAACATGCATGGTTTCTTGAAGAGTCTCAGAGAAGTTCAGAATCTCTAAGTTGTATCTGTGTAGAAGAAAGAATGAGCTTATATCTGTTGTAGCAGAATCTCAACTGTTAATTACAATCTCAGTATATAACAGCAGATTGTTTCAGTTGTCTTGTGTGTAATTGCAGAACTTATGAAGGATGTTCTTTACTGTTTATATCATTCTCTCAGTAGCTCCATCAGTCTCTGAGTGATATGCTGTTGATAACTTTTGTTTGATTCTTAATAATTGACATATACAGACCCAGAGTGCACTGATGAATTGACTGTCTCTATCTGACACAATGAATGAAGACAGACTGTGTATATGATAGAATGAGCTTCTGATGAAGACATCTGCAACTACTTTGATATTCATCTTGTCACAGAGCTGTAGTATTACACTCTTGTTGAGTCAGTTGACAATGATTAGAATGTTTGTAGAATCTCTGTTTTTGAGTAAGGAAACTGCAAAATTGATAGCTATATCACATCAAGTTTGATTGAGAACAGATAGAAGCTTTAGTATTTCTTTTCAGTGTTCATATCATACTGTCACTGAGCTGCAGCAATCACAGTTGTGTACAAACTGATGTATGTTTTTCAATATATCTGATCAGTAGAATTCTTGAGTGATAATGTTGTACATAATTTCACATTCTGAGTGCTCAGTCATTGATGAGTCATGAATTTCTTGCATGATCTGTGTTCATAGAGATTCTGAATCAGAGATCCATCATCTATCTTGAAAGTGTAAGCAGTTGTCATCATTGATTGAATATGCTGAGATATCTGTTTTTGAGTATACATCTGCAGGGAATTGAGATGCTTTACTTTGTACAGCTTTGATGACTTGCTGTCAGAATTCATCTACTTCTGCTGCTAGTCTTCATTGTTCTTTGAGTGAGAGTTCTTGAGCTTGGAACTGATTGATATGTATGCAGGGTTTGTCTGATTGTGTAGAACTTTCTATGATTGTGGGGTTGATTAACTGATGCTCTCAGTGTTTCCATCTGTCATCTAGATCATCAGATGACATATCTTGTTCTCAGTGAAACAGAGCATCTGCAAGAGTGTTCTCTATTTCAGATTGATAATGAATTGTGAATGAAAAATGGCTAAGAAACAATGATCAATGCATATGTCTTTTGATGAGCTTATGAATGATTGTGAAGTATTCTAAGTTCTTATGATCAGTAACAATCTCAAACTTCTTGACACTCATAAGTTCAGACTCTCATTCTTTGAGACATTGTATAATTGCTAGAAGCTTCTTGTTGTAGATCTTGTAGTTGCATTCAGTGGATGACATCTTTTTCAAGATGAAGGCACAGAATTGTAGAACATCTTCATTATCATATTGTATTAGTGTCTCATCTACTACATAATCTGAGGTGTCTGTTTCAAGAATTGTATGCTTATCTGAATCAAATAATTGCAGCATTGGAATGTTTGTGAACATACACTTCAGCTTTTTGAATGCTGCATTCACTTCATCAGTTCATTGAAATATGATGTCTTTCTGAGTCAGATCTGTCAGTGGTTGTATGATATTGAAGAAGTTTTTGATAAATCTTTGATAGAAGTTGATGAATTCTAGAAAGCTTCTAGTCTCTTTTACTGAGACTGATGTCTCTCAGTTGAGGATTGCTTTCATCTTCTTAGAATTCATGTGTATGTCTTTTTCAGCTTGAATGATGAATTCTAGATAGATTGTAGACTTAATCTTGAAGTTGCATTTGTCAATGTCCACTTGCAGTCTGACTTTATATAGATGGTCAAGCACTTGTTGTATGTGCTTGCAGTACTCAGTGAGTGATTCATTGATGAAGATCAGAATATTGTTCATATATACTGAAATGATTTCATTGAGCAGATCTTGTAGAGCTCAGTTAATGTATTTCTGAAATGTGCTTGAAGTGTTCACTAATTCAAAAAGAATCACTGTTCATTTGTATAATCTGTAATATGTATGAAAAGTGGTTAGCCATTCATCACCTTCATTAATTCTTATCTTATAGAAGGCTGCAGAGATGTTGAGCTTTGTAAATCATTTTGTTTTTTCTATTTATTCAAATATTTTATTGATGAGTGGAAGAGAATATCAGTTCTTCTGTGTAATTTTGTTGAGTTCTCAATAGTCAATGCAGAATTGTAAGTCTTCTTCTGATTTCTTCATGAACAGTACAGATACTGCAGTGAGTGAGTTGCTAATATAAATGAAGTCTTTGTTCAGTAATTCATTGAGTGTTTTTTGTAGAATGAGAAGCTTGTTGTGTGATATGCTGTAGAGAGAATCTCAGAGTGATTGTGAATTCTTACTATCTTTCTTGATGAGCTTGATTGTATGATCTATATCAGATTCTTGATGAGAAGAAAGCTTTTCAGTTTCTTTCTTGTTGAATATATCTGTGAAGTCTTTGTATAATTTGAGTAGTTTCTTGCATGATTTCTTGAGATCTTTGAGTTCTAACTTTTCTAATACTTTTTTGATATTTGTCATGCTAGCAGTGAACACTTGGACATTCTTCTTCTCATATGCTTGATGGATTAGTAGTTTGTATGCTTCTGCTGATATCTGAGTGAAATCAGTGGTTCTATCAACATTCTTTTTGTAAACATGGTTGTCTTCTGGGAAAATAAGACAGTGATTGTGTGTGTTCAACAAGGTTCCAAATTCTGTGAGCTATAATAGACTGAGCATTAGATTGTACTCAAGGTCTTGTATTTTGTATGTGTATATGTTCTTTTTCTCATGTTCTTCTACATTGATGTTAAATCTTATCATATTGTAGAAGGCTGATCCTCTGAGGTCATCAAATCCACTAAGTTTATATGACTTGAGAAAGGAAATACACTGGAGCTTATGCTTCTCAATCAGCTGAGTGTCTATAAGAGTGTAATGAAGAAAACCACTGTCTATCATTGCTTGTACATTAACTAGACTATTTACAATGACAGAGACTATGATTGTGTCTGTTTGTATTTTCTGCTCAAATCTTCAGCTAGCTTTCTGCTCCTTGAGCTCTCATCTGTGTTTTAGAGTGAGAGCTCATCTTTTCCCTATTCTTGTCTGTCTGCAGGCAACACAGTGTTCACATGTGTGGGGGGTTTACTTGAGATGATCACATTTGGACATTGGTTCATGAAGTGCTCTGGTTTGTCACAGTGTATGCAGATGTAAGAGATGGTTGTTGGTATAATTATGGAAGTAGTGTGAAGTACGCACGTAGGATGTTAAGAAGGTAGCAATCTCTATTATTCAAAGCTAATCGCTGATCTCCTAATATCTACGGATATCAGCGAGCATTATATAGGCGACCACCACGCGCTTGGTTGTTGGTATAATTATGGGAGTAGTGTGAAGTACGCACGTAGGATGTTAAGAAGGTAGCAATCTCTATTATTCAAAGCTAATCACTGATCTTCTAATATCTACAGATATCAGCGAGCATTATATAGATGATCATCACATGCTACAGCTGTCTATAATGCTGTGTGCTATGTCTCTCCTCATTAATTCTGATGTGTTCTGTGTTCTTCTATTGTCATATAGCTATTTTCTAATATAGATATCTCTGTTGTGTCTATTACAATTATCTCCCTTCTTCAAAGACCTGGTCTTCAGAGCTTTTTACTGCAATATGTGAAGTTCATAACATGTGCTGTGTGGTTAATATTGTATAGAGTTCACAGAATTGGGCTGAATTAATTGTTGAGATTAATTTCAAAGTGTTGCTGTCTCAGAAGAACATTTTTTCATCTCTGATGTCAATGCAGTTCAATCACAATTTAGATACAACTTCTGAACCCCTTTTCTTTGACTTTTACATCAAAAAGTCATACCCTAACAAAATCATCACCACCATCATCATCAATGATTTTTTATTTAAAAAGAATACATCAATTTATCAAACAAAGTACACTGTATCTTTCTATGCAATTTTTATTGTGAAATTTGAAGTTTTGATTGTGTGATTGTATTTTCCATTTTGGATTGAGTTTTGTGTTGTTGCAATCTCTTTGATCAATATTGTAATATTGATTCCAATCTTCAACATCTGTTTTTCTTTCTTGTTGCTTTTACTTCTCCTTCTTCTTTGAACAAGGTCTTGGTACTGATTAAAGTCATGATAGAATATCAGAATCAGCTGTTTCCATTGCTGGTTCAGAGTCTATGGAGAATGATATACTGTCTGTCATTGAGAGCATTTGCTTGGGTTGTCTGGAGAGATTGCAGAATCCTTCAGTATATCCTTGCTTTGTGAACAATGAACAGACACACTGTCATGTCTGTTATATATTGAATAGAAGTTGTGCTGCTGTAAGTTTTCTTAAACTGAGATTGTTAAGAGTACTAACAGATTATAGATGTCTGAGCACTTTCACAAAATCAGTCAATTTTTGATCAATGAATTTCACAAGATACTACTCTTCAATAAAGTTCTGAATGAGAGATTTGCCACATATCAAACTGCTGTTGCAAGGTTTGTACTTGATGTGCAGATCTATAAGAACACAGATGAGGTTCTAGAATTCTATATAAACTCTGATGATCTATTGTCACAGCAGAGTATGGCATTCAATTATAGCAGCATTTCAGAAAGCACATTTTCACATTCTGCTATTACATCAGTGTCATTCTCACTGAGCCAAGATCTTGATTAGGCTGGCCGGTGGGACCATGAATTTCATGTTTGGTTTGGTTTGGTTTGGTCCCAGTCCATTTCTTGGCGTGATTTTCAGTGGGACCAGGATCAGAATGGGAGTGTAAAGTGACTAGAATTATTAGAACATGAGTGAAATGGGACTAATAAATCTTGATATTTCATGTAAAGTGACTGACTATCAAAAATAAGAACATGACCTGGGACTGACTATGATTTTGACTGAGGTTTGGTCCCATTCTGATGATTATATAATACATATCTTAGATATCAATCTGATGATATGATTGGTGGAGATATCGCCCCTATCTAGTGCTGCCAACCTATCTATTGCTGCAAGCTATCCCTCGCTGCTAAGCTATCCCTCGCTGCTAAGCTATCGCCGCTGCCAATCTATCTATTGCTGCTAATCTATCACTGCTGTCAATCTATCTATCACTGCTAATCTATCTATCGCTGCTAATCTATCGCCGCTGCCAATCTATCCCTCACTGCTAAGCTATCCCTCGCTGCTAAGCTATCACTGCCAATCTATCGCTGCTAATCTATCGCTGCCAACCTATCTACCGCGGCGAATCTATCTATCGCTGCCAATTTATCTACCACTGCCAATCTATCTATCGCTGCCAATCTATTGCTGCTAATCTATCGCTGCTAATCTATCGCTGCTGCCAATCTATCTATCGCTGCTAATCTATCGCCGCTGCCAATCTATCCCTCGCTGCTAAGCTATCCCTCACTGCTAAGCTATCACTGCCAATCTATCGCTGCTAATCTATCGCTGCCAACCTATCTACCGCGGCGAATCTATCTATCGCTGCCAATTTATCTACCACTGCCAATCTATCTATCGCTGCCAATCTATTGCTGCTAATCTATCGCTGCTAATCTATCGCTGCTGCCAATCTATCTATCGCTGCTAATCTATCGCCGCTGCCAATCTATCCCTCGCTGCTAAGCTATCCCTCACTGCTAAGCTATCACTGCCAATCTATCGCTGCTAATCTATCGCTGCCAACCTATCTACCGCGGCGAATCTATCTATCGCTGCCAATTTATCTACCACTGCCAATCTATCTATCGCTGCCAATCTATCGCTGCTAATCTATCGCTGCTAATCTATCACTGCTAATCTATCGCTGCTAATCTATCGCTGCTAATCTATCGCTGCCAACCTATCTACCGCGGCGAATCTATCTATCACTATCATTACTAGTTCAAAATAGAACTAGAGCATAAACACACTAAACTTCTTTTGATAGGTAATGATTTTTGGTAACGCTCATAGCATTATATCATCTATATAGGGTAAATCATGGTCCCATTTGGTCCCATTTTAACAAAATGGGACCAAATGGGACCAGAATCAGTAATTTATAAGAAGAACATGACCTGGGACTAGATTTATAATATAAACAGTGTAAAGTGACTAATTTAATAAACACTATATGGGACCAGGACTAAGAAATTTGATAATGGGACTGGAGAAATATTTAGTCCCAGTCCCATGCATGGTCACACGGCCAGTCTAATCTTGATACATTATTTGAGTTGACTGATAATGTAGATGAAGATGAGAAAGCAGACAGTTTCATTGAAATGTTAGAAAGAAACACAGCAGCATATTGCTGTCATTGTATTCAATATTTGACAACATCCCCTCATCATCATTGTGAGTCTGCTGAGAATTGATACAAAAAATGCAAGCACTGCTCAGTGATGAAGCACATCTGCATTTCAATAAGTTATTATTCAAAACAAATGTTTTTACAGTATATAATATTAACTTTCTATTAGATGTCAGTGAATGTCATTGAATTGATTCAAGCAGTTATCAACACTGCTGAGAATCTAATTATCACTGATGCAGATACTTTGAACATTAACATTTTGCAGAGCACTGTGACTACAGTGATTAGATTCTTTGCTGTGAAGATCTGAGAGATTCAACAAGACAGTTCTTCTGAGACTTCAGCTGAAACAGTGATTGATGAGATCTTGATGATTACATCACTGATTGCAGCTCTCAAGTCATCATTGAAACATCATACTTCATCAGTTGAGAAAATTCAGAATAATAAGCAGATTTGTCTTGATGACAATTTCTTGAATAACACTGATCAAGCTGAGACAGATCTGTTTTTTAATCTCTGAGTGGAATAAGTATATTCAGCAGTTATCATTGTCTTCTTTGTTTTTGTTTACTGACTGACTTCTGATAGATTTTATTAAACTGTTTCAAGTACTTCTGGCTGTTCATCAAGTTTTCCTCAGATTCCCAAGAATTATCTGTGTCTGTACAATCTTTCCATTTGACAAGATATTGTGTTTGATCACAGTACTGACACTTGTCTAATATAGCTTCAACTTTCCATTCCTCTTGCACATCTATAATTATCAGTTCTGCTTGCAGGATTTGTCTGTTGTATGTGTGATATGGTTCAAGAAGAGAAACATGAAATACAGAATGAATTTCTTTATATTGCAGTGTGAGTTTCAGTTTGTACATCTGTGTACCACAGATATCAATTATTTGAAAGAGACTCAAAAATTGATGATCTAGTTTGAGTGAGGGTTGCAAGATGAATATATTTTTTGCACACAGCATTACTCAGTCCTCTATCTTAAAGCTTTTTGATATATGACACTGATCATAATACTTTTTCTCAGCTGCTTTGATGACTTTCAGACATTCTCAGATTTTGTTCTCTGCTTGCTTCATTCATTCCACTTGTTCCATCACTGATTTTGATGTGTCTGTGCTTGGGGGTTTCATGTCTATGCAAAGTTCAGTTGGTCAGCTGATCATTGCTTCAGATGATGTCATTTTTATCAATGCATGGAAGATGTTGTTGTATATCCATTGCATCAGAGAAATCCATTCTATCCAATTATCTTGCTGATAGTTGCAATATGTGTGAAGATAATGTTCAATCACCTGGTTCAATCATTCTGTCTGACCATCGGTTTGCGGGTGGAATGCTGTTGATAATTTTCATCAGACATGAAGCAGATAACACAATGTTGATCAAAACTTGCTATTTATTAATAAATCTCAGTCACTAATAATGTTTGCAGATAGATCAAAGTTCTTTGCAATTCTTCATACAATAATGTTCACAAGTTCTTCTGCATCTAGCTCTGAAGATGTGGACACAATTATAGCTCATTTGATGAATAAATCAACAAATACAACAATAACATTATAGATTTGACTTCTCTTTTTATTATCTGACAGGCCTTCAATAAAGTCTATACTAATTGTATGTCATTTCTTATCTGGCACTGAATGTGATTGTAGCAATCTGTACAGCTTGTGCTGTGGTATCTTGATATATTGACAAACATCACAAGTTCTCACATATTCTGCAATCTCATCACTCATACCATGCCACAAGTACTTGCATTTGATCACTTTGATGATTTTGTCATGTTCAAAATGACCATCTTGAGAATCATCATGGTTCATTTTCATTATTTCATGTTTTATGATCTTGTTTTGCAGTATGTAGACTTTATCATCTTTTCTGAGCAGATCATTTTTATCTACTGTTCAGATTGAACAATTATCTACACTAGTATCACTCATCTCTAATCTTCTGCAAAGTTCAGACATGCTGGTATTTCTATTCTGAATCTGCAGTAAGAGTTCAATAATAGATTCAGCTATCTCTTCATAATAGACTGTCTCAGACTCAAATACTTTGACAGCTAGAATTCATAGTATCAGAGTCTCTAGATTTAACTCTGTAACATCTGTGATCTCATTCTCATTCACAAATGCATTCTTTATTCTGCAGAGGTTGTTGTCATTGATGACTATAGACTTCTTCACTCAACAATTTTCATTAGCTTGCAGATCTTTTCACATCATCTTGACACATTGATTTAACTTTGTGTTTTCTTTTGTCTTTAGTGATTTAAAGATCCTCTTACACAGCTTCTCTTGCAGAATAGAAAGCTCTGTCAAGAGAGCTGCATGTTTTACAAAATCTGAACAACAACTTGATGCATCTGCAGGATTATTTTTCTCAGAACAGTGCTCTATTTCAAAATCAAATACTGAGAGCATTTTCATTCAGCAAATCTGACACTCATTTAGCTGCTTTGTTGTCATGAAGCACTGAAGATTGACATGGTCAGATAAAACAGTTATTGAGTGTCTGCTATCATATAAGTAGTGATATCATTGCCTGAAAGCTTCTACAATTGGCAATATTTCTAGATTATATGTTTGATAACATCTTTCTGTTTCTGTGAGCTTTCTAGATCAAAACATGATTGAGTGTCAGTGATCATCATTCATTAATTGTGATATTACTGCAGCAATTGCAACACCAGATTCATCCATTTCTATACAGAGTTTTCACTGCAGATCAAAGTGAATCAACAACAGTGCTTTTGTAAAGCATTCTTTTAACTGCAAAATTGTGTGCTTGCAGTTTCTGTTTAACTGAACAGATGCATTATTCTTCCTCCTTTTCATTTCATAACCTTTTAACAATTCAGTCAGAGGTGCTGTTATTATCAAGAACTTGTATATGAATTGATGATAGAAATTGATGAATTCTAGAAATATTTGCAATTCATTTATAGTTTGTGATTCTGGCCAATCTAGAATTGTGTTGATGTGGCATTTCTCAACAGTAATGCTCTGTGTGGTAACCACAAAACCCAAAAATCCAATTTCTGTTGCATGGAATGTACACTTACTAAGTTTGGCATATAGTCTCCATCGCCTTAACTGTTCCAGCACATTCTTAACATGGACGACATGTTCATCAAGCATGTTTGAATAGATTATGATATCATCAAAGTAAGCCACACAATATACATCTAAAAGGTCACTGATGGCTTTGTTGATATAAGATTGAAAGATTGCAGAGGCATTGGTTAGCTCAAAAGATAAGACTAGATATTCAAAGTGTTCATATCATGTTCAAAATGCTGTTTTTCATTCATCCCTCACTCATATGTGAATTCTATGATATGCATCTCTAAGGTTCAGTTGCATATATATTTTGGCATCTGCTAATCTATCAAGTATTTCACTTATCAAGAGCAGTGGATATTGATTCTTGATCATTATTTCATTCAATTCTCAATAATCCACACAAAGATGCAGAGTTTCATTTTTCTTTGATGTGAATAACACTGATACACTGGCTGAGCTCTTGGACAGATGTATTCAATTCTTCTCTAACATCTTTTCAATATATTCTTGAAGGACAGAGAGTTCTTGAGGTGATAAGTTATATATTGATTGGTATGGGGGTTTCTTGCCAGGTTTGAGCTCTATGACATGATCATGAGATGCATGTTCCACATCAGATATGTCTTCTTGAAATACATCAAGATAATCTTTATAATCATCTGAGATATTTGGCTCAGTTGCTGCACTCGCAGCTTGTAATGGTAAGACAGTGAATATAATATTGCCATCATCAATTAGTGTTGCAAATTCTTTAGCAGTATTCAGATGCATGTGGTTAATATTCAACACTTTTCTATAGATTCAGCATCTTCACACCCAGTTGATATCAGGGTTTGCAGCTTCCAATCACAGCATGCTCAAAATTACATCATATCTGCTAATGTCAGCCTTTTTGAAATGATGGAATCCTTCTCAGAGGATGTGTTCATCATCAATAATCTTCATTGCAGCTCTTTGTTGTGTATATGATTTAATCTTATGATTATCAACTGCTTCCACTACTTTTGATTTATCTTCTGTCTTTGAGAAATATTTTGATGCCCAGATGTGGGACATGAAGTTTGCATCTGTGTCAGAATCCACTAGTGTTCACATCATTGACCATTCTGCTTCTGTCAGCATTCATGTATTCATCATCAATAATCATTTATCTCATAGTCTAGTTGTTTGTATTCTCAATGCAGCAGCTGCTTCTACAATTGAAATTGCTGATTTTTTGCTTGTTGAACTTGGTTGTGTTTTTCAGAGTGTAACATTCAACAATCATTTGCAATATGACTCTTCTTATGACAGTGAGAACACTTCTTCATTCAGTTATATTTATCTTTCTTGATTTGTTCAGTTGAATCTGTTTGTTTCTCTTGTTTTCTCTTGTTCCGACAGTTGCTAGATTTATCAGAATGATACTGATTCTCTATAAATATCACAGATCTTTTTTTGTGAATAGTATGCTGTCACTCTGACATATTTTTCTCAAGAGTCTGTAGAGTTTGAAGCAACTCTTTGTAGTTTTGAGATTCTTGATTTCAACAGTTGAGTTCAGTGTGTAATATCTTCAACATCTTACTACATAAGTTATCCATTCTTTATTCTTTGCTATATGAGGGTAAGTAGTATTCTCAGTCTTTGAGATATTTAGAGAAATCATATATCAATTGCCATTCTTATTGTTTTGCATCTTGAAACTTTTGACTCATCAATTGATGCTGGTTCTGTGGATTGTTAATTTGCATTTCTAGATGTGATAACATATTATCAAAAGTCAACAGTGTTGCTCCTTCACATCTCTTATACAATGATACAAAGTTCAACCACTTCTGCTTAATGTGGGTGTCAAGATAGAGTTTAGCATCATTTATCTTATGTTCTTTCTTTTGATAATACTGATGATGATGTGTAAAGAGAGTCAACATGCAATCTTTATAGTTCTTGAATTCTAATATATTTTTTCCTCAATAATAGTTCTTAATCTTCAATCTCAGTGGTGTTTCATTATCATCATCTGTATCATTCACAGATCAATTTTGCAGTGGTTCTGTGGTGATATTCTGAATTAATTGAGACTTGATGAGAGTATCTTCATGAATCTGTACTTTCAACTCATTGAGCCACTGTTGTGCATGCAGAATAGCTAATTGCTGCTCTCATTCATGAATTTGATCATTCAACTGTTGCAGACGTGCATTGTGATCATTGAAGGCAGTAGAAGATTCAGATTGATTTTCAAGAGATCTTGTATGTGTCAAAACCATCTTGTGTGTTTTAACTAATGTTGTGTGTTTTAACTAACATTGTGTGCTTTATTGTAGATGTGCATAACAACAGACCACTCAAATAAAGTTTAGAGTGATTAGAATTGTAAGAGATGATTGTTGATATAATTATGAGAGTAGTGTGAAGTATGCATGTAGAATGTTAAGAAGGTAGCAATCTCTATTATTCAAAGCTAATCACTGATCTTCTAATATCTATGAATATCAGTGAGCATTATATAGACAACCACCATGTGCTATGGCTGCCTATGATGCTGTGCACTATATCTCTTCTCATTAATTCTGGTGTGTTCTGTGTTCTTCTATCACTACATAGCTATTTCCTAATATAGATATCTCCGTTGCGCCTATTACAGCAGACTTTTCTGATGATTCAGTCAATGACATTCTTCTCTGAGATGTTGAGGACTCTTGAGTGACTTGCATTTATGTGTGGAACTCAGTTCATTGATTCTGATTCGGAGGTGGGGGGTGCTGCAGAGTGGTTTGAGATGTACACATTTGTTCAGTGAAATCCTCTGTGGTTTTGAAGTGTGCAGAACTGAGACAGATTGTTGTTCAATAGACAAAGATCAGTGCAGAATTCACTGTATATTGAGAGCTTCAGATGCTCTACACTTCAGTTATGTAATTGAAAGTTCAAGTTTTTGAACAATATATTGATTTTGACAGTGTTGTCTCAGTCTTGTCCATCTGCTTCTAGAAGTTTGTGATCAAATTCAGAAAGATAAGTTGTCAATGTGATATTCATCTGACAAGTTTGATTAAGCCAGTCTAACATCTTGGCTTGAAGTGTAGAATCAAGAAAGAGAGAGTTGAGTTGTTGAAAGACTAGCTCTGATGTATGCTGATGATTCTGACAATGACTCATTCAGAGTTGAAATTTTGCTAACATATCATCATTCAATCTGCTATGAATATACCACACTTGATTGAATAGCAAGTCTATTGCTTGTTCATTGATGTTCAATTTGATGTTCACTTTTGACTTTCATACAAGATAGAGTGCTAGATCTTCCTTGTATTTGTCAAGAATTAAAAGCTTCTCTCTTGGAGGCTTTTTGTGAGGTGTGAGTGTAGGAGAAATGATGAACACAGAAGTGCTCATCTCAGCAAGTCATTGTTGCAATTCAGTCATCTGTAGCATCTGCTGCTGAAGAATGCTTTGTAGATCTAAGTTATCATCCATCACATTCAGATGTGGTGGATGTTTGTAGAATTGTTCATAGTTCATTTCAATGTCTAAGAACATGTAATAATAATATAAAAAAAAGAAAAGAAATACTTGTAGACATTCAATCCTCTCACAGACACTATTCACAGTGTTGCAGTGCTAAGTTTAATCAAGCTTCTTTGTGAATACTATTTGCAGTGTTATGATTCATAGACACTCAGGCCTTGTAGAACATGGTTGATTGTGTTTCAGATGCTTAGACACAACAGTCTATATAACTAATGATAAAAGCACTCAGATCCATGAGGGATCTCTTGTAACAACTAGACACTCAGATCTGTAAATGACACACTCAGATGTAAGAACTGATAATGAGACACTCAGGTCTTAAACAACACACTCAGATGTAAGAACTAATAATGAGACACTCAGGTCTAAAACACAGAAGAATCAATTCATAATGTAACAGATGTACTTTGATTAACAATTTGATACTATTCTAATTACAGATTACAAATTGATTAAGAAAAGAAAGAGAAAAGAAATCAGAAGAAAAGATTGTATGAAGAGGATTCTTATAGAGAAAAGTTCAGAGTGGAAGAATATCAGAAGCCACTTCACAGTGGAGTGTGGAGTGGAAGAACATTAAGAGATATGCATAAGAATTGTTAGAAGTTATATGAGTGTGGAATGTGGGATGAGGGAATCATTGAGAGCTATGCAGAAGAATTGTTAGAGACTATACAAGTGTGGAACACAGAGCAGAAGAACATAAGAAGCTATGTGAAAGAATCATTAGAGACTACACAAGCACAGAACACAGAGTGAGGGAATGTAAGAAGCTACACAGAAGAATCATTAGAGACTACACAAGTATGAAGCACAGAGCAGAAGAACATTAAAAGCTATATGAAAGAATCATTAGAAATTACACAAGTGCAGAGCACAGAGTGGAAGAACATCGAGGGTTACATGAGGTCACAACAGTCAGAAACAAGCAGATGCAGAAGAGGAGTTGATTGTGTAAGTTAATTACTAACAGATGCTAACCTGTCACACTGTTTACACTTTCAAGATAGACAATGAATCTCTGATTCAGAACCTCTATGAACATGAATCATGCAAGAAATTCATGACTCACTGATGACTGAGCACTCAGAACTAGGCTGACCGGTGGAACCATGAATTTCACATTTGATTTGATTTGATTTGATCTCAGTCCATTTCTTGGCGTGATTTCCAGTGGAACCAGGATCAGAATGAGAGTGTAAAGGAACCAAAATTTTCAGAAATGAAGTGTAAAAGAATCAGATTTAGATCTAATATAACTATTATGAAATCAACAAAATTTATTATTCCATGCAAAGTAACTGACTATGAAAAATAAGAATGTGACCTGGGACTGATTATGATTTTAGCTCAAGTTTGGTCCTGTTCTGATGATTATGTAATACATGACAATTGGTAACAATTATTGATAACACTCACAATACATGACAATTGGTAATGATTATTGATAACACTCACAAGCTCATTAATACTATATACAATTATACTCAATTTTTTCCTTCACTATATCATTGAAAGAGAATTCTGTCACAATAGAATTCTTATCAACAATTTCTTTTTCTTTTCTATGCTTAATCATCATCAATTTCTTTACAGTTTCTTCTTGCAATTGATTACAATGATAGTGATAAATATCTCAACTTGAGTTAAACTTTCTCTTCATACCAACTTCTGTCAATGAAATTGTCAGAATATTATGTGCTATCATTGTCACTGTTGAGTACTGACTGCTGATCATCCTCCACAGATCTAAAATAGATTTTTCTTTGATATTAACAGAATCATCATATAGATAGCAGTCAAATTCAGTGTTGCAAGAATTTTGTTTGCTCAGATTTTCAGCAGCAATCAATGAGTGCAAATCCTTAATCAATAAATATTAGTAACAGATCAATATCAATATCTCAGTGAGTATTATAAAAAACAAAGTTACTAATCAAAGAATCATACTCTATTGACTCTTCAATTTGTGTATTATTCTGTTCATATTGTCAATAGTTGTCATTGTAGTATGTCTGAGCTATATCAACATAGATTTGTCATTCTTCCACTGTTCAATTCTCAGAAGTATATGCATTGATTTGATGAGAGAGATCAAGTACAACAGCAACAGCATAGTAATCAGTAAATAATTGATTGATTTTTGTATAATACTCTGCAAGTTTGTCTCAAGCTCTTTCAATTGCTGCAGAAATAACTCTATCTCAGAATTGCTCTTCTCATACACAAATCATCTGAGTTTTCAAATGAGTAAATAAACTGTTGTATATTCATCAAGAAGCTTGCATCATTGATGTTACTGTAATAGACACAGTCTTTGTTGTTTTGTAAAAGATAAACAACAGTTCAACAACATATTTTAACTGTGTTCACTCTGTATCAGAAAGTTTCAGAGCACAAATCTTCTCTCACTCAGAATTCTGAATTCAATGATTCACAGCATCTTTTAGTTGAAGTGCTTGAACTGTCATCTTATAAATAGAACTTCATCATGTTTGAATATCTTGTATCATATTAAGAGGAGGAACTGAGCTGTGTGTGGCTTGAATATTGTGGAATCATTGTTGTTGTTTGGGAGAAGTACTGATTGCATTGGCAATGTGATGAATCTAAAAAAGATAATAAGATAGTTAGTAAATTGATCAATTTTCACTGAAGCATTATCAAATATCATTACCTTGCAAAGGGTTGATGAGAATGTGATGTGAGTAATAATTTCAACATCATTCTCATCAAAACAACTGACCAGTTCTGTGTTTTCAGGTTCAATATCCAGGCCTTTTGTAATAGGCGCAACGGAGATATCTATATTAGGAAATAGCTATATGGCGATAGAAGAACACAGAACACGCCAGAATTAATGAGAAGAGACATAGCACATGACATTATAGACAGCCATAGTGTGTGGTGATCATCTATATAATGCTCACTGATATCTGTAGATATTAGGAGATCAGTGATTAGCTTTGAATAATAGAGATTGCTACCTTCTTAACATTCTATATATGTACTTCACACTACTTTCATAATTATATCTACAACCATCTCTTACAATTCTAATCACTCTAAACTTTATTTGAGTGGTCTGTTGTTACACACATCTACAATAAAGCATGCAACATTAGTTAAAACACACAACATTAGTTAAAACATGCAAGATGATTTTGATATGTGCAAGATCCTTTGAAAATCAATCTGAATCTTCTACTGCCTCCAATGATCACAATGCATGTTTGCAACAGTTGAATGATCAAATTTGTGAATGAGAGCAGCAATTAGTTATTCTGCATGCACAACAGCAGCTCAATGAGTTGGAAGCACAGATTCATGAAGATACTCTCATTGAGTCTCAATTAATTCAGAATATCACCACAAAATCACTGCAAAATCGATCTGTGAACAATATGAATGATGATAATGAAACACCACCAAGGTTGAAGATTAAGGACTATTATCAAGGAAAAAATATGTTAGAATTCAAGGACTATAAAGATCACATATTGACTCTCTTTACATATTATCATCAGTATTATCAAAAGAAAGAACACAAGATAAATGCTGCTAAACTCTATCTTGACACCCACATTAAGCAGAAATGATTGAATTTTGTATCATTGTATAAGAGATGTGGAGAAGCAACACTGTTGACTTTTGACAATATGTTATCACATCTAGAAATGCAAATTAATGATCCACAGAATCAGCACTGATTGATGAGTCAAAAGTTTCAAGATACAAAATAACAAGAATGACAATTGATACACAATTTCTCTAAATATCTTGAAAACTGGGAATACTACTTACCTTCATATAGCAAAGAACAAAGAATGGATAACTTGTGTAGTAAAATGTTGAAGATATTACACATAGAACTCAACTGTCAAAATCAAAAGCCTCAGAACTACAAAGAGTTGCTTTGAACTCTACAGACTCTTGAGAAAAATATGTCAGAGTGACAGCATGCTATCCACAAAGAAAGACCTGCAATATTTGTAGAGAATCAGTGTTGTTCTGATAAATCTAGCAACCATTGAAACAAGAGGAAATGAGAGAAACAAATGAGTTCAACTGAACAAATCAAGAAAGATAAATATAACTGAATGAAGAAGTGTTCTCACTGTCATAAGAAGAATCATATTGCAAATGATTGTTGAATGTTACACTCTGAAAAGTGCAATCAAGTCTGATAAGCAAAAAATCAACAATTTCAATTGTAGAAGCAGCTGCTGCATTGAGAATATGAACAACTAGACTGTGAGATAAACAATTATTGATGATGAATATATAAATGCTGACAGAAGTGAAATGGTCGATGATGTGAATGCTAGTGAATTCTGATGCAGATGCAAACTTCATATTCTACATCTGAGCATCAAAATATTTCTCAAAGACAGAAGATAAACCAAAAGTAGTGGAAGCAGTTGATAATCATAAGATTAAATCATATAAACAATGAAAAGCTGCAATGAAGATTATCGATGATGAACACATTCTCTGAGAAGGATTCCACCATTTCAAAGAGGTCAATATTAGTGAATATGATATAATTTTGAGCATGCTGTGATTGGAAGCTGCAAACTCTGATATCAACTGAGTGTGAAGATGTTGAATCTATAGAAAAGCATTGAATATTAATCATGTGCATCTGAATACTGCTAAAGAATTTGCAACACTAATTGATGATGATAATATTATATTCACTGTCTTATCATTACAAGCTGTGAGTGCAGCAACTGAGTCAAATATCTCAGATGATTATAAAGATTATCTTGATGTATTCTGAGAAGACATATCTGATGTGGAACATGCATCTCATGATCATGTCATAGAGCTCAAACCTGGCAAGGAATCTTTATATCAACTGATATATAACTTATCATCTCAAGAACTCTCTGTCCTCTGAGAATATATCAAAAAGACATTAGAGAAGAATTGAATACATTCATTCAAGAGCTCAGCCAGCATGTCAGTGTTATTCATGTCAAAGAAAGATAGAACTCTGTGTCTTTGCATGAATTATTGAGGATTGAATGAAATAACAGTCAAGAATCAATATCCACTGCTCTTGATAAGTGAAATATTTGATAGATTAGCAGGTGTCAAAATATATACACAACTGAATCTTAGAGATGTGTATCATAGAATTTGCATATAAGTGAAGAATGAATGAAAAACAGCATTTCAAACACAATATGAATACTTTGAATATCTAGTTTTATCTTTTGAGCTAATCAATGTCTCTGTGATCTTCCAATCTTATATCAACAAAGCCCTCAGTGATCTTTTAGATGTATATTGCATGGCTTATCTTGACAATATCATAATCTATTCAAACATGCTTGATGAACATGTCATCCATGTTAAGAATGTGCTGGAACAGTTAAGGTGATGGAGACTATATGCCAAACTTAGTAAGTGTACATTCCACACAACAGAAATTGGATTTTTGAGTTTTGTGATTATCATGCAGAGCATTACTGTTGAGAAACACTGTGTCAACACAATTCTAGATTAATCAGAACTGCAAACTATAAATGAATTGCAAATATTTCTAGAATTTATCAATTTCTATTGTTGATTCATATACAAGTTCTTGATAATAATGGCACCTCTGACTGAATTGTTAAAAGATTATGAAACAAAAAGAGGGAAGAATAACACATCTGTTCAGTTAGACAAAAACTGCAAGCATGCAATTTTGCAGTTAAAAAAATGCTTTATAAAAGCACTATTGTTGATTCACTTTGATCTGCAGTGAAAACTCTGTATAGAAATGAATGAATCTGATGTTGCAATTGCTGCAGTAATATTACAATTAATAAATGATGATCACTGACATCTGATTGTGTTTTGGTCTAGAAAGCTCACAGAAATAGAAAGATGTTATCAAATATATAATCTAAAAATATTGCTGATTGTAGAAGCTTTCAGACAATGATGTCACTACTTATATGATAGCAGGCACTCAATAACTGTTTTATCTGACCATGTCAATCTCTGATGCTTCATGATGATGAAGCAGCTAAATAAGTGTCAGATTTGCTGGATGGAAATGCTCTCAGTATTTGATTTTGAAATAGAGTACTGTTCTGGGAAAAATAATCCCACAGATGCATCAAGTTGTCACTCAGATTTTGTAAAACACACAGCTCTTTTGATGAGACTCTCTACTCTGCAAGAGAAGCTGTGTAAAAGAATCTTTAAGTCACTAAAGACAAAAGAAAACACAAAATTAGATCAATGTATCAAAATGATATGAAAAGATCTGCAAGCTAATGAAAATTGTTGAGTGAAGAAGTCTGTAGTCATTGATGACAACAATCTCTGCAGAATAAAGAATACATCTGCAGATGAGAATGAGATTGCAGATGTTATGAGATTAAATTTAGAGATTCTGATGCCACAGATTCTAGCTGTCAAGATATTTGAGTCTGAGACAGTCTATTGTAAAGAGATAGCTGAATCTATCATTGAACTCTTACTGCAGATTCAGAATAGAGATGCTGACATGTCTGAACTTCACAGAAGACTAGAGATGAGTGATGCTAGTGTGATAATCATTCAATCTGAGCAGTAGATAAAGATGATCTGCTCAGAAAAGATGATAAAGTCTATATATCATAAGACAAGACTGTAAGACATGAAATAATGAAAATGAACCACAATGATCCTCAAGATGGTCATTTTGAATGTGACAAAATCATCAAAGTGATCAAATGCAAGTACTTGTGGCATGGTATGAGTGATGAGATTGTAGAATATGTGAGAATTTGTGATGTTTGTCAATGTATCAAGATACTGCAGCACAAGCTGTACAGATTACTACAACCACATTCAGTGTTAGATAAGAAATGACATACAATTAGCATGGACTTTATTGAAGATCTGTCAGATAATAAAAAGAGAAGTCAAATCTATAATACTATTGTTGTATTTGTTGATTTATTCATCAAATGAGTCATAATTGTGCCCACATCTTCAGAGCTAGATGCAGAAGAACTTGTGAACATTATTGTATGAAGAATTGTGAAGAACTTTGATCTACCTGTGAACATTATTAGTGACTAAGATTCATTAATAAATAGCAAGTTTTGATTGACATTGTGTTATCTACTTCATATTCAACAAAAATTATTGATGGCATTCCACCTGCAAACTGACAGTCAGACAGAATGATTGAATCAGATGATTGAACATTATCTTCACACATATTGCAGCTATCAGCAAGATAATTGAATAGAATGAATTCCTCTGATGCAATGAGCATATAACAATGCCTTTCACACATTGATAAAAATGACATCATCTGAAGCAATGATCAGCCGATCAACTGAACTTTGTATAGATGTGGAACCTCCAAGCATGAGTGTGTCAAAATCAGCAATAAAACAAGTGAAATGAATGAAGCAAGTGAAGAACAAAATCTGAGAATGTCTGAAAGCTGTCAAAGCAGCTGAGAAAAAGTATTATGATCAGTGTCA
Organism: Histoplasma ohiense; assembly: GCA_017607445.1. Taxonomy (NCBI): domain Eukaryota; kingdom Fungi; phylum Ascomycota; class Eurotiomycetes; order Onygenales; family Ajellomycetaceae; genus Histoplasma; species Histoplasma ohiense. The sequence goes on along the minus strand of JAEVHH010000003.1, from coordinate 5,213,154 downwards.
TATATCAAAAAGCTTTAAGATAGAGGACTGAGTAATGCTGTGTGCAAAAAATATATCCACCTTGCAACTCTCACTCAAACTAGATCATCAATTTTTGAATCCTTTTCAAATAATTGATATTCATGATACACAGACATACAAACTGAAACTCATACTGTAATATAAAGAAATTCATTCTGTATTTCATATTTCTCTTCTCAAATCATATCATGTGCACAACAGACAAATCCCACAAGCAGAACTGATAATTATAGATATGCAAGAGAAATGAGAAGTTGAAGCTATATTAGACAAGTATCAATATCACAGTCAAACACAATATCTTGTCAAATGAAAAGATTGTACAGATGCAGATAATTCTTGGAAATCTGAGAAAAACTTGATGAACAGTCAGAAGTACTTGAAACAGTTTAATAAAATCTATCAAAAGTCAGTCAGTAAATGAAAACAAAGAAAACAATGATAACTGCTGAATATATCTATTCTGCTCAGAGATTAAAAAACAGATCTGTCTCAGCTTGATCAGTGTCATTCAAGAAATTGTCACCAAAGCAAATCTGTTTATTATCTTGAATTTTCTCAACTGATGAAGCATGATGTTTCAATAATGATTTGAGAGCTGTGACTGACAATATAATCACTGAAACTTTATCAATCACTGTTTCAGCTGAAGTCTCAGAAGAACTGTCTTGTTGAATCTTCTGAATCTTCACAGCAAAGAATCTAACCACTGCAGTCACAGTGCTCTGCAAAATACTAATGTTTAAAATGTCTGCATCAGTGACAATTAAATCCTCAGCAGCATTGATAATCATCTGAGTCAATTCAATGACATCTGCTGACATCTAATAGAAAGTTAATATTATATACTGTAAAAACATTTGTTTTGAATAATAACTTACTGAAACACAGATGTGCTTTGTCACTGAGCAGTGCTTGCATTTTTTGTATCAATCCTCAGCAGACTCACAATGATGATGGGGGAACATTGTTAAATGTTGAATACAATGACAGCAATATGCTGCTGTGTTTCTTTCTAACACTTCAATGAAACTGTCCACTTCCTCATCTTCATCTACATTATCAGTCAACTCAAATAACATACCAAGATCTTGACTCAGTGAGGATGACACTGATGTAATAGCAGAATGTGAAAATGTGCTTTCTGAAATACTGCTATGATTGAATGTCATATTCTGCTGTGACAATAGATTATCAGAGTTCATATAGAATTCTAGAACCTCATCTGCATTCTTGTAGATCTGCATATCAAGTACAAATCTTACAATGATAGTTTGATATATGACAAATCTCTCATCTGAAACTTTGTCAGAGAGCAGCATCTTGTGAAATTCATTGATCAAAGATTGACTGATTTTATGAAAGCACTCAGACATCTATAATCTGTTAGTACTCTTAACAATCTTAGTTTAAGAAAACTTACAGCAGCACAACTTCTATTTGATATATGACAGATATAACAGTGTGTCTGTTCATTGTTCACAAAGCAAGAATATACTGAAGAGTTCTGCAATCTCTTCAGACAACCCAAGCAAATGCTCTTGATGATAGACAGCATATCACTCTTCATAGACTTCAAATCAGCAACAGAAACAGCTGGTTCTGACATTCTATCATAATTTTAATCAGTACCAAGACCTTGTTCAAAGAAGAAGAAAAAGCAAAAGCAACAAGAAAGAAAAACAGATGTTGAAGATTGAAATCAATATTACAATATTGATCAAAGAAATTGCAACAATACAAAACTCAATCCAAAATGAAAAACACAATCATACAATCAAAACTTCAAATTTCACAATAAAAATCACATAGAAAGATACAGTGTACTTTGTTTGATAAATTGATGTATTCTTTTTTAATAAAAAATTGTTAGTGATGATGTTGATGATGATTTTCAGTGGAGTGTGATTTTTGGTGTAGAAGTCAAAGAAAAGAGGTTCAGAAGTTGTGTCTAAATCATGATTGAACTGCATTGACATCAGAGATGAAAAAACATTCTCTCAAAACAGCAACATTTTGAAATTAATCTCAACAATTAATTCAGTCTGATTCTGCAAACTCTATACAATATTAACCACACAGCACATGTTATAAACTTCACATGTTGCAGTAAGAAGCTCTGAGGACCAGGTCTTTGAAGAAGAGAGATAATTGTAATAGATGCAACAGAGATATCTATATTAGAAAATAGCTATATGGTGATAGAAGAACACAGAACACATCAGAATTAATGAGAAGGAACATAGCACACAGCATTATAGATGGCTGTAGCACGTGGTGGTCATCTATATAATGCTCACTGATATCTGTAGATATTAGAAGATCAGTGATTAGCTTTGAATAATAGAGATTGCTACCTTCTTAACATTCTACATGCATACTTCACACTACTTCTATAATTATACCTACAACCATCTCTTACACCTTTAATCAATGCTTGAACAACAAGCTGAATAACATGTGCAATACAGAGAATATGTCCATGTTTACCATTTCATCTATACAATACCAGTTTTTGTTTCAGACTCTGCATCATGATCAAGTTGTTTGCTGCATTGTCTGTTGTGATTGTGAGAAGATCTGATGAAATATCTCAGTAATCATTTTTAATGATTGTCATGAGAACATCAGTCATATATTCATCTGTATGACTGCTCTTCAATTGTTCAAAGCCAATCAATTTCTCTTTATAATTTCAATCCTCATCAATGAAATAACAAACTGTATTCAAAAAGGATAGATTGTTGATGCTTGTTCATACATTCACTGTCAGTGATATCTTCTGTTGTTTCTTCAACAGAAGTCCAAGTTGTTGCATATCATTGTTGTAATGTGTATCAAGAGAAGAGCAGAGACTGAATTGATGAGGAATTTGAATATATGAATTAAGCATTTGAAGTAAAGTTCAAAATTCCGAGTTTTCAACAGCATGCAGTGGAAGATTCAAGAATATATATAGATATAGAAGTTGTTCTTGAAAGTTGTCTGATGAAAGAGTTGGAATTGAAAGATCAGCATCAGTTCATTGTTGTTTTCACATGTTTTTCTGCAAAATAGTACATAAGCATTACCAAATATTGTTATCATTAATGAGAGTAGATGATATAAGTATCAGTTCATGAAGAATATTCTGATGTTTTCCTCTAAGCTGTAGACAATCAGCAGATTTCAAATGTTGTGTGATTCCTTCTAGTCCATATCCACTTCAGAATGGATGTTTTTGTATGAAGTTGCAATGATTACAGCAGAGAAATGACTCTTCAGTGATCTTCACAGCAACTTATTGAAAGTTTTTTCATAGATCTTCTCATTGTCTATACTGGCTTTTTCATAGATTGTGTTGTTTTTCATCATCAAGAAAAAAGAAAGTGTGCATTCATCAGATTTGAAAGAGCTCATCTTGCAAGAACTTATAAACAATATAAATTGTTTGATTCACTCTTATTTCTATAAGATCTTGAATCTTCATTAAAGAAGGTGATGAATTCCCTGATTCAGCAATTACTGAAGTTATCATGATGAATATAAATGATGAGAAATTATGTGTGGAATGAATTCTGAGAATAATAAAGTTAAGAAATTTGTTGAGTTTTTTTTTACTCTCTTTTCATTAATCCACTCTAATTGATTAGAACACTAGTAGAATATATTTATAAACAACAACAAAATTATGATAAAATAGAAAAGAATGATAATTAAAATATTAAAAATATTATTAAGGTTTATACAAAAAGTTGATTCATTAGATATATTATCTATCTCTAATATATCACAATTCCGCAGTATGAATTTATCATCTTTCATTGTTTACCAATACTATATGTAAAGTCACACACACCTTACAGTATACATACACATATATATATATATATATATCATGAGCATAATATCACTACAATAATATATTCTCACAACAAAGAATTGCATAATGTAAAATATCAAATAAAAAATTTGTAATCTCTGACAGATAATAATACAATTAATTTAACAAAAATATTAAAAAACAAATATATAAAAAAAAAATTTTTTTCTTAGATCATTTTCTCTTCTTCTTCAACTTTCTTCTTCTTCTTTTTCTTCTTCTTCTTCTTCTTCTCTTTCTCTTTCTCTTCATTCTTCACAATTCAATTCTTCTCTTTCTTCTTCTCTCTCTTCTTCTTCTTCTCATTCAAGGAAACAATCATCTCAAAATCTTTCTCAGCTATCTTCTCAGATGAGAGAGAATTCTTCTCTCTTTTCATCAGATTCATTTGAGCTTCAAAGTTCTGCATCTTCTGATCTGCTGTCTCAGATTCTATCTCTGCAGCAAGTAAATTAGCATGCTCAGAAAGCAATGCTGTCTTCTCAATGTTCTGAATCATTGAGTGCATATGAGATCTAAACAAAGCTTCAATGCTCTGATTCTCTTCAGAAGCCTGCTAATCAATTAGACAACAGAATCATTATCAAAAAGTGTTATCAATGAATATATTCAAAATACAATCTATCAATTTGAGCTTTTTTGTTTTGTAGACAAACACATCTTCAATCTTCTTCTGATGATGTTTTTTTGCAGCTGTCATCTTCTCAGTTTTCTCTTTCTTCATTTTGATCTCAAATCATTTCTGTGAGTGCTTCTGATTTCAGCACTGCTGCATGAGCAACTTCATTGTTTTCTTCTCTAACTTCTCACACATTGAGTCATCAGCATCATTCCTTTCATAATATTAGTCAAATTTCAGCAGAAGCATTACTCAAAATTGTTATCAATCTACTTCATTACAGAGTTTTTTCAAGACAATATGACATATTTTGTGATCAGTTTCTTCACACTTGAAGGATTCTTTCTCTTCTCTCTCAAGGTGATAGTGATGCTTGCATATTTTGATAGTACACAGAGTCACCAAATGTTTCTTGAAGAGAAGAGCAGACATGTTTTCAGCAGAAGAGAGAAAGAGAAATATGTTCTAATTGTGATGATGAAGATTTCTAGAGAAAATAATATATTCTTTTTATAAATTACTATCCACACAGAAATGTGATGGAAAGAACAGAGATATATCAAAGAATTCAAGAAGAAAGAAAATCTACTTCTATATATTATAGAAAATTACATATCTCATAGCAACACTGTTTGCATTTTTGTGCTACTTGTTGATATCACATACTGCATGCACTCTGCAAGTTATATTATGGCTGAATGCAGATGAGATGTTTCTTTGTTGCTATAGAGATTATTTGCATATACAATCTCTCAGTTTAACATTCACACATGTTTTTCTTTTTCTTTGTTCTTTCTCTCTTCTCTCTCTAACCCATCATAATTCTGCAGCAGTATGTTAACTATTAAAAGCAATATGAATATCTCAATGTTTTCTGTGAATGAATACTGATTGATTAATTGATTCTATTTAGCAAATTCATCATCACAAGTCTCTGTTCTTTTCTCTCTGAAATCTACACATCTATTCTCTGCACTCATTTCCTCTCACTCTCTGATTTCTCTTCTCTCACTCTCTGATTTCTTCCCCCCTCTTCAATAAAAAAAATGATCTGTGATAAAGATATCTCTCATCAGAGAACAATGCCAACAACTGCTGCTTTTCACAAGACAGTATATAAGCAGCAAATGATGGAGTGGAAAGCAGTCTGAGCTCATCATCACAAGCAGCATCTCAATGCTCACTGTGCTGTGTGAAAGATACACAACCCCCACCCTTGTATGAAAAAAGTGAATAAGCAGAGTATGAAATTCAAAGTAATATTTTTTGATAATACTAGATACTGATATAAAAGTAGAAGCTATTCATGAGATTCATTATTATCAGAAGTCTGAGAATCTCATTTTTCTCAAAATCATATTTGCATATTTTGTCTGAGAGATTGATGAGAGAAAGTATCACTTTCAGTGTTCTGCTCTCAATGCTCTTCAAGTTGCTGTGGAGACAATGTTGATCACACTTTTTGAGTGTATGATATCATGTGAAAACAGATGTAACAATATCTCACTAATCATTTTATAGATGATCTTAAGATCATGATTCATTGTGAGCAGATGACTCTTACTGTGAGGGATATTAGATTGATAATGGAGATTGCTGAAGAATTGAGTAGTAATTTTTTTGATAATTATAGATTGAAAAAATGAGTTTTGTTTTATTTTTATTTTTTTTTTTTCATTATTTTTTTTTTACTGAAGATTTTTGTTTTTTTTTTTTTTTATAATATTCTCAGTTGTTGTTTTTGTTTTTGTTTTTTAATTTTCAAAATATCTACAGACATATAATGATATTTCTGTTGTGACATCAAAAAGATAACAATATTTGATAACACTCACATCATAATTAGCTACCATCCAGCATAAAGGTATATGTATTATATAATTATGGGTAAGTCATGATTTCATTTGATTCTGTTTTGTAAAATGGGACCAAACAGAACTGTGACTCAGAAATCAAGATAAGAACAGTATTCAGAATCTAAATATTTCTCATAAACAGTGAAATGAGATCAGAGCTATAATACAAACAGTGTAAAGTGACTGGTTTGAAAAACAATATATGGAACCAGGATCAAAATATACAAGAATGGGACCAACACTAAAATTGATTATAGTTCCATACACAGTCACACAGCCAGTCTACTCAGAATATAAAATCATGTACAACATTGTCATCTGAGAATTCTACTGATCAGATATGTCAAAAGATATACATCAGTTTGTACACAACTGTGATCACTGCAGTTCAGTGACAGTATGATATGAACACTGAAAAAAGATGCTGAAGCCTCTATCTGTCTCTGACTGAACTTGATGTGATATAGCTATTGATTTTGCAGTTTTCTTATCTGAAAGTGGAGATTCTATGAACATTCTAGTCATTGTTGACTGACTCAGCAAGGGTGTAATACTACAGCTCTGTGACAAGATGAATGCTGAAGTAGTTACAGATGTCTTTGTCAGAAGTCTATTCTATTATATACACAGTCTGCTTTCATTCATTGTGTCAGATAGAGACAGTCAATTCATCAGCACACTCTGAGTCTGTGTATATCAATTATTAAGAATTGAATGAAAGTTATCAACAGCATATCACTCAGAGACTGATGAAGCTATTGAGAGAATGATATAAATAGTAAAGAATATTCTTCATAAATTCTGCAATTACACACAAGACAACTGAAGCAATCTGCTGTCATATGCTGAGATTATGATTAATAGTTGAGATTCTGCTACAACAGATGTAAGCTTATTCTTTCTTCTACACAGATACAACTTAGAGATTCTAAACTTCTCTGAAACTCTCTGAGAAATCATGTACATTCACAGTCTTATACAGATGACAGAGAACATTGTGAGCAAGCTGAAGAAAGCTTATAAATGAACAGAAGCTTCAATGATCAGCACTCAGTAAGATTATAAGAATCAAATGAACATCAGAAGAAGTTCTGCAACTCAATATCATATAGAAGACAAAATCTGACTGAATCTCAAGAATATAAGAACAGATCACCTCTTACATACACTAGATTACTATCACATCAAGTATACAGTGAAGAAAGTGCTAGACACACATAATTATCAACTCAACATCTCATCTGACATTCACAATATCTTTCATATAAACCTGCTCTGACCCACAGCTGAGGATCCATTCCCCTCACAGAGAATCTCTGATTAGCAGCCACTCATCATTGTAGAAGAAGACAATGAACTTGAGTGAGAAATCAAAACAATTCTTAACAATAGAACCAATTACCACTGCTGTGAATATCTCATCAAATGAGTAGAATATGATTGTTCAATCTGAGAATCTGTGTCTGTTTTGAAGAACACTGCTGCCCTTGACATCTATGAGTTCTCACTCACTCTGATAGAGAGAGATAATGTGATGAATTAGCATCTGTTAGTAATTAACTTACACAATCAACTCTTCTTCTGTATCTGCTTGTTTCTGACTGTTGTGATCTTGTGTAACTCTCAATGTTCTTCTGCTTCATGCTCTGTGTTTGTGTAGTCTCTAACAATTCTTCTGTGTAGCTTCTAACATTCTTTCACTCTGTGTTTCACACTCATATAATCTCTAATGATTCTTCTATATAGTCTTCAATGATTCTTCTGCTCCATGCTCTGCACTTATATAGTCTCTAATGATTTTTTCATGTAGTCTTCAATGATTCTTCTGTTCTACATTTCATACTCATGTAGTTTCTAATGATTCTTTCATGTAGCTTTCAATGATTCTTCTGCCTCACACTTCATACTTGTGTAGTTTCTAATGATTCTTCTGCATAGCTCTTAACATTCTTCCACTCTGTGCTCCACTGTGGAGCAGCTTCTGATATTCTTTCACTCTGAAATTCTCTCTATAAGAACCCTCTTTGTATGACCTTTTCTTCTGATTTCTTTTCTCTTTCTTTTCTTAATCAATTCGTAATCTGTAATTAGAATAGTACCAAATCGTTAATCGAAGTACGCCCGTTACAACTACCGCTATTTCTACATGTATATATATATTGATGTATGTATTTCGCACATCTTCTTTCTCTTTCTTTTCTTCCTTAGCAATTAGCTACACTATGTTATGCTACTATACTACACTCTATAATATATTACTATTATCTCTGCTACACTATAAACTATTTTCTACTGTTACTCTTCACACTGTCACTACACCTCACAGTTTCTAATCACTCAATCTTTGAGAGACAGTTCATTGAGTAATAGTCATAGCCTCTATCCACAGCATCTGCTGTACTTGTGCTATCACTGAATCTGAAGCAACAAATATTATGAAAGAAAACTGCAAAACATGCACTTCTGTCACTGAAAGTGCACAACAAGTATTATTTTTCTCTATGAAATCAGACTCTGAATATAGTTCAAAAGAGGATATCTCTTCTGAAGATCTCAGTGCAGTTGAGATCAAGAAGATAGCTGTGATCAGAAGAATCAAAAAATTACAGACTGAGAAAGAATTGTGAGAACTTCAACACTGATGCAACACTTTACTGCAAGAATTGAATGAAACAATTTCAGTCATCTGAAATACACTAGAAGCACATCTGAACCACAGTAGAGATACAACTAGCATAAATGATAATCATGATAACATCATCAGTATTTTCAGATCACTGAAAATCACACTATAAACACTCAACATCTTAGTGAAAAGTGCTGTGACTACTGTCAGTGAAAGATGTAGTTGAGTATCACTTTGACAATTAGAACTTTGAGATCTCAGTATGAGTGATTACTCTTCTCAGAGAGATGTGAAAAAGTTCTGAGATCAAAGTATGAAAGAATTTGAAAACTTTGTTACAGCTGCTATCACTTTTCATGTCAGTGATCTTAATTACTACAATGAATATGACCATTGAAAGATCATTGAAGCTGTTACTCATTTCAATGTCAAGATGCAACAACATTGATATCAACATACACATAATATGCAGACTTTGCCACCATGAAAAGAATTTGTTAGTTGAATGCAATGTCAAGTCATCAATTCAGATAGAAGTTTTCAAGATACTGATAGACAGTACTGAAAAACAGAGCAACAAGAAGATCAGACAGTTCAACAATTTGCTTCACACTTACAATCAATTGAAGAATGTGAGATGTAGTGACAGTGTGAAGAGTAATAGTAGAAGATAGTTTATAGTGTAGTGGAGATAATAGTAATATATTATAGAGTGTAGTATAGTAGCATAACATAGTGTAGCTAATTGCTAAGGAAGAAAAGAAAGAGAAAGAAGATGTGCGAAATACATACATCAATATATATATACATATAGAAATAGCGGTAGCGAGAGTATAATGGAAAGAGGTAAGAATAAGCGAAGATAATAAGGAAATAATAAACGAGTGCATTACAAAGAATGTCTGTGGCATTCTTATAGTGAATATTATTGAAAATCACACCTCTATATGAAAGTTCTACCTTCCATTTGCTGAGAATTCAACAAATATGCAATCAAATTGAAAGAGTTAAGCTATGATGCCACTCTACATAAACTTGCAATGGCAGAATTGAATCTGTCAGAGAGATGGAAAAAGCTTAAAGAGAAGTCAAATTTCAAAAACCCCACTCAAAGCTTTAACAACAGAAATAATGCTGATAATAGATCACAAAATAAATACAGATGAAATGACACTACAAAGTCTGATGACTTCACTCAATTGAAATATTGCTGTTATTGCAAGCAACCAGAACATATCATTGATTCATGTTTCAAATGACTCAAAGATGAATCCAAAAACACCAAGTCTGACTTGAAATCTGATATAAAAGATACAAAGAACTTGAAGGACTCAAAAAACACTTAAGACACATTATTCAACTCACAATGACAGTCATAAGTGTGGAAAGTCAATGCAAAAATGTCTTAAACTTCACTATCACAGTGAAACTTGTTACATCTAAGAGTCTGCAAAAAGTGCTTGCACTAGTAGACTCTGAATCAGAAGTGAACTATGTCAATGAATTTTGAGCAAAGAATCACAATCTAGAAGCTGCTCACTGCAAAATCAAAATGATCAAGTTGATTGATGAATGCATAATGTGCTTCTTTAAAGAGTATAACATTGCAACTACTGTCATTGATCACAAGAGTAATGCACAGCAGACATCTCATTTCTTTCATATGATGAAGATGAAGAACTACAGTCTTGTATTAGAATTTTCTTGATTAAAATAAACAAATTCTCTTATAGATTGATCAGATGAACAATTCTTCTTTAGAAGCTCTGAAGATAAACAACACTCTCAAATTATTTCTGAACAAGATGTCTTAGTTGAAGTTCTCACAGAAGCTAGAGTAGAAATGCTTGTAGTATTATCTACAGAACATTCAAAAGACTCAAAGCATGCTTCATACATATTCTCAGCTGTATATTTGAACTTGTCAACTGGTCTACTCAATTATGTCATGTCATATACACATATCTTCTCAGAAGAAGCTGCTATAAGCATGAAAAGATCAGAAGAGATGGAATATCATATAGATCTTGAGTCTGATACACAATCTCTATTTATACTGATATACAATCTCTCTGAAACTGAGTTAGCCACTCTAAGAGAATATTTAAAAAATGCATTAGATAAAGAGTGGATACAACTGTTCAGTAGCTCAGCTGATGCACTGATTCTCTTTGTTCTCAAAAAAGATGATGGACTTCATCTTTGTGTAGACTATTGAGGATTAAATTGAATCATTATCAAGAATTGATATCCTCTACTTCTAATAAGTGAATTACTTGATAGACTTTCAAAAGTCAAGATATTCACTAAGCTGGATCTTCAAGATGCCTACCACTGCATACTCATAGCAGTAAAAGACCATTGAAAGACAGTCTTTAGAATGAGATATGAATATTTTGAATATGTAGTTATGTCATTTGAACTAGCTAATGCTTCAGCAACATTTCAAGCATACATTAACAATGCCTTGTCTGATTTGTTGGATATATGTTGCATTGTCTATTTGGACGACATTCTCATATTCTTCAATTCAAAGCAGAAATATAAAGTGCATGTTACTAAGATGCTAGAACATCTCAAGCATGCAAATCTATTTGCAAAACTCTCTAAGTGTGAATTTGAAGTGGACAAAGTCTTGTTTCTGAGATTTGTTATAGATACAAATGATGTTGAGATGAAGCTAGACAGAGTCTCCACTATTGTGAAATGATCTATATCTAAATCAATTAAAGAGGTTCAATTCTTCTTGAGCTTTGCTAATTTCTATCAGCAATTCATTAAGTCTTTCTCCTCTATTGCAGCCTCATTATTCAAACTTACAAAAGGGAGCAAGAAGAGAGAAAGAAAAGCCACTTTTATATGAACAGAAGATGCTCAAAGTACTTTCAATGAGCTCAAATCATGCTTTATACATACTTCTCTATTAGCTCATTTTGACCCAGCTCAGTGTATTCAGATTGAATCTGATGTATTCACTTTTGCAGTCACTGCTATTCTGTCACAGTTATAGAATAATGAACACTGGCATTCAGTTGTCTTCTGATCAAGAAAGTTGATTGATGTGGAAACATATTATGATACTCATGATAAAGAACTCTTGGCTATTATAGCAGTATTTAAGAATTGAAGATATTATCTGAAGAGAAATAAATATTCAATTCAAATCTGATCTGATCATGTCAATCTGCAGTACTTTATGATGACTAAGAAACTGAACAGATATCAGATCAGATGAATGAAAGCTTTATCTGCTTATGATTTTGTATTACTGCATCACTCTGAATCAAAGAATTCAGCTGATGAGCTCAGTCATCATGCAGACTACAGTGAGATCTATAACAGTCAAACTATATTATCTACTCTGCAACAGAAGCTGAAATATGGAGTTAGATTAGATTGAAAAACTGATACTTCTTTTCAAAATGATATTTCTTCTGATGTAGTCTGTGCACAGATCTCTAATGAGCAAAATGCTTCTTTTAATGAGTGAAAAGTGCTTTATATATTGATGTCTTCTATTTCTCATGTAAACTCTTCCCCTCCATTGCATGTTGAGCAATATATGCCTCAGATTGCAGTCAATAAGACTATTCTTGAGAACTCAGTATATACAGAAATGTCTGAATTCTTTATCTCATTTCTGAGTAAAACACAGAAGATTGATTCTTTTGCTGCTGAGCAAAGAGAGAAGATAAAAGAGAAGAGTATAACTGTTGCTGAAAATATGCTATAAACAATTTCTGAGAATGATATATTGTGTGCTGATGGCTGTGTGTATGTCTCTCAACAAAAGACACTCATTGATGAAATTATCAGTGCAAATCATGATGATCTGCAGAGAGATCACTTTGATATAAAAAAGTTCATAGATAGCATCCAGAACAAATACTATTGACATGAGCTAGTCAGAGATATCAAAGATTATATATTCACTTATGATACTTATCAAAGAGTAAAGCCAAAACAGCACAGACAATATGAAGAATTGAATACAATTCTCTTATCATTAAATTCTTTCAAATCCATTACTATAGATTTTATTACAGGCTTGTCAGCCTCTACATTCCTTCATCAAATCTACAATGTGATTTTAGTGATTGTGAATATATATATCAAGTTTATGGTCTATATTCCTTGCATCAAAAATGTTACAGCTGATGAACTAGTGGAAATTGTTTATACCAAGTTCTATACAATTTATGAAGTATCTAAAAACCATATATCTGATCAAGGTTCACTGTTTACAAGCCATTATTGGTTCATCTTTTGTTATATGCTAGACACATGCCAGAAACTTTCAACAGCCTTTCACTCTCAAACAGATGATCAAATGGAATGACAAAATCAAATCTTGAAACATTATCTCTGATGCTTTATCAACTATTATCAAGATGACTGAGCATGCTGACTACTGCTAGTGCAGTTTGTTTACAATATCTCTCAATATATCTCTACTGAAATGGCACTTGCAGAAGTCTTAATAGGATATTGATCTGATTTAAAAATTAATGTCAGCAAATCATCACAACTGGTTATCATACATGCTGCTAGCTGTGCAAAACATATTGAGGAAACATATCATAAGCTCATCAAGAATCTACAAAAAATGTGACAAGCACAGAAAATCTATTACAATACAAAACATAAGTTTCAACAATTTAAAATAGATGACTATATCATGCTCAATACAAAAAACCTCCAATTGTTACACTCAGTTCACAAACTTGATCATAAATATGTTGAATTCTTCAAGATTCTGAATATCATCAAAAAACAAGTATACAAACTAGAACTGTCATCTTTATATAGAAGCATTCATTCTGTATTTCATATATCTTTATTGAAGCCATACAACCACAGAAATGGAGCTCTATCAGAATCAGAACTGAAACTTGTTGACAGTGAGAAAGAATATCAAGTTGAAGAAATTCTTGAAAAACAACAACAAAAAAACAGACCTTTGAAATATTTTGTGAGATGGACAGATTGAGATTCTAGTGGTGATACATGAGAATCAGAAGAAAACATATTGAACACTCAGACATTTGAAATCTTTCTTGAACAAGAAAACAAACAACAAATACAAAATCAACATACTTTCAAACATCAAAAGCATGAACATCAAATCAAAAGATATCAGAAGCACAAATCTTAAATCAAAAAACACTAGAAGCACAAATCTCACTTAAACTTCAATTAAATACATTTTTTTTAGAAGAATTTTATCAGAGAAAAGAGAAAAAAGAAAAAAATTCAATTTGAGTATAATAAATACAAAAAATAAAATATACAAACAAGGAAAAAACAAAGGAAATGAGTTTTAAGAAAAGTCTAAAGACTCTCAGTTCACTCATTCTCATTTTATTTCTCATCTCTCACTTTCTCTTCTTTCTTTCATCATCTCTTTTATTTCTCTTCTCTGCCACTCTTGCCCAATACTTCTTCTGATATTTGTATATTATCAGCACTCATTTTGAGTGCAGAGATATAGACAAATGTCTATTTCACAAGATATTTGTCTTCTCACTTCTTCTCTCTCTCATCAATCTACTCATTTTTCAGTATATTTGATGAAGAAAGATATTTCTTCTCATCTTCTTCTTTCACTTCTTCATCATTCAGAGCACTCTCTTCCTCTGCTTCACAGACATCAGTGACAAATTGACAAAGAAAACAGATATCACAGACACTGCTGCAGTCATCAGCATCTTCACAATCTTTTTCATTGACTCTTCAATCAACTTCTCTTTCATCAATCTCTTCTCAGCTGACTTCTTCATCACAGAGTCTCTGAAGCTCATCATTCTCAAAATCTTCTCTTTCTCTAACATCTCTGCTCTGAAAGAATCAGATACAATCACAGTCTTCAAAACCTGCATCTCTGCAGACTCAGCTGTCATTCAGTATTGAGATTATAAAGTATTCATCTCTGCTCTGCTCTGAGCAGACAGCATCACCAGACAAGATGCATTCAATCATTTAACTAAACAATAAAGATGATTTTTGTGGCTGGTCATGTTCTTCTCAGCTGTCACCTCCACAAAGATAAACACTCACTCATATATGATGTGCCTCAGAAGAGGCATATCACACATCTAGCATCATTATCAGTATATCACTATTCAAAAACAAATTTGAAGAAAAAGAAAAAGAAAATAAGAATTAAAGAAAATCACTCACAGATTTGCAGAATTTTTCTGCAGAGACACAAGCCTCACAATGCTTCTGAGTATTTGATCTCAACACACATCAAAAATCAACATTCTCAAGTCTAGAGATACAATGTTTGCACAGAATTCAACTGTTGTGCATCATATGATTAGAGCTAAATCTAGAGCAATATAACAAGTGAACAGTAAATGGTGCTATATGGAAATGAGCTAGTGGCACATGTGACCACACTAATAACACCACTGACAAGGAACACCAGCAATAATACATGATAAGCATCAGTGAGGAAACAACTTACTTAAAATTAGAATATCTGAAGAAGTCCATTTTGAAAAAAGAGAGGAGGAAGAGAGAGAGAACTGATGAAAATTTAAAAAAATTTTTTTTATTGAAGATGAAAAATCACAGCAGAAAGGCAAGGAGCTTTGATGATGATCAAGTTAAAAGAGAAGAGAAATCTTCAAGAAGAAAGAAATTCTTTTTGCTTCTCTGCACACAATCTCTAGCAATCAAAGAATCCACCAATTCCACCTCATTAGGAAATTGATAACAACGCGTATACAAGCTATCTAGAGGACACAATCGATATACTGCTATCAACAAGCAGAACTTACAATATGGGAATGCAATTATCTACTAGCAAGCAATCTATACAATCGCTGAGGGCAGCTCTTATAAAAAAGAGGGGCAATTGTAATGCACTCACTTGTTTATTATTTCCTTATTATCTTCACTTATTCTTACCTCTTTCCATTATACTCTCACTACCGCTATTTCTACATGTATATATATATTGATGTATGTATTTCGCACATCTTCTTTCTCTTTCTTTTCTTTCTTAGTGATTAGCTACACTACATTATGCTACTATACTACACTCTATAATATATTACTATTATCTCCACTACACTATAAACTATCTTCTACTGTTACTCTTCACAATGTCACTACACCTCACACATTCATCCAAGAGCCCAGCCAGCACATCAGTATTATTCACACTCAAGAAAGATGAAACCCTGCATCTTTGCATGAATTATCAAGAATTGAATAAAATAATGATCAAGAATCAATATCCACTGCCCTTGATAAGTGAAATACTTGATAGATTAGCAGGTGCCAAAATATATACACAACTGAACCTTAGAGACACATATCATAGAATTCACATATGAGCAGAGAATGAATGAAAAACAGCATTTCAAACACAATATAAACATTTTGAATATCTAGTTTTATCTTTTGAGCTAATCAATGCCTCTGTGACCTTTCAATCTTATATCAACAAAGCTCTCAGCAATCTTTTAGACATATATTGTGTGACTTATCTTGACAATATTGTAATCTATTCAAACACACTTGATGAACATGTTGTCCATGTTAAGAACATGCTGGAACAGTTAAGATGATGGAGACTATATACCAAACTTAGTAAGTGTACATTCCACACAACAGAAATTGGATTTTTGAGTTTTGTGGTTACCACACAGAGTATTACTGTTGAGAAATACTGTGTCAACATAATTCTAGATTGATCAGAACTGTGAACTATAAATGAATTGCAAATATTTCTAGAATTCATCAATTTCTATCATCAATTCATATACAAGTTCTCAATAATAACAGCATCTCTGACTGAATTGTTAAAAGATTACAAAACAAAAAGAAAGAAGAATAACACATCTGTTCAGTTAGATGAAAACTGTAAGCACACAATTTTGCAGTTAAAAGAATGCTTTACAAAAGCATCATTGTTGATCTATTTTGATCCACAGCAAAAACTTCATATAGAAACAGACAGATCTGATGTTGCAATCACTGCAGTAATATCACAATTAATAAATGATGATCACTGACACTCAATCACATTTTGATCTAGAAAGCTCACAGAAACAGAAAGACATTATCAAACATATGATCTAGAAATATTGCTGATTGTAGAAGCTTTCAGACAATGACATCACTACTTATATGATAGCAGACATTCAATAACTGTTTTATCTGATCATATCAATCTTCAGCACTTCATGACAACAAAGCAGCTAAATGAATGTCAGATTCACTGAATGAAAATACTCTCAGTATTCAATTTTGAAATAGAGCATCATTCTGAGAAAAATAATCCCACAGATGCATCAAGTCATCATTCAGATTTTGTAAAACACACAGCTCTCTTGACAGAGCTCTCTATTCTGCAAGAAAAGCTGTGTAAGAGGATCTTTAAGTCACTAAAGATAAAAGAAAATACAAAGATAGATCAATATATCAAGATAATGTGAAAAGATCTGCAAGCTAATGAAAATTGTTGAGCAAAGAGACTTATAGTCATCAATGACAACAATCTCTGCAGAATAAAGAATGCATCTGCAGATGAGAATGAGATCACAGACATTACAGAGTTAAATCTAGAAACTCTGATATTACAGATTTTAGTCATCAAAATATTTGAATCTGAGACAGTCTATTATGAAGAGATAGCTGAATCTATCATCAAACTCTTACTACAGATTTAGAATAAAGACATTGACACATTTGAACTTCACAGAAGACTAGAGATGAATGACACTAATATAGATAATTATTCAATCTGAGCAGTAGATAAAGATGATCTGCTCAGAAAAGATGATAAAGTCTATATACTATAAGACAAAATCATAAAACATGAAATAATGAAAATGAACCACAATGATCTCCAAGATGGCCATTTTGAATATGACAAAATCATCAAAGCAATCAAACACAAATACTTGTGGCATGGTATGAGCAATGAGATTGCAGAATATATGAGAACTTGCAATGTTTGTCAACATATCAAGATACCACAGCACAAGCCATATGAGTTGCTACAATCACATTCAGTGTCAGATAAGAAATGGCATACAATTAGCATGGACTTTATTGAAGATCTGTCAGATAATAAAAAGAGAAGTCAAATCTATAATACTATTGTTGTATTTATTGATTTATTCATCAAATGAGCCATAATTGTGTCCACATCTTCAGAACTAGATGCAGAAGAACTCACAGATATTATTGTATGAAGAGTTGCAAAGAACTTTGATCTACCTGCAAACATTATTAGCAATTAAGATTCATTAATAAATAGCAAGTTTTGATTGACATTGTGTTATCTGCTCCATATTCAACAAAAATTATCGACAGCATTCCACCCACAAATCAACAGTCAGACAGAACAATTGAACCAGATGATTAAACATTATCTTCACACATATTGCAGCTACCAGCAAGATAATTGAATAGAATGGATTTCTCTGATGCAATGAGCATATAACAACACCTTCCACACATTGATAAAAATGACACCATCTGAAGCAATGATCAGCTGATCAACTGAACTTTGTATAGACATGGAACCTTCAAGCACAGATATGTCAAAATCAGTGATGAAACAAGTGAAATGAATGAAGCAAGCAGAGAACAAGATCTGAGAATGTCTGAAAGTCATCAAAGCAGCTGAGAAAAAGTATTATAATCAGCATCATATATCAAAAAACTTTAAGATAGAGAACTGAATAATACTGCATGCAAAAAATATATCCATCTTACAATCCTCATTCAAACTAGATCATTGATTTTTGAATCTCTTCCAAATAATTGATATCCATGATATACAGATGTATAAACTGAAACTCACACTGCAATATAAAGAAATTCATTCTATATTCCATATTTCCCTTCTCAAATCATATTACACACACAACAGACAAATTCTGCAAGCAGAATCAATAATTATAGACACACAAGAGAAATGAGAAGTTGAAGCTATATTAGACAAGCATCAGTATCACAGTCAAACACAATATCTTGTCAAATGAAAAGATTGTACAGATGCAGATAATTCTTGAAAGCTCAAGAAAAACTTGATGAACAGTCAGAAGTACTTGAAACAGTTTAATAAAATCTATCAGAAGTCAGTCAGTAAATGAAAATGAAGAAGACAACAATGACTGCTGAATATACTTATTCTGCCCAGAGATTAAAAAACAGATCTGTCTCAGCTTGATCAGTGTTATTCAAGAAATTGTCATCAAGACAAATCTGCTTATTATTTCAGATTTTCTCAACTGATGAAGCACAACATTTCAACAATGATGTGAGAGCTGTGACTGATGATGTAACTATCAGAATCTCATCAATCATCATTTCAGCTGAAGTCTCAGAAGAATCATCTTGTTGAATCTCTCAAATCTTCACAGCAAAGAATTTAACCACCACAGTCACAGCACTCTGCAAAACATTAACATTCAAAACATTCACATCAGCAACAATTAGATTCTCAGCAGCATTGATAATCATCTGAGTCAACTCAACAGCATTCACTGACATCTAATAGAAAGTTAATGTTATATACTGTAAAAACATCTGTTTTGAATAATAACTTACTGAAACACAGATGTGCTTCATCATCAAACAGTGCTTGCATTTTTTGCATCAATTCTCAGCAGACTTACAATGATGATGAGAAGATATTGTCAAATGTTGAATACAATGACAGCAATATGCTGCTGCATTTCTTTCTAACACTTCAACAGAATCATTCACTTTCTCATCTTTGTCTACATTATCAGTCAACTCAAATAATGTATCAAGATCTTGACTCAGCAAGAATGACACTGATGTAATAGCAGAACACAAAAATATACTTTCTGAAACACTGCTATGATTGAATGCCACATTCTGCTGTGACAACAGATCATCAGAGTTCATATAGAATTCTAGAATCTCATCTGCATTCTCATAAATCTGCATGTCAAGTACAAACCTTGCAACAGCAGTTTGATACATGACAAATCTCTCATTCAGAACTTCATCAGAGAGCAGCATCTTATGAAATTCATCAATCAAAGATTGATCAGTTTCATGAAAGCACTCAGACATCTATAATCTGTTAGTACTCATAACAATCTCAGTTTAAGAAAACTTACAGCAGCACAACTTCTATTTGATATATGACAGATATGACAGCATATTCATTCATTGTTCACAAAGCAAGAATATACTGAGGAATTCTCCAATCTCTCCAGACAATCCAAGCAAATGCTCTCAATGACAGACAGCATATCATTATTATTATTATTATTCTTCAATTATAGATGTATACAGTCAGTGACTATGACATCTACCTGAAATACTTCAGAATTTTTCAAATCAAGAATATTCTAATATACAAAAACAATTTGACACATGCATTAACAGAATTCCAGCTCAGAATCAAACAACTATTCAAACTATTCAATTCAAATTAGACAGCATATCATTCTTCATAGACTTCAAACCAGCAACAGAAACAGCTGGTTCTGACATTCTATCATAACTTTAATTAGTATCAAGACCTTGTTCAAAGAAGAAGAAGAAGCAAAAGCAATAAGAAAGAAAAACAGATATTGAAGATTGAAATCAATATTGCAATGTTGATCAAAAAGATTGCAACAACACAAAACTCAATCCAAAATAGAAAATGCAACCACACAATCAAAACTTTGAATTTCACAATAAAAATCACATAGAAGAATACAGCATACTTTGTTTGATAAATTGACATATTCTTTTTAAATAAAAAATCATTGATGGTGATGGTGGTGATGATTTTGTAAGGATACAATTTTTTGATGTAAAAGTCAAAGAAAAGGAATTCAGAAGTTGTGTCTAAATCATGATTGAACTGCAATGACACTGAAGATGGAAAAATGTTCTCTCAAAACAGCAACACTTTGAAATTAACTCCAACAATTAATCCAGCCCAATTCTGTGAACTTTAGACAATATCAATCATGCAGCATATATTACAAACTTCACACATTGCAGTAAGAAGCTCTGAGAACCAGGCCTTTGAAGAAGAGAGATAATTGTAATAGATGCAACAGAGATATCTATATTAGAAAATAGCTATATGACAATAGAAGAACACAGAACACATCAGAATTAATGAGAAGAGATATAGCACACAGCACTGTAGACAGCTGTAGAGTATGATGATCATCTATATAATACTCACTGATATCTATAGATATTAGAAGATCAGTGATTAGCTTTGAATAATAGAGATTACTACCTTCTTAACATTCTATATGTGTACTTCACACTACTCTCATAATTATACCTACAACCATCTCTTACAATGATTTCAATATATATAAGATTTTTTGAAAATCAATCTGAATTCTCTATCATCTCTGACAATCACAATGCATATCTGCAACAGTTGAACAATCAAATTCATGAACAGAAGCAGCAATTAGCTATTCTGCATGCACAACAACAGCTCAACAAATTGAAAGCACAGATTCATGAAAATACTTTTATTGAATCTCAATTAACTCAGAATATTATCATAAAACTGCTGCAAAATTGATCTGCAGATGATACAGATGATGATAATGAAATATTATTGAGATTAGAGATTAAAAAATACTATCAAGAAAAAAATATATTAGAATTCAAAAACTATAAAAATTGTATATTAACTCTCTTTACACATCATATAATGCACTTGTTTATTATTTCCTTATTATCTTCGCATATTCTTACCTCTTTCTATTATACTCTCACTACCGCTATTTCTATATGTATATATATATCAATGTATGTATTTCACACATCTTCTTTCTCTTTCTTTTCTTTCTTAGCAATTAGCTATACTATATTACACTACTACACTCTACAATATATTACTATTATCTCTGCTACACTATAAACTATCTTCTACTGTTACTCTTCACACTGTCACTACATCTCACAGTTTCTAATCACTCAATCTTCAAGAGACAATTCATTGAATAATAGTCATAATCTCTATTCACAGCATTCACTGTACTCATGCTACTGCTGAATTCAAAGCAACAAACATCATGAAAGAAAACCACAAAACACATACTTCTGCCACTGAAAGTGCATAACAAACATCATCTTTCTCTATAAAATCAGACTCTGAGTATAGTTCAGAAGAGGACATCTCTTCTGAAGATCTCAGTACAATTGAAATTGAGAAGATAGCTGTGATCAGAAGAATCAAAAAATTACAGACTGAGAAAGAATTGTAAAAACTTCAATATCAGTGTGACACTTTACTGCAAGAATTGAATGAAACAATTTCAGTCATCTGAAATATACTAGAAGCATATTTGAATCACAGTAGAGATGCAACTAGTATGAATGATAACTGCAATAACATCACAAGTATTCTCAGATCATCAGAACTCACACTACAAGTATTCAACATCTTAGTAAAAAGCACTGTGATTACTGTCAGTGGAAGACATAGTTGGATACCACTTTGACAATTAGAACTTCAAGATCTCAGCATGAGCAGTCACTCTTCTCAGAGAGATGTGAAAAAATTCTGAGATCAAAGTATGAAAGAATTTGAAAGCAGTCATTCTTCTTGAAGAGATGTGGAAAAATTCTGAGATCAAAGATTGAAAGAATTCAAAAACTTTGTTACAGCTGCTATTGCTTTCCATGTCAGTGATCTTGATTACTACAATGAACACAATCATTGAAAGATCATCGAAGCTGTCACTCATTTCAATGTCGAGATGCAACAATGTTGATATCAACATACATATAATATACAGACTTTGCCACCATGAGAAGAATTTGTTAATTGAATGCAATGTCAAATCATCAATTCAGATAGAAGTTTCTGAAATACTGATAGACAGTACTGAAAAACAGAGCAACAAAAAGATCAGACAGTTCAACAATTTACTTCATACTTACAATCAATTGAAGAGTATCTGCAGCATTCTTATAACAAATATTATCAGAAATCACATCTCTATATGAAAGTTCTACCTTCTGTTTGTCAAGAATTCAACAAATATGTAATCAAATTGAAAGAGTTAAGCTATAATGTCACTCTACATAAACTTGCAATGACAGAATTGAATCTGTCAGAGAGATGAAAGAAACTTAAAGAGAAGTCAAATTTCAAAAACCCCACTCAAAACTTTAACAACAGAAATAATGCTGATAATAGATCACAAAACAAATACAGATGAAATGACACTACAAAGTTCAATGACTTCACTCAATCAAAATATTGCCATTATTGTAAGTGATCAGAACATATCATTGATTTGTGTTTCAAACAACTCAAAGACAAATTCAAAAACATCAAATCTGATTTGAAACTCAATGTGAAAGATATGAAGAACTCAAAGAACTCAAAAAATGCTTAAGACACATCATTCAACTTACAATGACAGTCATAAGTATGAAAAGTTGATACAAAAATATCTAGACTGGCTGTGTGACTGTGCATGAGACCATGACCAATTTTAGCATTGATCCCATTCTTGTATATTTTGGTCCTGATCCCATATATTGTTTTTCAAACCAGTCACTTTACACTGTTTGTATTATAGCTCTGGTCTCATTTCACTGTTTATGAGAAATATTTAGGTTCCAAATACTGTTCTTACCTTGATTTCTGAGTCACAGTCCCATTTGATCTCATTTTACAAAACAGAACCAAACAGAACCATGACTTACTCATAATTACATAATACATATACCTTTATACTGAATGGTAGCTAATTATGATGTGAGTGTTACCAAATATCATTATCTTTTTGATGTCACAACAGAAATATCATTATATGTCTGTAGATATTTTGAAAATTAAAAAACAAAAACAAAAACAACAACTGAGAATATTATAAAAAAAAAAAAAACAAAAATCTTCAGCAAAAAAAAAAATAATGAAAAAAAAAAATAAAAATAAAACAAAACTCATTTTTTCAATCTATAATCATCAAAAAAATTACTACTCAATTCTTCAGCAATCTCCACCACCAATCTAATATCTCTCACAGTGAGAGTCACTCACTCACAATAAATCATAACTTTAAGATCATCTATGAAATGATTAGTGAGATATTGTTACATCTGTTTTCACATGATATCATACACTCAAAAAGTGTGATCAATGTTGTCTCCACAGCAACTTGAAGAGCATTGAGAGCAGAATGCTGAAAGTGATACTTTCCCCCATCAATCTTCTGAACAAGACATGCAAACACAGTCTTGGAGAAAATGAGATTCTCAGACTTCTGATAATAACAGATCTCACAGATAGCTTCTACTTTCATATCAGTATCTAGTATTATCAAAAAGTATTACTTTGAATTTCATACTCTGCTTATTCACTTTTTTCATACAAGGGCGGGGGTTGTGCATCTCTCACACAGCACAGCAAGCATTGGGATGCTGCTTATGATGATGAGCTCAGATCACTTCCCACTCTGTCACTCACTGCTCATATACTGCCTTGTGGGAAGCAGCAGTTGTTGGCATTGCTCTCTGATGAGAGATACCCTTATCACGGGCCATTTTTTTTGTTGGAGGGGGGGGAGGAATCAGGGAGTGAGAGGGGATGAGCGCAGGGAATAGATGCATAGATTTCAGAGGGGAAAGGACAGAGACTTGTGGCAATGAATTTGCTAGATAGAATCAATTAATCAATCAGTATTCATTTGCAGAAAACATTGAGATATTCATATTGCTTTTAATAGTTAACATACTGCTGCGGAATTATGATGGGTTAGAGAGAGAAGAGAGAAAGAACAAAGAAAAAGAAAAACATGTGTGAATGTTAAACTGAGAGATTGTATATGCAAATAATCTCTATAGCAACAAAGAAACATCTCATCTGCATTCAGTCATAATATAACTTGCAGAGTGCATGCAGCATGTGATATCAACAAGTAGCACAAAAATGCAAACAGTGTTGCTATGAGATATATAATTTCTCATAATATATAGAAGTAGATTTTCTTTCTTCTTGAATTCTTTGATATATCTCTGTTCTTCTCATCACATTTCTGTGTGGATAGTAACTTATAAAAAGAATATATTATTTTCTCTAGAAATCTTCATCATTATAATTAGAATGTGTTTCTCTCTCTCTCTTCTGTTGAAAACATATCTGTCTCCCTCTTCAAGAAACATTTGATGGCTCTGCATACCATCAAGACACACAAGCACCATCATCACCTTGAGAGGGAAGAGAAAGAATTCTTCAAATGTGAAGAGACTGATCACAAGATACATCATATTGTCTTGAAAAAACTTTATAATGAAGTAGATTGATAATGATTTTGAGTAATGCTTCTGCTGAAATTTGACTAATATTATGAAAGGAATGATGTCAATGACTTAATGTGTGAGAAGTTGGAGAAGGAAGCAGTGGAGTTGCTCATGCAGCAGTGCTGAGATCAGAAGTACTCACAGAAATAATTTGAAATCAAGATAAAAAGAGAGAGAACTGAGAAGATGATGACTGTGAAAAAGCACTGTCAGAAGAAGATTGAAGATGTGTTTGTCTACAAGACAAAGAAGCTCAAGCTGATAGATTGTATTTTAAATATATTCATTGATAACACTTTTTGATAATGATTCTGTTGTCTAATTGATTAGCAGACTTCTGAAGAGAATCAGAGCATTGAGGCCTTGTTTAGATCTTGTATACATTCAATGATTCAGAATATTGAGGAGACAGTATTGCTTTCTGAATATGCTAATTTGCTTGCTACAGAGATAGAATCTGAGGCAGCAGATCAGAAGATGCAGAACTTTGAAGCTTAAATAAATCTGATGAAAAGAGAGAAAAGTTCTCTCTCATCTGAGAAGATAGCTGAGAAGGGTTTTGAGATGATTGTTTCCTTGAATGAGAAGAAGAAGAAGAGGAAGGAGAAGAAAGAGAAGAATTGAATTGTGAAGAATGAAGAGAAAAAGAAAAAGAAGAAGAAGAAGAAGAAGAAGAAGAAGAAGAAGAAGAAAGTTGAAGAAGAAGAGAAAATGATCTAAGAAAAAATTTTTTTTTTTACATATTTGTTTTTTAATATTTTTGCTAAATTAATTGTATTATTATCTGTCAGAGATTACAAATTTTTTATTTGATATTTTACATTATGCAATTCTTTGTTGTGAGAATATATTATCATAGTGATATTATGCTCATGATATATATATATATATATATGTGTATGTATACTGTAAGGTGTGTGTGACTTTACATATAGTATCAGTAAACAATGAAAGGTGATAAATTCATACTGTGGAATTGTGATATATTAGAGATAGATAATATATCTAATGAATCAACTTTTCATATAAACCTTAATAATATCTTTAATATTTTAATTATCATTCTTTTCTATTTTATCATAATTTTGTTGTTGTTTATAAATATATTCTACTAGTGTTCTAACCAATTAGAGTGGGTTAATGAAAAGGGAGTAAAAAAAAACTCAACAAATTTCTTAACTTTATTATCCTCAGAATTCATTCCACACATAATTTCTCATCATTTATATTCATCATGGCAACTTCAGTAATTGCTGAATCAGAGAATTCATCACCTTCTTTAATGAAGGTTCAAGATCTTATAGAAATAAGAGTGAATCAAACAATTTATATTGTTTACAAGTTCTTACAAGATGAGCTCTTTCAAGTCTGATGAATGCACACTTTCTTTTTTCTTGATGATGAAAAACAATGCAATCTATAAAAAAGCCAGTATAGACAATGAGAAGATCTATGAAAAAACTTTCAACAAGTTGCTGTGAAGATCACTGAAGAGCCATTTCTCTGCTGTAATCATTGCAACTTCATACAAAAACATTCATTCTGAAGTGGACATGAATCAGAAGAAATCACACAACATTTGAAATCTGCTGATTGTCTACAGCTTAGAGAAAAACATCAGAATATTCTTCATAGACTGATACTTATATCATCTACTCTCATTAATAATAACAATATTTGATAACACTTATGTACTATTTTGCAGAAAAACATGTGAAAATGACAACAAACTGATATCAATCTTTCAATTCCAACTCTTTCATCAGACAACTTTTGAGAACAACTTCTACATCTATATATATTCTTGAATCTTCCACTGTATGTTGTTGAAAACTCAGAATTTCAAACTTTACTTCAAATGCTTAATTCACATATTCAAATTCCTCATCAATCCAGTCTCCACTCTTCTCTTGATACACATTACAACAATGATATGCAACAACTTAAACTTCTGTTGAAGAAACAACAGAAGATATCACTGACAGTGAATGCATGAACAAGCATCAATAATCTATCCTTTTTGAGTGCAGTTTGTTATTTCATTGATGAGGATTGAAATTATAAAGAGAAATTGATTGACTTTGAACAATTGAAGAGCAGTCATACAGATGAATATATGACTAATATTCTCATGACAATTATTAAAAATGATTACTGAGATATTTCATCAGATCTTCTCACAATCACAACAGACAATGCAGCAAACAACTTGATCATGATGCAGAGTCTGAAACAAAAACTGATATTGTATAGATGAAATGATAAACATGGACATATTCTCTGTATTGCACATGTTATTCAGCTTGTTGTTCAAGCATTGATTAAAGGCCTGAATATTGAATCTGAAAACACAGAACTGATCAGTTGTTTTGATGAGAATGATGTTGAAATTGTTACTCACATCACATTCTCATCAACCCTTCACAAGTTAATGATATTTGATAATGCTTCAGTGAAAATTGATCAATTTGCTAACTATCTTATTATCTTTTTTAGATTCATCACATTGCCAATGCAATCAGTACTTCTCTCAAACAACAACAACAATTCCACAATATTCAAGCCACACACAGCTCAGTTCCTCCTCTTAATATGATACAAGATGTTTGAACACAGTGGAGTTCTATCTATAAGATGGCAGTTCAAGCACTTTGACTAAAAGATGCTGTGAATCATTGAGTTCAGAATTCTAAGCAAGAGAAGATTCATGCTCTGAAACTTTCTGATACAGAGTGAGCACAGTTAAAATATGTTGTTGAACTGTTGTTTATCTTTTACAAAACAACAAAGACTGTGTCTATTACAGTAACACCAATGATGCAAGCTTCTTGATGAATATACAACAGTTTATTTACTCATTTGGAAACTCAGATGACTCATGTATAAGAAGAGCAATTCTGAGATAGAGTTATTTCTGCAGCA
Organism: Histoplasma ohiense; assembly: GCA_017607445.1. Lineage (NCBI taxonomy): Eukaryota > Fungi > Ascomycota > Eurotiomycetes > Onygenales > Ajellomycetaceae > Histoplasma > Histoplasma ohiense. Next base: position 5,184,967 of record JAEVHH010000003.1, on the reverse strand, counting down.
ATTGAAAGAGCTTGAGACAAACTTGCAGAGTATTATACAAGAATCAATCAATCATTTGCTGATTACTATGCTGTTGCTGCTGTACTTGATCCCTCTCATTGAATCAATGCATATACTCCCAGGGATTGGACAGTGGAAGAATGACAAATCTATGTTGATATAGCTCAGACATACTACAACAACAACTATCAACAATATGAACAGAATAATACACAAATTGAAGAGTCAATAGAGCATGATTCTTTGATTAGTAACTTTGTTTTTTATAATACTCACTGAGATATTGATATTAATCTGTTACTAATATTTATTGATTAAGGATTTGCACTCATTGATTGCTGCTGAAAATCTGAACAAACAAAATTCTTGCAACACTGAATTTGACTGCTATCTATATGATGATTCTGTTAATATCAAAGAAAAATCTATTTTAGATCTGTGGAGGATGATCAGCAGTCAGTACTCAACAGTGGCAATGATGGCACATGATATTCTGACAATTTCATTGACAGAAGTTGGTATGAAGAGAAAGTTTAACTCAAGTTGAGATATTTGTCACTATCATCATAGTCAATTGCAAGAAGAAACTGTAAAGAAATTGATGATGATTAAGCATGAAAAAGAAAAAGAAATTGTTGATAAGAATTCTATTGTGACAGAATTCTCTTTCAATGATATAGTGGAGGAAAAAATTGGATGTGATTGTATATAGTATTAATGAGCTTGTGAGTGTTACCAATAATCATTACCAATTGTCATGTATTGTGAGTGTTATCAATAATTGTTATCAATTGTCATGTATTACATAATCATCAGAATGGGACCAAACTTGAGCTAAAATCATGATCAGTCCCAGGTCACATTCTTATTTTTCATAGTCAGTCACTTTGCATGGAATAATAAATTTTGTTGATCTCATAATAGTCATGTTAGATCTAAATCTGATCCTTTTACACTCCATTTCTGAAAATTTTGATCCCTTTACACTCCCATTCTGATCCTGGTCCCACTGGAAATCACACCAAGAAATGGACTGGGACCAAACCAAATCAAATCAAATGTGAAATTCATGGTCCCACCGGCCAGTCTAAAAATATCTTAAACTTCACTATCACAGTGAAACTCACTACATCTAAGAGTCTGCAAAAAGTGCTTGCACTACTAGACTCTGAATCAGAAATGAACTGTGTCAATGAATTTTGAGCAAAGAATCACAATCTAGAAGCTGCTCACTGTAAAATCAAAATAATCAAATTGATTGATAAATGTATAATGTACTTTTTCAGAGAGTATAACATTGCAACTACTGTCACTGATCACAAGAATAATACACAGCAGATATCTCATTTCTTTCATGTGATGAAGATGAAGAACTACAATCTTGTATTAGAATTTTCTTGATTAAAACAAACAAATTCTTTTATAGATTGATCAGATAAATATTTCTTTTTTAGAAGCTCTGAAGATAAACAACAGCTTCAAATTATTTCTGAATAAGATGTCTTAGCTGAAGTTCTCACAGAAGCTAAAGTAGAAATGCTTGTAGTATTATCTACAGAACATTCAAAAGACTCAAAACATGCTTTATATATATTTTCAGCTGCATATTCAGACTTGTCAATTGATCTACTTGATTATATCATATCATACATGCATATCTTCTCAGAAGAAGCTGCTATAAGTGTAAAAAGATCAGAAAAGACAGAACATTGTATAGATTTCAAATCTGATACACAATCTTTATTTATACTAATATACAATCTCTCTGAAACTGAGTTAGCTGCTCTAAGAGAATATTTAAAAAATGCATTAGATAAAGAATGAATACAATTATTCAGTAGCTCAGCTGATGCATTAATTCTCTTTGTTCTCAAAAAAAATGATGAACTTCATCTTTGTATAGACTATCAAAAATTAAATCAAATCATCATCAAAAATCAATACTCTCTATCTCTAATAAGTGAATTATTTGACAGACTTTCAAAAGCCAAAGTATTCACTAAGCTGAATCTTCAAGATGTCTATCATCATATACTTATAGCAGCAAAAGACTGTTGAAAGACAGCTTTTAGAACAAGATATGAACATTTTGAGTATGTAGTTATATCATTTAAACTAGCTAATATTTCAGTGATATTTCAAGCATACATTAACAATGCCTTGTCTGATTTGTTGAATATATATTGTGTTGTCTATTTGGATGACATTCTCATATTCTTCAATTCAAAGCAGAAATATAAAATGTATGTTACTAAGATGCTAGAACATCTCAAGTATGCAAATCTATTTGCAAAACTCTTTAAGTATAAATTTGTGACGGGTTAGCACCCGTTAGTAATTAACTTACACAATCAACTCCCCTCCTGCACCCACTCATTTCTGGCCATTGTGATCTTGTGTAACCCTCGATGTTCTTCCACTCTGTGCTCCGCACTCATGTAGTTTCTAACAATTCTTTCACATAGCTCTTAACATTCTTTCACTCTGTGCTCCGCGCTTGTGTAGTCTCTAACAATTCTTCCATATAGCTCCTTACATTCTCCCACTCTGTGTTCCATGCTCATGTAGTCTCTAATGATTCTTCTGCATAGCTCTCAATGATTCCCCCACCCTACATTCCACACTCACATAGCTTCTAACAATTCTTACACATATCTCTTAATATTCTTCCACTTCATGCTCCACTGTGAAGCAGCTTCTGATATTCTTCCACTCTGAACTTTCTTCTATAAGAACCCTCTTCATACAACCTTTTCTTCTGATTTCTTTTCTCTTTCTTTTCTTAATCAATTTGTAATCTGTAATTAGAATAGTATCAAATCATTAATCAAAGTACACTCATTACATTATGAATTGATTTTTCTGTATTTAAGATCTGAGTGTCTTATTATTAGTTCTTACATCTGAGTGCATTGTTACCAGTTCTTACACTCAAGTGCATTGTTTACAGATCTGAGTGTCTAGTCATTACAAGAGATCTCTCATGAGTCTGAGTGCTCTTATCATTAGTTATATAGACTGTTGTGTCTAAGCATCTGAAATACAATCAATCATGTTCTATGAGGCCTGAGTGTCTACAAACTGTAATGCTGTGAATAGTGTTCACAAAGAAGCTTGATCAAGCTTAGTGCTGCAACACTGCAAATAGTGTCTGTGAGAGGATCAAGTGTCTACAAGTATTTCTTTTCTTTTTTTTTATTATTATATGTTCTTAGATATCAAAATGAACTATGAGCAATTCTACAAACACTCACCACATCTGAACACAGTGGATGATAACTTAGATCTATGAAGCATCCTCCAGCAGCAGGCACTACAGATGGCTGAATTGCAACAACAACTTACTGAGATGAGCACTTCTGTGTTCACTGTTCCTTCTACACCCACATCTCATAAAAAGCCCTCAAGAGAGAAGCTCTCAATCCTCAACAAATACAAGAAAGATCTAGCACTCTACCTCACATGAAAGTCAAAAGTGAACATCAAATTGAACATTGATGAACAAGCAATAGACTCACTATTCAATCAAGTGTGGTATATTCATAGCAGATTGAATGACAATGTGTTAGCAAAATTCCAATTCTGAATGAGTCATTGTCAGAACTATCAGCATACATCAGAGCTAGTCTTTCAACAACTCAACTCTCTCTTCCTCAATTCTACACTTCAAGCCAAGATGTTAGACTGGCTTAATCAAACTCATCAGATAAATGTCACATTGACAACTTATCTTTCTGAATTCAATCACAAGCTTCTAGAAGCAGATGAGTAAGACTGAAACAACATCATCAAGATCAACATATTGTTCAAGAACTTGAACTTTCAATTGCATAATCAAAATGTAGAGCATCTGAAGCTCTCAACATACAGCAAATTCTGCACTGATCTTCATCTGTTGAACAACAATCTGTCTCAGTTCCACATGCTCCAAAATTACAGAGGATTTCATCAAACAAATGCATACATCTCAAACCACTCTGCAGTGCCCCCCACCTCCAAATCAGAATCAATGAACTGAGTCCCACATGTGAATGTAAGTCATCTGAGGATCCTCAATGTCTCAGAAAAGAATGCTGCTGATTGAATCATCAGAGAAGTCTGCATACACTGCAACAAATCAGAGCACTTTGCAAACCAATGTTCAAATGCAATCACTCTGAGTAAACCCCCCACATGCATGAATGCTGTGTCACCCGCGGATAGACAAGAACAGAGAAAAGATGAGCTCTTACTCTAAAACATGAACAAAAGCTCAAGGAGCAAAAAGCTAGCTGAAGATTTGAACAGAAGATGCAAATGAACACAATTATAGTCTCTGTCATTGTAAATAGCCTAGTCAATGTACAAGCAATGATAGACAGTGATTTTCTTCATTACACTCTTATAGACATCCAGCTGATCAAGAAGCATAAGCTCCAGCATATTCTCTTTCTCAAACTGTGTAAGCTCAGTGAATTTGATGGCCTCAGAGGATCCACCTCCTACAACATGATAAGATTTAATGTCAATGTAGAAGGACATGAGAAAAAGAATGTATACATATACAAAATACAAGATCTTGAGTACAATCTAATACTCAGTCTATCATAACTCACAGAATTTGGAATCTTGTTGGACACATGCAACCACTGTCTTATTTTCCCAGAAGACAACTGTGTTTACAAGAAGAATGTCAATAGAATCACTGATCTCACTCAGATATCAGCAAAAGCATACAAACTACTAATCTGTCAAACATATGAGAAGAAGAACATCCAAGTGTTCACTGCTAGCATGACAGATATCAAAAAAGTATTAGAAAAGTTAGAACTCAAAGATCTCAAGAAACTGCACAAGAAACTATTCAAATCATACAAAGATTTCACAGATGTGTTTGACAAGAAAGAAGCTGAAAAGCTTCCCTCTCATCAAGAACCCAGTATAGATTATACAATTGAGCTCATCAAAGAAGACAGTAAAAACCCACAACCACTCTGAGATTCTCTCTACAGCATATCACACAACAAACTCCTCATTCTATGAAAAACACTCAACAGATTACTGAACAAAGACTTCATTTGTATTAGCAACTCATCCACTGCAGCACTCATACTGTTTGTGAAGAAATCAGAAGAAGGCTTACAATTCTGCATTGACTATCAAGAACTCAACAAGATTACACAGAAGGACTGATACCCTCTCTCACTCATCAACAAAACACTCAAATAAATAGAAAAAGCAAAATGATTTACAAAGCTTGACATCTCTGCAGCCTTCTATAAGATAAGAATTAATGAAGATGATGAATGGCTAACTGCTTTTTGTATGTGTTATGGATTATATGAATGAACAGTGACCCTCTTTGAATTAGCAAACACTTTGAGTATGTTTCAGAAATACATTAACTGAGCTCTATAAGATCTGCTCAATGAAATCACCTCAGTGTACATGGACAATATCTTGATCTTCACCAATGGATTGCTCACTGAGCACTGTAAGCATGTATGACAAATGCTTGACCATCTATGAAAAGCTGAACTGCAAGTGGACATTGACAAATGTGACTTCAAGATCAAGTCTACAACCTACCTAGGATTCATCATCAAAACTGAAAAAGACATACACATGAATTCTAAGAAGATGGAAGCAATTCTCAACTGAGAGATATCAGTCTCAGTAAAAGAGACTAGAAGCTTTCTAGAGTTTGTCAACTTCTACTGAAGATTTATCAAGAACTTCTCCAATATTGTACAACCACTGATGAATCTGACTCAGAAAGACACTGTATTTCAATGGACTGAAGAAGCAGATGCAGCATTCAAAAAGCTGAAGCATATATTCACAAACACTTCAATGCTGCAATCATTCAATTCAGATAAGCATACAATTCTTGAAACAGACATCTCAGATTATATAGTAGATGAGGCACTGATGCAATATGACAATGAAGATGTTCTATAATCTTGTGTTTTCATCTCAAAAAAGATGTCATCTGCTGAATGCAACTACAAGATCTATGACAAGAAGCTTCTAGTGATCATACAATGTCTTGAAGAATGAGAATCCAAACTTATGAGCATTGAGAGATTTGAGATTGTTACTGATCATAAGAATCTAGAGTACTTCACAACCACTCATAAGCTCACTGAGAGATATATATGTTGATCATTATTTCTTAGCTGTTTTTTGTTCACAATTTGTTATTGATCTGAAGTAGAGAACACTCTTGTGAATGCTCTGTTCTGCTGAGAACAAGATATGTCATCTGATGACTTGAATGACAGATGGAAACACTGAGAGTATTGATTAATCAACTCTGTAATTATAGAAAGTTCTATACAATCAGATGAACTCTGTGTACATATCAATCAGTTCTGAGCTCAAGAACCCCCACTTAAAGAACAATGAAAGTTAGCTGCAGAAGCAGATGAATTCTGACAACAAGTCACTGAAGTCATACAAAACAGAGCACCTCAATTCCCTGCAAGTGTATACTCAAGAATGGATATCTCAGCATGTTTGATTGATGATGACAATTGCTTACACTTTCAAGATAGATGATGAATCCCCAATTCAGAATCTCTATAAACACAGATCATGTAAGAAATTCATGACTCATCAATGACTGAGCATTCAGAACACAAAATCATATACAACATTGTCACTTGAGAATTCTACTGACCAGATATATCAAAAAACATACACTGGTTCATACACAACTGTGATCACTGTGGCTCAGTAATGACATGATGTGAACACTGAAAAGGGATGCTGAAGCCTCTATCTGTTTCTGACTGAACTTGACATAATATAGCTATCAATTTTGCAGTTTTCTTACTCAAAAGTGAAGATTCTACAAACATTCTAGTCATTGTTGACTGACTCAGCAAGGGTGTAATACTACAGTTCTGTGACAAGATGGACACTGAAGTAATTGCAGATGCCTTCATCAGAAGCTCATTCTATCATATACACAGTCTGTCTTCATTCATTGTATCAGATAGAGACAGTCAATTTGTCAGTGCACTCTGAGCCTGCATATGCCAATTATTAAGAATTGAATGAAAGTTATCAACAGCATATCATTCAGAGACTAATGAAGCTACTGAGAGAATGATACAAATGATAAAGAACATCCTCTGTAAGTTCTGCAATTACACACAAGACAACTGAAGCAATCTGCTGTCACACACTGAGATTGCAATTAACAGTTGAGATTCTGCTATGACAGATGTAAGCTCATTCTTTCTTCTATATGAATACAACTTAGAGGTTCTGAACTTCTCTGAGACTCTCCAAGAAACCATGTACACCTGCAGCTTTATACAGACAGTAGAGAACATCATGAGCAAGCTGAAGAAAGTCTGTGAATAAGCAGAAGCTTCAATGATCAGCACTCAGTAAGATTACAAAGATCAAACAAACATCAGAAGAAGTTCTGTGATCTGATATTATATAGAAGACAAAATCTGACTGAATCTCAAGAACATAAGAACAGACCACTTCTTGTGTATACTAGATTACCACCACATCAAGTATATGATGAAGAAAGTGTTAGACACACATGATTATCAACTCAACATTTCATCTGACATTCATGATGTCTTTCATACAAACCTGCTCCAACCTGCGGCTGAGGATCCATTCCTCTCACAGAGAATGTCTGATTAACAGTCATCTGTCATTGTAGAAGAAGACAACAAACTTGAGTGGGAAATCAAAGCAATTCTTGACAATAGAATCAACCACCACTGCTGTGAATACCTTGTCAAATGGATAGAATACAATCATCTGACCTGGGAATCTGTATCTGCCTTGAAGGACACCACCACCCTCAACACCTACAAGTCCTCACTCATCTCAGTAGAAGGGGATAATGTGATGGATTAGCATCTGTTAGTAATTAACTTATGCAATCAACTCCTCTTCTGCATCTGCTCATTTCTGACTGTTGTGATCTTGTATAATTCTTGATGTTTTTTCACTTCATGCTCTGTGCTTGTATAGTTTCTAATGATTCTTCTGCATAGCTCTTAACATTCTTCTGCTCTGTGCTCTGTGCTTGTGTAGTCTCTAACAATTCTTCTGTGTAGCTTCTTACATTCTTCTGCTCTGTGTTCCATGCTCATGTAGTCTCTAACAATTCTTCTGTGTAGCTCTCAATGATTCCCTCACCCCACATTCTGCACTTGCATAGCTTCTAATGATTCTTACATGTACCTCTTAATGTTCTTCCACTCCATGCTTCACTGTGGAGTGGCTTCTGATATTCTTCCACCTCAAACTTTCCTCTATAAGAACCCCCTTTGTACAACCTTTTCTTCTGATTTCTTTTCTCTTTCTTTTCTTAATCAATTCGTAATCTGTAATTAGGATAGTATCAAATCGTTAATCGAAGTACGCCCGTTACAAAATTTGAAGTAGACAAAGTGTCATTTCTGAGATTTGTTATAGATATAAATGATGTTGAGATGAAGTCAGACAGAGTCTTCACTATTGTGAAATGATCTACATCTAAATCAATTAAAGAGGTTCAATTCTTCTTGAGTTTTGTTAATTTCTATCAGTGATTTATTAAGTCTTTCTCCTCTATTGCAGCCCCATTATTCAAACTTATAAAAGAGAGCAAGAAGAGAGAAAGAAAAGCTACTTTTATATAAATGAAAGATACTCAAAGTGCTTTCAATAAACTCAAATTGCACTTTATATATGCTTCTCTATTAGCTCATTTTGACTCAGCTCAGTATATTCAGATCAAATCTGATGTATTCACTTTTACAGTCACTGCTATTCTGTTACAGTTGCAGAATGATGAGCACTGACATTCAGTTGCCTTCTGATCAAGAAAGTTGATTGATGTGGAAATGCATTATAATACTCATGATAAAGAACTCTTGACTGTTGTAGCAGTATTTAAAAATTGAAGATACTATCTGAAGAGAAGTCAGTATTCAATTCAAGTCTGATCTGATCATGTCAATCTGCAGTACTTTATGATGACTAAGAAATTGAACAGATATCAGATCAGATAAGTGAAAGCTTTATCTGTTTATGATTTTATATTACTGCATCACTCTGAATCAAAGAATTCAGCTGATGAGCTCAGTCATTATGCAGACTACAGTGAGATCTATAATGATCAAACTATATTATCTACTCTGCAACAGAAGCTGAAACATGAAGTTAGACTAGACTGAAAAACTGATACTTTTTTTGAAAATAATATTTCTTCTGATGTAGTCTGTGCACAGATCTCTAATGAGCAAAATGCTTTTTTTAATAAGTGAAAAACATTTTATATATCAATATCTTCTATCTTTTGTATAAACTCTTCCCCTCTGTTGTGCATTGAGCAATATATGTCTCAGATTGCAGTCAATAAAACTATTCTTGAAGACTTAGTATATACAGAAATATCTGAATTCTTTATCTCATTTCTGAGTAAAGTATAGAAGATTGATTCTTTTATTGCTGAGCAAAAAGAGAAGATAAAAGAGAAGAGTATGATTGTCACTGAAAATATACTATAAACAATTTCTGAGAATGATATATTGCATGCTGATGATTGTGTGTATGTCTCTCAACAAAAGACACTCATTGATGAAATTATCAGTGCAAATCATGATAATCCACAGAGGGGTTATTTTGATATAAAAAAGTTCATAGACAGCATTCAAAACAAACACTATTGACATGAGCTAGTCAGATATATCAAAAATTATATATTCACTTATAATACTTATCAAAGAATAAAGTCAAAACAGCACAGACAATATGAAGAATTGAGTACAATTCTCTTATCATCAAATTCTTTTGAATTCATTACTATAAATTTTATTACAGACTTGTCAGTTTCTACATTCATTCATCAAATCTACAATGTGATTTTAGTGATTGTGGATATATATATCAAGTTTACAATCTATATTCCTTGCATCAAAAACATTACAGCTGATGAACTAGCAGAAATCATTTATATCAAATTCTATACAATTTACAGAGTATCTAAAAACCATATATCTGATCAAGATTTGCTGTTTACAAGTCATTATTGATCCATCTTTTGTTATATGCTAGGTACACATCAGAAACTTTCAACAGCCTTTCACTTTCAAACAGATGATCAAATGAAATAACAAAATCAAACCTTGAAACATTGTGAGATGTAGTAACAGTGTGAAGAGTAATAGTAGAAGATAGTTTATAGCATAGCAGAGATAATAGCAATATATTGTAGAGTGTAGTATAGTAATGTAATGTAGTGTAGCTAATCACTAAAAAAGAAAAGAAAGAGAAAGAAGATGTGTGTAATAGACACAATGAAGATATCTATATTAGAAAATAGCTATATGACGATAGAAGAACACAGAACACGCCAGAATTAATGAGAATGAACATAGCACACAGTTTCATAGACAGCTGTAGAGTGTGGTGATCATCTATATAATGCTCACTGATATCTGTAGATATTAGAAGATCAGTGATTAGCTTTGAATAATAGAGATTGCTACCTTCTTAACATTCTATATGTGTACTTCACACTACTCTCATAATTATATCTACAACCATCTCTTACAATTCTAATTGCTCTAAACTTTATTTGAGTGGTCCATTGTTACTGTGATGGGTTAGTATCTGTTAGTAATTAACTTACACAATCAACTCCCCTTCTGCATCTGCTTGTTTCTAACTGTTGTGACCTCATGTAACTCTCAATGTTCTTCCACTCCATGCTCTGTGTTTGTGTAGTTTCTAATGATTCTTTCATATAGCTCTTAACATTCTTTCACTCTGTGCTCTGTGCTTGTGTAGTCTCTAACAATTCTTCTATATAGCTTCTAACATTCTTTCACTCTGTGTTCTGCACTCATATAGTCTCTAACAATTCTTCTGTATAGCTCTCAATGATTCTCTCATCTCACACTCTGTGCTCATGTAGTTTCTAATAATTCTTACACATATTTCTTAATGTTCTTCTGTTTCATACTTCACTGTGGAGTAGCTTCTGATATTCTTTCATTCTGAACTTTTCTCTATAAGAATCCTCTTTGTATGATCTTTTCTTCTGATTTCTTTTCTCTTTCTTTTCTTAATCAATTTGTAATCTGTAATTAGAATAGTATCAAATTGTTAATTGAAGTACACTCATTACATTACAAATTGATTCTTCTGTATTTAAGATCTGAGTGTCTTGTTATTAGTTCTTACATCTGAGTGCATTGTTTAAGATTCAAGTGTCTTGTTACCAGTTCTTACATCTGAGTGCATTGTTTACAGGCTTGAGTGTCTAGTTATTACAAGAGATTCATTATGAGCTCAAACATCTCTATCATTAATTATATAGACTGTTGTGTCTAAGCATCTGAAACACAATTGACTGTGATCTACAAGGCTCAAGTGTCTACAAATTATAACACTGTGAATAATGTTCATGAAAAAGCTTGACAAAGCTTAGCACTGCAACACTGTGAATAGTGTCTGTGAGAGAACTGAATATCTACAAGTATTTCTTTTCTTTTTTTTTATTATTATTATATGTTATTAGATATTGAAATGAACTACAAGCAATTCTATGAACACTCACTGCATCTGAACACAGTGGATGATAACTTAGACCTACAAAGCATCCTTCAGCAGCAGATGCTATAGATGACTGAATTGCAATGACAACTTGCTGAAATGAGCACTTCTGTGTTCACTGTTCCTTCTACACCCACATCTCATGAAAAGCCCTCAAGAGAGAAGCTTCCAATCCTCAACAAATATGAGAAAGACCTAGCACTCTACCTCATGTGAAAGTCAAAAGTGAATGTCAAATTGAACATTGATGAACAAGCAATAGACTCACTATCCAATCAAGTGTGGTATATTCATAGCAGATTGAATGATGACATGTTAGCAAAATTTCAACTCTGAATGAGTCATTGTCAGAATCATCAGTGTATGTCAGAGCTAGTCTTTCAACAACTCAACTCCCTCTTTCTCAATTCTACACTTCAAGCTAAGATATTAGACTGGCTTAATCAAACTCATCAGATGAATATTGTGTTGACAACTTATCTTTCTGAATTCAATCACAAGCTTCTAGAAGCAGATGAGTAAGACTGAGATGACATCATCAAGATCAACATATTATTCAAGAACTTGAACTTTCAGTTGCATAATCAAAGTATAGAGCATCTGAAGCTTTTAACATACAGCAAATTCTGTACTGATCTTCATCTGTTGAACAACAATCTGTCTCAGTTTCATGCACTTCAAAATTGCAGAGGATTCTGCTGAATAAATACATACATCTCAAACCACTCTGCAGCACCCCCCATCTCTGAATCAGAATCAATGAACTGAGTCTCACATGTAAACACAAGTCATTCAAGAATCCTCAATATCTCAGAGAAGAATGCTGCTGACTGAATTGTCAGAGAAGTCTGCATATGCTGTGACAAGTCAGAGCACTTTGCAAATCAATGTTCAAATACAATCACTCTGAGTAAACCCCCCATATATATAAACACTGTGTTGTCTGTGGATAGACAAGAACAGAGAAAAGATGAGCTCTCACTCTAAAACACAGACAAAAGCTCAAGAAACAGAAAGCTAGCTGAAGATTCAAGCAGAAGATACAAATGAACACAATCATAATCTCTGTCATTGTAAATAGCTTAGTCAATGTATGAGCAATGATAGACAGTGGTTTTCTTCACTACACTCTTATAGACACTCAGCTGGTTGAGAAGCATAAGCTCCAGCATATTCTCTTTTTCAAACCATATAAGCTCAGTGAATTTGACAGCCTCAGAGGATTCATCTTCTACAACATAGTAAGATTTAATGTCAATATAGAAGAACATGAGAAAAAGAATGTATACACATACAAAATACAAAATCTTGAGTACAATCTAATGCTCAGTCTATCATAGCTCACAGAATTTGGAATCTTGTTGAACATACACAACTGCTGTCTTATTTTCCCAGAAAGTGACTGTGTTTATAAGAAGAATGTCAATAGAACCACTGATCTCATTCAGATATCAGCAGAAATGTACAAACTACTAATTCATCAAGCATATGAGAAGAAGAATGTTCAAGTGTTCACTGCTAGTATGACAGATATCAAAAAAGTGTTAGAAAAGCTAGAACTCAAAGATCTCAAGAAACTGCACAAAAAACTACTCAAATCATACAAAAACTTCACAGACATGTTTGATGAAAAAGAAGCTGAAAAGCTTCCTCCTCATCAAGAACTCAGTATAGATCATATAATTGAGCTCATCAAGAAGAATGATAAGAACTCACAATCACTCTGAGATTCTCTCTACAGTATATCATGTAATGAGCTTTTTGTTCTATAAAAAATGCTCAATGAACTACTGAACAAAGGCTTCATTCATATTAGCAACTCATCCACCACAGCATCTGTACTGTTTGTAAAGAAATCAGGAGAAGGCTTATGATTCTGCATTGACTATTGAGAACTCAACAAGATTACATGAAAGAACTGATACCCTCTTCCACTCATCAACAAAACACTCAAATGAATAGAAAAAGTAAAATGATTTACAAAGCTTGACATCTCTGCAGCCTTCTATAAGATAAGGATTAATGAAGATGATGAATGACTAATCACTTTTTGTATACATTACAGATTATACAAATGGACAGTGATCCTCTTTGAATTAGTGAATGTCTCAAGCATATTTCAGAAATACATTAACTGAGCTCTACAAGATCTGCTCAATGAGATCACCTCAGTGTACATGGACAATATTCTGATCTTCATCAATGCATCACTCACTGAGTACTGCAAGCACATACAACAAGTGCTTGATCATCTATGAAAAGTCAGACTGCAAGTGGACATTGACAAATGCAACTTTGAGATCAAGTCTACAATCTATCTAGAATTCATCATCAAAGCTGAAAAAGATGTATGCATGGATTCTAAGAAGATGGAAGCAATCCTCAACTGAGAGATATCAGTCTCAGTAAAAGAGACTAGAAGCTTTCTAGAATTTGTCAACTTCTACTAAAGATTCATCAAAGACTTCTTCAATATCATACAACCACTGATGGATCTGATCTGAAAAGACACTGTGTTTCAATGGACTGATGAAGTGGACACAGCATTCAAAAAGCTGAAGTGTATATTCACAAGCATCTCAATGCTGCAATCATTCAATTCAGATAAGCATATGATTCTTGAAATGAATGCCTCAGATTATATAGTAGATGAAGCACTGATGCAATATGATAATGAAGATGTTCTACAACTCTGTGTCTTCATCTTGAAAAAGATGTCATCTGCTGAATGCAACTATAAGATCTACAACAAGAAGCTTTTAGTGATCATACAATGTCTCAAAGAATGAGAGTCTGAACTTATGAGTGTTGAAAAGTTTGAGATTGTTACTGATCATAAGAACTTAGAGTACTTCACAATCATTTATAAGCTCACTGAAAGACATATGCATTGGTCATTGTTTCTTAGCTGTTTTTCATTCACAATTCATTATTGATCTGAAGTAGAGAACACTCTTGTAGATGCTCTGTCTCACTGAGAATAAGATATATCATCTGATAACTTGAACAACAGATGAAAACACTGAGAGTATTGATTAATCAACTCTGCAATCATAGAAAGTCCTACACAATCAGATGAACCTCATGTACATATCAATCAGTTTCAAGCTCAAGAACTCTTGCTCAAAGAACAATGGAAGCTAGCAGCAGAAGTAGATGAATTCTGACAACAAGCTGCTGAAGCTGTATGAAACAGAGCATCTCAATTCCCTGCAAGTGTATACTCAAGAATGAATATCTCAGCATATTCAATCAATGATGACAACTGCTTATACTTTTGAGATAGACAATGGATCTCTGATTCAGAATTTCTACAAACACAGATTATGTAAGAAATTCATGACTCACTGATGACTGAGCACTCAGAATACAAAATCATGTACAACATCATTGTCTGAGAATTCTACTGATCAGATATATCAAAAGATATACATCAGTTCATACACAACTGTGATCACTGTGGCTCAGTGACAGCATAATGTGAACATTAAAAAGAGATGCTGAAGCTTCTATCTGTCTCTGACTGAATTTGATGTGATATAGCTATCAATTTTGCAGTTTTCTTATCTGAAAGTGGAGATTCTACAAACATTCTAGTCATTGTCAACTGACTCAGCAAAAGTGTAATACTACAGCTCTGTGATAAGATGGATGCTGAAGTAGTTGCAGATGTCTTCATCAGAAGTCTGTTCTATCATATACATGATCTGTCTTCATTCATTGTGTCAGATAGAGACAGTCAATTCATCAGTGCACTCTGAGCCTGTGTATGTCAATTATTAAGAATTGAATGAAAGTTATCAACAGTGTATCACTCAGAGACTGATGAAGCTACTGAGAGAATGATATAAATAATAAAGAACATTCTTCATAAGTTCTGCAATTACACACAAGACAACTGAAGCAATCTGCTGCCATATACTGAGATTGCAATTAACAGTCAAGATTTCACTACAACAGATGTAAGCTCATTCTTTCTTTTATATGAATACAACTTAGAGATTCTGGATTTCTCTGAGACTTCTCAAGAAATCATGTACATCTGCAGCCTCATACAGACAGCAGAGAACATTGTGAGCAAGCTGAAGAAAGCTCATGAATAAACAGAAGCTTCAATAATCAGTGTTCAGCAAAATTATAAGAATCAAATGAATATCAGAAGAAGTTCTATAAGTCAATATCATATAGAAGACAAAGTCTGACTGAATCTCAAGAACATAAGAATGAATCACTTTTTGTGTATACTAGATTATCATCACATCAAGTATACAGTGAAGAAAGTGCTAGACACACACAATTATCAACTCAACACTCTATCTGATATTCACAATGTCTTTCATACAAATCTGCTTCAACCTGTGGCTGAGAATTCATTCCTCTCACAGAGAATCTTCAATTGACAGCCATCTGTCATTGTAGAAGAAGACAACAAACTTGAGTGAGAAATTGAAGCAATTTTTGACAATAGAATCAACCACCACTGCTGTGAATACCTCATCAAATGAATAGAATACAATCATTCAATCTGGGAATCTGTGTCTGCCTTGAAGAACACCACTGCCCTTGACACCTATGAGTTCTCACTCACTCTGATAGAGGGGGATAATGTGATGGGTTAGCACTCATTAGTAATTAACTTACACAATCAACTTCTCTTCTGTATTCACTTGTTTCTGACTGTTGTAATCTCATATAATCCTTGATGTTCTTTCACTTCATACTCTGCACTTATGTAGTTTCTAACAATTCTTCTGCATAGCTTTTAATGTTCTTCCACTTCATGCTCTGTGCTCATGTAGTCTCTAACAATTCTTTCACATAGCTTCTTACATTCTCTCACTCTGTGTTCCACACTCATATAGTCTCTAACAATTCTTCTGTGTAGCTCTCAATGATTCTCTCATCTCACATTTCATGCTCATATAGCTTCTAACAATTCTTACATGTATCTCTTAATGTTCTTCCACTTCACACTTCACTGTGAAGCAGCTTCTGATATTCTTCTGCTCTGAACTTTTCTCTATAAGAACCCTCTTTGTACAATCTTTTCTTCTGATTTCTTTTCTCTTTCTTTCCTTAATCAATTCATAATCTGTAATTAGAATAGTACCAAATCGTTAATCGAAGTACACCCATTACACTCTCATTTGAAGAACAATGAAGACTAGCAGCCGAAGCAGATGAATTCTGACAACAAGTCACTGAAGCTGTATGAAGTAAAGCATCTCAATTTTCTGCAGATGTATACTCAAGAACAGATATCTCAGCATATTCAATCAATGATAACAACTGCTTACACTTTCAAGATAGATGATGAGTCTTCAATTCAGAATCTCTACAAACACAGATCATGCAAGAAATTCATGACTCATCAATGATCAGACACTCAGAATATAAAATTATGTACAACATCATCATCTAAGAATTCTACTGATCAGATATATCAAAAGATATACACTGATTCATATGCAACTGTGATCACTGTAGCTCAGTGATAGCATAGTATGAATGCTGAAAAGAGATGCTGAAGTCTCTATCTGTCTCTGATTGAACTTGATGTGATATAGCTATTGATTTTGCAGTTTTCTTATTCAAAAATGAATGTGATGGGTTAGCATCTGTTAGTAATTAACTTATGCAATCAACTCCCCTTCTGCACTCACTTATTTCTGACTGTTGTGATCTTGTGTAACTCTTGATGTTCTTCTGCTCTGTGCTCTGTGCTTGTGTAGTTTCTAACAATTCTTCTGCATAACTCTTAATGTTCTTCCACTCCATGCTCTGCACTTATGTAGTCTCTAATGATTCTTTCATATAGCTTCTAACATTCTTTCACTCCATGTTCTGTGCTTGTGTAGTCTCTAACAATTCTTTCATATAGCCTTCAATGATTCTTCTGCTCTATATTCTGTGCTCATATAGTTTCTAATAATTCTTCTGCATAGCTTTTAACATTCTTTCACTCCACACTTCACTGTGGAATGGCTTCTGATATTCTTCCACTCTGAAATTCTCTTTATAAGAACCCTCTTTGTACAATCTTTTCTTCTGATTTTTTTTCTCTTTCTTTTCTTAATCAATTTGTAATCTGTAATTAGGATAGTATCAAATCATTAATTGAAGTACACTCATTACATTATGAATTGATTCTTCTGTGTTTAAGACCCGAGTGTCTCATTATTAGTTCTTACACTCAAGTGCATTGTTTACAGATCTGAGTGTCTAGTCATTACAAGAGATTCCTCATGAATCTGAGTGCTCTTATTGTTAGTTATATAGACTGTTGTGTCTAAGCATTCAAGACACAATCAACTATATTCTATAAGATCTGAGTGTCTATGAACTGTAACACTGTGAATAGCATTCACAAAGAAGCTTGATCAAGCTTAGCACTGCAACACTGCAAATAATGTCTGTGAGAGAACTGAATGTCTATAAGTATTTCTTTTCTTTTATTATTATTACATATTCTTGGATATTGAAATGAACTATAAACAATTCTACAAACATCTGCTGCATTCAAATGTGGTGGATGACAACTTAGATCTACAAAGTATTCTTCAGCAGCAAGTGCTACAGATGACTGAATTGCAATGATAATTTGCTGAAATAAGCATTTCTGTATTCATCATTTCTTCTACACTCACATCTCATGAAAAGTCTTCACAAGAGAAGCTCTCAATTCTCAACAAATATAAGAGAGATCTAGCACTCTATCTTGTGTGAAAGTCAAAAGTAAACATCAAATTGAACATCAACAGACAAGCAATAAGCTCACTATTCAATCAAGTGTGGTATATTCATAGCAAGTTGAATGGTGATGTGTTAGTGAAATTTCAACTCTGAATGAGTTATTGTCAGAACAATCAGTGTACATCAGAACTAGTCTTTCAACAACTCAACTCTCTCTTCCTCAATTCTACACTTCAAGTCAAGACATTGAACTGGCTTAATCAGACTTATCAGACAAATGTTATGTTAGCAACTTATCTTTCTGAATTCAATTACAAACTTCTAGAAGCAGATGAACAAGACTGAAATGATGCTGTCAAGATCAATATATTGTTCAAGAACTTGAACTTTCAGTTGCATAACTGAAGTATAGAGTATCTGAAGCTCTCAATATATAGTGAATTCTGTATTAATTTTTGTCTGTTGAACAACAATCTGTCTCAGTTCTGCATGCTTCAAAATTACAGAGAATTTCACTGAACAAATGTGTACACTTCAAACCACTCTGCAGTGTCCTCTGTCTTCAAATCAGAATCAATGAACTGAGTCTCATATGTAAATGCAAGTCATCTGAGAATTCTCAACATCTCAGAGAAGAACACTGCTGACTGAATCATCAGAGAAGTCTGCATACACTGCAATAAATCAGAGCACTTTGTGAATCAATGTCTGAATATAATCATCTCAAGTAAATCCCTCACATGTGTGAATACTGTGTCATCTGCAGACAGACAAGAACAGAGAAAAGATGAGCTCTCACTTTAAAACATAGATGAGAGCTCAAGAAGCAGAAAGCTAGCTGAAGATTCAAGCAGAAGATACAAACAGATACAATCATAATCTCTATTATTGTAAATAGTCTAGTCAATATATGAGCAATAATAGACAGTGGTTTTCTTCATTACACTCTTATAGACATTCAGTTGATTGAGAAGCATAAGTTTCAGTGTATCTTCTTTTTCAAACTGTGTAAGCTCAGTGAATTTGATGATCTCAGAGGATTCATCTTCTACAACATGGTAAGATTTCATATCAATGTAGAAGAACATGAGAAAAAGAATGTATATGTATACAAAATACAAGATCTTGAGTATGATCTAATACTCAGTCTATTATAACTCACAGAATTTGAAATCTTGTTGAACACATGCAATCACTGTCTTATTTTCTCAGAAGACAACTGTGTTTATGAGAAGAATGTTGATAGAACTGCTGATCTCACTCAGATATCAGTGAAAGTATACAAACTACTAACTCATCAAGTATATGAGAAGAAGAACATTCAAGTGTTCACTGCTAGTATAATGAATATCAAAAAAGCACTAGAGAAGCTAGAACACAGAGACTTCAAGAAACTGTGCAAGAAACTATCTGAATCATACAAAGACTTCACAGATATATTTGATGAGAAAGAAGCTGAAAAGCTTCTCTCTCACTGAGAACCCAGTATAGATTATACAATCAAACTCATCAAAAAAGACAGTAAGAATCTGCAACTGCTCTGAGATTCTCTCTACAGCATATTGTGCAATGAGCTTCTCATTCTATGAAAAACACTCAATGAATTACTGAACAAAAGTTTTATTTGTATTAGCAACTCACCCACCACAGCATCTGTACTGTTTGTGAAGAAATCAGAAGAAGGCTTACAATTCTGTATTGAATATCAAGAACTCAACAAAATTACACAGAAAGATCAATACTCTCTCTCACTCATCAATGAAACACTCAAATGTGTAGTTCAAAGGTTGCTTGAGCTGTTCAAAGCTTCTAAGCTTTGCAGCTCTTCTTATACAAATTAACTAGTGCAGTAGCATACACCATCCTTGATAATAGAGGGTGGTGTACACTACAGAAGAATAATAAGTCAAAATTACCACATTCTCCTCTACCAAATCCATCTACATCTTTGTGACAGAAATAGTGTTATGCTGTGCACGCCCACTTTTGCAATGTGCTATTCCACAATAGGTAAGATGCTCACTTTGTGTGCACAAGAGTCTCTATCACAACAACACCAGCTCATCACTAACAACACTATATTCACAACTATCTCCTTTCATTTGCTCTCTTGTATCCTCTTCACTTGACCTCTCTTGCTCTGCTTCAATCATTCTACACATCTATCCTCTTCTATTGAATGTCTAGCCCTCTTATTCTGCAATATGACATCTGGTCACTGCATCTCCCATCATTCTGATCACATTGTGTGATCTATTGATAAGTTCTTGTTGACCAAACCTTGTTGAAAGCTAATCTGACTGCAAATCAACAGCTTTCACAGTTGCTAACTGTTGTTAGCTTCTACCTCTTATCATCAGAGCATTCATCTTATTCATGATCATCTCATCTCCTCTTTCAATGCCTCTTCTGTGTGTGATCTCACTCCTGTTGAGGAGATCGCTCTCAATGACATTGTGGGGGTAGCACATGACAATGACAACATGGCTACCTTTTCTGACAATGGGGACGCAAGCGAGGCGGTTGGTGAGGATGTGGACAGCAGTGGCAGCATTCATGAAGATGATGAAATGACAGATGCCTTTGTGTTGTTCTCTGCCACTGTCTTCTCTGCTCTCATTCATGTCTCTGCCTTCTCTGCTCCTCCCTCTTCTTCCTACACTGATTCCTCTCTTTCACTCACTCTTCAAGAAGCTCTGTGCATCTTCTGTGACTCTCTGCTCTATCCTCCCCATCCTCCTCCTCCTCCCACTGCCTCTGTGAAAACTCACTTTCATACACAGGTGTTGTACAACACAACTCATTTCACTAGCTATTCATCTGTTGCATCTCTTGCTCAGAGCAAGTACAAAATCTTTAGCAATCTTACACATTCTCTGAATTCTGCTGTTGTTTGTACTGATTGTGTCAAGTGTATGTTATACCCCTTCTTGTCCTTTCTCTACAACTTTCATTCTAACTTTTGTAGGTGAAATTGTACAGAGTCTCTGCATTGTTGAGATTATGACAGATAAGAATTTCTATGTTATGTTTGCTTACATCAATTTTTGCATTGCTCCTCTGTCTTTGTGTGCTTCCAGTCTGTCAGATGAGTGTCTTCATTCTCTTTGTTGACAAATGACTTTCAAATTAGTTATTTGTAGAAAGGAGATACACATACAGAGTAGTCTGAACAGCAATATGACATTTTTTTATATCTGTGGTGAGTATACACCTGTTCTCTGTGCTGATTGTGTAAGGGACAAAGAGTCATTTCAATTTTGTATTCTGTCTTCTGTGTGTGATTATTCTGCTGACTGCTCTCATCTCTGTTGCAACTGTCTTTGAAGCTTCAAGAGAAGTTTCTGTTTCTTTGATAAGCATACACTTCTTTCTTCTCATTGTGATAACTGTTAATGTTCTACAGTTACTTCTGATGTCATCTCATGTACATCTATCTCTGCTCTTTTCTCAGATTCTTTCATGACTTGTTCATTCTTCTTCATTCTCAATTTCACTTCCCCCCTTCCTTCCCTTCCTCCAACTTCTGTTGGGTGAGTGTCTGCCACTCATTTTCATAGAAATTCAGATGCTCACTCAACTGCTTTGCTCACTCTTTTCTCACTCTCCCCTCTTCTGACTGGTTTTTCTCTGTGTATGCATGCCCATTGTTTTGTTGAGCTTTCTGCAAATCTCTCCATTGAAGATATCAAATCAGTGTGTCAGACTCTGTATGAGGTGAAGACTTGTACTGCACTTCTGTGTGCATGTCTTGAGATTCTGAAGTTCTTGATGCAGGCTGAATTTTAGTTTCTCTATTGTTGCATACAGATAGTTTCTGAGGGTTGCTGATTTGAGTGTTTTCATTGACATGTGCCTTTCTTTTTGTTTCATCCATGTATTTTTAGAAATCAGGTGAAGCTCTTGTGGTGGTCATTAGAACTGTGTGTGAATAGATATTTTTCCTGATTTCCTCTTTTTCCTTTCTTTTCTAGTCATTAATCTTACATGACCTTTTACTGATTCTACACTTGATGACTAGATGTGGCAGATCTCATGTTTTTCAATGAGAGTCTTCTGTCTCTGTGTATTATACTGTTCTTCTTCACAAGCTCAGACAACTACAGCAAATGGCCTGTCAAAACTAATCTCATCCAACCTCTGAGTGTCCTCAGATGCTGATATAGCTTGGTCCAATACATTCACTGACATTTCTGACAGTTCATCCTTTGAAATCTTTGCAATTGAGCTAGTGTAGACAGTTGAATCCTCTTCTGAATCTCTTTGTTTCTTGCAACTCAATCCACATACTGATCAGTCATCTCTAGTTCATCTCTGACCACATTGCATCTGCTGTCTATGTCACAATATCATACAGTCAGCAACAGTCTCATCACTTATCAGAGTGTGCTGTATGCCCATCTTTTCCATTTCCTCCCATTCTTTTTTGATTATTGTTGAGAGATCTGAGTAAGTGATATCATCTGATTCATAAGCATCAATGATTTTTCTAACTTCTCTGAGCTTTTCTATTGTAAGTCCTCTTTTCTTCAATGCTGATGATAGTGCTGCAGATGATCACAGCTTATTGAGATCCTTCATCTTCACCTCTATAAGATGAGAGTCATTTATAAAATTGTGTAGAACCCATCCCTCTGATTCTTCCAAAGTGTACATTTCAAGAGGGTGTGATTTGAGGATTTTGTACAGCTCAAACCACCTTGATTGGAACTTCTCAGATTCTTCATTTCATATGAGAACTCAAGTGCCCACAGTGAGACTCATTTCTTTCACTAGTGAGTCTCATATTCTTTTCAATTGTATGATGTGGTTGAGCAGTAATTCATTTGCTTTTGCTTGAGCATGGCTAACTTTTCCCACTCCTGATTCCATGTCTGCAATCACTATCTCCTCCCCTATCTGCTTCTGTGTATCCCCCGGAATACATGGATGCACTCCATAGAGCAGGTAGAACAGCGAGTGCTTTGAGACTGCATGCTGACAAACTCACATTGCAAATAATGCCTGTTTCAGATATTCATCCCATAACCTCATGAGCTTCTTCACTAGGTATTTCATCAGCATGCTGTCTAGTATTCTGTTTAAGTGTTTGACTTTTTCATTTGTATAAGAGTGATAGAGTGTTGTCATGTGATGTTTCATCTGCAACTGTTTGACAAAGTGTCTCATGACTTCTTCTATGAGGTTTGCATCATTATCTGTCAATATCTCATGGGGCATACCATAATTGATGTAGATATCATCATGTAGAAATTTAGCAATGATCTCCTCTGTCACCTCTGACACCACTCACATGATTGGCCACTCTGTGGTGTAATTGATTGCTGTTATTATTCAGTGGTTCTCATTTAGTGTTTGTGGCAATACCTCTATGAGATCTATTCCTCAACATTCAAACAGTTTAATCATATCTTCTATCTGATGTTGTGCTCTCTCACACTTCAATTCTTGTCTTGCACTCTTTGAGACTTGACAGTTCAGGCACTTCTGCATGTATGCCTGGATATCTTCTTTCATGCTTGGTCAGTATGCTTGATCTTTCAGAACATCTATAAGTTCTGGGCTCTCTAAGTGGCTGAACTCCTTGTGCATACAACTTATCAGATCCTGTTGAAACTGAGGCTCAAGATACAGTGTCTTCATGTAACTGAGATCACAGTAAAGCACAACATTCTTCTCTAACTTTGCAAGCTTGAATTTTGGAAGCATCTCTTCTATTATCTTCATCAGGCATTTATCAGCTGATACACTCTTATTCTTCAAGTGAATGATCATGGCTTTCAATCACTCTGCCTCATCACAATCCCTCAGTGCTGTTAGTGTGAATTCTCTCTGTGCCACATTTGCTGAACCTTCTCTCATGAAGTCAGATCTACAACTTATGGCATCTGACACAATAGCATCCACTCTCTTTCTGTATTTGATTTGAAGATCATACATCTGGAACTCTGATATCCATTGTGCTAGCCACTTGAAGGATTTAGTTATTGTTTGCAAATAAATAAGGCTTTCATAATCAGTGATCACTGTTGTTGTATGTCTGTTGTTGATATATCAATCCCACAGACCTAGTGCATGTTTGATTGCTAGAAGTTCCTTCTCATGCACAGAATAGTTAAGCTCTGCACCTGACAGCTTTCAGCCATCATATACTACTGAGTGTAATTTATCATCCTTCTTCACTTGCAAGAGGGAGCACCCAATGGCTCATTCTGATGCATTGATTTCAATTGTGAAGGACTTCATACAATTCAGTTGAACAAGCACTGAAGATGTTGTCATACATTCTCTAAGCTCAAGAAAGGCCTCTTTGCAGAAGGTGTTTCAGATGATTGAATGAAATTTCTTTTTGCAAAGCTCAGTGTCTGTCTCTTTAAGAAGATCTGACAACAGAGCAGTGATTTATATGAAATCCTTTACAAATCTTCTGTAATAGAATGCCAGTTCTAAAAATTGGTGTATATAGTGTATGTTTCTAGACCTTGGCCATTTCGTGATAACTTCTAGTTTTTTGGGGATTGAGTGTATGCAGCCCTCTTTCACAAGATGTTCCATGAACTTCAACTCCTTCATATCAAACATATATTT
Organism: Histoplasma ohiense; assembly: GCA_017607445.1. Taxonomy (NCBI): domain Eukaryota; kingdom Fungi; phylum Ascomycota; class Eurotiomycetes; order Onygenales; family Ajellomycetaceae; genus Histoplasma; species Histoplasma ohiense. The sequence continues at coordinate 5,160,127 of JAEVHH010000003.1, read as the reverse complement.
CAATGATTTGATATAGAGCTTGTGCTCTGTCAGAGTTGTGAGCATCTGATCCACATGTTGTAGATGCTCTTTGTATAAGTTTGAAAAGATTAAGATATTGTCAAGGTATATGAGACATGATCAGCTGTTCTGTTTTGCAAGGATTGTATTCATTATCATCTGAAAGGTTGCAGGGGTGTTTGTAAGTCTCATAGACATCACAAGAAATTCAAACTTTCTCCATTGTGTGTTAAATGCTGTTTTGAGCACTGATAGTTTGTCTACATGAATCTGTCAGTATTCTGTGAGTAGATCAATCTTTGTCAAGTATTGGGCATTTCCTACTGTATCTAGTTGTTGTTGGATTCACAGTAGCAGATATCCATTCTTTACAGTGAGTTTATTGAGCACTCAATAGTTGATGCACATACACCATTCTTCATTTGACTTCTTAGCAAATAGAACTGAGAAGCTCTATGCACTGAAGAATGATTGTATGAGACCTCTCTTCAACAACTCCTCTATCTGCTGCTGTAATTTCTCAAGATGCATTTGTGATAGAGGGTACACATTGCAATTTATTGACTTCACATCCCTCATATCAATCTCATGGATGAATTCTCTTTTGAGTGGCAGAGAAGACAGAAGGTCCATTCAGAAGACCTTCTTATGCTTTTCAAGCAGTGTCTTCATACATATTTTGTTTTTCAAATCTTTCATGAATGGTGGTTCTTTTGCCTCAGATTCTCTTATGATGTATAGAATGCTCTGAGTCAAAGGTTTACACAGCACTTGCTTCACTTGATGTTGAGTGATGAGGTTCAAATCTTTCATCCCTGACATGCAGAATCTGCACCTCATATTCATGAATAAAATCATATAAATTTGATTCTTACAATCTGTCAACTGTATGTGATATGTACATCAATGGATTCAGAGATCATACTTCTGAAATCAATCAAGCCCCAAGATCAGATCATATTCTACATCTGAGAGCACATGCACTCAGATGCAGCAAGATCATCTCTTGAAGTGCATGGACATCTTTATTCTCATGAATGAGATAAGATAACAATTGTTCAGAAGCTTTACTCATTTAGATTCCTTCATCCATCATACACCAGACAATTGTTTTAGCATATGATCATCAATGTACTTTGTTGAAGCATTCATGTCCAATAACACCTTCACTGCCACTTCTCTTTTCCATCTCAGATATTCTCTATACATCAGTGTATTCAATTCTATGATGTTCAGATGTTCATTCACTTTCTCTTCTGCACTCATCTCTTCATCTCCCTTCTGTTTAGCTCTTGTAGAATTCAGAGGGTCATCTAACACAGACAACTCATCTACTTCAGAGGTCTTTAGTAGTCAATCAGCAAGCATCTCTGATTCTGCTGATCTCTCTAGTTTTTTGACTTCTTCTTTTGAGAATGATTACAGCAATTCTTTGCATTATGATTCTGTTGACTGCAGTGAAAGCATGCTCTGTGTTTGCAACATCAGACTACCCACTCTGACAAATTCTTCTTGAAGGGGTTCAGAGCTCTCATGATAGCATTGAGATCAATATTCATTACATCTAAGTGTCTTGATGATGAAGCAGTGGATGTAGATATGAGTCTCTTTGCATTCATCTGCACCTTCACTGCTTGCTTTCACAGCTTGCTCATTTGTTCTCTCAAGAGTAGTGTTTCATACATTTCCTCCATTGTCTGTGGCTGTGGGTTAAGACACTTCCACTTGATGTATAGATTGGTGTCTAAGCTGTGTACAAAGATTTGTAGACAGAAAGATGTCAGAAGTTCTTGATTCATCACAAAATAACACAAGCTGAAATGAATGTAGTACAATGCAAGATCTTCTTCTTGCTTGCATTCTACAAAGCATTCATAACATTTGTCTTTGACATCTAGTTTCTCAAAGTTATGCAGAATCCATCTTGTGAAATTGTTTCATTTTCATGATAATCCATGTTTGTCAGATGCTTCTGTGTTCAACTTCTCAGCTGTCATTCAAAGAGATCTAGCTTTTCTCTTGAGAATAGATGCTGCATGTAAGATCTGCTGTAATTCAGTGGGTTGTCATTCTGTGAGCTCACACTTCATGCAATAGTGTGAACACATCTGATCCAACCAGTTGAGAGTGGCATTGTTCTTACACTCATCATCAAAGCATGGCAGATTAGATAGATCACCTGACTTGATATATTCCATGATGGCTGGCATATTCTCAGAGAACACCGTTCATGCTGTGTATGCTGGGTCAGAGTTGTTAGATGGGGTGTTGATGTTCAGAGAGTTGATTAAGCTATGCAATGAGATCTCAAGCATTGCTGAACATTCAGTCTTGAGATGTATGCACTCCAGCTCTCAGCACAGATCAGCCATCTGAGTGTCTCACTCATTTCTGACATTTGCAAGACTATCTGCAAAGCTCACAGCATTCACTGCTTGTTGCTGAGCAGCTTTCACACACTGACATTTCTTCTGCATCTCAAGCTCTGTTTGATAAAGATTACACATTGCCAATATCTTCTTCAACAAGATGTTGCAGACAAGAAGCTTGTCATTCTCAGATGTGAGAGCTGCTGCTCTGTGTACTGCTTCTCATAGGCCTTCAGAAATCAGTTGCATTTCATTCAGTTCAGATACAAGGGATGGGTGTTGATTGAAGGTGTCTATGATGGTTATCATCAATTGTACACTTTTTTTCTATGTCTTAAGAATATTGTTTGTAGTTGATTTCTTATTGGTATCTTCTTGATCATACAACTGACTGACTTCTTCTTAAGCTTGCAAGTAGAGTGATTCTTTGAATCATTGTCCATCTCTACATCATCTTTCTACATTCTCAGCTCACCTCACATATGACAGTGAGTTGTCTGCTATCAATTTTGCAATCAGAAGCATTTCAACTTCACCACTCATTCATACAATCAAGCTCTAGAGCATAGAGATGACCACACTGGCATGATAACTACAACTCATGTCATAGACAGAATTATCATGCCCTCAGAAGTGTATGCTCTCTTCAGTTTAGACATGCTATCAGATGTAGTTCAAAGGTTGCTTGAGCTGTTCAAAGCTTCTAAGCTTTGCAGCTCTTCTTATACGAATTAACTAGTGCAGTAGCGTACGCCATCCTTGATAATAGGGGGTGGCGTACGCTACGGAAGAATAATAAGCCGAAATTACCACAAATGAATAGAAAAGATAAAATGATTTACAAAGCTTGACATCTCTGTGTAAGCAGCGGTATGAGAATTAGCTGTTTATATCACAAGAAGTTCTTAAGACTCTGCAAGGATTAAGTTGTAGAAGATAATACAGTAATATATCAGAGAGAATTTGGATTAATATTGATATTGTAGAATGTAGAAGTCAAATTAAAACAGAATGATCTGCTGACCTCTAGAAGATTGAGTCAGCTGCTATCTATATACACAGTATCATAAACAAATCAAACTTACTATGATGTAGATGGCATAGTATGATGCAAGTGGCAAGATAATGCCTTGATTTCAAACCTGATATGACATTGATGGTGCTATGTTCGGCGATGTCATATCTTTAGAGCAATCGCCAATTTCGGCTTAGCACTGGTAACTTAGTGTGGGTTTCTTACAACTCCAGAATTTTGTCACTGAGGAGAACGTCGCAGCTGGTTCTGTGATGGAAAAAATTCTCACAGGGGATGTATCCATGGAACTGCGTGAAGAGATCAATGAGCAACTGAAAGAGAAGCAGTACACTCACAGTCTGAAGCTGAGGAGCTGTGTTCACTGCCTCAAAGCAATAGAAGATGTGCCCCTCTGCATGTGAGAGGTTGCATTTAAAAACTGCAAGAGATGTCACAACAATAGATCTCATTGCAATCCCATAAGTTTATTGAAGTAATATCAAAGATTTGATAATAAGATTAACACTGGAGTAGATTCCTGCGCGTTTCAAAGATCAGGCTATGGCATTAGAGGTGTTATTCAAGAAGGATCTGGGAAAATACTCTGAATTGCTAGTGATGCAGAAGCAATTTGTGAAGGAACTCAGTGTGTATTACTTGTTTGAATGTAATAAGATTGACAGAGACATTCCCAGCACTTCACAGTGCTGAAAGGCCTGTATTGCTGCTGGTAGAATCTCTATCAAGAGAAAATCTGTTGCTGTGCTGATCTCTGTTGTTCTCTCTGCTTTCTCTGCTGCTGCTTCTGTGGCTGTACTGAACTCATCCCCTGCCTCTGAAGTTCTTGCGATTCTGCAGCGGATTGAAACCACTCAGAAGGAAATGAACAAAAAAATGGAAAAAATGATTATGTGGATGGGGGAGATGGCTCAGAATATTGAATGCTTGAAGACAATGTTTTATACAGTATGTATAACCAAAGGAATTTCACTAGATAATTGCTAACAGATTGTAGTTGGTAGAAAGGATTGAGAAAATTGAAAGAGAATTTGATATCATGAAAGAAGAATAAATTATAGATGATGTTCTGAAGAGTTCTTTGAGTGTTTTTTTTTTTTAATAGTTTTTTCATCAAGAATATAATGCTCAGAATAATATCTTGGTTCTTTGCTTTTTCCTTTCAATCAGGGTTTGAAATCATAACATAGCCTCATTAAACTCCTAAAACCTTGTAGAATAAAAAGAAGAAAAGTGCCACTAAGCTTCAAGAATCTTTCACAGTTCAAAACAGAAGCATAGATAAGTAGAAACTTCAAAATCTTTATAGAAAAAAATAGAAGAATTACTAATATTGTGTTCTGAAATACTTCTTCTTAACAAGAGATTGATTTCAATTTACCTTCTCATATTCTTCAAGAAGATTATGGGAATTCAAAAGATTATTAAAGAGTTTTCAAGTGTTCTCAGTATTAGAATATCCTTTCCACTTGACAAAATATTGCTTCTTATTACAGTGCAATTGTTTATTCAAAATAGCTTCAACAAAATATTCCATTCCATCTTCAAGTAGAATGTCAGAAGGTTTCTTAGGTTCTTCATCTGATCTCTGATAATAGAGTTTCAATAAGATAACATGAAAGACAGAATGCATAGATTCAAAGGTTCTCAGAAGATCTAATCAATATACTTACAATTCAATAATGTTCAGAATTGTAAACAGTTCAAATCATTTATCTTCAAGCTTGCAGCAAGATCTAGAAGTTGTTATATTCATGAAAGATAGAAGAACTTGATCTTCAATAGCAAAGGATTTCTCTTGATGTCTTCTGTTATAGTATTTCACTTGCTTTTTGAAGGATTTTTGAACTTTGACTTGAAGATTGTTTTGTATCTCTTGTAATTTCTTCACCCTTGCTGTAGCTAAAAACTCAAGATCAATAGAGGTTACAGATTCAGATTCTTTATCAATTATCTCTCTCAGCAGAACAGAATTGTAACCTAGTAGTACTCAAAACAGTGACATATCAATAGATGCTTGAGAAACAGAATTGTAGACAAATTGTGTCTGCAGAAGTAGATTCACTCAGTTATTCTGATGATAGTTTGAGTATGCTCATAAATAGTTCTCTAATGTTTGATTCTGATGTTCTGTTTGTTCATCAGTTTGAGGGTGGAATGCTGTACTCAGATTGTGCTTAACTTGTAAATAATAACAGAATGTTGACCAGTAGTGACTGGTAAACAACTTATCCCTATCAGATATGATAGATGAAGATGAATCATAATCACTTAGAATAGCATCTATAAACAACTCTGCAAAATCAGAAGCAGTAATTGAAGTCATGCAAGGAAAGTACTTAGCTAGTTTAGTATAGCAGTTCAGTATAATCAAAATACTATCATAGATGATTCCCTTTCAAATTACTGATGGTAATTCAATGATGAAATTCATAGCAAGAGAACTGAACAGTCTAGTAGATATAGAGATTTTGATAAGTTGTCTGTATGATTTATACCTCTTAGCTTTAACATGCTGGCAGATATCACACTCTCTGATGTACATTTCAACATCTTTTCAGAGTGTATTTCAGTAATATTTGTGATGTAGAAGCTCTAAGATTCTGGCAATATCAAAGTGATCTGCTCAGAGATCATCATAATGTATTCATAATAACTTCTGAGTGATTGCTTTGCTAGAGGGAATGTAGATAGCATGATTGCAATGTAGAAGTTCACAATCTTCATCTACTTATCAGATGATCAAAGAATCTTCAGAGATATTGAAAACTTCTCTAAGAGTTTCAGACTTCACACTATTCTCAACTTCTTGACTTCAAATTACAGTAAAAGCATCTCTCTTCTGTAATTCTTTAATGAAGTCTAGAAGCTGATTAGTAGATGATTTATGATCTATTTTATTCTCAGCAGTTTTCATTACTGCTAGATATGGTATGAGAAGTTCATGATCTTCAGTGTCAGTTTCAAAGAAATCTCAGAAACAAGAATACTCTGCAGAACAATCTGAGCTTCTCTGTACTGAAGATGATTCAGTATCTACTAAGCTGTTCTGATCAGAGTCATAAAGTCTCTGATGAATTTTTTTCTGTAGAATCAGCAGCATTGACAGCTTTGAATCTACATTCTCAGAGAAAATAACATAGTCTGAATGTCTTGAAGATGAATCAGTGGGGTTTAGCTGTTCTGATTGATAGATTATATAGAAATCATAAGCAGATAGCTCTTCTGCTCAATGTGTCTGATGATTGTTCAAGCTTTTGATACTAAAAAAGTATTTCAGATTATCATGATTGATTATGATCTGAATTGAGTATGAATTGTCTTGCAGATAGTGTCATCAGTGGTGAAATGATGCCACTATGATCAGAAGTTTCAAATCATGAATATCATAGTTTCTAGAAGCTTCAGAAAGCTTCTGTGAAAAGAATGCAATGAGCCTCCACTCTTTTCTTTGAGTAGACACTGAATTATCTATGTCTTTGCTTTGTTCTGATGCTATTTCCATAGCTTCTTGATAGGTTTCTGGTACTGATTCTAGACATTGAGATAGAATACCAGCAATTCCATCTTTGCTTGCATCCATTTCAACTTGAGTTTCCTTCCACAGATCATAATGAATCAGTAGAATAGCTTGTGCAAATACTTCTTTCAAATTTACAAAAACTTTTCTTGCTGAATCACTAAGTTGAAACTTAGTTTGCTTATCTGTAGTATTTCAAAGAAGATCTGTAAGAGGTGTGACTATTCATGAAAAAGCATATATGAATCTGTGATAAAAGTTTGCAAATTCTATGAAAACTTGAATATCACAGACACCTTTAGATTCCAGTCAATTTAGAATAGTTTCGACTCGGTTGCAATCCATGGCTATATCAGTAGATGATACAATATAGCCAAGAAATTCAACCTCAGTAGTGAAAAAGATGCATTTGCTTTCCTTAGCATAAAGTCAATATTTTCATAAGCATTTGAAGATTAATCAGAGGTGTTTTGTATGATCTTCAGTATTTTGAGAATAGATAAGAATGTCATCAAGATAAACAATGCAACAGATATCAACTAGGCCTTTCAGCACTTCATTGATATAAGATTGAAATATAGCAGAAGTATTACAGAGCCCCATAGACATAACTCAGAATTCATAGCTGTCATATTGAGTTCAAAACACTGTTTTCCATTCATCTTCTTCTGCTATTTGTATGTGGTAGTAGGCATCTTGAAGATCTAATTTAGAGAAGATGATAGTGCTCTGTAATCAATCTAACATTTCTTCAATGTGAGGGATTGAATATCAATTCTTTATAGTTATCTTGTTAAGATCTCAATAATTTATGCAAAGGCATAGAGTTCCATTCTTTTTCTTTGTGAATACAATAGATGCAGCAGCAGAGCTCTTTGTAGAACAAACCCACTGCTGTGACAGCATTTCTTCTAGATATTTGTGTAAGACATCTAGTTCTGCTATTGAGAGGTTGTATAAAGATCCATAAGAGGGTTCCTTTTCATCTTGCAATTGAATATAATGTGATATGATGAGGTTCTCATTCAACTTGGCTGCTGCTTCAGCAGAAAAGATATCTTTAAATTCAGTTAAGAGATCTTGTAGATTTTGAGATAAAGTAGTTTTGTTAATAGAACATAGTTGTTCTGAAGAAGATTTGATATTGCTGTCTCAAAAGTAGAGTGATGTTGTAGATGTTTCTTGTATAGAACAGATAAATTCTTCTGATTCTGTTATTTCAATCCTAGTATCTCTGATTCAATATTGCCATGATAATGCTTTCCAATCAATTAAAGGATTGACTGTTTGTAATCATGGAAGATCTAGATAAAGATCTTCATCTGCTAGATTAACAGAATGAAAGCTAAGTTTGCTTGCTTGAGTTTCATCTAGCTCATCAGTGGCTCTATGAGTAGCATTAATGATGTCATATCAATATCCTCATTGTTCATCAGAATATTGCACTTGAGATGGTGGTCCAATCTGTTTTCATTCTTTAGAAGTAGTGTAAGTATGAGAGATATAATTGAAATCTACTCCAGAATTGACTAGGCATTGAATTGACTCAGAATCATTAGAGATGTCTAGTTGGATAGTGATATACATGCAGAATCTACCATCTAGTCACTTCTCATCATTCTGAGTTTTGATGATATGAGCTATCACAGATGTGGGTTTTAATTTGTGTGTGATTTGAGTTTATTTTTCCTTCTTATTACAATTCTTAAGAAGATGATCTGCCTTTCTGTAATAGGCGCAACGGAGATATCTATATTAGGAAATAGCTATGTGGCGATAGAAGAACACAGAACACACCAGAATTAATGAGAAGGGATATAGCACACAGCATCATAGACAGCTATAGCATATGATGATCATCTATATAATCTCACTGATATCTGTAGATATTAGAAGATCAGTGATTAGCTTTGAATAATAGAGATTACTACCTTCTTAACATTCTATATGTGTACTTCACACTACTCTCATAATTATACCTACAACCATCTCTTACAATTCTAATCACTCTAAACTTTATTTGAGTGGTCCGTTGTTACGCACACCTACAATAAAGCACACAATGTTAGTTAAAACACACAACATTAGTTAAAACACACAAGATGATCTCAACACATGCAAGATCTTTTGAAAACCAATCTGAATCCTCTATCATCTCTGATGATCACAATGCATGTTTGCAACAGTTGAATGATCAAATTCATGAATGAGAGCAGCAATTAGCTATTCTGCATACACAACAGTGACTCAACAAGTTGAAAGTGCAGATTCATGAAGATACTCTCATCAAGTCTCAATTAATTCAGAATATCACCACAGAACCACTGCAAAATCAATCTGTGAATGATACAGACAATGATAATGAAACACCACTGAGATTAGAGATTAAGAACTATTATTGAGGAAAAAATATGTTAGAATTCAAGAACTATAAAGATCACATATTGACTCTTTTTACACACCACTGTTGATATTATTGAAAGAAGAAATATAAGATAAATGATTCTAAACTCTACCTTGACACCCACATTAAACAGAAATGGTTGAATTTTGTATCATCATATAAGAGATGTGGAGAAGCAACACTGTTGACTTTTGATGATATACTATCACATCTAGAAATACAAATTAACAATCCACAGAATCAACACCAATTGATGAGTCAAAAGTTTCAAAATGCAAAGCAACAAGAATGACAATTGATACATGATTTCTCTAAATATCTTGAAGACTGAGAGTACTACTTACCCTCATATAGCAAAGAACAAAGAATGGATAACTTGCATAGTAAGATATTGAAGATATTACACACAGAACTCAACTGTTGAAATCAAAAGCCTCAGAACTATAAAGAGTTGCTTTGAACTCTACAGACTCTCAAAGAAAATATGTCAGAGTGATGATGTGCTATTTGCAAAGAAAGATCTGTGATATTTGTAGAGAATCAGTATTGTTCTGATAAATCTAGCAACTGTTGAAACAAGAGAAAATGAGAGAAACAAACAGATTCAACTGAACAAATCAAAAAAGATAAATATAACTGAATGAAAGAGTGTTCTCACTGCCATAAGAAGGGTCATATTGCAAATAATTGTTGAATGTTACACTCTGAAAAGTGCAATCAAGTTCAACAAGCAAAAAATCAACAATCTCAATCATAGAAGCAGCTGCTGCATTGAGAATACAAACAACTAGACTGCAAGATAAACAGTTATTGATGATGAATACATGAATGCTGACAGAAGTGGAATGGTTGATGGTGTGGACACTAGTGAATTCTGATGTGGATGTGAACTTTGTGTCCCACATCTGAGCATCAAAATATTTCTCAAAGACAGAAGGTAAACCAAAGATAGTGGAAGCAGTTGATAATTATAAAATTAAATCATATGAACAACAAAGAGCTGCAATGAAGATTATCAATGATGAACATGTTCTCTGAGAAGAATTCCATCATTTCAAAGAAGTCAATATTAGCAGATATGATGTAATTTTGAGCATGCTGTGATTGAAAGCTGTGAACTCTGATATCAATTGAGTGTGAAGATGCTGAATCTATAGAAAAGCATCAAATATTAACCATGTGCATCTGAATACTGCTAAAGAATTCACAACACTAATTGATGATGGCAATATTATATTCACTGCTTTACCATTACAAGCTGCAAGTGCAGCAACTGAGCCAAATATCCCAGATGATTATAAAGATTATCTTGATATATTCTGAGAAGACATATCTGACACAGAACACACATCTCATGATCATGTCATAGATTTCAAATCTGGCAAGAAACCTCTATATCAATTGATATATAACTTATCACCTCAAAAACTCTCTGTTCTTCAAGAATATATCAAAAAGACATTAGAGAAGAATTGGATACATCTGTTCAAGAGCTCAGCCAGCACATCAGTATTATTCACACTCAAGAAAGATGGAACCCTGCATCTTTGCATGAATTATTGAGAATTGAATGAAATAACAGTCAAGAATCAATACCCACTGCCTTTAATAAGTGAAATACTTGATAGATTAGCAGGTGCCAAAATATATACACAGCTGAACCTTAGAGATGCATATCATAGAATTTGCATACAAGCAGAGGATGAATGGAAAACAGCATTTTGAACATGATATGAACATTTTGAATATCTAGTCTTATCTTTTGAGTTAACCAATGTCTCTGTGATCTTTTAATCTTATATCAACAAAGCTCTCAGTGACCTTTTAGATGTATATTGTATGACTTACTTTGATGATATTGTAATCTATTCAAACACACTTGATGAACATGTCGTCCATGTTAAGAACATGCTGGAATGGTTAAGGCAATGGAGACTATATGCCAAACTTAGTAAGTGTACATTCCATGCAACAGAAATTGGATTTTTGAGTTTTGTGGTTACCACACAGAGCATTACTGTCAAGAAACACCACATCAATACAATTCTAGATTGATCAGAATCATGAACTATAAACAAATTGCAAATATTTCTAGAATTCATCAATTTCTATCATCAATTCATATACAAGTTCTCAATAATAACAGCACCTCTGACTGAATTGTTAAAAGATTATGAAATGAAAAAGGGGAAGAATAATGCATCTGTTCAGTTAGACAAAAACTGCAAGCATGCAATTTTGCAGTTAAAAGAATGCTTTACAAAAATACTGTTGTTGATCCACTTTGATCTGCAGTGAAAACTTCATATAGAAACAGATGAATCTGATGTTGCAATCACTGCAGTAATATCACAATTAATGAATGATGATCACTGACATTCAATCATGTTTTGGTCTAGAAAGCTCACAGAAACAGAAATATGTTATCAAATATATAATCTAAAAATATTGCTGATTGTAGAAGCTTTCAGGCAATGACATCACTACTTATATGATAGCAGACACTCAATAACTGTTTTATCTGACCATGTCAATCTTCAGCACTTCATGACAACAAAGCAGCTAAATGAACATCAGATTTGCTGAATGAAAATACTCTCAGCATTTGATTTTGAAATAGAGCACTGTTCTGAGAAAAATAATCCTGCAGATGTATCAAGTTGTTGCTCAGATTTTGTAAAACACACAGCTCTCTTGACAGAGCTCTCTATTCTGCAAGAGAAGCTGTATAAGAGAATCTTTAAGTCACTAAAGACAAAAGAAAATACAAAATTAGATCAATGTATCAAGATGATATGAAAAGATCTGCAAGCTAATGAAAATTATTGAGTGAAGAAATCTGTAGTTATCAATGATAACAATCTCTGCAGAATAAAGAATGCATCTGTGGATGAGAACAAAATCATAGATATTACAGAGTTAAATCTAGAGACTCTGATGCCACAGATTCTAGCTGTCAAGATATTTGAGTCTGAAACAGTCTATTGTGAAGAGATAGCTGAATCTATCATCAAACTCTTACTGCAGATTCAGAATAGAGACATCAGCACATCTGAACTTCACAGAAGATTAGAGATGAATGACACTAGTATAGATAATCATTCAATCTGAGCAGTAGATAAAGATGATCTGCTCAGAAAAGATGATAAAGTCTACATACTGCAAGACAAGACTGTAAGACATGAAATAATGAAAATGAATCACAATGATTCTCAAGATGATCATTTTGAACATGACAAAATCATCAAAGTGATCAAATGCAAGTACTTGTGGCATGATATGAGTGATGAGATTGCAGAATATGTGAGAACTTGCAATGTTTGTCAATGTGTTAAGATATCACAGCACAAGCTATATGAGTTGCTACAATCACATTCAGTGTCAGATAAGAAATGGCATACAATTAGCATGGACTTTATTGAAGATCTGTCAGATAATAAAAAGAGAAGTCAAATCTATAATGCTATTGTCATATTTGTTGATTTATTCATCAAATAAGTCATAATTGTGCTCACATCTTCAGAGCTAGATGCAGAAGAACTTGTGGACATTATTGTATGAAGAATTGTGAAGAACTTTGATCTATCTGTGAACATTATTAGCAACTGAGATTCATTAATAAATAGCAAGTTTTGATTGACATTGTGTTATCTGCTTCATGTCTGACAAAAATTATCAACAGCATTCCACCTGCAAATCAATGATCAGACAGAACAATTGAATCAGATGATTGAACATTATCTTCACACATATTGCAGCTACCAGCAAGATAATTGAATAGAATGGATTCCTCTGATGCAATGAATATATAACAATGTCTTCCACACATCAATAAAAATGACATCATCTGAAGCAATGATCGGCCGATCAACTGAACTTTGTATAGATGTGGAACCCCCAAGCACAGATGTGTCAAAATCAGCAATGAAACAAGTGGAACAGATGAAGCAAGCAGAGAATAAGATCTGAGAATATCTGAAAACTGTCAAAGCAGCTGAGAAAAAGTATTACAATCAGCATCACATATCAAAAAGCTTTAAGATAGAGAACTGAGTAATGCTGTGTGCAAAAAATATATTCATCTTGTGATTCTCACTCAAACTAGATCATCAATTTTTGAGTCTCTTTCAAATAATTGATATCTGTGGTACACAGATGTACAAACTGAAACTCATGCTGTAATATAAAGAAATTCATTTCATATTTCATATTTCTCTTCTTGAATCTTATCACATGTGTGACAGACAAATCCTGCAAGCAGAACTGATAATTATAGATATATAAGAGGAATGAGAAGTTGAAGCTATATTAGACAAGTATCAATATCACAGTCAAACACAATATCTTGTTAAATGAAAAGATTGTACAGACACAGATAATTCTTGAGAACTTAAAAAAAACTTGATGAACAGTCAGAAGTACTTGAAACAGTTTAATAAAATCTATCAGAAGTCAGTTAATAAATGAAAACAAAGAAGATGATGATGACTGCTGAATATACTTATTCCACTCAGAGATTAAAAAACAGATCTGTCTCAGCTTGATCAGTGTCATTCAAGAAATTATCATCAAGACAAATCTGCTTATTATTCTGGATTTTCTCAACTGATGAAGCATAACATTTCAACAATGACTCAGAAGCTGTGATCAGTGATGTAATCACTGAAATCTCATCAATCATTATTTCAATTAGAGTCTCAGAAGAACTGTTTTGTTGAATCTTCTGAATCTTCACAGCAAAGAATTTAATCACTGCAGTCACAGTATTCTGCAAAACATTAACATTTGAAGCATCTGTATCAGTGACAATTAGATTCTCAGCAGTGTTGATAATCATCTGAGTCAATTCAATAGCATCTGCTGACATCTAATAGAAAGTTAATATTATATACTGTAAAAACATCTGTTTTGAATAATAACTTATCAGAATGCAGACATGCTTCATCATCAAGCAGTGTTTACATTTTTTGCATTGATTCTCAGCAGACTCACAATGATGATGAAGGGATATTGTCAAATATTGAATACAACAACAGCAATATGCTGCTGTGTTTCTTTCTAACACTTCAATGAAATCATCCACTTTCTCATCTTCATCTACATTATCAGTCAACTCAAATAATGTACCAAGATCTTGACCTAGTGAGAATGACACTGATGTAATAGCAGGATGTGAAAATGTGCTTTCTGAAACACTGCTATGATCAAATGTCATACTCTGCTGTGATAACAGATCATCAGAGTTTATATAGAATTCTAGAACCTCATCTGCATTCTTGTAGACCTGCATATCAAATACAAACCTCACAACAGCAGTTTGATACATAGTAAATCTCTCATTCAGAACTTCATTGAAGAGCAGCATTTTGTGAAATTCATTGATCAAAGATTAACCAGTTTTATGAAAGTGCTCAGGCATCTAAAACTCATTAGTACTCATAACAACCTCAGTTTAAGAAAACTTGTTTGTTTGTTTGTTTGTTTGTATTGGTTTAACATCCCGGAGAAAACACAGGCAGCGCCCATGTTTCAGAAGCCTCTCAAAGGGCATGGAGATGTGCTACACTGGAGAGATTTCTATATACACAGAGAGAAAGAAAACAGAATCCAGATGGCAACTCTTGAGAAGACTCAGCTCATTGAAAAGGATTTTACTGAGCTGTGCATTCACTTCTGACTCAATATATGGCCATTCATGGTGGAGCTATAGTGTGGTTTCTGAGGGAAACTGCTTGTAATGCACTTGTTTATTATTTCCTTATTATCTTTGCTTATTCTTACCTCTTTTCATTATACTCTCGCTACCGCTATTTCTATATGTATATATATATCAATGTATGTATTTCACACATCTTCTTTCTCTTTCTTTTCTTCCTTAGCAATTAGCTATGCTATGTTATACTACTATATTACACTCTACAATATATTACTACTATCTCCACTACACTATAAACTATCTTCTACTGTTACTCTTCACACTGTCACTACACCTCACACTGCTGCTGCTGTGTCTAAAAGACTTTACAGTGAATGAAGAGGGATAACTCTCTCAGTTGATTCAAGAACTGTCCATGCTTCTAACAGCAGAGAAAGAATAGATGAGATAGACAAAAGAAAAGAGAAAAAATGAATGTTCTGAAAAGAAAAATAAAGAAAAGAGTGAAGAAAAGACTGTGTCTTCTGTGACATCTTGCAGTCATATAATCTGACACAAATCTGAAGAGAGAGAGAGGAGAGAGCACTGAAGAAGATTGTGAGAGAAAAGAAGTGAAGAGAGATGAAGAGAGCAGTGAGAAGAAAGAAGAAGAGTACATATCTGCAACTGAAAGTATGTTGACTGAGTCAGCATACAGACTGTACTGATTACACCACAGCTAGTTGAAACAGATGAGCTCATCATGCTGATTTAATCATTTGCATCAGTTGAACTGATTGAACTGATTGAATCAATTGTATTAATTGTATCATTTGTACTGATTGAACTGATTGTGTGACGGGTTAGCATCTGTTAGTAATCAACTTACACAACCAACTCCCCTTCTGCACCCGCTCATTTCTGATTGCTGTGACCTTGCATAACCCTTGATGTTCTTCCACTCCATGCTCTGTGCTCACATAGTTTCTAACAATTCTTTCACATAGCTCTTAATGTTCTTCCACTTCATGCTCCACACTCATGTAGTCTCTAATGATTCTTCTGTGTAGCTTCTAACATTCTTCTGCTCTGTGTTTCATGCTTGTGTAGTCTCTAACAATTCTTTCATGTAGCTCTCAATGATTCCCCCATCCCACACTCTGCACTTGTGTAGTCTCTAACAATTCTTATATGTACTTCTTAATGTTCTTCTGCTCTGCACTTCACTGTGGAGTGGCTTCTGATATTCTTTCATCTCAAACTTTTCTCTATAAGAACCCTCTTCATACAACCCTTTCTTCTGATTTCTTTTCTCTTTCTTTTCTTAATCAATTCATAATCTGTAATTAGAATAGTATCAAATCATTAATCAAAGTATATCTGTTACATTACAAATTGATTCTTCTGCATTTAAGATTCAAGTGCTTTATTATTAGTTCTTACATCTGAGTACATCATTATCAGTTCTTACATCTGAGTGCATCATTTACAGGTCTGAGTGTCTAGTCATTACAAGAGATCCCTCATGAGCTCAAGTGCTCTTATCATTAGTTATATAGACTGTTGTGTCTAAGCATTCAAAACACAATTGACTGTGTTCTACAAGGCCTGAGTGTCTACAAACCATAACACTGTGAATAGTGTTCACAAAGAAGCTTGATCAAGCTTAGCATCACAACACTGCAAATAATGTCTGCAAGAGAACTGAGTGTCTACAAGTATTTCTTTTCTTTTTTCCTACTACTATATATTCTTAGATATCAAGATGAACTATAAGCAATTCTATAAACATTCACTGCACTCAAATGCAGTGGATGATAACTTAGATCTATAAAGCATCCTTCAGCAGCAGATACTACAGATGACTGAATTGCAATAATAACTTGCTGAGATGAGCACTTCTGTGTTCACCATTTCTTCTACACCCACATCTCATGAAAAGTTCTCAAGAGAGAAGCTTTCAATCCTCAACAAATATGAGAGAGATCTAGCACTCTATCTCATATGAAAGTCAAAAGCAAATGTCAAATTAGACATTGATGAACAAGCAATAGACTCACTATCCAATCAAGCATGGTATATCCATAGCAGATTGAATGGCAACACATTAGCAAAATTTCAACTCTGAATGAGTCATTGTCAGAATCATCAGCATATGTCAGAGCTAGTCTTTCAACAACTCAACTTCCTCTTCCTCAATTCTACACTTCAAGCCAAGATATTAGACTGGCTTAATCAAACTTGTCAGATGAATATTGTGTTGACAACTTATCTTTCTGAATTCAATCACAAGCTCCTAGAAGCAGATGAGTAAGACTGAGACAACACTGTCAAGATCAACATATTGTTCAAGAACTTGAACTTTCAGTTGCATAATCAAAGTATAGAGCATTCAAAGCTCTCAATATACAGTGAATTCTGCACTGATCTTTGTCTGTTGAACAACAATCTGTCTCAGTTCCATGCACTTCAAAATCACAGAGAATTTCATTGAATAAATATGTACATCTCAAACCACTCTGCAGCATCCCCCATTTCTGAATCAGAATCAATGAACTGAATCCCACATATGAACACAAATCATCTGAGGATTCCCAACATCTCAGAGAAGAATGCTGCTGACTGAATCATCAGAGAAGTCTGCATACACTGTGACAAGTCAGAGCACTTTGTGAATCAATGTTCAAATGCAATCACTCTGAGTAAACTTCCCACACATGTAAACACTGTGTCATCTGTGGATAGGCAAGAACAGAGAAAAGATAAGCTCTCACTCTAAAACACAGATAAGAGCTCAAGAAGCAGAAAGCTAGCTGAAGATTCAAGCAGAAGATACAAGCAGACACAATTATAGTCTCTGTCATTGTAAATAGCCTAGTCAACATACAAGCAATGATAGACAGTGGTTTTCTTCATTACACTCTTATAGACACTCAGCTGATTGAGAAGCATAAGCTTCAGCATATCCTCTTTCTCAAGCTGTGTAAGCTCAGTGAATTTGATGACCTCAGAGGATCTGCCTTCTACAACATGGTAAGATTTAATGTTGACATAGAAGAAGATGAGAAAAAGAACATATACACATACAAAATACAAGACCTTGAGTACAATCTAATGCTCAGCCTATCATAACTCACAGAATTTGAAACCTTGTTGAACACACACAATCACTGTCTTATTTTCTCAGAAGACAACTGTGTTTACAAGAAAGATGTCAATAGAACTGCTGATCTCACTCAGATATCAGTGAAAGTGTACAAACTACTAACTCATCAAGCATATGAGAAGAAGAATGTCCAAGTGTTCACTGCTAGTATGATGAATATCAAAAAGACATTAGAGAAATTAGAACTCAAGAATCTCAAGAAACTGTGCAAAGAACTATCTGAATCATACAAAGATTTCACAGATGTGTTCAATGAAAAAGAAGCTGAAAAGCTTCCCTCTCACTGAGAATCTGATATAGATTATACAATCAAGCTCATCAAGAAAGACAGTAAGAACTCACAACCACTCTGAAATCCTCTCTACAGTATGTCACACAACAAGCTCCTCATTCTACAAAAAACACTCAATGGATTACTGAACAAAGACTTCATTCATATTAGCAACTCATCCACCACAGCATCTGTACTGTTCACAAAGAAATCAGAAGAAGGCTTATGATTCTGTGTTGACTATCAAGAATTCAACAAGATTACACAGAAGAATCAATACCCTCTTTCACTCATCAACAAAACACTCAAATAAATAGAAAAAACAAAATGATTTACAAAGCTTGACATCTCTGCAGTCTTCTATAAGATAAGGATTAATGAAGGTGATGAATGGCTAATCACTTTTTGTATGTGTTATGGATTATATGAATGGACAGTGACCCTTTTTGGATTAGTGAATGCCTCAAGTACATTTCAGAAATACATTAACTGAGCTCTACAAGATCTGTTTGATGAGATCATCTCAGTGTACATGAATGATATTCTGATCTTCACTGATGAACTGCTCACTGAGTACTGCAAGCATATATGACAAGTGCTTGATCATCTACATAAAGTCAGACTGCAAGTGGACATTGACAAATGTGATTTTGAGACCAAGTCTACAATCTATCTAGAATTCATCATTGAAGCTGAAAAAGGTGTATGCATGAATTCTAAGAAGGTGGAAGCAATTCTCAACTGAGAGGCATCAGTCTCAGTAAAAGAGATTAGAAACTTTCTAGAATTCATCAACTTCTATCAAAGATTCATCAAAGACTTCTCTGATATCATACAACCACTGACAGATCTGACTCAGAAAGACACTGTATTTCAATGAACTGATGAAGTGGACACAGCATTCAAAAAGCTGAAGTGTATATTCACAAGTACCTCAATGCTGCAATCATTTGATCTGAATAAGCATACAATTCTCAAAACAGACATCTCAGATTATGTAGTAGATGAGACACTGATGCAATATGATAACAAAGATATTCTACAACTCTGTGTCTTCATCTTGAAAAAGATGTCATCTGCTGAATGCAACTATAAGATCTACAACAAGAAGCTTCTAGTGATCATACAATGTCTCAAAGAATGAAAATCTGAACTCATGAGTGTTGAGAGATTTGAGATTGTTATCAATCATATAAATCTAGAGTACTTCACAATCATTTATAAGCTCACTGAGAGGTATATGCATTGATCATTGTTTCTTAGCTGTTTTTCATTCATAATTCATTATTGATCTGAAGTAGAGAACATCCTTGTGGATGCTCTGTCTCACTGAGAACAAGATATACCATCTGATGACTTGGATGACAGATGGAAACACTGAGAGCATTGATTAATTGACTCTGCAATCATAGAAAGTTCTATGCAACCAGATGAACCCCACATACATATCAACCAGTTCCAAGCTCAAGAACCCTCACTTGAAGAACAATGAAGACTAGCAGCAGAGACAGATGAATTCTGACAACAAATCATCAAAGTCATACAAAGCAAAACATCTTGATTCCCTGCAGGTGTATACTCAAGAACAGATATCTCAGCATGTTCAATTGACAATGACAACTGCTTATACTTTTGAGATAGATGATGGATCTCTGATTCAGAATCTCTACAAACACAGATCATGCAAGAAATTCATGACTCATCAATAACTGAGCACTCAGAATGTGAAATCATGTACAACATCATCATTCAAAAATTCTACTGATCAGATATATCAAAAGACATACATCAGTTCATACACAACTGTGATTGCTGCAGCTCAGTGACAGCATGATATGAACATTGAAAAGAGATACTGAAGCTTCTATCTGTTCTCAATCAAACTTGGCACAATATAGCTATCAATTTTGCAGTTTTCTTACTCAAAAGTGGAGGTTCTATGAACATTCTAGTCATTGTCAACTGACTCAGTAAGAGCATAATACTACAGCTCTGTGACAAGATGAACACTGAAGTAGTTGCAGATGTCTTTGTCAGAAGCTCATTCTATCATATACACAGTCTGTCTTCATTCATTGTGTCAGATAGAGACAGTCAATTCATCAGCACACTCTGAGCTCATGTATGTCAATTATTAAGAATCAAACAAAAGTTATCAACAGCATATCACTCAGAGACTGATGAAGCTATTGAGAGAATGATACAAACAGTAAAGAACATCCTCTGTAAGTTCTGCAATTACACACAAGACAACTGAAGCAATCTGCTGTCACACACTGAGATTGCAATTAACAGTTGAGATTTCACTATGACAGATGTAAGCTCATTCTTTCTTCTACACAGATACAACTTAGAGGTTCTGAACTTCTCTGAGACTCCTCAAGAAACCATGTACACTCACAGTCTCATATAGATGACAGAGAACATTGTGAGTAAGCTGAAGAAAGCTTATGAATAAGCAGAAGCTTCAATGATCAGTGCTCAGTAAGATTACAAGAATCAAGCAAATATCAGAAGAAGTTCTGCAATCTGATATCATATAGAAAACAAAATCTGACTAGATCTCAAGAATATAAGAATGGATCACTTTTTGTGTACACTAGATTATCATCACATCAAGTATACAGTGAAGAAAGTGCTAGACACACACAATTATCAACTCAACACCCTGTCTGACATCCACAATGTCTTTCATACAAACCTGCTTCAATCCACAGCTGAGGATCCATTCCCCTCTCAGAGAACCTCTGATTGACAGCCACCCACCATTGTAGAAGAAGATAACAAACTCAAGTGGGAAATTGAAGCAATTCTTGACAATAGAATCAACCATCACCATCATGAATACCTCATCAAATGAGTAGAATATGATCATCTGATCTGGGAATCTGTGTTCACCTTGAAGAACATCACTGCCCTCAACATCTATGAGTCCTCACTCACCTCAGTAGAGAGAGATAATGTGATGAGTTAGCATCTGTTAGTAATCAACTTACACAATCAACTCTTCTTTTGCATCTGCTTGTTTCTGATCACTGTGATCTCATATAACTCTTGATGTTCTTCCACTCTGTGCTCTGTGCTCATGTAGTTTCTAACAATTCTTTTATATAGCTCTTAACATTCTTTCACTTCATGCTCTGTGCTTATATAGTCTCTAATGATTCTTCTGTGTAGCTTCTAACATTCTTCTGCTCTGTGTTCTGCACTTGTATAGTCTCTAACAATTCTTCTGTGTAGCTCTCAATGATTCCCTCACCCCACACTCTGCACTTGTGTAGTCTCTAACAATTCTTATGCATATTTCTTAATATTCTTTCACTCCACACTCCACTGTGGAGTGGCTTCTGATATTCTTCCACTCTGAACTTTTCTTTATAAGAACCTCCTTTGTACAACCCTTTCTTCTGATTTCTTTTCTCTTTCTTTTCTTAATCAATTCGTAATCTGTAATTAGAATAGTATCAAATCATTAATCGAAGTACGCCCGTTACAGATTGAACTGATTGTACCATTTGTACTGATTGAATCAATTGAGCTGATTGTATCAATTGAACTGATTGTATCATTTGTACTGATTGCATTGATTGAATCTATTGTACTGATTGAATCAATTGTATCAGATGTTGTGCTATCTGTACTGTCTGTATAGACTTGGAACTGCTGTGGGGGGCTGTCAGATGGTGTGTGCTCAAACAGCTGCATTATCTCATACAGTACTGTGTGTAGAACTGCATGTGATTAAGCAGTTCTACAAAGTCTGTAGAGATCAGAGACTCTAGATAGACAACAGCTGTTGCTCAGTTGTGTGACTGTGCTGCTGATCTCTTGAGTCAGTGAGAAAAGTGTTTCTGTAAATATCAACAGAGCATCAAATGTTCTGAGTTTTTGTTGTATTCACAGATATAGATGAGCCTTGCATCTGCATGCTGAAAGCATCTGTGATATCAGAAGAAGTTCTCATAAAAGAAGTGAAGTACAAGTCAGCAATGAAGAGCATACTGTGATATGCTGAGCTCTGAAGAAATCTTTATTTGATATTCCACAGTTGATCTGCTGAATCTTCAGCTCTGATATCAGTCAGAGAGTTTTTCACAGACTCTGCTTCATCACTCTCACTCTATCTTTTGACTGAGCTGCTTGACCACTGTGCAGACTCCACTGACTGTGAGCATGGCTTTGAGTTTATAGACTGAGACTGCAGTAGATGAGACTGTCTGCTTAGTCAGACAGTCTGCTTTCTCATTGCTCTCTATTTTCATATGCTCAGAGACTCATTTCAGATCCACATTATGTTGTCTGAGAAGTTTATAACAGCAGCTGTAGACTCAGTTTGAAAAGACTGCTGCACTGCTCTGTATGTCTCAGATGACTGAGATGTTGTCAAGACAGAGTCAGATTCAAAAGCTGATGTCATCATCTGTGACACAGAGTAGAAGCTTCACCACACACTCTAATACACAGCAGACATCAACTGTTTCAGTGTTGAAGACATATGATATAGAGCTCAGTGCAGCTGAGAAACTGATCAGTTCTCTGTTTCTCTGATACACTATAAAGCTATAGCTCATCTGTCTGCTGTTGTCAAGAATCTGTTCTGATTCATCTGAGAAAACATATAGATCTGTTGAAGATTGACTTTCTCATTATTTCTTGAATATCTGAGCAGCATTTTTTTTGTCTACATTCTCTGTGAGATCTGTCTCACATCTCTCTGAGTAGTGTGAAATGATAAATGTGAATCTATTGACTGCAGACAGCAGTGCTTTCAATCTCTGAATCTTGATTTTTGAGTACTGCTGAGTTTCAACTCCTCTTTCATATGTGATCATTGAAGAAGCTATTTGTGAAGTCAGTGAATGTTTCTCATCCACTATCTGAAGCCTTGTTGTGAAATGCATTTTGACCTTCTTCAGAGCTACTATTGCTGATGGAAGCTCAGCATTCTGATATAGAGTTGTGATGAATGTTGTACAAAAAACTGAAAGAACTTCTCTGACTGTCATGATAAGCATCTTCTCAACTATTCTCATATATCATCTCAGACAGAAGCTGATCTCCCCACTTCTGTCTGTGTGTTTTACTGACTGTGTGCAATCATCATATCAGATCTCTGTGTTATAGAGCAGTGAGGGAACTATGCAGATAGTGACTGTCTTTCACAGAGCATCTGCTGAGAACTCATCTCTAATCTTTTCTAGACTTCAAATATGCTGAGTCACAGTTCTTGTCTTCTTTACTCAGACAGAGATATATGATCTTCAGATGAGTCTTTTGTCAAAATGTACACTCAATCAGTGAAGTACTGACTTCTGTTCAGCTGAGACAGTGACAGAGTGTATGATCAGATTCTCTGACACAATTACTGATGATGTTTCATTGTATCACTTTCTTGTGAGATGAATCATCTCAAGTTTCTCTGATGTGAAGATCATTTTGTTTGTCTTCTCTCATCTCAGAATACTCTGTATATTATGACTGAGAAGAGTAGCATTGCTGTTAAGTGAGTGTGTAGCTCATCAAGTATTCAGATCATCTGTATAGTCAAAGTGCAATTTCAGATTCTGCCACAGCAGCTCTGTCAGATACAGAAGAAACAGTATTGATGATAGAGAAAATCTCTGTAACATATTACATTGTATCTGATATGCTGCTGTGATGATTTTCTTCAGCTGAATCTGAGCTCTGCATTCAGTGAGAAAGCTGTCAATAAATTGTAGCAGCTTGTATAATCATCTCTGTTGTGTCATTCACTGAAGCAGCTGTCTGTGCAGCACAGCATCAAAGATATTCTGCACATTCATTGTGATTATGAATATTTTCTTATTTTGTGTGAAGACTGTCTTCATCTTATAAGTGAAAGCAGCTATCAGATTTATTGCTGATTGTCTGAGCAGCATCTCTTCATGCTGTGAGCTGACTACATCATGAATAAGTGCTGTGTACATCAGTCATCTTGCAACAATGTGTTCCAGCCTCTTGAAGATTACTGAGAGAAGAATAATGAGTCTTCAGAAGTGAACTGAGCTTTTATCTCTTTTATCTATTTTGAATATCATTGTCATCTCTGTCAGCTTTCAGATTTGTGAGAAGTGACAGAGCTGAAGACAGCAGTTGTATAGCTACTGTACAAAAAGAGATATATACTGTCAGTATGTCTTGAGCAGCTGTACTGTGATTCTATCTGTGTCTGAAGAGATACTCTGTACTTCAATGATATTGTACTCTATCTTCTTCATCTCAATCTGAGGGTCTCAGAGCAGGTTTCTCATGCCACTTCAGTGCTCATCATTCAATGAGTTATATTTCAGATCATTGACTGAGTTGTATTGCTTCAGAATAGTTTGTTGAAGTATCTTGACTTTGACAGCTGTCTCTTCTATAATCTGATCCTCAATCATCAGAGAGAGTGCTCTGAGGTTGAGTTTCAGCTCATATTATACTATCATCTGATACAGATCTCTGCTATCTTTGATCTCATTGATCATCTGTCTTCAGTATGCATGCTTGATCTTGTGCACTGTGTTCTTGAATCAGTGCTTAGTGATCTCTGTCTGATGAGTGATGAGCTCTCAATGTGCTCTTCAGCAGTCTGCTGTTCATCAGAGAGCTGTAGTCTGCTCTTGTTACACTGATTTACTGACTGTCTGAGCTGCAGTCAGAAGATTCTGAGTGAAGTGTTGAGTCAAATCATCAAGCTGTGCTGTATTCTCAACTCTATCTAAGTAAGATATGTTCATTATAAAATCTCTGATAAGATCTGCAAAGAGTTTCAGCTGAGAGTCTGTGATCTTGATCTAAGCTCTGCTCTGCTGTGTCTGAGATGTTGTCAGCAGTATAGTAATTATAGACTGATGATCTGAGCTGCAGTGTAAATCTTGATGCACTGAAGTGGAAGCAAAAATCATATTGAAGAAGATGAGATCAATCATATAATCTGCTGCATAAATTGAAATGTCTATCTCTTTCATAAAGTTCATTCTGTGTTCACTGACTCATTGAACAAGCTCCTCTTCTCAGTGCAGATTCACTGCCTCTGATTCAAAGACATCATATCATACATTGAAATCTCCATCTACTAGACAGTGGGCTGGTGAGTTCAAATTAATCAGATAGTCCATGACTGTGTCTGTCTCAGACTGTCTGTACACATTGAGAATGTGACAGTCATTGACACTGACTCACAGCAGATCTCTGTTTTGCACAGATCAGTGTTGCTGTGCTCTTATCTTTGAACTCTTATGTATATATATCATGACTCAGAGCCTCTTCTTCTCTCACTGCTTCAGATTAGTATCATTCCAGTGATCAATGAATGCAAAGCACTCATATGCTGAGTGATTAGAAGTCTTGATATCAGAGTGTGTGTAAGACTTTTATATACAGATCACTTCACAGCTCTGCTTGAAAGCAAATTGTAGAGCTACTGTATGACAGAGAACTGCTCTGACTGTATTTACTCAAAAAATCTGCAGAGAATGATTTTTCTGCTGATTGTTTCTGTGACATCAGCTGTATTGCTGATATTGATGTTCTAGTATGAGAAGTTACTTGATAAGCTGCTGTCAAAGTTTATCTATAAGATGAGATTGAAGAGTCTCAGATCTGTTGTCTGCATACTGAGGCTAGACTGCTCTTTGACTGCTTGACTATACTGCTGCTCTGCTGTGTGAACTGAGTATTGTCTGATGTAAGCCATCTGTCAGATGATGTTCTCTTCACTGATAAAGCTCTGAGTAGTCATCTGCTTACAGAGTGCTAGCTCAGTGAGCTGTGTTGACTGAATTGATTGAGTGAATGATGTAGATATCATCACTGTAATCATTGATGCTGATTGTGTTGATGATGATTGCTGCTTCTGAGTATCTCTGTGGCATCTGTTGTCAAGATGACAGACAGCTGCTAGCTTTTTTTGAGTTAGATGTCTGAGAATGTCATTCATATATCTGAGTACAGCAGAGCAGTGCTGATGCTCAGCTGAGTAGAGTTGACAGCAGTTGACACATTGTGATGCTCTCTTGCACTTCACATCTATTGATCTCTCATACTGACTTGTGAGCTCACTGCAGTTGGAGCATCTCATCAGTTGCACACACTTTGATGAATGATAGTATCTCTGACATTCTGAGTCATATCTCACTGTCAGTGATCTTTTCTCAATGAGTCTGGCTCTCTCACTGACATTGAAGAGTGAGAAGTCTTTCACTGAGATGAGAAAGAAGACAATTCATATAATCTTTCTCATCTTAAGATTCACTTCATATCACAAGAGTTGACAGCTCACTGATTTTATCTTTATCTGAGTCAGAATCTCTCTCTCAATCATCTTATCTGTGAGAATTTTTGTCTCTTCTCAGTTCTGAACAAATTTCAGAACTTCTGAAACAGCATAATTGTATCACTGCTCTGATAGCTGAATCTCTGTGATATCAAGAACTTCACAGAGAGTAGTCACTGTCTTCTCAATGATCAGAGCATTGTGTATATCTCTGTTGTTTGATATGATTGCTCAATCTGTTCTGATGAGCTTCATCTTCAGCACATTAGCCATGTCTCTCATTCTCTGAATGTTTGCAATGATTGTCTGCTGCACAGTATATGACTGTAGCTGAGTGATCTGTTTCTCTGACTGAAGAATGATGAGAACTTGTGAGTTCTTCTACTGCTTTGTGCTCTCTGTGAAGCTTCTTGATTGACTGATGTTCTTGAGCTGCAGATCAGCTTCACTAGCTCTGTCAGCTGAGAAAGCTGCAGTCTTGACAGAGATAGTTTCAGAGAGAACAGAATTTTTTCTCTTCTGCACAATGCCCACTCAAATAGTCAGCTTTCTTGCAGTTGTCTTCACTGAATTTGACTGTGGATGAGTGTTCAGAGCAGTACTCTCTTTCAGAGTTGATGCTGTGCTCAGATCTGCTGTCATATATGTGATGAATCTTTCACAGAAGACTCAGACAAAGTTCTGACTGACTGACTGCTTCTTCTTCTCAACTCAACTGTTCAGAGTCTTTGTCAATCTGATGAGAGTCTTCTGCTGCAGATTCTATTGCTGTTGAATCTTCTCAAACTGCTTCTGTAGCTGAGAGATGGCTGTGAAGATGCTGTTACTGACTTCTTTGAGAACTGAAGAAGACATTGTAACAGTCTTTCTCTGCCTCTTGTCAGTCTTTTCAGTAACAAAATTGACTGGTGACTCCAGCTTCAGTGGCCTGGTGTAGGCTGTGTCGATGTTCTTGAGTGGATGGGAGGACATTGAGGGCTCCATGACCACTCAATCTGTGCAGTACACACATGTAGAGTAATTGCAGAGGGTGTGCAATGATGTTGAATGGGTTGAAGGGTTAAAATTATACGAAAAACAGTTAGAAAATAGAGAAATTCAAATGTACCCCTATGTTTGTGAGTAGTTGTAAGGATGGTTTAAGAAAACTTACAGCAGCACAACTTCTATTTGATATATGACAGATGTGACAGTGTGTTCATTCATTGTTCACAAAGCAAGAATATACTGAGAGGTTCTGCAACCTCTTCAGACAACTCAAGCAAATGCTCTCAATGACAGACAGTATATCACTCTTCATAGACTTTAAACCAGCAACAGAAACAGCTGGTTCTGACATTCTATCATAACTTTAATCAGTACCAAGACCTTGTTCAAAGAAGAAGGAGAAGCAAAAGCAACAAGAAAGAAAAACAGATATTGAAGATTGAAATCAATATTGCAATGTTGATCAAAAAGATTGCAACAACACAAAACTCAACCCAAAATGAAAAATGCAACCACACAATCAAAACTTTGAATTTCACAATAAAAATCACATGGGAGGATACAGCATACTTTGTTTGATAAATTGATGTATTCTTTTTAAATAAAAAATCATTGATGGTGATGGTGGTGATGATTTTGTTAGAGTATGATTTTTTGATGTAAAAGTCAAAGAAAAGGGGTTCAGAAGTTGTGTCTAAATCATGATTGAACTGCAATGACACTGAAGATGGAAAAATGTTCTCTCAAAACAGCAACACTTCAGAATTAACTCTGACAATTAATTCAGCCCAATTCTGCAAACTTCATACAATATCAACCACACAGCACATATTATGAACTTTACATGTTACAGTAAGAAGCTCTGGAGACCAGGCCTTTGAAGAAGAAAGATAATTGTAATAGACACAACAGAGATATCTATATTAGAAAATAGCTATATGACAATAGAAAAACACAGAACATGTCAGAATTAATGAGAAGAAACATAGCACACAGCATCATAGACAGCTGTAGCATGTGGTGGTCGCCTATATAATGCTCACTGATATCCATAGATATTAGAAGATCAGTGATTAGCTTTGAATAATAGAGATTACTATCTTCTTAACATTCTATATATGTACTTCACACTACTCTCATAATTATACCTACAACCATCTCTTACACTCCCCACAGAATAGACAAAGATTATTATTCATGTGATGTTGATGTTTCTCTATAATAAGCTTTTCAGCTGAGATTAGATTCTGTTGAGTCTTTGAAAAAGAGCTGTCAGAGAATCACTTGATTCCACATTTGTCATCACTCTTCTGATATCTATTTTGTGAAGAGAATTTTTGTTTGTTGTTACTCCTTCTAGCATGGCTTCTATTAATGGCTTGAATTCAAGCAACTAGTGCAATCAATTTGACTTGATTGATAGAAGAATCATGATGAGTTTGAATTTGATCTTGTATTGCTGATGATAATTTAGCAAAGAATAATTGAGCAAATAGTTCTTCTATATTGATTGCTAGATCATTGCAAATCTCATTAAATCTGGAGACAAATTGTTGAACTGATTGATTCAGTGGTTGCTTTAATTCTTCAAAGTGAATCACTGCTGTAAAGCCGCAGTTGTGGATATCCTTCAGATCATTGTGCAGAAATTCTTTAAAGTCCTTTCATGAAAAAGATTGATTTAATCTTTCAAGCTTTCTCTCTTTAGTAGCTCAAGTAGTTTTGATTGTTTTCTGTAACCATCCCAAAGTATAAATGATCTTGACTTCATTGATATTGTATTGAGTTGGGTTCAACTTATATATGCATTTGAGAGCTCTTATAAATATATGGTATTCATGTAGATTGCTGTCATAATAGGCAGGTGGATCAGCAAGCTGAATTTCTCATCAGTTAGCTGAGACAGATATTGCAGATGCTGCTAGCTCAATGACTGCTGATTGAGAAGTATTCAAGAGTGAATCAGTCTCAGACATGATGATTAGAATACTTGATTCTTGAAGAGATAAGGGATCAAGTGGATCAAACTGTAAGCAGTGATATGAAAATTAGCTGCTTATATCACAAGAAGTTCTTAAGACTCTGCAAGGATTAAGTTGTAGAAGATAATACAGTAATATATCAGAGGGGATTCAGATTAATATTGATATTGTAGAATGTAGAGGTCAAATTAAAACAGAATGATTCACTGATCTCTAGAAGATTGGATCAGCTGCTATCTATATACACAGTATCATAAACAAATCAAACTTGCTATGATGTAGATGGTGTAGTATGATGCAAGTGGCAAGATAATGCCTTGATTTCAAACCTGATATGACATTGGTGGTGCTATGTTCAGCGATGTCATATCTTTAGAGCAATCGCCAATTTCAGCCTAGCACTGATAACTTAGTGCGGGTTTCTTACACTCTGCAGCCTTCTACAAGATAAGAATTAATGAAGATGACAAATGACTAACTGTCTTTCATACACATTACAGATTATATGAATGAACAGTGACTCTCTTTGAATTAATGAATGCTCTGAGTATGTTTCAGAAATACATTAACTGAGCTCTATAAGATCTGCTCAATGAGATCATCTCAGTGTACATGAATGATATTCTGATCTTCACTGATGAATTGCTCACTGAGCACTGCAAGTATATACAACAAATACTTGACTGTCTATGAAAAGCTGAACTGCAAGTGGACATTGATAAATGTGACTTTGAGACTAAGTCTACAATCTATATAGAATTCATCATCAAAGCTGAAAAAGATGTATGCATGAATTCTAAGAAGATGAAAGCAATTCTCAACTGAGAGACATCAATCTCAGTAAAAGAGACTAGAAGGTTCTTAGAGTTTGTCAACTTCTACTGAAGATTTATCAAGAACTTCTCTGATATCATACAATCACTGACAGATCTGATCTGAAAAGATGCTGTATTTCAATGAACTGATGAAGCAGACACAGCATTCAAAAAGCTGAAGTATATATTCACAAACATCTCAATGCTGCAATCATTCAATTCAGATAAGTATATAATTCTCAAAACAGACATCTCAGATTATGTAGTAAATGAAGTATTGATGCAATATGATAACAAAGATGTTCTATGATCTTGTGTCTTTATCTTGAAAAAGATATTGTCTGCTGAATGCAACTACAAGATCTACAACAAGAAGCTTCTAGTGATTATATAATATCTCAAAGAATGAAAATTCAAACTTATAAGTGTTGAGAGATTTGAGATTGTTACTGATCATAAGAATCTAGAGTACTTCACAATCACTCATAAACTTACTGAGAGACATATGCACTGATCATTGTTTCTTAGCTATTTTTCATTCACAATTTGTTATTGATCTGAAGTAGAGAACACTCTTGTGAATGCTCTGTTCTGCTGAGAACAAGATATGCCATTTGATGACTTGAATAATAGATGGAAACACTGAGAGCATTGATTAATCAACTCTGTGATCATAAAAAGTTCTACATAATCAGACAAACTCCATATACATATCAATCAGTTCTGAGCTCAAGAACTCTCATTTGAAGAACAATGAAAGCTAGCAGTAGAAGCAGATGAATTCTGACAACAAGTCATCAAAGTTATACAAAGCAAAGCATCTCAATTCCTCACAGATGTATACTCAAGAACAGATATCTCAGCATGTTTGATTGATGATGACAACTGCTTACACTTTTGAGATAGATGATGGATTTCTGATTCAGAATCTCTATAAATATGAATCATGCAAGAAATTCATGACTTGCTGATGACTGAACACTCAGAATGTGAAATCATGTACAATATTGTTGTCTGAGAATTCTACTGATCAGATATGTCAAAAGATATACACTGGTTTGTATGCAATTGTGATTGCTGTGGCTCAGTGATGATATGATGTGTAGACTGGCTGTGTGACCATGCATGGGACTGGGACTAAATATTTCTCCAGTCCCATTATCAAATTTCTTAGTCCTGGTCCCATATAGTGTTTATTAAATTAGTCACTTTACACTGTTTATATTATAAATCTAGTCCCAGGTCATGTTCTTCTTATAAATTACTGATTCTGGTCCCATTTGGTCCCATTTTAACAAAATGGGACCAAATGGGACCATGATTTACCCTATATAGATGATATAATGCTATAAGTGTTACCAAAAATCATTACCTATCAAAAGAAGTTTAGTGTATTTATGCTCTAGTTCTATTTTGAACTAGTAATGATAGTGATAGATAGATTCGCCGCGGTAGATAGGTTGGCAGCGATAGATTAGCAGCGATAGATTAGCAGTGATAGATTAGCAGCGATAGATTAGCAGCGATAGATTGGCAGTGATAGATAGATTGGCAGTGATAGATAGGTTGGCAGCAATAGATTAGCAGTGATAGATAGCTTAGTAGTGAGGGATAGCTTAGCAGCGAGGGATAGCTTAGCAGTGAGGGATAGTTTAGCAGCGAGAGATAGGTTGGCAGCGATAGCTTAGCAGCGAGGGATAGCTTGCAGCAATAGAGAGGTTGGCAGCGATAGCTTAGCAGCGAGGGATAGCTTGCAGCAATAGAGAGGTTGGCAGCGATAGCTTAGCAGCGAGGGATAGCTTGCAGCAATAGATAGGTTGGCAGCGGCGATAGCTTAGCAGCGAGGGATAGATTAGCAGCGATAGATAGATTGACAGCAGCGATAGATTAGCAGCAATAGATAGATTGGCAGTGGTAGATAAATTGGCAGCGATAGATAGGTTGGCAGCGATAGATAGGTTGGCAGCGATAGCTTAGCAGCGAGGGATAGCTTGCAGCAATAGATAGGTTGGCAGCGGCGATAGCTTAGCAGCGAGGGATAGCTTAGCAGCGGCGATAGATTAGCAGCAGTAGATAGATTGGCAGCGATAGATTAGCAGCGATAGATTGGCTGTGATAGCTTAGCAGCGAGGGATAGCTTAGCAGTGAGGGATAGATTGGCAGCGGCGATAGATTAGCAGCGATAGATAGATTGGCAGTGGTAGATAAATTGGCAGCGATAGATAGATTCGCCGCGGTAGATAGGTTGGCAGCGATAGATTAGCAGCGATAGATTGGCTGTGATAGCTTAGCAGCGAGGGATAGCTTAGCAGTGAGGGATAGATTGGCAGCGGCGATAGATTAGCAGCGATAGATAGATTGGCAGTGGTAGATAAATTGGCAGCGATAGATAGGTTGGCAGCGATAGATAGGTTGGCAGCGATAGCTTAGCAGCAAGGGATAGCTTGCAGCAATAGAGAGGTTGGCAGCGATAGCTTAGCAGCGAGGGATAGCTTGCAGCAATAGATAGGTTGGCAGCGGCGATAGCTTAGCAGCGAGGGATAGCTTAGCAGCGGCGATAGATTAGCAGCAGTAGATAGGTTGGCAGCGATAGCTTAGCAGCGAGGGATAGCTTGCAGCAATAGATAGGTTGGCAGCGGCGATAGCTTAGCAGCGAGGGATAGCTTAGCAGCGGCGATAGATTAGCAGCAGTAGATAGGTTGGCAGGGGCAAATTGGTTGACAGCACTAGATAGGGGTGATATCTCCACCAATCATATCATCAGATTGATATCTAAGATATGTATTATATAATCATCAGAACAGGACCAAACCTCAGTCAAAATCATAGTCAGTCCCAGATCATGTTCTTATTTTTGATAGTCAGTCACTTTACATGAAATATCAAGATTTATTAGTCCCATTTCACTCATGTTCTAATAATTCTAGTCACTTTACACTCCCATTCTGATCCTGGTCCCACTGAAAATCACGCCAAGAAATGGACTGGGACCAAACCAAACCAAACCAAACATGAAATTCATGGTCCCACCAGCCAGCCTAATGATGTGAATATTGAAAAGAGATGCTGAAGCCTCTATCTGTTCTCAACTGAACTTGATATGATATAGCTATTGATTTTGCAGTTTTCTTATTCAAAAGTGAAGATTCTACAAACATTCTAGTCATTGTCAACTGACTCAGCAAGGATGTAATACTACAGCTCTGTGATAAAATGGACATCAAAGTAGTTGCAGATATCTTTATCAGAAGTCTGTTCTATTGTATACACAGTCTGCCTTCATTCATTGTATCAGATAGAGACAGTCAATTTGTCAGTGCACTCTGAGCCTGCATATGTCAATTATTAAGAATCAAATGAAAGTTATCAACAGTGTACCACTCAGAGACTGATGAAGCTACTGAGAGAATGATACAAATGATAAAGAACATTCTTTATAAGTTCTGCAATTACACACAAGACAACTGAAGCAATCTGCTGTCATATACTGAGATTGTGATTAACAGTTGAAATTCTGTCACAACAGATGTAAGTTCATTCTTTCTTCTATATAAATACAATTTAGAGATTCTGAACTTCTCTGAGACTCTCTGAGAAACTGCATACACTCACAGCTTCATACAGACAGCAGAGAATATTGTGAGCAAGTTGAAGAAAATCTATGAATAAGCAGAAGCTTCAATGATCAGCATTCAGCAAAATTATAAGAATCAAATAAACATCAGAAGAAGTTCTGCAATCTGATATTATATAGAAGACAAAGTCTGATTGAATCTCAAGAATATAAGAATGAATCATCTCTTGTATACACTAGATTATCATCACATCAAGTATACAGTGAAGAAAGTGTTAAACACACATGATTATTGACTCAACACTTCATCTGACATTCACAATGTCTTTCATATGAACCTGCTTCAATCCATGGCTGAGGATTCATTCCTCTCACAGAGAATCTTCAATTGACAGTCATCTGTCATTGTAGAAGAAGATAATAAACTCAAGTGAGAAATCAAAGCAATTCTTGATGATAGAATCAATCATCATCACTATAAATACTTTGTCAAATGAGTAGAATACAATTGTCTGATCTGAGAATTCATATCTGTCTTGAAGAACACTGCTGCCCTCAACATCTACAAGTTCTCACTCACTTCAGTAGAAGAGAATAATGTGACAGATTAGCATCTATTAGTAATTAACTTACACAATCAACTTCTCTTCTGCATCTGCTTGTTTCTGACTGTTGTGATTTTGTGTAATTCTCAATATTCTTTCACTTCATGCTCTTCACTTGTGTAGTTTCTAACAATTCTTTTATATAGCTTTTAATGTTCTTCCACTTTATGCTTCACACTTGTGTAGTCTCTAATAATTCTTTTATATAGCTTCTAACATTCTCTCACTCTATATTCTGTATTTGTATAGTCTCTAACAATTCTTCTACATAGCTTTCAATGATTCTTCTGCTTCATACTCTGCATTTATATAGTTTCTAACAATTCTTCTGTGTAGCCTTTAACATTCTTCTGCTTCATACTTCACTGTGGGGTGGCTTCTGATATTCTTCCACTCTGAAATTCTCTTTATAAGAACTCTCTTTGTACAATCTTTTCTTCTGATTTCTTTTCTCTTTCTTTTCTTAATCAATTTGTAATCTGTAATTAGAATAGTATCAAATTGTTAATCGAAGTACGCCCGTTACAATGAAGGTTCTACAAACATTCTAGTTATTGTTGACTGACTCAGTAAGAATGTAATACTACAGCTCTGTGATAAGATGAATACTGAAGTAATTGTAGATGTCTTCATCAAAAGTCTGTTCTATTGTATACATAGTCTGTCTTCATTCATTGTGTCAGATAGAGACAGTCAATTTGTCAGCACACTCTGAGTCTGCATATGTCAATTATTAAGAATTGAACAAAAATTATCAACAGTGTATCATTCAGAGACTGATGAAGCTATTAAGAGAATGATATAAATGATAAAAAACATTCTTCATAAGTTCTGCAATTATACACAAAACAACTGAAGCAATCTGCTGTCACACACTGAGATTGTGATTAATGATTGAGATTTCATTATAACAGATGTAAGCTCATTCTTTCTTCTACACAGATACAACTTAGAGATTCTGAACTTTTCTGAAACTCTCTGAGAAACCATGTACATCTGCAGCTTCATACAGATGATAGAGAACATCATGAGCAAGTTGAAGAAAGTTCACAAATGAACAGAAACTTCAATAATCAGTATTCAGTAAAATTATAAAAATCAAACAAACATCAGAAGAAGTTCTGCAACTCAATATTATATAGAAGATAAAATCTGACTGAATCTCAAGAATATAAGAACAGATCATCTCTTGTATATATTAGATTATCATCACATCAAATATACAGTGAAGAAAATACTAGACATACATGATTATTGACTCAACATCTCATCTGATATTCACAACATCTTTCATATGAATCTGCTCTGACCCACAGTCAAGAATCCATTCCCCTCACAGAGAATCTCTGATTGACAGCCATTTATCATTATAGAAGAAGACAATGAACTCAAATGAGAAATCAAAGCAATTCTTGATGATAGAATCAATCACCATCATCATGAATATCTTATCAAATGAATAGAATACAATCATTCAATCTGAGAATCTGTGTCTGTCTTGAATAACATCATCACTCTCAACATCTACAAGTTCTCACTTATCTCAGTAGAGAGGGATAATGTGACAGATTAGCATCTGTTAGTAATTAATTTACACAATCAACTTCTCTTCTGCATCTGCTTGTTCTTGACTGTTGTGATCTCATATAACTCTTGATGTTCTTTCACTTCATGCTTCACACTCATATAGTTTCTAATGATTCTTTCATATAACTCTTAACATTCTTCCACTCTGTGCTTTGTGTTTATGTAGTCTCTAACAATTCTTTTATATAGCTTCTAACATTCTTTCACTCTGTGTTCTGCATTCATATAGTCTCTAACAATTCTTTCATATGGCTCTCAATGATTTCCTCATTTCATACTCCATACTTATGTAGTTTCTAACAATTCTTATATGTATTTCTTAATGTTCTTTCACTCTGCACTTCACTGTGGAGTGGCTTCTGATATTCTTCTGTTTCAAACTTCTTTCTATAAGAACTCTCTTTGTACAATCTTTTCTTCTGATTTCTTTTCTCTTTCTTTTCTTAATCAATTCATAATCTGTAATTAGAATAGTATTAAATTGTTAATTGAAGTACATCTGTTACAGTTACACACATCTACAATAAAACACGCAACATTAGTTAAAATATGCAACATTAGTTAAAACACATAAGATGGTCTCAACATATACAAGATCTTTTGAAAATCAATCTGAATTCTCTACTGCTTTTGTTTGTTTGTTTGTTTGTATTGATTTAACATCTCAGAGAAAACACGGGCAGCATCTGTGTTTCAGAAGCCTCTCAAAGGGTATGAAGATGTGCTATGCTGAAGAGATTTCTATATACACAGAGAGAAAGAAAACAGAATTCAGATGGTAACTCTTGAGAAGACTCAGCTCATTGAAAAGGATTTTACTGAGCTGTGCATTCACTTCTGATCTGATATATGGCCATTTATGATGAGACTATAGTGTGGTTTTCAAGAGAACTGCTGCTGCTGTGTCTGAAAGACTTTATAGTGAATTAAGAGAGATAACTTTCTCAGTTGATTCAAGAACTGTCTGTGCTTCTAACAACAGAGAAAAGATAAATGAGATAAATAAAAGAAAAGAGAAAAAATGAGTGTTTTGAAAAGAAAAATAAAAAGAAGAGTGAAGAAAGAACTGTGTTCTCTGTAACATCTTACAATTATATAATCTGATACAAATCTGAAGAGAGAGAGAGAAGAGAGCACTGAAGAAGATTGTAAGAGAAAAGAAGTGAAGAAAGACAGAGAGAGTAGTGAGAAGAGAGAAGAAAAATGCATATCTGCAGCTGAAAGCATATTGACTGAATCAGTATGCAGACTGTACTGATTACATCACAGCTAGTTGAAACAGATGAATCAATCATGCTGATTGAATCATTTGCATCAGTTGAACTGATTGAACTGATTGAATTGATTGTATCAATTGTATCATTTGTACTGATTGAACTGATTGAATCGATTGTACTGTTTGTACTGATTAAACTGATTGAACTGATTGTATCATTTGTACTGATTGAATTGATCAAGCCAATTGTACTGATTGAACTGTTTGTATCAATTGCATTGATTGAATTTATTGTACTGATTGAATCAGTTGTACTGAATGTTGTGCTATCTGTACTGTCTGTATAGACTTGGAACTGCTGTGGGGGGCTGTCAGATGATGTGTGCTCAAACAGCTGCATTATCTCATGCAGTATTATATGTAGAACTGCATGTGGTCAAGCAGTTCTACAAAGTCTGTAGAGATCAGAGACTCTAGATAGACAACAACTGTCACTCAGTTGTGTGGCTGTACTGCTGATCTCTTGAGTCAGTGAGAGAAGTGTCTCTATAAATATTGACAGAGTATCAAATGTTCTGAGCTTTTGTTGTATTCACAGATATAGACAAGCCTCACATCTGCATGCTGAAAGCATCTGTGATATCAGAAGAAGTCTTCATAAGAGAAGCAGAGTATAAGTCAGTGATAAAAAGTATACTGTAATATAGTGAGCTCTGAAGAAGTCTTTATTTGATATTCCACAGTCAGTCTGCTGAATTTTCAACTCTGATATCAATCAGAGAGCTTTTCACAGACTCTGCTTCATCACTCTCACTCTGTCTCTTAATTGAACTGCTTGATCATCATGCAGACTTCACTGACTGTGAGCATGATTTTGAGTCTATAGACTGAAACTGTAGTAGATGAGATCATCTGCTTAGTCAGATAATCTGCTTTCTTATTATTCTCTATTCTCACATACTCAAAAACTCATTTCAGATTCATATTATGTTGTCTGAGAAGCTCATAACAGCAGCTGTAGACTCAGTTCAAAAAGACTGCTGCACTGCTCTGTATATCTTAGATAACTGAGATATTATCAAGACAGAGTCAGATCTGAGAGTTGATACTGTCATCTGTGACACAGAGTAGAAGCTTCACTACACACTCTAATACACAGCATATATCAACTGTCTCAGTATTGAAGATATATAATATAGAGCTCAGTGCAGCTGAGAAGCTGATCAGCTGTTTATTTCTTTGATAGATTATAAAGTTATAGTTCATTCATCTGCTGTTGTCAAGAATCTGTTCTGATTCATCTGAGAAGATATATATATCTGTTGAAGATTGATTTCTTCATTATTTTTTGAATATCTGAGCAGTATTTTTTTTATCTACACTCTCTGTGGAGTCTGTTCTGCATCTCTCTGAGTAGTGTGAGATGACAAATGTGAGTCTATTGACTGCAGACAGTAATGTTCTCAATCTCTGAATCTTGATCTTCAGATACTGTTGAGTTTCAGCCTCTCTTTCATATGTGATCATTGAAAGAGCTATTTATGAAATCAATGAATGTCTCTCATTCATCATCTGAAGTCTTATTGCAAAATGCATTTTGATCTTCTTCAGAGCTATCATTGCTGATGAGAGCTCAGCATCTCAGTATAGAGTTGTGATGAATGTTGTATGAAAAACTGAAAGAACTTCTCTGACTACTATAATAAACATCTTCTCAACTGTTCTTATATATCATTTCAGATAGAAGCTGATCTTCTCATTTCTGTCTGTATGTTTTGCTGACTGTGTATGACTGCTGTATCAGATCTCTGTGTTATAGAGCAGTAAGAGAATCATACAGATGATGACTGTCTTTCACAGAGCATCTGCTGAAAACTCATTTCTGATCTTTTCTAGATTTTGAATATGCTGAGTCACAGTTCTTGTCTTCTTTGTCTGAACAGAGATATGTGATCTTCAGATGAGTTTTCTGTCAAAGTATATACTCAATCAACAAAATACTAACTTCTGTTCAGCTGAAACAGTAACAGAGTGTATGATCAGATTCTCTGATATAATCACTGACAGTGTTTTATTGTATTACTTTCTTATGAAATGGATTATTTCAAGTTTCTTTGATGTGAAGATCATTTTGTTTGTCTCTCTTCATCTCAGAATACTCTGTATATCATGGCTGAGAAGAGTAGCATTATTGTTAAATGAGTGTGTAGTCTGTCAAATGTTCAGATCATCTGTATAGTCAAAGTATAATTTCAAGTTCTGTTATAGCAGCTCTGTCAGATATAGAAGAAATAGTATTAATGACAGAAAAAATCTCTGTAATGTGTCACATTGTATCTGATATGCTGCTGTAGTGACCCTCTTCAGTTGAATCTGAGCTCTGCATTCAGTGAGAAAGTTGTTGATGAGTTGTAGCAGCTTACACAGTTATCTCTGTTGTATTATTCACTGAAGCAGTTGTCTGCACAGCACAGCATCAAAGACACTCTGCATATTTATTGTAATCATGAATATCTTCTTGTTTTATATGAAGACTGTCTTCATCTTATGAGTGAAAGCAGCTATCAGATTCATTGCAGATTGTCTGAGCAGTGTCTC
Organism: Histoplasma ohiense; assembly: GCA_017607445.1. NCBI lineage: Eukaryota > Fungi > Ascomycota > Eurotiomycetes > Onygenales > Ajellomycetaceae > Histoplasma > Histoplasma ohiense. The sequence goes on along the minus strand of JAEVHH010000003.1, from coordinate 5,120,087 downwards.
TTCATACTGCAAGTTGATCATATTATGAATGAGTACTGTGTATATCAGTTATCTTGCAATGATACATTTCAGTTCTTTGAAGATTATTGAAAAAAAGATAATGAGTCTTTAGAAGTGAACTGAGTTTCTGTCTTTTTTATCTATTTTAAATATCATTGTTATCTCTGTCAGCTTTCAGATTTGTGAGAAGTGACAGAGCTGAAGACAGCAGTTGTATAGCTGCTGTATAAAGAGAAATATATACTATCAGTATACTTTGAGCAGTCACACTGTGATTTCATCTGTGTCTGAAGAGATATTCTATACTTCAATGATGTTGCACTCTATCTTCTTCATCTCAATCTGAGAATTTCAGAGCAGATTTTTTATGCTGCTTCAGTGCTCATTATTCAGTGAATTGTACTTCAAATCATTGACTGAATTGTATTGCTTCAGAATGATTTGTTGAAGTGTCTCAGCTTTGATGACTGTCTCTTCTATAATCTGATTCTCAATCATCAGAGAGAGTGCTCTGAGGTTGAGTTTCAGTTTATGTTATACTATCACTCAGTACAGATCTCTGTCATCTCTGATCTTATTGATCATCTATTTTCAGTATATATGCTTGATCTTGCACACTGTGTTCTTGAATCAGTGTTTTATGATCTCTGTCTGATGAATGATGAGCTCTCAATGTGCTCTTTGACAGTCTGCTGTTCATCAGAGAGCTGTAGTCTGTTCTTATTGCACTGACTTACTGACTGTCTGAGCTGCAGTCAGAAGATTCTAAGTGAAGTGTCAGATCAGATTATCAAACTATTCTGCATTCTCAACTTTATCTGAGTAAGATATATTCATCATAAGATCTCTGATAAAATCTGTAAAGAGCTTCAGCTGAGAGTCTGTGATTTTGATCTGAGCACTGCTCTGCTGTGTCTGAGATGTTGTTGACAGCAAAGTGATTATAGACTGATGATCTGAGCTGCAGTGTAAATCTTGATGCACTGAAGTGAAAGCAAAGATTACATTGAAGAAGATGAAATCAATCATATAATCTGCTGCATGAGTTGAAACATCTATTTCTTTCACAAAATTCATTTCATATTCACTAATTCACTGAACAAGCTCTTCTTCTCAGTGCAGATTCACTGTCTCTGATTTAAAAATATCATATTGTACATTGAAATCTTCATCTATCAGACAGTGAACTGATGAATTCAAATTGATCAGATAGTTCATGACTGTGTCTGTTTCAGACTGTCTGTATACATTGAGAATGTGATAGTCATTGACACTGATTCACAGCAGATCTCTGTTTTGTATAGATCAGTATTACTGTGCTTTTATCTTTGAACTCTTGTATATATATATCATAATTTGAGGCCTCTTCTTCTCTCACTGTTTCAGATTAGTATCATCTCAGCAGTCTATGAATGCAAAGCATTTATATATTGAGTGATTAGAAGTCTTGATATCAGAGTGTGTGTAAGACTTCTATATACAGATTACTTCACAGTTCTGCTCAAAAGCAAGCTGTAGAGCTGCTGTGTGACAGAGAATTGCTCTGACTGTATTTACTCAGAAGATCTGTAGAGAGTGATTTTTTTGCTGATTATTTCTACAGCATCAGCTGTATTGCTGATGTTGATGTTCTAATATAAGAAATCATTTAATAAGCTGCTGTCAAAGTTCATCTGTGAGATGAGATTGAAGAGTCTCAGATCTATTGTCTGTATACTGAAGCTGATCTGCTTTTTAACTGTTTGATTGTGTTGCTGCTCTGCTGTGTGAGCTGAGTGTCATCTGATGTGAGTCATCTGTCAGATAACATTCTCTTCACTGATGAAGCTCTGAGTAGCTGCTTATTTATGAGATGCTAGCTCAGTGAACTGTGTTGACTGAGTTGACTGAATGAATGATGTAGATATCATCACTGTAATCATTAATGCTGACTGTGCTGATGATGATTGCTGCTTCTGAGTATCTCTGTGACATCTGTTGTCAAGACAGTGAACAGCTGCTAGTTTCTTTTGAGTTAGATGTCTGAGAATGTCATTCACATATCTGAGCACAGCAGAGCAGTATTGATGTTCAGTTGAGTAGAATTGACAGCAGTTGATACATCATGATACTCTCTTACACTTCATATTTATTGATCTCTTATACTGACTTGTGAGCTCACTGCAGTTGAAGCATCTCATCAGTTGCATACATTTTGATGAGTGACAGTATTTCTGATATTCTGAGTTATATCTCACTGTCAGAGATCTTTTCTTGATGAGTCTGACTCTCTCACTGATATTGAAGAGTGAGAAGTTTTTCACTGAGATGAGAAAGAAGACAATTCATATAATTTTCTCTGTCTTAAGATTCACTTCATATTGCAAGAGTTGACAGCTCACTGATTTTATTTTTATCTGAGTCAGAATCTCTTCTTCAATCATTTTATCTGTGAGAATTCTTGCTTCTTCTCAGTTCTGAACAAATTTCAGAATCTCTGAGACAGTATAATTGTACCACCACTCTGATAGCTGAATCTCTGTGATGTCAAGAACTTTACAGAGAGTAGTCACTGTCTTTTCAGTGATCAGAGCATTGTATATATCTCTGTTGCTTGATATAATCACTCAATCTATTCTGATGAGTTTCATCTTCAGCATATTAGCCATATTTCTCACTCTCTGAATGTTTGCAACAATCATCTGCTGCACAGTATATGACTGCAGTCAGATGATTCATTTCTGTGATGGGTTAGCATCTGTTAGTAATTAACTTATACAATCAACTCCTCTTCTGCACCCACTTGTTTCTGACTGTTGTGACTTTGTGTAACCCTTGATGTTCTTCTGCTCTGTGCTCTGCACTTGTGTAGTTTCTAATGATTCTTCTGCATAGCTCTTAACATTCTTCTGCTCTGTGCTTCACACTTATATAGTCTCTAACAATTCTTTCATGTAGCTTCTTACATTTCTCTGCTCTGTGTTCTGCACTTATATAGTCTCTAATGATTCTTCTGTGTAGCTTCTTATGTTCTTCTGCTCTGTGTTCTGTGCTTGTATAGTTTCTAATGATTCTTCTGTGTAGCTCTCAATGATTCCTCTGCTCCACATTTTATACTTGTGTAACTTCTAACAATTTTTATATGTATCTCTTAATGTTCTTCTGCTCTGTGCTTCACTGTGAAATGGCTTCTGATATTCTTCCACTCTGAACTTTTCTCTATAAGAATTCTCTTTGTATGATCTTTTCTTCTGATTTCTTTTCTCTTTCTTTCTTTAATCAATTTGTAATCTGTAATTAGAATAGTATCAAATCATTAATTGAAGTATATCTGTTATATTATGAATTGATTCTTCTGTGTTTAAGATCTGAGTGTCTTGTTATTAGTTCTTACATTTAAATGTGTTGTTATCAGTTCTTACATCTGAGTGTGTTGTTACCAGTTCTTACATCTGAGTGTGTTGTTTACAGACTTGAGTGTCTAGTCATTACAAGAGATTTCTTGTGAGTCTGAGTGTTCTTATTATTAGTTATATAGACTGTTGTGTCTAAGTGTCTGAAACACAATCAACTGTGTTCTATAAGGCCTGAGTGTCTACAAACTGTAACACTGTGAATAGTGTTCACAAAGAAGCTTGATCAAGCTTAGCACTGCAACACTGTGAATAGTGTCTGTGAGAGAACTGAGTGTCTACAAGTATTTCTTTTCTTTTTTTTTATTATATATTCTTAGATATTGAAATGAACTACAAGCAATTCTATGAACACTCACTGCATCTGAACATGATGGACAACAACTTAGATCTATGAAGCATCCTCCAGCAACAGATGCTACAGATGATTGAATTGCAACAATGATTTGCTGAAATGAGCACTTCTGTGTTCACTGTTCCTTCTACACCCACATCTCATGAAAAGCTCTCAAGAGAGAAGCTCTCAATTCTCAACAAATACAAGAAAGATCTAGCACTCTATCTTGTGTGGAAGTCAAAAGTGAATGCCAAATTGAATATCAACAGATGAGCAATAGACTCACTATTCAATCAAGTATGATATATTCATAGCAGATTGAATGATGACACATTAGCAAAATTTCAACTCTGAATGAATCATTGTCAGAATCATCAGTGTATGTCAGAGCTAGTCTTTCAACAACTCAACTTTCTCTTTCTCAATTCTATACTTCAAGCCAAGATGCTAGACTGACTTAATCAGACTCATCAGATGAATATTGCATTGACAATTTATCTTTCTGAATTCAATTGCAAGCTTCTAGAAGCAGATGGACAAGACTGAGATGATGCTGTCAAGATCAACATACTGTTCAAGAATTTGTTTGTTTGTTTGTTTGTATTGATTTAATGTCCCGGAGAAAACACGGGCAGCGCCTGTGTTTCAGAAGCCTCCTGAAGGGTATGGAGACATGCTACACTGGAGAGATTTCTATGTACACAGAGAGAAAGAAAACAGAATCCAGGTGGCAACTCTTGAGAAGACTCAGCTCATTGAAAAGGGTTTTACTGAGCTGCACATTCACTTCTGACCTGATGTATGGCCATTCATAGTGGGACTATAGTGTGGTTTCTGAGGGAAACTGCTGCTGCTGTGTCTGAAAGGCTTTACAGTGAATGGAGAGAGATAACTTCCTCAGTTGATTCAAGAACTGTCTGTGCTTCTAACAGCAGAGAAAAAACAGATGAGATAGATAAAAGAAAAGAGGAAAAATGAGTATTCTGAAAAGAAAAATAAAGAGAAGAGTGAAGAAAAGACTGTGCTCTCTGTGGCATCTTGCAGTCACATGACCCAGCACAAATCTGAAGAGAGAGAGAGAAGAGAGCACTGAAGAAGATCATGAGAGAAAGAAAGTGAAGAGAGACAGAGAGAACAGTGAGAAGAGAGAAGAAAAGTGCATGCCTGCAGCTGAAAGCTGAGTCAGTATACAGACTGTACTGATTACATCACAGCTAGTTGAAACAGATGAGCTCATCATACTGATTTAACCATTTGCATCAGTTGAATCAATTGAATCAATTGATTCAATTGTACCAATTGTATCAATTGTACTGTTTGTACCGATTGAACTGGTTGAGCTGATGGAATCAATTGTATCAATTGTATCAATTGTACTGTTTGTACCAATTGAACTGATTGAGCTGATTGTACTGATTGAACTGATTGTACTGTTTGTACTGATTGCATTGATTGAATCTATTGTACTGATTGAATCAGTTGTATCAGATGTTGTGCTATCTGTACCGCCTGTATAGGTTTGGAACTGCTGTGGGGGCTTGTCAGATGATGTGTGTTCAAACAGCTGTGTTATCTTATGCAGTACTGTGTGTAGAACTGTGTGCAGTCAAGCAGTTCTACAAAGTCTGTAGAGATCAGAGACTCTAGATAGACAACAGCTGTCATCTGATTGTATGGCTGTGCTGCTGATCTCTTGAGTCAGTGAGAGAAGTGTCTCTGTGAGTGTCAACAGAGCATCAAATGTTCTGAGTTCTTGTTGTGTTCACAGACACAGATGAGCCTCACATCTGCATGCTGAAAGTGTCTGTGATATCAGAAAAAGTCTCCATGAGAGAAGTGGAGTGCAAGTCAGCAGTGAAGAACATGCTGTGATATGATGAGCTTCAGAGAGATTTTTATTTGATATTCCACAGTCAATCTGCTGAATCTTCAGCTCTGATATCAGTCAGAGAGCTTTTCACAGACTCTGTTTCATCACTCTCACTCTGTCTCTTGACTGAGCTGCTTGATCACTGTGCAGACTTCACTGACTGTGAGCATGATCTCAAGTTCATAGACTGAGACTGCAGTAGATGAGATCATTCACTTAGTCAGACAGTCTGCTTTCTCATTGCCCTCTATTTTCATATGCTCAGAGGCTCATTTCAGACCCACATTATGTTGTCTGAGGAGTTTGTGACAGTGGCTGTAGACTCAGTTCAAGAAAGCCACTGCACTGCTCTGTATGCTTCAGATGATTGAGATGTTGTCAAGGCAGAGTCAGATTCAAGAGTTGATGCTGTCATCTGTGACACAGAGTAGAAGCTTCACCACACACTCTAATGCACAGCAGATGTCAACTGTCTCAATGTTGAAGATATGTGATATAGAGCTCAGTGCAGCTGAGAAGCTGATCAGCTGTTTGTTTCTCTGATAGACTATAAAGTCATAGTCAACTCATCTGCTGTTATCAAGGATCTGTTCTGATTCATCTGAGAAAATATATAGATCTGTTGAAGATTGGCTTCTTCATCATTTCTTAAATGTCTGAGCAGCACTCTTTTTGTCTACACTCTGTGTGAGATCTGTCCCACACCTCTCTGAGTAGTGTGGGATGGCAAGTGTGGATCTATTGACTGCAGGCAGCAGCATCTTCAATCTCTGAATCTTGATCTTTGAATACTGCTGAGTTCCAGCCTCTCTTCCATATGTGATCATTGAAGGAGCTATTCATAAAGTCAGTGAGTGCCTCTCATTCATCATCTGAAGCCTTGTCACAAAACACATTTTGGCCTCCTCCAGAGCTATCATTGCTGATGAAAGCTCAGCATCTCAGTATAGAGTTGCAACAGATGTTGTACAGAAAACTGAAAGAACTTCTCTGACTGCTATGATAAGCATCTTCTCAACTGTCCCCACATATCATTTCAGACAGAAGCTGACCTCCCCACTTCTGTCTATGTGCCTTGCTGACTGTGTGCAGTCACCATACCAGGCCTCTGTGCTATAGAGCAGCAAGAGAATCATATAGATAGTGACTGTCTTTCACAGAACATCTGTCAGAGACTCATCTTTGATCTTTTCTAGACTTCAGATGTGCTGAGTCACAGCTCTTGTCTTCTTTACTCAGACAGAGATATGTGATCTTCAAATGAGTCTTCTGTCAAAGTGTACACTCAGTCAGCAGAGTACTGACTTCTGTCCAGCTGAGACAGTGACAGAGTGTATGATCAGATTCTCTGACACAATCACTGACAGTGTTTTATTGTGTTGCTTTTTTGTGAGATGAATCATCTCAAGTTTCTCTGATGCAAAGATCATCTTGTTTGTCTCCCTTCATCTCAGAATACTCTGTATATCATGGCTGAGAAGGATAGCATTGCTGTCAAGTGAGTATATAGCTCATCAAATATTCAGATCATCTGCATAGTCAAAGTGCAATTCTGAATTCTGCCACAGCAGCTCTGTCAGATACAGAAGAAACAGTATTGATGACAGAGAAGACCTCTGTAGTATATCACATTGCATCTGATGTGCTGCTGTGATGATTCTCTTCAGCTGAATCTGAGCTCTGTGTTCAGTGAGAAAGCTGTCAATGAGTTGTAGCAGCTCACACAGCTATCTCTGTTGTGTCATTCACTGAAGCAGTCATCTGCACAGCACAGCATCAAAGACACTCTGCACATTCATTGTGATCATGAATATCTTCTTATTTTGTGTGAAGACTGTCTTCATTTCATGAGTGAAAGCAGCTATCAGATTCATTGTCAATCATCTGAACAGCATTTCTTCATGCTGTGAGCTGACTACATTATGAATGAGTGCTGTGTACATCAATCATCTTGCAACAATGTATTTCAGCTTCTTGAAGATTACTGAGAGAAGAGTAATGAGTCTTCAGAAGTGAACTGAGCTTCTATCTCTCTTATCTATCTTGAATATCATTGCCATCTCTGTCAGTTTTCAGATTTGTGGGAAGTGGCAGAGCTGAAGACAGCAGTTGTATAGCTGCTGTACAAAGAGAGACATATGCTGTCAGTATGTCTTGAGCAGCTGCACTGTGATTCCATCTGTGTCTGAAGAGATACTCTGTACTTCAATGATGTTGCACTCTATCTTCTTCATCTCAACTCAGAGATCTCAGAGCAGGTTTCTCATGCTGCTTCAGTGCTCATCATTCAATGAGTTGTATTTCAGATCATCAGCTGAGTTGTATCACTTCAGAATGATTTGCTAAAGTGTCTCAGCTTTGACAGCTGTCTCTTCTATAATCTAATTCTCAATCATCAGAGAAGATGCTCTGAGGTTGGGTTTCAGTTCATGTCATGCTATCATCTGATACAGATTTCTGCCATCTCTGACCTCATTGATTATCTGTCTTCAGTATACACACTTGACCTTGCACACTGTGTCCTTGAACCAGTGCTTTGCAGCCTCTGTCTGATGAGTGGTGAGCTCTTGATGTGCTCTTTGACAGTCTGCTGTTCATCAGAGAGCTGTAGTCTGTCTTTATTGCACTGACTTACTGACTGTCTGAGCTGCAGTCAGAAGATTCTGGATGAAGTGTTGGATCAGATCATTAAACTGTGCTACATTCTCAACTCTATCTGAGCAAGACATGTTCATCATGAGATCTCTGACAAAATCTATAAAGAGCTTCAGCTGAGAGTCTGTGATCTTGATCTGAGCTCTGCTCTGCTGTGTCTGAGATGTTGTCAGCAGTATAGTAATCATAGACTGATGGTCTGAGTCACAGTGTAAATCTTGATGCACTGAAGTGAAAGCAAAGATCATATTGAAGAAGATGAGATCAATTACATAATCTGCTACATGAGTTGAAATATCTATCTCTTTCACAAAGTTCATTCTGTGTTCACTGATTCACTGAACAAGCTCCCCTTCTCGGTGCAGATTTGCTGTCTCTGATTCAAAGATATCATATCATACATTGAAATCCCCACCTACTAGACAGTGGGCTGATGGGCTCAAATTGATCAGATAGTCCATGACTGTGTCTGTCTCAGACTGTCTGTACACATTGAGAATGTGGCAGTCATTGACACTGATTCACAGCAGATCTCTGTTTTGCACAGATCAGTGTTGCTGTGCTCTTATCTTTGAATTCTTGTGTATATATATCATGATTCAGAGCCTCTCCTCCTCTCACTGCTTCAGATTAGTGTCATCTCAGCAGTCTATGAGTGCAAAGCACTCATATGCTGAGTGATTAGAAGTCTTGATATCAGAGTGTGTGTAAGGCTTCTGTATACAGATCACTTCACAGCCCTGCTTGAAAGCAAGCTGTAGAGCTGCTGTGTGACAGAGGGCTGCTCTGACTGTATTTACTCAAAAGATCTGCAGAGAGTGATTTTCCTGCTGATTGTTTCTGCAGCATCAGTCATGTTGCTGGTGTTGATGTTCTAGTATGAGAAGTCATTTGATGAGCTGCTGTCAAAGTTTATCTATAAAATGAGATTGAAGAATTCTAGATCTGTTGTCTGCATGCTGAGATTAGACTGTTCTTTGACTGCTTGGCTATGCTGCTGCTCTGCTGTGTGGGCTGAGTGTTGTCTGATGCAGATCATCTGTCAGATGATGTTCTCTTCACTGATAAAGCTCTGAGTAGCTGCTCACTTGTGGGGTGCTAGCTCAGTGAGCTGTGTTGACTGAGTTGATTGAGTGAATGATGTAGATATCATCACTGCAATCATTGATGCTGACTGTGCTGATGATGATTGTCACTTCTGAGCATCTCTGTGGCATCTGTTGCCAAGACAGTGAACAGCTGCTAGCTTCTTTTGAGTTAGACATCTGAGGATGTCATTCACACATCTGAGCACAGCAGAGCAGTGCTGATGCTCAGCTGAGTAGAATTGACAGCAGTTGACACACTGTGATACTCTCTTACACTCCACATCTGTTGACCCCTCATGCCAGCTTGTGGACTCGCTGCAGTTGAAGCATCTCATCAGTCACACACACTTTGATAAGTGGCAGTACCTCTGACATTCTGAGTCATGTCTCACTGTCAGTGATCTTTTCTCAATGAGTCTGGCCCTCTCACTGACATTGAAGAGTGAGAAGCCTTTCACTGAGGTGAGGAAGAAGACAATTCATGTAATCTTCTCTGTCTTGAGATTCACTCCATGTCACAAGAGTTGACAGCTCACTGATTTTATCTTTGTCTAAGTCAGAATCTCTCTCTCAATCATCTTATCTGTGAGAATTCTTGTCTCTTTCCAGTTCTGAATGAATTCCAGAACTTCTGGAACAGTATAATTGTACCACCACTCTGATAGCTGAATCTCTGTGGTGTCAAGAACTTCACAGAGAGTAGCCACTGTCTTCTCAGTGGTCAGAGCATTGTATATGCCTCTGTTGCTTAATGTGATCACTCAATCTGTTCTGATGAGCTCCATCTTCAGCACATTAGCCACATCCTTCACTCTCTGAATGTTTGCAACAATCATCTGTTGCACAGCATATGACTGCAGCTGAGTGATCTGTTTCTCTGACTGAAGAGTGATAAGAACTCATGAGTTCTTCTGCTGCTTTGTGCTCTCTGTGAAGCTTCTTGACTGACTGATGTTCTTGAGCTGCAGGCTGGTTCCACTAGCTCTGTCAGCTGAGGAAGCTGCAGTCTTGACAGAGATAGCTTCAGAGAGAGCAGAATTTTTCCTCTTCTGTATAATACTCACTCAGATAGTCAGCTCTCTCACAGCTGTCTTTGCTGGATTTGACTGTGAGTGAGTGTCTGAAGCAGCACTCTCTCTCAGAGTTGATGCTGCACTCAGATCTGCTGTCATATATGCAATGAATCTTTTACAGAAGGCTTGAACAAAGTTCTGACTGACTGACTACTTCTTCTTCTCAACTCAGCTGTTCAGAGTTTTTGTCAATCTGATGAGAGTCTTCTGTCACAGATTCTGTTGCTGTTGAGCCTTCTCAAACTGCTTCTATAGCTGAGAGGTGACTGTGAAGATGCTGTCACTGACTTCTTTGAGAACTGAAGAAGACATTGTAACAGTCTTTCTCTGTCTCTTGCCAGTCTTTTCAATAACAAAATTGATCAGTGACTCTGGCTCCAGTGATCTGATGTAGGCTGTGTCGATGTCCTTGGGTGGATGGGAGAGCATTGAGAGCTCCATGACCACTCAACCTGTGCAGTACACACATGTAGAGTAATCACAGAGGGTGTGTGATGATGTTGAACAGATTGAAGGGTTAAAATTATACAAAAAACAGTTAGAAAATGGAAAAGTTCAAATGTACCCCTACGTTTGTGGGTAGTTGTAAGGATGTTCAAGAATTTGAACTTTCAGTTGCATAACTGAAGTGTAGAGCATTTAAAGTTCTCAATATACAGTGAATTCTGCACTGATCTTTGTCTGTTGAACAATGATCTGTCTCAGTTTCATGTGCTTCAAAATCACAGAGAATTTCACTGAATAAATACATACACTTCAAACTACTCTGCAGCACCTCCCACCTCTGAATCAGAATCAATGAACTGAGTCTCACACATAAACACAAGTTGTCTGAGAGTCCCCAACATCTCAGAGAAGAACATCATCAACTGAATTGTCAGAGAAGTCTGCATATGCTGTGACAAGTCAGAGCACTTCACAAATCAATGTCTGAATGCAATTGTTCTGAGTAAACCCCTCATGTGTGTAAATGCTGTGTTGTCTGTGGATAGACAAGAACAGAGAAAAGATGAGCTCTCATTCTAAAATATGAATGAAAGCTCAAGAAGCAGAAAGCTAGCTGGAGATTTGAGCAGAAGATGCAAGCAGATACAATCATAGTCTCTGTCATTGTAAATAATCTAGTCAATATATGAGCAATGATAGACAGTGGTTTTCTTCATTATGCTCTTATAGACATTCAGCTGATTGAGAAGCATAAGCTTCAGTGTATCCTCTTTTTCAAACTGTGTAAGCTTAGTGAATTTGATGGCCTCAGAGAATCAGCCTTCTACAACATGGTAAGATTTAATGTCAATGTAGAAGGACATGAGAAAAAGAATGTATATGCATATGAAATACAAGACCTTGAGTACAATCTAATACTCAGTCTATCATGACTCACAGAATTTGAAACCTTGTTGAACACATGCAACTGCTGTCTTATTTTCTCAGAAGACAACTGTGTTTATAAGAAGAATGTTGATAGAACTGCTGATCTCACTCAGATATCAGCAGAAGTGTACAAACTACTAATCTGTCAAGTGCATGAGAAGAAGAATGTCCAAGTGTTTGCTGCTAGTATAACAGATATCAAAAAAGTGTTAGAAAAGTTAGAACTCAAAGACCTCAAGAAATTATGCAAGAAACTATCTGAATTGTACAAAGACTTTGCAGATATGTTTGACAAGAAAGAAGCTGAAAAGCTTCCCTCTCATCAAGAACCTGATATAGATTATATGATTGAGCTCATCAAGAAAGATGATAAGAATCTGCAATCACTCTGAGATTCTCTCTACAGCATATCATGCAATGAGCTTCTCATTCTATAAAAAATGCTCAATGGATTACTGAACAAAGACTTTATTCATATTAGCAACTCACCCACTGCAGCATCTGTACTGTTTGTGAAGAAATCAGAAGAAGGCTTACAATTCTGTGTTGACTACTGAGAACTCAACAAGATTATGTGGAAGGATTGATACTCTCTCCCACTCATCAATGAAACACTTGAATGAATAGAAAAAGTAAAATGATTTACAAAGCTTGACATCTCTGCAGCCTTCTATAAGATAAGAATTAATGAAGATGATGAATGACTAACTGCTTTTTGTATGTATTATGAATTATATGAATGGACAGTGACTCTCTTTGAATTAGTGAATGCTCTGAGCATGTTTCAGAAATACATTAACTGAGCTCTACAAGATCTGCTTGATGAGATTGCCTCAGTGTACATGAATGATATTCTGATCTTCACTGATGAACTGCTCACTGAGCATCACAAGCACATATGACAAGTGCTTGACTGCCTATATAAAGTCAGACTGCAAGTGGACATTGACAAATGCAACTTCAAGATCAAGTCTACAATCTATCTAGAATTCATCATCAAAGCTGAAAAAGATGTATGCATGGATTCTAAGAAGATGGAAGCAATTCTCAACTGAGAGATATCAGTCTTGATAAAAGAGACTAGAAGCTTTCTAGAATTCATCAACTTCTACTGAAGATTTATCAAAGACTTCTCTGATATTGTACAACCACTGATGGATCTGATCTGGAAAGACACTGTATTTCAATGAACTGATGAAGCAGATGCAGTAATCAAAAAGCTGAAGTGTATATTCACAAATACTCTGATGCTGCAATCATTCAATTCAGATAAGCATATGATTCTTGAAACAGACATCTCAGATTATATAGTAGATGAGGCACTAATGCAATATAATAATGAAGATGTTCTATAACTCTGTGTCTTTATCTTGAAAAAGATATCATCTACTGAATGCAACTATGAGATCTACAACAAGAAGCTTCTAGCAATCATATAATGTTTTAAAGAATAAAAGTCTGAACTTATGAGTGTTGAGAAGTTTGAGATTGTTACTGATCATAAAAACTTAGAATACTTCACAACCACTTGTAAGCTCATCAAGAGATATATGTGTTGATCATTGTTTTTTAGCTGTTTTTCATTCACAATTTGTTATTGATCTGAAGTAGAGAATATTCTTGTGAATGTTCTGTTCTGCTGAGAACAAGATATGTCATCTGATGATCTAGATGACAGATGGAAACACTGAGAGCATTGATTAATCAACCTCACAATCATAGAAAGTTCTATGCAACCAGACAAATCTCATGTACATATCAATCAGTTCCAAGCTCAAGAACCCTCACTCAAAGAACAATGAAGACTAGTGACAGAAGTAGATGAATTCTGACAGCAAGCTGCTGAAGCTGTACAAAGTAAAGCATCTCAATTCTCTGCAGATGTATATTCAAGAACAGATATCTCAGCATATTCAATTGATGATGACAACTGCTTACACTTTTGAGATAGACAATGAGTCTCTGATTCAGAATCTCTACAAACATGAATCATGCAAGAAATTCATAACTCATCAATGATTGAATACTCAGAATATGAAATCATGTACAACATTGTCATCTGAGAATTCTACTGATCAGATATGTTGAAAGACATATGCCAGTTTGTACACAACTGTGATTGCTGCAGCTCAGTGATAGTATGATATGAACATCAAAAAGAGATGCTGAAGTCTCTATCTGTCTTCAACTGAATTTGATGTGATATAGCTATTGATTTTGTAGTTTTCTTACTCAAAAGTGGAGATTCTATGAACATTCTAGTCATTGTCAACTGACTCAGCAAGAGTGTAATACTACAGCTCTGTGACAAGATGAACACTGAAGTAGTTGCAGATGTCTTTGTCAGAAGCTCATTCTATTGTATACACAGTCTGCCTTCATTCATTGTGTCAGATAAAGACAGTCAATTCATCAGCACACTCTGAGCCCATGTATGTCAATTATTAAGAATTGAATGAAAGTTATCAACAGTGTATCATCCAGAGACTGATGAAGCTATTGAGAGAATGATATAAATGATAAAGAACATCCTCTGTAAGTTCTGCAATTACATGCAAGACAACTGAAGCAATCTGCTGCTATATACTGAGATTGTGATTAACAGTTGAGATTCTGCTACAACAGATATAAGCTCATTCTTTCTTCTACACAGATACAACTTAGAGGTTCTGAACTTCTCTGAGACTCTCTGAGAAATCATGCATGCCCGCAGCCTTATACAGATGGCAGAGAACATTATGAGCAAGCTGAAGAAAGTCTGTGAATGAGCAGAAGCTTCAATGATCAGCATTCAGCAAAATTATAAGAATCAAACAAACATCAGAAGAAGTTCTGCAATCTGATACTATATAAAAGACAAAGTCTGACTGAATCTCAAGAACATAAGAACAGATCACCTCTTGCATACACTAGATTACTGTCACATCAAATATACAGTGAAGAAAATGCTAGACATATATGATTATCAACTTGACATCTCATCTGACATTCACAATGTCTTTCATATGAACCTGCTCCAACCCGCAGCTGAGAATTCATTCCTCTCACAGAGAATCTCTGATTGACAGTCATCTGTCATTGTAGAAGAAGACAATGAACTTGAGTGGGAAATTGAAGCAATTCTTGACAATAGAACCAACCACCACCATCACAAATACCTCATCAAATGAGTAGAATACAATCATCCAATCTGAGAACTCATGTTCATCTTGGAGAACATCATCATTCTTGACATCTACAAGTTCTCACTCACTCTGATAGAGAGGGATAATGTGACAGATTAGCATCTGTTAGTAATTAACTTATACAATCAACTCCTCTTCTGCATTCACTTGTTTCTGACTGTTGTGATCTTGTATAACTCTCAATGTTCTTTCATTCTGTGCTCTGCATTTGTGTAGTTTCTAATGATTCTTCTGTGTAGCTCTTAACATTTTTCTGCTCTGTGCTTCACATTTGTGTAGTCTCTAATGATTCTTCTGTGTAGCTTCTTACATTCCTCTGCTCTGTGTTCTGTGCTTGTATAGTCTCTAATGATTCTTTCACATAGCTTCTTATGTTCTTCCACTCTGTGTTTCACACTCATATAGTCTCTAACAATTTTTCTGTGTAGCTCTCAATGATTCTTCCACCTCACATTCTGCACTTATGTAACTTCTAATGATTCTTATGTGTATCTCTTAATATTCTTTCACTCTGCACTTCACTGTGAAGTGGCTTCTGATATTCTTCCATCTTGAACTTTTCTCTATAAGAACCTTTTTTGTATGATCTTTTCTTCTGATTTCTTTTCTCTTTCTTTTCTTAATCAATTTGTAATCTGTAATTAGAATAGTATCAAATCGTTAATCGAAGTACGTCTGTTACAATTTCTCTGATTGAAGAATGATGAGAATTTATGAGTTCTTCTACTGCTTTGTATTCTCTGTGAGACTTCTTAACTGACTGATGTTTTTGAGTTGTGAGCTGACTTCACTAACTCTGTCAGCTGAGAAAGCTGCAGTTTTGACAGAAGTAGCTTCAGAGAGAACAGAGTTTTTTCTCTTCTATACAATACTCACTTAGATAATTGACTTTCTCACAGTTGTCTTTGTTGAATTTGACTGTGGATGAGTATCTGAGACAGTACTCTCTTTCAGAGTTGATACTGTGCTCAGATCTGCTGTTATATATATGATGAATCTTTCACAGAAGATTTGAGCAAAGTTCTGACTGACTAACTACTTCTTCTTTTCAACTCAGCTATTCAGAGTCTTTGTCAATCTGATGAGAGTCTTCTGTTATAGATTCTATTACTATTGAGTCTTCTCAAACTGCTTCTGCAGCTGAGAGATAGCTGTGGAAATGCTGTCACTGACTTCTTTGAGAACTGAAAAAGACATTGTAACAGTCTTTCTCTGTCTCTTATCAGTCTTTTCAGTAACAAAATTGATCAGTGACTCTGATTTCAGTGATCTGATGTAGGCTGTGTTGATGTTCTTGAGTGGATGAGAGAATGTTGAGAGCTCCATGACCACTCAATCTGTGCAGTACACACATGTAGAGTAATCGCAGAGAATGTGTGATGATATTGAATGGGTTGAAGGGTTAAAAATTACACAAAAAACAGTTAGAAAATTGGAAAATTCAAATGTATCTCTACATTCATGAGTAGTTGTAAGGATGTCCTCTACTGCCTTCAATGATCACAATGCACATTTGCAACAGTTGAACAATCAAATCTGTAAATGAGAGCAGCAATTAACTATTCTGCATGCACAACAGCAGCTCAACAAATTGAAAGCACAGATTTGTGAAGATACTCTCATTGAATCTCAATTAATTCAGAATATCACCACAGAACCACCACAAAATCAATCTGCAAATGATATAGATGATGATAATGAAACATCACTGAGATTAAAGATTAAGAACTATTATCAAGAAAAAAATATATTAGAATTCAAGAACTATAAAGATTGCATATTGACTCTCTTTACACATCATCATCAGTATTATCATAAAAAAGAACACAAGATAAATGATGCTAAACTCTATCTTAATGTCCACATTAAGCAGAAATGATTGAATTTTGTATCATTATATGAGAAATGTGAAGAAGCAATATCATTGACTTTTGACAATATGCTATCACATTTAGAAATGCAAATTAACAATCCACAGAATTAGCACTGATTGATGAGTCAAAAGTTTCAAAATACAAAGCAACAAGAATGACAATCAATACACAATTTCTCTAAATATCTCAAAGACTGAGAATACTACTTACCCTCATATAGCAAAGAACAAAGAATGAATAACTTATGTAGTAAGATATTGAAGATACTACACACTGAATTCAATCATTAAAATCAAGAGTCTCAGAACTACAAAGAGTTGCTTTGAACTCTACAGACTCTCAAGAAAAATATATCAAAGTGATAATATGCTATTTGCAAAGAAAAATCTGTGATATTCATAGAGAATCAGCATTATTCTGATAAATCTAGCAACTGTTGAAACAAGAGAAAATGAGAGAAACAAACAAGTTCAACTGAACAAATCAAAAAAGATAAATATAACTGAATGAAGAAATGTTCTCACTGTCATAAAAAGAGTCATATTGCAAATGATTGTTGAATGATACACTCTGAAAAGTGCAATCAAATTCAATAAGCAAAAAATCAACAATCTCAATTGTAGAAGCAGCTGCTGCATTGAGAATATGAACAACTAGACTATAAAATAAACAGTTATTGATGATGAATACATGAATACTGACAGAAGTGAGATGATCAATGATGTGAATACTAGTGAATTCTGATGTGAATGTAAACTTTATGTTTCACATCTGAGCATCAAAATATTTCTTGAAGATAGAAGATAAATCAAAAGTAGTGAAAGCAGTTGATAATTATAAAATTAAATCATATGAACAATGAAGAGCTGTAATAAAGATTATTGATGATGAACATATCCTCTGAAAAGGATTCCATCATTTCAAAGAGGCTGATATTAGCAGATATGATATAATTTTGAGCATGTCATGATTAAAAGCTATAAACTCTGATATCAATTGAGTGTGAAGATGCTGAATCTATAGAAAAGCATCAAATATTAATCACATACATCTGAATACTGTCAAAGAATTTACAACACTAATTGATAATGATAATATTATATTCACTGTTTTATCATTACAAGCTGTGAATGCAGCAACTGAGTCAAATATCTCAAATGATTATAAAGATTATCTTGATGTATTTCAAGAAGACATATCTGACACAGAACATGCATCTCACAATCATATTATAGATCTCAAACTTGGCAAGAAACTCTTATATCACTCAATATATAACTTATCATCTCAAGAACTCTCTGTCCTCTGAGAATATATTGAAAAGATGTTAGAGAAGAATTGAATACATTCATTCAAAAGCTCAATCAGCATGTCAGTATTATTTGCACTGAAGAAAGATGAAACTCTGCATCTTTGCATGAATTATCAAAAATTGAATGAAATAATGATCAAGAATTGATATTCACTGTTCTTGATAAGTGAAATACTTGATAGATTAGCAGATGCCAAAATATATACACAGCTGAACCTTAGAGATGCATATTATAGAATTTGCATATGAGTGAGAAATGAATGAAAAACAGTATTTTGAACACAATATGAATACTTTGAATATTTAGTTTTATCTTTTGAGCTAATCAATGTCTCTGTGATCTTTCAATCTTATATCAACAAAGTCCTCAGCAATCTTTTAGATGTATATTACATGACTTATCTTGATGATATTGTAATCTATTCAAACACACTTGATTAGACTGGCTGTGTGACCATGCATGGGACTGGGACTAAATATTTCTCCAGTCCCATTATCAAATTTCTTAGTTCTGGTCTCATATAGTGTTTATTAAATTAGTCACTTTACACTGTTTATATTATAAATCTAGTCCCAGGTCATGTTCTTCTTATAAATTACTGATTCTGATCTCATTTGGTCCCATTTTAACAAAATGGGACCAAATGGGACCATGATTTACCCTATATAGATGATATAATGCTATGAGTGTTATCAAAAATCATTACCTATCAAAAGAAGTTTAGTGTATTTATGCTCTAGTTCTATTTTGAACTAGTAATGATAGTGATAGATAGATTCGCCGCGGTAGATAGGTTGGCAGCGATAGATTAGCAGCGATAGATTAGCAGCGATAGATTAGCAGTGATAGATAGCTTAGTAGTGAGGGATAGCTTAGCAGCGAGGGATAGCTTAGCAGCGAGGGATAGCTTAGCAGTGAGAGATAGCTTAGCAGTGAGGGATAGCTTAGCAGCGAGGGATAGATTGGCAGCGGCGATAGATTAGCAGCGATAGATAGATTGGCAGCAGCGATAGATTAGCAGCGATAGATTAGCAGCAATAGATTGGCAGCGATAGATAGATTGGCAGTGGTAGATAAATTGGCAGCGATAGATAGATTCGCCGCGGTAGATAGGTTGGCAGCGATAGATTAGCAGCGATAGATTGGCAGTGATAGCTTAGCAGCGAGGGATAGCTTAGCAGTGAGGGATAGATTGGCAGCGGCGATAGATTAGCAGCGATAGATAGATTAGCAGCGATAGATAGATTGACAGCAGCGATAGATTAGCAGCAATAGATAGATTGGCAGTGGTAGATAAATTGGCAGCGATAGATAGGTTGGCAGCGATAGATAGGTTGGCAGCAATAGCTTAGCAGCGAGGGATAGCTTGCAGCAATAGATAGGTTGGCAGCGGTAAATTGGTTGACAGCACTAGATAGGGGTGATATCTCCACCAATCATATCATCAGATTGATATCTAAGATATGTATTATATAATCATCAGAACAGGACCAAACCTCAGTCAAAATCATAGTCAGTCCCAGGTCATGTTCTTATTTTTGATAGTCAGTCACTTTACATGAAATATCAAGATTTATTAGTCCCATTTCACTCATATTCTAATAATTCTAGTCACTTTACACTCTCATTCTGATCCTGGTTCCACTGAAAATCACGCCAAGAAATGGACTGGGACCAAACCAAATCAAATCAAACATGAAATTCATGGTCCCACCAGCCAGCCTACACTTGATGAACATGTCATCCATGTTAAGAATGTGCTGGAACAGTTAAGGTGATGAAGACTATATATCAAACTTAGTAAGTGTACATTTCATGCAACAGAAATTGAATTTTTGAGTTTTGTGATTACCACACAGAGCATTACTGTTGAGAAACACTGCATCAACACAATTCTAAATTGATCAGAACTGCAAACTATAAATGAATTGCAAATATTTCTAGAATTTATCAATTTCTATCATCAATTCATATACAAGTTCTTGATAATAACAGCATCTCTGACTGAATTGTTAAAAGATTATGAAACAAAAAGAGAGAAGAATAATGCTGTAACAGACGTACTTTGATTAATGATTTGATACTATTCTAATTACAGATTACAAATTGATTAAGAAAGGAAAGAGAAAAGAAATCAGAAGAAAAAATTGTATGAAGAGGGTTCTTATAGAGAAAAGTTCAGAGTGAAAGAATATCAGAAGCTGCTCCACAGTGAAGTGTGAAGTGAAAGAACATTAAGAAGTACACATAAGAATCATTAGAAACTACACAAACACAGAGCATGAAGCAGAAGAACATTGAGAATTATACAAGATTACAACAGTCAGAAACAAGTGAATGCAGAAGAGAAGTTGATTGCATAAGATAATTACTAACAGATACTAACTCATCACATTATCCCTCTCTATCAGAATAAATGAGAACTTATAGATGTTGAGAGTGATGATATTCTTCAAGACAGACACAGATTCTCAGATTGAATGATCATATTCTATTCATTTGATAAAATATTCACAGTGATGATGATTGATTCTATTGTCAAGAATTGCTTTGATTTCTCACTCAAGTTCATTGTCTTTTTCTACAATGATGAATGACTGTCAATCAGAGATTCTCTGTGAGAGGAATGAATTCTCAGCTGTGAATTGAAGCAGGTTCATATGAAAGATGTTGTGGATGTCAGATGAGATGTTGAGTCAATAATTGTGTGTGTCTAGCACTTTCTTCACTGTATACTTGATATGATGATAATCTAGTATATATGAGAAGTGATCTGTTCTTATATTCTTGAGATTCAGTCAGACTTTGTCTTCTATATAATATCAGATTGTAGAACTTCTTCTGATGTTCACTTGATTTTTGTAATCTTACTAAACACTGATCATTGAAGCTTCTGCTCATTCATAGACTTTTTTCAGTTTGCTCACAATATTCTCTGTCATCTGTATGAGGCTATAAGTGTATGTGGTTTCTCAGAGAGTCTCAGAGAAATTCAGAATCTCTAAGTTGTATCTGTGTAGAAGGAAAAATGAGCTTACATCTGTTATAATGAAATCTCAATCATTAATCACAATCTCAGTGTGCAGCAGTAGATTGCTTCAGTTGTCTTGTGTATAATTGCAGAACTTACAGAGAATGTTCTTTACTGTTTGTATTATTCTCTCAGTAGCTTCATCAATCTCTGAGTGATACACTGTTGACAACTTTCATTCAATTCTTAGCAATTGATATATACAGACTCAGAGTGTGCTGATGAATTGACTGTCTCTATCTGATACAATGAATGAAGACAGACTGTGTATATGATAGAATAGACTTCTGACAAAGACATCTGCAACTACTTCAGCATTCATCTTATCACAGAGCTGTAGTATTACACTCTTACTGAATCAGTCAACAATAACTAGAATGTTTGTAGAACCTTCACTCTCAGACAAGAAAACTGCAAAATTGATAGCTATATCACATCAAGTTCAGTCAAAGACAGATAGAGACTTCAGTATTTCTTTTCAGTGTTCATATTATATCATCACTGAGCTGCAGCAATCACAGTTGTGTACAAATCAGTATATGTCTTTCAACATATCTGATCAGTAGAATTTTCAGACAACAATGTTGTACATGATTTCACATTCTGAATATTCAGTCATTGACAAGTCATGAATTTCTTGCATGATTCATATTTATAGAGATTCTGAATCAGAGACTCATCATCTATCTCAAAAGTATAAGCAGTTGTCATTGTTGATTGAACATGCTGAGATATTCATTCTTGAGTATACATCTGCAGGGAATTGAGGTGCTTTGCTTTGTATGACTTCAGTGATTTATTGTCAGAATTCATTTGCTTCTGCTGCTAGTCTTCATTGTTCTTCAAGCAAGAGTTCTTGAGCTTGAAACTGATTGATATATACACAGAGTTCATCTGATTGTATAGAACTTTTTATGATTGCAGAGTTGATTAACTGATACTCTCAGTGTTTTCATCTGTCATCTAAGTCATCAGATGATATATCTTGTTCTTGACAGAACAGAACATCTGCAAGAGTGTTCTCTACTTCAGATTAATAACAAATTGTGAACAAAAAGCAGCTAAGAAACAATGATCAATGCATATGTCTCTTGATGAGCTTATAAATGATTGTGAAGTATTCTAAATTCTTATGATCAGTAACAATCTCAAACTTCTCAACACTTATAAGTTTGAACTTTCATTTCTCAAGATATTATATAATTGCTAGAAGCTTCTTGTTGTAGATCTTGTAGTTGCATTCAGCAGACAACATCTTTTTCAAGATGAAGACACAAGATTGTAGAACATTTTTGTTATTATATTGTATTAGTGCTTCATCTACTACATAATCTGAGATGTCTGTTTCAAGAATCATATGCTTATCTGAATTGAATGATTGCAGCATTGAAGTGCTTGTGAACATACACTTCAGCTTTTTGAATACTGCATTCACTTTGTCAGTTCATTGAAATACAGCATCTTTTCAGATCAGATTCATCAGTGGTTGTACAATATCAGAAAAGTCTTTGATGAATCTTCAGTAGAAGTTGACAAATTCTAGAAAGCTTCTAGTCTCTTTTACTGAGACTAATGTCTCTCAGTTGAGGATTGCTTCCATCTTCTTAGAATCCATACATACATCTTTTTCAGCTTCAATGATGAATTCTAGATAGGTTGTAGACTTGATCTCAAAGTCACATTTATCAATGTTCATTTGCAGTTCAGCTTTTTATAGACAGTCAAGCATTTGTTGTATGTGCTTACAGTGCTCAGTGAGTGATTCATCAGTGAAGATCAAGATATCATTCATGTACACTGAGGTGATCTCATCAAGTAGATCTCATAGAGCTCAGTTAATGTATTTCTGAAACATACTTGAAGTGTTCACTAATCCAAAGAGAGTCACTGTCCATTCATATAATTCATAACACATACAAAAGACAGTTAGTCATTCATCATCTTCATTAATTCTTATCTTATAGAAGGCTGCAGAGATGTCAAGTTTTGTAAATCATTTTGCTTTTTCTATTCATTCAAGCATTTCATTGATAAGTGAGAGAAGATATCAGTTTTTCTGTGTAATCTTGTTGAGTTCTCAATAGTCAACACAGAATCATAAATCTTCTTCTGATTTCTTCACAAACAGTACAGATGCTGCAGTGGATGAGTTGCTAATATAAATGAAGTCTTTATCTAGTAATTCATTGAGTGTTTTTCATAGAACAAGAAGCTCATTGCACAATATACTGTAGAAAGAATCTCAAAGCAGTTGTGAGTTCTTATCATCTTTCTTAATAAGCTCAATCATATGATCTATATTGAGTTCTTAATGAGAGGGAAGCTTTTCAGCTTCTTTCTCATTGAACACATCTGCAAAGTCTTCATACAATTCAGATAGTTTCTTACACAGTTTCTTGAGATCTTTGAGTTCTAACTTTTCTAACACTTTCTTGATATTCATCATACTAGCAGTGAATACTTGAACATTCTTCTTCTCATATGTTTGACAGATTAGTAGTTTGTACACTTTCACTGATATCTGAGTGAGATCAGCAGTTCTATCAACATTCTTCTTGTAAACACAGTCATCTTCTGAGAAAATAAGACAGTGATTGCATGCATTCAACAAGGTTCCAAATTCTGTGAGTCATAATAGACTGAGTATTAGATTATACTCAAAATTTTGTATTTTGTATATGTATACATTCTTTTTCTCATATTCTTCTACATCAACATTAAATCTTATCATGTTGTAGATGGATTCTCTGAGGCTGTCAAATTCACTGAGCTTACACAGTTTGAAAAAGAGAATACACTGAAGCTTATGCTTCTCAATCAGCTGAATGTCTATAAGAGCATAGTGAAGAAAACCACTGTCTATCATTGCTTATACATTGACTAAGCTATTTACAATGATATAGATTATGATTGTATTCACTTACATCTTCTGCTCAAATCTTCAGCTAGCTTTTTGCTTCTTGAGCTTTCATCTGTGTTTTAGAGCAAGAGCTCATCTTTTCTCTGTTCTTGTCTATTCATAAGCAACACAGTATTCACATGTGTGGGGGTTTTACTCAAGACAATTGCATTCAGATATTGATTTGTGAAGTGCTCTGACTTGTTGCAGTGTATGCAGACTTCTCTGATGATTCAGTCAGTGATGTTCTTCTCTGAGATGTTGAAAATCCTTGAGCAGCTTGCATTCATATGTGAGACTCAGTTCATTGATTCTGATTCAGAGATGAGAGATGCTGCAGAGCAGTTTGAGATGTATGTATTTATTCAGCAGAATTCTCTACAATTATGAAGTATATGAAACTGAGACAGATCATTGTTCAACAGACAAAGATCAGCACAGAATTCACTGTATATTAAGAGCTTCAGATACTCTACACTTCAGTTATGTAATTAAAAATTCAAGTTCTTGAATAATATATTGATCTTGACAGTATCATTTCAGTCTTGCTCATCTGCTTCTAGAAGCTTGTGATCAAATTCAGAAAAATAAATTGTCAACACAATATTCATCTGACAAGTCTGATTTAGTCAGTTCAATATCTTGACTTGAAGTGTAGAATTGAAAAAAAGAGAGTTGAGTTGTCAGAAAACTAACTCTGACATACACTGATGATTCTGACAATAACTTATTCAAAGTTGAAATTTTGCTAACACATCATCATTCAATCTGCTATGAATATACCACATCTGATTGGATAGTGAGTCTATTGCTCATTCATCAATGTTCAATTTAATGTTTGCTTTCAATTTTCACATAAGATAGAGTGCTAGATCTCTCTTGTATTTATTGAGAATTGAAAACTTCTCTCTTGAGAGCTTTTCATAAGATGTGGATGTAGAAGAAATGATGAATATAGAAATACTCATCTCAACAAATCATTGTTGCAATTCAGTCATCTGTAGCATCTGCTGCTGAAGAATGCTTTGTAGATCTAAGTTATCATCCACTGTGTTCAGATGCAGCAGATGTTCATAGAATTGCTTGTAGTTTATTTCAATATTTAAAAACATATAATAATAAAAAAAAAGAAAAGAAATACTTGTAGATACTCAGTTCTCTCACAGACACTATTTGCAGTGTTGCAGCACTAAGCTTAATCAAGCTTCTTTATGAACATTATTCACAGCATTACAGTTTGTAGACACTCAGATCTTGTAGAACACAGTTGATTGTATTTCAGATACTTAGACACAACAGTCTATATAACTAATAATAAGAGCACTCAGATCCACAAAAAATCTCTTGTAACAACTAGACACTCAGATCTGTAAACAATGCACTCAGATGTAAGAACTGATAACAATGCACTTGAGTGTAAGAACTAATAACAAGACACTCAGACTTTAAATACAGAAGAATCAATTCATAATGTAACAGACATACTTTGATTAACAATTTGATACTATTCTAATTACAGATTACAAATTGATTAAGAAAGGAAAGAGAAAAGAAATCAGAAGAAAAGGTCATACAAAGAAGATTCTTATAGAGGAAAGTTCAGAGTGGAAGAATATCAGAAGCCACTCCACAGTGGAGCACAGAGTGAAAGAACATTAAGAGGTACACATAAGAATTGTTAGAAACTATGCAAGCGCGGAGCATGGAGCAGAAGAACATCGAGGGTTACACAAGGTCACAACAGCCAGGAACGAGCGGGTGCAGGAGGGGAGTTGGTTGTGTAAGATAATTACTAACGGGTGCTAACCCGTCACAAATGCATCTGTTCAGTTAGATGAAAACTGCAAGCACACAATTTTGCAGTTAAAAGAATGCTTTACAAAAGCACCATTGTTGGTCCACTTTGATCCGCAGCGAAAGCTCTGTATAGAAACGGACGGATCTGGTGTTGCAATCACCACATTAGCTTTGAATAATAGAGATTGCTATCTTCTTAACATCCTACATGCGTACTTCACACTACTCTCATAATTATACCTACAACCATCTCTTACAATGTGCGAAATACATACATCAATATATATATATACATATAGAAATAGCGGTAGCGAGAGTATAATGGAAAGAGGTAAGAATAAGCGAAGATAATAAGGAAATAATAAACGAGTGCATTACAAACATTATCTTCAATGCTTTATCAACTATCCTCAAGATGACTGAGTATGCTGACTACTGTTAGTGCAGTTTGTTTACAATATCTCTCAACATGTCTCTACTGAAATGGCATCTGCAGAAGCCTTAATGGGATATCAATCTGATTTGAAAATTAATATCAGCAAATCATCACAACCAGTTGCCATACATGCTGCCCCGGTGGCCGAATGGGTAATGCGGCCACCAGGTAGCGCCTTGGCGTGGGGACCCAGGGTGCGTGGGTTCGAAACCCACAGGGGACAACATTACTTCCGGAGCCAACTTCTCAGCTCCTAAAATAATGGGATGTGAACTTGCCAAGTAGATACCTTCAGGCGGACCTACTACCTGATTTAGCTTATTGTTTCTGGGCTGGAAACCTGTATTGCATGTACCAATTCTGTCTTTCATTAATTTTCCTATGTTCTTGTTATTCTTGGCGCTGTTCAACACTAAGCATTCCTCCGGTATAACCAACTCTTGCCTGTATTTAACATCACACAAGGACTCGTCATAAGCGCTGCTTGCATACGAGTATAACGGAAGAATAATAATAATAATAATTGCCATACATGCTGCTAGCTGTGTGAAACATATTGAGGAAACACATCATAAGCTTATTGAGAATCTACAAAAGATGCAACAAGCACAGAAAATCTATTATAATATAAAATATAGATCTCAACAATTTAAAATAAATGACTATATCATACTCAATACAAAAAATCTTCAATTGTTACACTCAGTTTGCAAACTTGATTATAAATATATTGAACTCTTTAAGATTCTGAATATCATTGAAAAACAAGTGTACAAATTAGAACTGTCATCTTCATATAGAAGCATTCATTCTATATTCTATATATTTTTATTGAAGTTATACAACCACAGAAATGAAGCTCTATCAGAATCAGAATCAGAACTTATTGATAATGAAAAAAAATATCAAATTGAAGAAATTCTTGAAAAACAACAACAAAAAAACAAATCTCTGAAATATCTTATAAGATAAACAGATTGAAGTTCTAGTGATGATATATAAGAACTGAAAGAAAATATATTGAACACTCAGACATTCAAAATCTTTCTTGAATAAGAAAATGAATGACAAATACAAAATCAACATACTTTCAAACATCAAAAGCATAAATATCAAGTTGAAAGACATCAGAAGTGTAAATTTTAAATTGAAAAATGCTAGAAATACAAATCTCACTCAAACTTCAATCAAATACATTCTTTTTAGAAGGATTTTATCAGAGAAAAGAGAAAAAGAAAAAAATTCAATTTGAGTATAATAAATACAAAAAAAAAAAATTAAAAAATATAAGTAAGAAAAAAACAAAGAAAACAGATTCTAAGAAAAATCTAAAGATCTTCAATTCATTTATTTTCATCTCATTTTTCATCTCTTACTTTCTCTTTTTTTTTTCATCATTTTTTTTATTTTCTCTCTCTATCACTCTCACTCAATACTTCTTCTGATACTTGTATATTATCAGCATTTATTTTGAGTGCAGAGATATAGATAAATATCTATTTTACAAAATATTTATCTTCTCACTTTTTCTCTTCTTCATCAATCTATTCATTTTCTGATATATTCAATGAAGAAATATATTTCTTCTCATTTTTTTCTTTCACTTTTTCACTGTCTGAGGCACTCTCTTTCTCTGCTTCACAGATATCAGTGATAAATTGACAAAAAAAGCAGATATTACAGACACTGCTGCAGTCATCAGCATCTCTATAATTTTCTTCATTGACTCTTCAATTAACTTCTCTCTCATCAATCTCTCTTCAATCAATCTCTTCATCATTGAACTTTTGAAGTTCATCATTTTCAAAACTTTTATATTCTTCTCTTTCTCTAACATCTCTGCTCTGAAAGAATCAGATACAATCACTGTCTTCAAAATCTGCATCTCTGCAGACTCAGTCACTGCTCAGTGCTGAAATTATAAAGCATTCATCTCTGCTCTGCTCTAAGCAGACAGCATCATCAGATAAAATACATTCAATTGTTTAACTAAACAATGAAGATAATTTTTGTGACTGACTATATTCTCTTCAGCTGTCATCTCTGTGAAGATAAACACTCATTTATACATAATATGTCTCAGAAGAGATATATCATATATCTAGTATCATTATCAGTATATCAACATTGCTAAAAACACTACTATCTATTCAGAAATAAATTTGAAGAAAAAGAAAAAGAAAATAAAAATTAAAGAGAATTATTTATAAATTTGTAGAATTTTTCTACAGAGATATAAGTCTCACAATGCTTCTGAGTATTTGATCTCAACACACATCAAAAATCAACATCTCTCAACTTGAGAGCACAATGTTCATATAAAATCTGACTGTTGTGCATCATGTGATTAGAGCTAGAGCAATATAACAAGTGAACAGTGAATGATGCTATATAAAAACAAGCTAGTGACACACATAATCACACTAATAACATCACTGACAAGGAACATCAGCAATAATATGTGATAAGTATTCAAGAAACAACTTACTTGAAATCAGAATAACTGAGAAAGCTCATTTTGAAAAAAGAGAAAGAAAGAAGAATCAATGAAAATTTAAAAATCTTTATTAAATTAGAAATGAGAAAATCACAGCAGAAGAGTAAGAAGTTTGATAATGATCAAGTTAAAATAGAAAAGAAATCTTCAAAAAAAAAGAAATTTTTTTTGCTTCTCTGCACACAATCTCTGACAATCAAAGAATCCATCAATTTCATCTTATTAAGAAATCAATAACAACACATATACAAGCTATCTAGAGGACACAATTAATACACTGCTATCAACAAACAGCACTTACAATATGAAAATGCAATTATCTACTAGCAAGCAATCTATACAATCACTGAGAGCAGCTCTTATAAAAAAGAGAGACAATTGTAATGCATTTGTTTATTATTTTCTTATTATCTTCATTTATTCTTATCTCTTTCCATTATACTCTCACTATTGCTATTTCTATATGTATATATATATCAATGTATGTATTTCACACATCTTCTTTCTCTTTCTTTTCTTTCTTAGTGATTAGTTACACTATGTTATTGTAATGGGTGTACTTCGATTAACGATTTGATACTATTCTAATTACAGATTACAAATTGATTAAGGAAAGAAAGAGAAAAGAAATCAGAAGAAAAGATTGTATGAAGAGAGTTTTTATAGAGAAAAGTTCAGAGTGAAAGAATATCAGAAGCTGCTTCATAGTGAAGCATGGAGCAGAAGAACATTAAGAGCTACACAGAAGAATCATTAGAAACTATATAAATACAGAGTGTGAGATGAGAGAATCATTGAGAACTATATGAAAGAATCATTAGAGACTATATGAATGCAGAACATGAAGTGAAAGAATGTTAGAAGCTATATGAAAGAATTGTTAGAGACTATATGAATGTGAAACACAGAGTGAGAGAATGTTAGAAGCTATATGAAAGAATTGTTAGAGACTTTGCAAGTGCAGAGCATGAAGTGAAAGAACATTAAGAGTTATACAGAAGAATTGTTAGAAACTATATGAGTGCAGAGCATGAAGTGATTTTGTTTGTTTGTTTGTATTGGTTTAACATCCTGGAGAAAACACGGGCAGCGCCCGTGTTTCAGAAGCCTCCCGAAGGGCATGGAGACGTGCTATGCTGGAGAAATCTCTATATACACAGTAATGATAGACACAGGATTCAGATAGCAACTCTTGAGAAGACTCAGTCTATATAGACTGTTCATCCACTTCTGGCCCGACGTATGGCCATTCATGGTAAAGATAATCAAAGCACACAAGTGCTACGGCAGGGTGATTGCTCGGAGTGAGCAGTAGTAGGATGATTGCTCGCAGGGAGCAGCGGCAGAGCGATTGCTCACAGAGAGCAGAGGCAGAGCGGAGGCAGGGTGATTGCTCGCAGGGAGCAGCGGCAGGGTGATTGCTCGCAGGGAGCAGCAGCAGGGCGATTGCTCGCAGGGAGCAGCAGCAGGGCGATTGCTCGTAGCGAGCAGTGGCAGGGTGATTGCTCGCAGGGAGCAGCGGCAGGGCGATTGCTCGTAGCGAGCAGTGGCAGGGTGATTGCTCGCAGGGAGCAGCGGCAGGGCGATTGCTCGTAGGGAGCAGCGGCAGGGCGATTGCTCGCAGGGAGCAGCGGCAGGGCGATTGCTCGTAGGGAGCAGCGGCAGGGCGATTGCTCGTAGTGAGCAGCGGCAGGGTGATTGCTCGCAGGGAGCAGAGGCAGGGCGGAAGCAGGGCGATTGCTCGCAGGGAGCAGCAGCAGGGCGATTGCTCGTAGCGAGCAGCGGCAGGGTGATTGCTCGCAGGGAGCAGAGGCAGGGCGGAAGCAGGGCGATTGCTCGTAGTGAGCAGCGGCAGGACGATTGCTCACAGAGAGCAGAGGCAGGGCGGAGGCAGGGCGATTGCTCGCAGGGAGCAAAGATCAAGGCCTGAAGGCCAATGAATGCTGAGTTCACTAAGAATCAGACACTCATAACAACCGCTCTGCTCTTGGCCATCATCACTAGATGATGTTACCAGGCTGCACCACGAGGAGGTGGCAGAGTCGGACTTCGCAGCCCAGAGCATGAAGTGAAAGAACATTGAGAGTTACACAAAGTCACAACAGTCAGAAACAAGTGAGTGCAGAAGAGAAGTTGATTGTATAAATTAATTATTAATAAATACTAATCCATCACATTATCCCTCTCTACTGAAGTGAGTGAGAATTTATAGATGTCTAGAGCAGTGATGTTCTTCAAGACAGATGCAGATTCTCAGATTGAACAATTGTATTCTATTCATTTGATGAGATATTCATGATGATGATGATTGATTCTATTGTCAAGAATTGTTTTGATTTCTCATTTGAGTTTGTTGTCTTCTTCTACAATGATGAGTGACTGTCAATTGAAGATTCTCTGTGAGGGGAATGGATTCTCAGCTGTGAGTCAGAGCAGATTTATATGAAAGATGTTGTGAATGTCAGATAGAGTGTTGAGTTGATAATTGTGTGTGTCTAGTACTTTCTTCACTGTATATTTGATGTGATGATAATCTAGTGTATATGAGAAGTGATCTGTTCTTATGTTCTTGAGATTCAGTCAGACTTTGTTTTCTATATAATATTGAGTTGCAGAATTTCTTCTGATATTTGCTTGATTCTTATAATTTTACTGAGTGCTGATCATTGAAGCTTCTGCTTATTTGTGAGCTTTCTTCAGCTTGCTCATGATATTCTCTGCTGTCTGTATGAAGCTGCAAATGTACACAGTTTCTTGAGAAGTTTCAGAGAAGTTCAGAATCTCTAGATTGTATCTATATAGAAGAAAGAATGAGCTTATATCTATTGTAGTAAAATCTTAACTGTTAATCACAATCTCAGTATATAACAGCAGATTGCTTCAGTTGTCTTGTGTGTAATTACAGAATTTATAAAGAATGTTTTTTACTGTTTATATCATTCTCTTGATAGCTCTATCAGTCTCTGAGTGATACACTGTTGATAACTTTTGTTTGATTCTTAATAATTGACATATGCAGGCTCAGAGTGTGCTGATGAATTGACTGTCTCTATCTGATACAATGAATGAAGACAGACTGTGTATATGATAGAACAGGCTTCTGATAAAGACATCTGTAACTACTTCAGTATTCATTTTATCACAGAGCTGTAGTATTACATTCTTACTGAGTTGATTGACAATGATTAGAATGTTTGTAGAATCTCTGCTTTTGAATAAGAAAACTGCAAAATCAATAGCTATATTGCATCAAATTCAGTTGAAGATAAATAGAGGCTTCAGCATCTCTTTTTGATATTCATATTATGCTGTCACTGAGCCACAGCAATCACAGTTGTGTACAAACTGATGTATGTCTTTCAACATATCTGATCAGTAGAATTTTTGAACAATGATGTTGTACATGATTTCATGTTCTGAGTGCTCAGTCATCAGCAAGTCATGAATTTCTTGTATGATTCATGTTTGTAAAGATTCTGAATTGAAGATTCATCATCTATTTTGAAAATGTAAATGATTGTTATTGTTGATTGAATATGCTGAGATATCTGTTCTTGAGTATACATCTGTGGGGAATTGAGATGTTTTATTTTGTATGACTTTGATGACTTGCTGTCAGAATTCATCTGCTTCTGCTGCTAGTCTTCATTGTTCTTTGAATGAGGGTTCTTGAGCTCAGAACTGATTGATGTGTATACAGAGTTTGTCTGATTGTGTAGAACTTTCTATAATTGTGAGATTGATTAACTGATACTCTCAGTGTTTTCATCTGTCATCTAAGTCATCAGATGATATATCTTGTTTTTGATGAGACAGAGCATCTGCAAAAATGTTCTCTACTTCAGATTGATAACAAATTGTGAATGAAAAACAGTTAAGAAACAATGATCAATGCATATGTCTCTTGATGAGCTTATGAATGATTGTGAAGTATTCTAAGTTCTTATGATCAGTAACAATCTCAAACTTCTTGATATTTATAAGTTTGAACTTTTATTTTTTGAAACATTGTATGATCACTAGAAGCTTCTTGTTGTAGATCTCATAGTTGCATTCAACAGATGACATCTTTTTTGAAATGAAGATACAAGATTGTAGAACATCTTTGTTATTGTATTGTATTAATGTCTCATCTACTACATAACTCAAGATATCTGTTTCAAGAATTGTATGCTTATCTGAATCAAATGATTGCAGCATTGAGATATTTGTAAATATATATTTCAGCTTTTTGAATGCTGTATCTGCTTCATCAGTTCATTGAAATACAGTGTCTTTCTGAATCAGATCTGTCAATGATTGTATGATATTGAAGAAGTCTTTGATGAATCTTTGATAGAAGTTGATAAATTCTAGAAAGCTTCTAATTTCTTTTACTGAGACTGATGTCTCTCAGTTGAGAATTGTTTCCATCTTCTTAGAATCCATGCATACATCTTTTTCAGCTTCAATGATGAATTCTAGATTGATTGTAGACTTGATCTTGAAGTTGTATTTATCAATGTTCACTTACAGTTCAGCTTTTTGTAGACAGTCAAGCACTTGTTGTATATGCTTACAGTGCTCAGTGAGTGATTCATTGATGAATATCAAGATATCATTCATGTATACTGAGATGATCTCATTGAGCAGATCTCATAGAGCTCAGTTAATGTATTTCTGAAATGTATTTGAAGTGTTCACTAATTCAAAGAGAGTCACTATCCATTCATATAATCTGTAACATATATGAAAGATAGTTAGTCATTCATCATCTTCATTAATTCTTATCTTGTAGAAGACTGCAGAGATGTTAAATTTTATAAATCATTTTGTTTTTTCTATCTATTTGAGTGTTTCATTGATGAGTGAAAGAAGATATCAGTTCTTCTATGTAATCTTGTTGAGTTCTCAATAATCAACACAGAATCATAAGTCTTTTTCTGATTTCTTTGTAAATAGTACAGATGCTGCAGTGGATGAGTTGCTAATATAAATAAAGTCTTTGTCTAGTAATTCATTGAGTATTTTTTGTAGAATGAGGAGTTCATTATGTGATATACTGTAGAGAGAATCTCAGAGTGGTTGTGAGTTCTTACTGTTTTTTTTAATGAGTTTGATTGTATGATCTATATCAGATTCTTGATGAGAGAGAAGCTTCTCAGCTTCTTTCTCATCAAACACATCTGCAAGATCTTTGTACAATTCAGATAGTTTCTTGTGCAATTTCTTGAGATCTTTGAGTTCTAACTTTTCTAACATTTTTTTTATATCTGCTATGCTAGCAGTGAACACTTGAATGTTCTTCTTCTCATATGCTTGATGAGTTAGTAGTTTATATATTTCTGCTGATATTTGAATGAGATCAGTGGTTCTATCAATGTTCTTCTTGTAAACACAGTCATCTTCTGAGAAAATAAGACAGTGATTGTGTGCATTCAACAAGGTTTCAAATTCTGTGAGTCATGATAGACTGAGCATTAGATTGTACTCAAGATTTTGTATTTTATATGCATATACATTCTTTTTCTTGTGTTCTTCTATATTGACATTAAATCTTATCATGTTATAGAAGGCAGATCCTCTGAAGCTGTGAAATTCACTGAGTTTATATAATTTGAAAAAGAGAATACACTGAAGCTTATGCTTCTCAATCAGCTGAGTGTCTATAAGAGTGTAATGAAGAAAATCACTGTCTATCATTGCTCATATATTGACTAGACTATTTACAATGACAGAGATCATGATTGTATCTGCTTGTATCTTCTACTCAAATCTTCAGCTAGCTTTCTACTTCTTGAGCTTTTGTCTGTGTTTTAGAGTGAAAGCTCATCTTTTCCCTGTTCTTGCCTATTCACAGATGACACAGTGTTTACATGTGTGAGGGGTTTACTTGAGATGATTGCATTTGAATATTGATTTGTGAAGTGCTCTGACTTGTTGCAGTGTATGCAGACTTCTCTGATGATTTGATTGATAATGTTCTTCTCTGAGACATTGAGAATTCTCAGATGACTTGTGTTTATGTATGAAACTCAGTTCATTGATTCTGATTCAGAGATGAAGAGTGCTGCAGAGTGGTTTGAGATATATATATTTGTTTGATGAAATTCTCTGTGATTTTGAAGCACATGGAACTGAGACAGATTGTTGTTCAACAGATGAAGATCAGTGCAGAATTTGCTGTATATTGAGAACTTCAGACACTCTACACTTCAGTTATACAACTGAAAGTTCAAATTCTTGAATAATATGTTGATCTTGACAGTGTCATTTCAGTCTTGCTCATCTGCTTCTAGAAGTTTGTGATTGAATTCAGAAAGATAAGTTGTCAATGCAACATTTATCTGATAAGTTTGATTAAGTCAGTCTAACATCTTGACTTGAAGTGTAGAATTGAGGAAGAGGAAGTTGAGTTGTTGAAAGACTAGCTCTGATGTATGCTGATGATTCTGACAATGACTCATTCAGAATTGAAATTTTGCTAACATGTTGTCATTCAATCTGCTATGAATATACCACACTTGATTGAATAGTGAGTCTATTGCTTGTTCATTGATGTTCAATTTGATGTTTGTTTTTGACTTTCATATGAGATAGAGTACTAGATCTCTCTTGTATTTATTGAGGATTGAAAGCTTCTCTCTTGAGGGCTTTTTGTGAGACATGGGTGTAGAAGAAACAGTGAATGTGAGAGTGCTCATTTCAGCAAGTTATTGTTGCAATTCAGTCATCTATAGCTAGGCTGACCGGTGGGACCATGAATTTCACATTTGGTTTGATTTGATTTGGTCTCAGTCCATTTCTTGGCGTGATTTCCAGTGGGACCAGAATCAGAATGAGAGTGTAAAGAGATCAAAATTTTCAGAAATGAAGTGTAAAAGAACCAGATTTAGATCTAATATGACTATTATAAGATCAACAAAATTTATTATTTCATGCAAAATGACTGACTATGAAAAATAAGAACATGATCTGGAACTGATCATGATTTTAACTCAAGTTTGATCCCATTCTGATGATTATGTAATACATGACAATTGATAACAATTATTGGTAACACTCACAAGCTCATTAATACTATATACAATCACAGTCAATTTTTTCCTCCACTATATCATTGAAAGAGAATTCTGTCACAATAGAATTCTTATCAACAATTTCTTTTTCTTTTTTATACTTAATCATCATCAATTTCTTTACAGTTTCTTCTTGCAATTGACTATAGTAATAGTGACAAATATCTTGACTTGAGTTAAACTTTCTCTTCATACCAACTTCTGTCAATGGAATTGTCAGAATATTGTGTGTCATCATTGTCACTGTTGAGTACTGACTGCTGATCATCCTCCACAGATCTAAAATAGATTTTTCTTTGATATTAACAGAATCATCATATAGATAGTGATCAAATTCAGTGTTGCAAGAATTTTGTTTGCTCAGATTTTTAGCAGCAATCAACAAGTGCAAATTCTTAATTAATATTAGTATCAGATTAATATCAATATCTCAGTAAGTATTATAAAAAAAAAGTTACTAATCAAAGAATCATACTCTATTGACTCTTCAATTTGAATATTATTCTGTTTATATTGTTGATAGTTGTTGTTGTAGTATGTTCAAGCTATATCAACATAGATTTGTTGTTCTTCCACTGTTCAATCCCTGGGAGTATATGCATTGATTCAACAAGAGGGATCAAGTACAGCAGCAACAGCATAGTAATCAGCAAATGATTGATTGATTCTCACATAATATTCTGCAAGTTTGTCTCACACTCTTTCAATTGCTGCAGAAATAACTCTATTTCAGAATTGTTCTTCTCATACACAAATCATCTGCATTTTCAAATGAGTAAATAAACTGTTGTATATTCATCAAGAAGCTTGCATCATTGATGTTACTGTAATAGACACAGTCTTTGTTGTTTTGTAAAAGATAAACAACAGTTCAACAACATATTTTAACTGTGCCCACTCTATATCAGAAAGTTTCAGAGCATGAATTTTCTCTCACTCAGAATTCTGAACTCAATGATTCACAGCATCTTTTAATTGAAGTGCTCAAACTGTCATCTCATAAGTAGAACTTCACTGTGTTTGAACATCTTGTATCATATTAAAAGGAGGAACTGAGCTGTGAGTGGCTTGAATATCATGAAATCATTGTTATTGTTTGAAAGAAGTACTGATTGCATTGATAATATGACAAATCTAAAAAAAGATAATGAGATAGTTAGCAAATTGATCAATTTTCACTGAAGCATTATCAAATATCATTATCTTGCAAAGGGTTGATGAGAATGTGATGTGTGTAACAATTTCAACATCATTCTCATCAAAACAACTGATCAGTTCTGTGTTTTCAGATTCAATGTTCAGATCTTTAATCAATGCTTGAACAACAAGCTGAATAACATATGCAATATAAAGAATATACCCACATTTATCATTTCATCTATACAATATCAGTTTTTGTTTCAGACTCTGTATCATGATCAAGTTGTTTGCTGCATTGTCTGTTGTGATTGCAAGAAGATCTGATGAAATATCTCAGTAATCATTTTTAATGATTATCATGAAAATATCAGTCATATATTCATCTGTATGACTATTTTTCAATTGTTCAAAGTCAATCAATTTCTCTTTATAATTCCAATCCTCATCAATAAAATAACAAACTGCATTCAAAAAGGATAGATTGTTGATGCTTGTTCATGCATTCACTGTCAGTGATATCTTCTGTTGTTTCTTCAACAGAAGTTCAAGTTGTCGCATATCATTGTTGTAATGTGTATTCAGAGAAGAGTGAAGACTGAATCAATGAGAAATTTAAATATATGAATTAAGTATTTGCAGTAGAGTTCAAAATTCCGAGTTTTCAACAGCACACAGTGGAAGATTCAATGATATATATAGATATAGAAGTTGTTCTCAAAAGTTGTCTGATGAAAGAGTTGGAATTGAAAGATCAGTATCAGTTCATCATTGTTTTCACATGTTTTTCTGCAAAATAGTACATAAGCATTACCAAATATTGTTATCATTAATGAGAGTAGATGATATAAGTATCAGTTCATGAAGATTATTCTGATGTTTTTCTCTAAGCTGTAGACAATCAGCAGATTTCAAATGTTATGTGATTTTTTCTGATTCATGTCCACTTCAGAATGGATGTTTTTGTATGAAGTTGCAATGATTACAGCAGAGAAATGACTCTTCAGTGATCTTCACAGCAATTTATTGAAAGTTTTTCCATAGATCTTCTCATTATCTATACTGGCTTTTTCATAGATTGTGTTGTTTTTCATCATCAAGAAAAAAAGAAGTATATATTCATCAGATTTGAAAGAGCTCATCTTGTGAGAATTTATAAACAATATAAATTGTTTGATCCACTCTTATTTCTATAAGATCTTGAATCTTCATTAAAGAAGGTGATGAATTCCCTGATTCAGCAATTACTGAAGTTGCTATGATGAATATAAATGATAAGAAATTATGTGTAAAATGAATTCTGAGGATAAAAAGGTTATGAAATTGATTCAATTTGATTGGGATTTTTTTTTACCCCTTTTTCATTAACCCATTCTAATTGGTTAGAACACTAGTAGAATATATTTATAAACAACAACAAATAAAACACATTATGATCAAATAGAAAAGAATGATAATGAAAATATTGAAGATATTATTAAGATTTGTAAGTGCTGAAAAGTTGATTCATTAGACATATTATCTATCTCTAATATATCACAATTCCACAGTATGAATTTATCAGCTTTTGTTGTTTACTGATACTAAATGTAAAGTCACACACAACTCACAAGTATACATATACATATACATATATATATATATATATCATGAACATAATATCACTACAATAATATATGCTCACAACAAAGAATTGTATAATGTAAAATATCAAATAAAATTTGTAATCTCTGATAATGATAATAATACAATTAATTTAGCAAAAATATAAAAAAACAAACATACAAAAAAAAAATTTTTTCTTAGATTATTTTCTCTTCTACTCTTTTTCTTTCACTTTCTTCTTCTTTTTCTCTTTTTCTTTTTCTTCATTCTTCATAATTTAATTCTTCTCTTTCTTCTTCTCTCTCTTCTTCTTCTTTTTATTTGAGGAAACAATCATCTCAAAACTCTTCTCAGCTATCTCTTCAGATGAGAGAGGATTTTTCTTTTTTCTCATCAGATTCACTTGAGCTTCAAAATTCTGCATCTTCTGATCTGCTGTTTCAGATTCTATCTCTGCAGCAAGTAAATTAGTATGCTCAGAAAGCAACACTGTCTTTTCAATGTTCTAAATCATTGAGTGTATATGAGATCTAAATAAGACTTCAATCTCATGATTCTCTTCAGAAGTCTGCTAATCAATTAGATCACAGAATTGTTATCAAAAAGTATTATCAATGAATATATTCAAAATACAATCTATCAGCTTGAGCTTCTTTGTCTTGCAGATAAGCACATTTTCAATCTTTTTCTGACAGTGCTTTTTCACAGCTGCTATTTTCTCAGTTCTCTCTCTCTTTATCTTGATCTCAAATCATTTCTGTGAACACTTCTGATCTCAGTGCTGCTGTATCAGCAACTTCACTGCTTTCTTCTTCAACTTCTTATACATTGAGTCATTGACATCATTTCTTTTATAATATTAGTCAAATTTCAGTAGAAGTATTACTCAAGATTGTTATCAATCTACTTCATTGCAGAGTTTTTTCAAGACAATATGATATGTTTTGCAGTCAGTCTCTTCATACTTGAAGAATTCTTTCTCTTTCTTCTCAAGATGATGATGATGTTTGTGTGTCTTAGTGATATACAGAGTCATCAAATGTTCCTTGAAGAGAGAGACAGATATATTTTCAGCAGAAGAGAGAGAGAGAAATACATTCTGATTATGATGATGAAAATTTCTAGAGAAAAAAAATATATTGTTTTTATAAATTGCTATACACACAGAAATGTGATGATAAGAACAGAGATATATCAAAAAATTCAAGAAGAAAGAAAATCTACATCTATATATTATAAGAAATTACATATCTCATAGCAACACTGTTTGTATTTTTATGCTATTTGTTGATATCACATACTGCATGTATGCAGTTGCTCTGCAAGCTATATTATAGCTGAATGCAGATGAGATATTTCTTTGTTGCTATAGAGATTATTTGTATATATAATCTCTCAGTTTAATATTCATATATGTTTTTCTTTTTCTTTGTTCTTTCTTTCTTCTCTCTTCAATCCATCATAATTCTGCTGCAGTATGTTAACTATTAAAAGCAATATGAATATCTCAATGTTTTCTGTGAATGAATACTGATTAATTAATTGATTCTATCTAGTAAATTCAGCATCATAAGTTTCTGTTCTTCTCTTTTTGAAATCTATACATTCATTCTCTGTGTTCATCTCCTCTCTCTCTCCACCCCCCTCTCAGCAAAAAAATGACTCATGATAAAAGTATCTTTTGTCAGAGAGTCATGTCAATCACTGCTGCTGTCTGTAAGACAGTATATAAACAGTAAATGATGGAGTGAAAAGCAGTCTGAGCTTATCATTATAAACATCATTTCAATGCTCACTGTGCTGTGTGAAAGATGCACAACCTCCACTCTTGTATGAAAAAAATGAATAAACAGAGTATGAAATTCAAAGTAATACTTTTTAATAACACTAGATACTGATATAAGAGTAGAGACTATTTATGAGATTCAATATTATCAGAAGTCTGAGAATCTCATTTTTCTCAAGACTGTATTTGTTTATCTTATTCAGAAAATTGATGAGAAGAAATATCACTTCTAGTATTTCACTTTCAATACTCTTCAAATCACAGTTGAGACCACATTAATCACACTTTTTGAATGTATGATATCATGTGAAAATCAATGTAACAATATCTCACTAATCATTTCACAGATAATCTTAAGACTATAATTCATTGTGAACAGATGACTCTTAATGTGAGAAATATTAGATTGATGATGAAGATTGCTCAAGAATTGAATAGCAATTTTTTTGATGATTATAGATTGAAGAAATGAGTTTTTTTCATTTATTTGTTTGTTTATTTTTTTATTTTTTTATTTTTTTTTGCTGAAAGTTTTTGTTTTTTTTTTTTATAATATTTTCAGTTGTTGTTTTTGTTTTTTTTTTTTTAATTTTCAAAATATCTACAGACATATAATGATATTTCTGTTGTTGACATCAAAAAGATAACAATATTTGATAACACTCACATCATAATTAGCCATCATCTAGCATAAAGATATATGTATTATGTAATTATGAATAAGTTATGATTTCATTTGATTCCATTTTGTAAAATGGGATCAAATGGAACTGTGACTCAGAAATCAAGATAAGAACAGTATTTGAAATCTAAATATTTCTTATAAACAGTGAAATGAGATCAGAGCTATAATACAAACAGTGTAAAGTGACTGATTTGAAAAACAATATATGAAATCAGAACTAAAATATATGAGAATGAGATCAATACTAAAATTGATCATAGTCTCATACACAGTCACATGGTCAGTCTAAGCACAAGTACAGTGGATGCTGTGGGTAGAGATCATGACTATTACTCAATGAATCATCTCTCAAAGATTGAGTGATTAGAAACTGTGAGATGTAGTGACAGTGTGAAGAGTAACAGTAGAAGATAGTTTATAGCATAGCAGAGATAATAGTAATATATTGTAGAGTGTAGTAGCATAAGATAGCATAGCTAATCACTAAGAAAGAAAAGAAAGAGAAAGAAGATGTGTGAAATACATACATCAATATATATATATATATAGAAATAGCGGTAGCGAGAGTATAATGGAAAGAGGTAAGAATAAGCGAAGATAATAAGAAAATAATAAACAAGTGCATTACAGATAACTCTGAAGGAGATCAAAATGCATTTCACAACAAGGCTTCAGATGATGAATAAGAGACACTCACTGACTTCATAAATAGCCTTCTCAATGATCACATATAAAAGAGAAGCTGAAACTCAGCAGTATCTGAAGATCAAGATTCAGAGGTTGAAGACACTGCTGTCTGCAGTCAATAGATTCACACTTGTCATTCCACACTACTCAGAGAGATGTGAGACAGATCTCACAGAGAATGTAGATAAAAAAAATACTGCTCAGATATTCAAGAATGTGATGGGTTAGCACCCATTAGTAGTTAACTTACACAACCAACCCCTTCTGCCTCACATTTCATGCCCACGCTCGCGTACATCTACTTGTCTCTGTTATTGCACTCCGCGCTTATATAGCCTTTAACAATTCTTCCATGTAACCCCTTCTGCCTCACACTCTGCACTCATGTAGTTCTAACAATTCTTTCACATAATCCTCAACATTCTTCCACTCTGTACTCTGCTCTGTGCTCCACTGTGGGGTGGCTTCTGATATTCTTTCACTCTGATCTCCTCTCTATAAGAATCTTCTTTGTATGACCTTTTCTTCTGATCTCTTTTCTCTTTCTTTTCTTAATCAATTCATAATCTGTATTTAGAATAGTGCTAAATCATTAATTGAAGTACACTCATTATATTACAAATTGATTCATCTGTGTCAGCTCAAGTGCTCTATGTTTACAATTGCACCCAGGTGTCCAAGTTAAGAATAAGTTATCAAGTCTCCACAAAGCTGTGTTGTTGTGATAACATCCACAATTTCCAAAGTTCTACAAAGTCACATCACTGTGATAGTGCTGTGAAGAAGTCTGAGTGTTTACAAAGTATTTTCTCCAAGAATAAGAACTGAATCTTCTGATCTCCAAGCTATCAGAATTAAGAAC
The DNA here is from genome assembly GCA_017607445.1 of Histoplasma ohiense. Classification (NCBI taxonomy): domain Eukaryota; kingdom Fungi; phylum Ascomycota; class Eurotiomycetes; order Onygenales; family Ajellomycetaceae; genus Histoplasma; species Histoplasma ohiense. The sequence goes on along the minus strand of JAEVHH010000003.1, from coordinate 5,077,446 downwards.
TATAGTCTTGTACAAAAACAAGATGAATTACAAACATCTCTTCATGAGTGAGAATCAGAGTCTTGTCAAAGATAATGCTGAGCTTCATAATTTCCTTCAGCATGTGGTAATTTCGGCTTATTATTCTTCCGTGGCGTACGCCACCTCTTATTATCAAGGATGGTGTATGCTACCACACTAGTTAATTCATATAAGAAGAGCTGCAAAGCTTAGAAGCTTTGAACAGCTCAAGCAATCTTTGAACTACATCTGATAGCATGTCTAAACTGAAGAGAGTATATGCTTCTGAGAATGTGATAATTCCATCTACAATGTGAGTTGTAGTTATCATGCCAGTGTGGTCATCTCTACACTCTAGAGTTTGATTGTATGAATGAGCAGTGAAGTTGAAACACTTCCAATTGCAAAATTGGTAGCAGACAACTCACTGTCATATGTGAGATGAGCTGAGGACATAGAAAGACAGTGTAGAGATGAACAATGATTCAAAGAATCACTCTACTCACAAGCTTAAGAAGAAGTCAGTCAGTCATACAATCAAGAAAATATCAACAAGAAATCAACTACAAACAATATTCTTAAGATATAGAGAAAAGCATACAATCAATGATAATCATCATGAACATCTTCAACCAACACTCATTCCTTGTATCTGAACCAAATGAAATGCAACTGATTTTCAAAGATCTATAAGAAGCAGTACACAGAGCAGCAGCTCTCACATCTGAGAATGACAAGCTTCTCATCCACAACATCTTGTTGAAGAAGATATTGACAATGCATAATCTTTATCAAACAGAGCTTGAGATGCAGAAGAAATATCAGTATACAGAAGTCACTCAGCAACAAACAGTGAATGCTATGAACTTTGTAGATAGTCTTACAAATATCAGAAACAAGTGAGATACTCAGATGACTGATCTGCATCAAGAGCTGAAGTATGTACATCTCAAAATCAAACATTCAGCAATACTCAAGATCTCATTGTATAGTTTAATCAACTCTTCAAATATCAACATCTCATCTAATAACTCTGACCCAGCATACACAGCATGAATGGTGTTCTCTGAGAATATGTCAATCATCATGAAATATATCAAGTCAGATGACCTATCTAATCCATCATACTTTGATGATGAGTGTAAGAATGACACCACTCTCAACTGGTTGAATCAGATGCATTCACACTATCACATAAAATGCAAGCTCACAGAACAGCAATCCACTGAATTACAACAGATCTTACACACAGCATCTATTCTCAAGAGAAAAGCTAGATTTCTTTGAATGACAGCTGAGAAGTTGAATGCAGAAGTGTCTGACAAGTATGAATTATTATAGAAATGAAATGATTTTGCAAGATGGATTCTGCATAACTTCAAGAAACTAGACATCAAAGACAAATATTACAAATGCTTTGTAGAATGCAAGCAAGAAGGAGATCTCACATTGTACTACATTCATTTCAGCTTGCATTATCTTGTGATGAATCAAGAGCTTCTGACACTCTTCTATCTACAAATCTTCATACACAGCTTAGACACTGATCTATACACTGAGTGGAAGTGTCTTAATCTACAGTCACAGATGATGGAGAAAATGTACAAAACACTACTCTCAAGGAAACAAATGAGCAAGCTGTGAAAGCAAGTGATGAGGACACAGATGAATGCAAGAAGACTTATATCTATATTCATCACTTCATCATCAAGATATCTGAATGCAATGAATATTGATCTCAATGCTATTGTGAAAGTCTCAAACCCCCTCAAGAAGAATTTGTCAGAGTGAGTAGTCTGATGTCACAAACACAGAGCATGCTTTCACTGCAGCTGACAGAATCATAATGCAAGGGATTGTCATAATCACTCTCAAAAGAAGAAGTCAAAAAACTAGAGAAATCAACAGAATCAGAGACACTCACTGATCAACTACTAAAGATCTTCAAAATAGATGAATTGTCTGCATTAGATGATCCTCTGAATTCTACAAAAGCTAAACAGAAGAGAGATGAAGAGATGAGTGTAGAAGAGAAAACAGACAAACATCTGAACATTATAGAACTGAATACACTGATGTATAGAGAATATCTGAGACAGAAAAGAGAAGTGGCAGCAAAGATGTTATTGAACACAGATGCTTTGACAAAGTATATTAATGATCATATACTAAAATGATTGTCTGGTGTATAATGAATGAAGGAATCTAAACAAGTAAAGCTTTCAAACAATCATTATCTTATCTCATTCATGAGAATAAAGATGCTCTTGCACTTTAAGAGATGATCTTACTGTATCTGAATATGCATGCTTCTGAATGTAGAATACAATCTGATCTTGAGGCTTGATTGATTTCAGAAGTACAATCTCTGAATCCATTGACATACATATTACATACAGTTGACAGATTATAAAAATCAAATTCATACAATCTTACTCATGAATATGAGATGCAGATTCTGCATGTCAGAGATAGAAGACTTGAATCTCATCACTCAATATCAAGCAAAGCAAGTGCTGTGTAAACCTTCAATTCAGAGCATTCTATACATCATAAAAGAATCTGAGACAAAAGAACTGCTGTTCATGAAAGATTCAAAAAATAAAACATATATGAAGACACTGTTTGAAAAGTATAAGAAGGTCTTCTGAATGAACCTCTCATCTTCTCTGCTGTCTGAAAGAGAATTCATCCACAAGATTGATACAGAGAATGTGAAACCAATAAATCACAACACATATCCTCTATCACAAACACATCTCAAGGAATTACAGCAGCAGATAGAGGAGTTGTTGAAGAGAGATCTCATACAATCATTCTCCAACACATGAAGCTTTCCAGTCCTATTCACTAAGAAGTCAAATGAAGAATGGCATATGTGCATCAACTATTGAGCACTCAATAAGCTCACCATAAAGAATGGATATCCACTACCACAAATCCAACAACAACTAGATACAATAGAAAATGTCTGATACTTGACAAAGATTAATCTACTCACAGAATACTGGCAGATTCATATAGATGAACTATCAGTACTCAAAACAGTATTTAACACACAATGAGAAAAGTTTGAATTTCTTGCAATGTCTATGAAGCTTACAAACACCCCTGCAACCTTTCAGATGATAATGAATACAATTCTTGTAAAACAGAACAGTCAATCATGCTTTGTATATTTTGATAATATCTTAATCTTATCAAACTCATACAAAGAGCATCTACAACATATTGATCAGATGCTCACAACTCTGACAGAGCACAAGCTCTATATCAAATCATTGAAATATGTGTTTGATACAAAGAAGTTGGAGTTCATGAGACATCTTGTGAAAGAGAGCTGCATACATCCAATCCCCAAAAAACTAGAAGTTATTGCAAAATGATCAAGGTCTAGAAATGTACACCACATACATCAATTTTTAGAACTGATATTCTATTACAGAAGATTTGTAAAGGATTTCACATAAATTGCTGCTTCATTGTCAGATCTTCTTAAAGAGACAGATGCTGAGCTTTGTAAAAAGAAATTTCATTCAATCATCTGAAACATCTTCTGCAAAAAGATCTTTCTTGAGCTTAGAAAATGTATGACAACATCTTCAGTGCTTGTTCAACTGGATTGTACAAAGTTCTTCACAATTGAAACCAATATATCAGAATGAGCCATTGAATGCTCCCTCTTGCAAGTGGGAGAGGATGATAAATTACATTCAGTAGTGTATGATGGCTGAAAGCTGTCAGGTGCAGAGCTTAACTATTCTGTGTATGAGAAGGAACTTCTAGCAATCAAACACACACTAGATCTGTGGGATCAATATATCAACAATGAGCATACAACAACAGTGATCACTGATCATGAAAGCCTCATTTATTTGCAAACAACAATCAAATCCTTCAAGCAGCTAGTACAATGGATATCAGAGTTCCAGATGTACAATCTTCAAATCAAATACAGAAAGAAAGTGAATGCTATCATATCAGATATCATAAGTTGTAGATCTGACTTCATGGAAGAAGATTCAGCAAACACAGCACAGAGAGAATTCACACTAACAGCACTGAGAGATTGTAATGAGGCAGAGTGATTGAAAGCCATGATCACCTGCTTGAAGAATGGGAGTATATTGGCTGATAAACATCTGGTGAAGGTAATAGAAGAGATGCTTTCAAAATTCAAACTTGCAAAGTTAGAGAAGAATGTTGTGCTTTACTATGATCTCAGTTACATGAAGACACTGTATCTTGAGCCCCAGTTTCAACAAGATCTGGTAAGTCATATGCACAAGAAGTTCAGCCACTTGAAGAGCTCAGAACTTATGAATGTTCTGAAAGATTGAGCATACTGATCAAGCATGAAAGAAGATATCCAAGCATACACACAGAAGTGCCCAAACTGCCAAGTCTCAAAGAATGCAAGACAAGAATTGAAGTGTGAGAGAGCACAATATCAGATAGAAGATACAATTAAATCATTTGAATATTGAAGAATAGATCTCATAGAGGTATTGTCATGAATGTCAAATGAAAACCACTGAATAATAACAGCAATCAATTACACCATAAAGTGGTCAATCATGTGAGTGGTGTCAGAGATGACAAAGAAGATCATTGCTAAATTTCTACACAATGATATCTACATCAATTATGATATGCTCTGTGAGATATTGACAGATAATGGTGCAAACCTTGTAGAAGAAGCTGTGAGACACTTTGTCAAGCAGTTGCAGACAAAGCATTGCATGACAACACTCTATCACCCTCATACAAATGAAAAAGTTGAACACTTAAACAGAATACTAGGCAGCATGCTGATGAAATATCTAGTGGGGAAGCTCACAAAATTATGAGACAAATATCTGAGACAGACATTATTTGCAACACAAGTTCATCAGCATGCAGTTTTAAAGCACTCATCATTCTATCTGCTCTATGAGATGCATCCACATATTCTGAGGGATACACAGAAGCAGATAGAAGAGGAGGTAGTGATTGCAAATATGAAATCAAGAATGAGAGAAGTTAGTCATATCTGAGCAAAAACAAATGAATTACTGCTCAACCACATCATACAATTGAAAAGAATACAAAACTCACTAGTGAAAGAAACAAGCCTCACTGTGGGCACTTGAGTTCTCATATGAAATGAAGGACCTGAGAAGTTTCAATCAAGATGGTTTGAATCATACAAAATCCTCAAATCACACCCTCTTGAAACATACACTTTGAAAGAACCAGAGGGACAAGTTCTACACAATCTTATAAATAGCTCTCATTTTATAGAGATAAAGATGAAGAATCTCAATGAGCTGTGATCATCTGCAGCACTATCATCAGCATTGAAAAAAAGAGAGCTTACAATAGAAAAGCTCAGAGAAGTTAGAGAAATCATCAACACTTACAAATCAGATGATATCACTTACTCAGACCTCTCAACAATAATCAAAAAAGAATGGAAGAAAATGGAAAAGACAGATATACAGCACATCTCAATAAATGACAAGACTGTTGCTGACTGTATGATATTGTGATGTAGACAGCAGATGCAATGCAGTCAGAGGTGAATTTAAGATGACTGATCAGCATATGAATCAGATTGCAAGAAACAAAAAGATTCAGAAGAGGATTCAACTGTCTATACTAACTCAATCACAGAGATTTCAGAGGATGAACTGTCAGAAACATCAGCAGACACATTGAATCAAGCTATTTCAGCATCTGAAGACACTCAGAGATCAGGCAAGATTAGTTTCAATAGATCATTCACTGTAGTTGTCTGAGCTTGTGAAGAGAGACAGTATAATACACAGAGGCAGAAGACTCTCATTGGAAAACATGAAATCTGCCACATCTAATCATCAAATGTAGAACTGATAAAAGATCATGTAAGATTAATGACTAGAAAAGAAAGGAAAAAGAGGAAATCAGAAAAAAGATCTATTTACACACAGCTCTAATGACTGCTGCAAGAGCTTCACCCAACTTCTAAAAATACATGAATGTTGCAAAAACAAAAGAAAAGATGTACATCAATGAAAACATTCAAATCAACAACCCTCAGAAACATCTGTATGCAACAAAAGGGAAACTAAAACTCAGTCTATATCAAGAACTCCAGAATCTCAAGATGTGTGTGTAGAAGTGCAGTGCATGCCTTCATCTTGCACAGAGTCTGATGCATCAATTTGATATCTTCAATGAAGAGATTTGCAGAGAGATTAACAAAATGATGGATATGTATATACAGAGAAAAACTGATTAGAAGAAGGAAGAATGAGAAAGAAATGAGCAGAGCAGTTGAGTGAACATCTGAGCTTCTACAAGAATAAGTGATGAATGCTCACTCAATGAAAGTTGAAGAAAGAAAAGAAAGAAGAGAAGTGGAATTGAAAATGAAGAAAAATGAATGAGTTGTGAAAGAATCTGAGAGAAGAGCAGAGATAGACATACACAGAGTGACATCAGAAGTAACTGTAGAATATTAACAGTCATCACAATGAGAAGAAAAAAGTATACACTTACTGAAGAAACAGAAACTTCTCTTGAAGCTTCAGAGACAGTTGCAGCAGAGATGAGAGCAGCTGACAGAACAATTATATGCAGAAGACAGAATACAAAATTGAAATGACTCTTTGCTTCTCATATAATCAGCACAAGAAACAGATGTATACTCACTGCAGATATAAAAAAGTGTCATGTTGCTGTTCAGACTATCTTGAACACATATCTTCTTTCTACAAATGATCAAGTCAAAAGTCATTTGTCAACAAAGAGGATGAAGGCACTTGTCTGATAAACTGAAAGCACATGAAGACAGAGGAACAATGCAGAAGTTGATGTAAGTAAATATGATGTGAGAATCTTTGTCTACTATAATCTCAACAACACAGAGACTCTGTACAATTTCATCTATGAAAGTTAGAATAAAAATTGTAGAAAAGAGACAAGAAGGGGTATAATATACACTCAATACAATCAGTATAAACAACAGCAGAATTCAGAGAATGTGTAAGATTGCTAAAAGTCTTGTACTTGCTTCAAGCAAGGGGTGTGACAGATGAATAACTGACAAATCAGATTGTGTTGTACAGTACTTGTGTGTGAAATTATGTTTTGATGAAGACAGTGGAAGCAGAAGAGAAGTGTGAAGAATAGAGAAGAGAGCTGTGGAAGATGCACAGAGTCTCTTTGTGATGGGTTAGCATCTGTTAGTAATTAACTTACACAATCAACTCCTCTTCTGCACTCACTTGTTTCTGACTGTTGTGATCTTGTGTAACCCTCGATGTTCTTCTGCTCTGTGCTCCATGCTTGTGTAGTTTCTAATGATTCTTCTGTGTAGCTTTTAACATTCTTTCACTCTGTGCTCTGTGCTTGTGTAGTCTCTAATGATTTTTCTGTGTAGCTTCTTATGTTCTTCTGCTCTGTGTTCTGTGCTTGTGTAGTCTCTAATGATTCTTCTGTGTAGCTCTCAATGATTCCCTCATCCCACATTCTGTGCTTGTGTAGCTTCTAACAATTCTTATGTGTATCTTTTAATATTCTTCCACTCTGCACTTCACTGTGGAGCAGCTTCTGATATTCTTCCACTCTGAACTTTCCTCTATAAGAATCCTCTTTGTATGATCTTTTCTTCTGATTTCTTTTCTCTTTCTTTTCTTAATCAATTCATAATCTGTAATTAGAATAGTATCAAATTGTTAATCAAAGTATGTCTGTTATATTATGAATTGATTCTTCTGTGTTTAAGATCTGAGTGCTTCATTATTAGTTCTTACATCTGAGTACATTGTTACCAGTTCTTACACTCAAGTGTGTCATTTACAGGCCTGAGTGTCTAGTCATTACAAGAGATCCCTCATGAGTCTGAGTGTCTTCATCATTAATTATATAGACTGTTGTGTCTAAGTGTCTGAAACATAATTGACTGTGTTCTACAAGACTTGAGTGTCTATGAACTGTGACACTGTGAATAGCATTCATAAAGAAGCTTGATCAAGCTTAGCACTGCAACACTGTGAATAGTGTCTGTGAGAGAACTGAGTGTCTACAAGTATTTTTTTTTTTTTTTTATTATATGTTTTTAGATATTGAAATGAACTATGAGCAATTCTACAAACATCTACTGCATTCAAATGCAGTGGATGATAACTTAGATCTACAAAGCATTCTTCAGCAGCAGACACTACAGATGACTGAATTGCAACAACAACTTGCTGAGATGAACACTTCTGTGTTCACTATTTCTTCTACACTCACATCTCACAAAAAGTCTCCAAGAGAGAAGCTTTCAATTCTTGACAAATATGAGAGAGATCTAGTACTCTATCTTGTGTGGAAGTCAAAAGTGAACATCAAATTGAACATTGATGAATGAGCAATAGACTCACTATCCAATCAAGTGTGGTATATCCATAGCAGATTGAATGGTGATGTGTTAGCAAAATTCCAACTCTGAATGAGCCATTGTCAGAACCATCAGTGTACATCAGAGTTAGTCTTTCAACAACTCAACTCTCTCTTTCTTGATTCTACACTTCAAGTCAAGATGTTAGACTGGTTTAATCAAACTCATCAGATGAATATTGTGTTGACAATTTATCTTTCTAAATTCAATTGCAAACTCCTAGAAGCAGATGGGCAAGACTGAGACAACATTGTCAAGATCAACATATTGTTCAAGAACTTGAACTTTCAGTTGCATAATCAAAGTGTAGAGTGTTTGAAGCTCTCAATATACAGCAAATTCTGTGCTGATCTTCATCTGTTGAACAATGATCTGTCTCAGTTTCATGTGCTTCAAAATTGCAGAGAATTTCATCAAACAAATGTGTATGCTCTGAACTGCTCTGCAGCACTCTCTACCTCTGAATCAGAATCAATGAACTGAGTCTCACATATAAATGCAAATCATCTGAGGATTCTCAATGTCTCAGAGAAGAATATCATCAACTGAATTGTCAGAGAAGTCTGCATACACTGCAACAAGTCAGAGCACTTCACAAATCAATGTCTGAATATAATCACTCTGAGTAAACCCCCCATGTGTGTAAACACTGTGTTGTCTGTGGATAGACAAGAACAGAGAAAAGACAAGCTCTCACTCTAAAATATGAATGAAAGCTCAAGAAGCAGAAAGCTAGCTGAAGATTTGAGCAGAAGATGCAAGTGAATGCAATCATAATCTCTATCATTGTAAATAGCTTAGTCAATATACAAGCAATAATAGACAGTGGTTTCCTTCACTATGCTCTTATAGACACTCAGCTGGTTGAGAAGTATAAGCTCCAGCATATTCTCTTTCTCAAACTGTATAAGCTCAGTGAATTTGACAGCCTCAGAGAATTCACCTTCTACAACATGATAAGATTTAATGTTGATGTAGAAGGACACAAGAAAAAGAATGTATATGTATATGAAATACAAGACCTTGAGTATGATCTAATACTTGATCTATCATGACTCACAGAATTTGAAACCTTGTTGAATGCATGCAACTGCTATCTTATTTTCCCAGAAGATGACTGTGTTTACAAGAAGAATGTTGATAGAACCACTGATCTCACTCAGATATCAGTGAAAGTATACAAACTACTAATCTGCCAAGTGCATGAGAAGAAGAATGTCCAAGTGTTCACTGCTAGTATGATGGATATCAAAAAAGCATTAGAAAAGCTAGAACTCAAAGATCTCAAGAAACTATGCAAAGAACTATCTGAATCATACAAAGACTTTGCAGATGTATTCAATGAAAAAGAAGCTGAAAAGCTTTCTTCTCACTGAGAACCCAGTATAGATCATATGATTGAGCTTATCAAGAAGAATGATAAGAACCCACAATCACTCTGAGATTCTCTCTACAGTATATCACACAATGAGCTTCTTGTTCTATGAAAAATGCTCAACAGACTATTGAACAAAGACTTCATTTGTGTTAGCAACTCATCCACTGCAGCATCTGTACTGTTTGTGAAGAAATCAGAAGAAGACTTACAATTCTGCATTGACTACTGAGAACTCAACAAGATTATGCAGAAGAACTGATATCCTCTCTCACTCATCAATGAAACACTCAAATAAGTAGAAAAAGCAAAATGATTTATGAAGCTTGACATCTCTGCAGCCTTCTATAAGATAAGGATTAATGAAGGTGACAAATGACTAACTGCTTTTCATATACATTATGAATTATATGAATGGACAGTGATCCTCTTTGAATTAGTGAATGCCTCAAGCATGTTCCAGAAATACATTAACTGAGCTCTACAAGACCTGCTCAATGAGATCACCTCAGTGTACATGAATGATATTCTGATCTTCACTGATGAATCACTTACTGAGCATTGTAAGCATGTATGACAAGTGCTTGACTGTCTATGAAAAGCTGAACTGCAAGTGGACATTGACAAATACAACTTTGAGATCAAATCTATAATCTATCTAGAATTCATCATTGAAGCTGAAAAAGACATATGCATGGATTCTAAGAAGATGGAAGCAATCCTCAACTGAGAGGCATCAGTCTTGATAAAAGAGACTAGAAGCTTTCTAGAATTTGTCAACTTCTATCAAAAATTTATCAAAGACTTCTCTGATATTGTACAATCACTGATGAATCTGATCTGAAAAGACACTGTGTTCCAATGAACTGATGAAGTGGATGCAGCATTCAAAAAGCTGAAGTATATGTTCACAAGCACCTCAATGCTGCAATCATTTGATCTGAATAAGCATACAATTCTTGAAACAGACATCTCAGATTATGTAGTAGATGAAGCACTGATGCAATATGATAACAAAAATATTCTACAACTCTATATCTTCATTTTGAAAAAGATGTCACTCACTGAATGCAACTACAAGATCTACAACAAGGAGCTTCTAGTGATCATACAATGTCTCAAAGAATGAAAGTTCAAACTTATGAGTGTTGAAAAGTTTGAGATTGTTATCAATCATAAGAACTTAGAGTACTTCACAATCACTTGTAAGCTCACTGAAAGACATATGTGTTGATCATTGTTTCTTAGCTGTTTTTCATTCACAATTTGTTATTGATCTGAAGTAGAGAACACTCTTGCAGATGCTCTGTCCTGCTGAGAACAAGATATATCATTTGATGACTTGAACAACAGATGGAAACACTGAGAGCATCAATTAATCAACTCTGCAATTATAGAAAGTTCTACACAATCAGACAAACTCTGTGTACATGTCAACCAGTTCTGAGCTCAAAAACCCTTGCTCAAAGAACAATAAAAGCTAGCAGCAGAAGCAGATGAATTCTGACAACAAGCTGCTGAAATCATATAAAACAGAACATCTCAATTCCCCACAGATGTATATTCAAGAATGAATATCTCAGCATGTTCAATCAATGATGACAACTGCTTATGCTTTTGAGATAGATGATGAATCTCTGATTCAGAATCTCTATAAACATGAATCATACAAGAAATTCATGACTTGCTGATAACTGAGCACTCAGAATGCAAAATTATGTACAACATTATCATCTGAGAATTCTACTGACCAGATATATTGAAAGATATATGCCAGTTTGTACACAACTGTGATTGCTGTGGCTCAGTGATGATATGATGTGAATGCTGAAAAGAGATGCTGAAGCTTCTATCTGTCTCTGACTGAACTTGATGTGATATAGCTATTGATTTTGCAGTTTTCTTACTCAAAAGTGAAGATTCTATAAACATTCTAGTCATTGTTGACTGACTCAGCAAGAGTGTAATACTACAGCTCTGTGACAAGATGGATGCTGAAGTAGTTGCAGATGTCTTCATCAGAAGTCTGTTCTATTGTATATATGATCTGTCTTCATTCATTGTGTCAGATAGAGACAGTCAATTCATCAGCACACTCTGAGTCTGTGTATGTCAATTATTAAGAATTGAATGAAAGTTATCAACAGTGTACCACTCAGAGACTGATGAAGCTACTGAGAGAATAATATAAATGATAAAGAACATTCTCTGTAAGTTCTGCAATTATATACAAGACAACTGAAGCAATCTGCTGTCACACACTGAGATTGTGATTAATAGTTGAGATTCTGCTATAACAGATGTAAGCTCATTCTTTCTTCTACATAAATACAACTTAGAGATTCTGAACTTTCTCAAGACTCTCTGAGAAACTGCATACATCTGCAGCCTCATACAGACAGCAGAGAACATTGTGAGCAAGCTGAAGAAAGCTCATGAATAAGCAGAAGCTTCAATAATCAGCACTCAGTAAGATTATGAGAATCAAATGAACATCAGAAGAAGTTCTGTAATCTGATATCATATAGAAGACAAAGTCTGACTAAATCTCAAGAACATAAGAACAGACTGCTTCTTGTGTACACTAGATTACTATCACATCAAGTATACAGTGAAGAAAGTGCTAGACACATATGATTATTGACTCAACACTCTGTCTGACATTCATAACATCTTTCATACAAACCTGCTCCAACTCATGGCTGAGGATTCATTCCTCTCACAGAGAACCTTCAATTGACAGTCATCTGTCATTGTAGAAGAAGATAACAAACTCAAATGAGAAATTGAAGCAATTCTTGACAATAGAATCAATCACCACTGCTGTGAATACCTCATCAAATGAGTAGAATATGATTGTCTGATCTGGGAATCTGTGTCTGTCTTGAAGGACATCACTGCTCTCAACATCTACAAGTTCTCACTCATCTCAGTAGAGAGGGATAATGTGACAGATTAGTATCTGTTAGTAATTAATTTATACAATCAACTCTTCTTCTGCATCTGCTTGTTTCTGATCATTGTGATCTTGTGTAATTCTCAATGTTCTTTCACTTCATGTTTCACACTTGTGTAGTTTCTAATGATTCTTCTGTGTAGCTTTTAACATTCTTTCACTTTATGCTTTGTGCTTGTATAGTCTCTAATGATTCTTCTGCATAGCTTCTTACATTCTTCTGCTCTGTGTTCCGCACTCATGTAGTCTCTAATGATTCTTTCATATAGCTCTCAATGATTCTCTCACCTCATGTTCTATGCTTGTGTAGCTTCTAATAATTCTTACACATACTTCTTAATGTTCTTCTGCTCTGTGCTTCACTGTGGAGTGGCTTCTGATATTCTTCTGCTCTGAACTTTCCTCTATAAAAACCCTCTTTGTACAACCTTTTCTTCTGATTTCTTTTCTCTTTCTTTCCTCAATCAATTCATAATCTGTAATTAGGATAGTATCAAATCGTTAATCAAAGTACGCCCGTTACACTCTTGAAGATCAGATGAGAGAAAGGAATCAGTGTGGGAGAAAAAAGAAGAATTGACAGAAGCAAGAGAGAGAGAATCAGTGGAAGTAGAGAAGACAGTGGCAGAGAACAACACAGAGACATTCATCATCTCAGAATCTTTATGAATGCTACCATCACTGTCTATGCTCTCATCAACTGCTTCACTGGTGTTGTCATTGTCACACTCTGCCCCCACAACATTGATGGAGGTGATCTCCTCAACAGAAGTGAGATCACATGCAGAAGAGGCATTGAAAGAGAAGATAAGACAATCATGAACAAGACATGTGCTCTGATAATGAGAGATAGAAGCTAACAACAGTTAGCAACTGTGAAAGCTGTTGATTCACAGTCAGATTAGCTTTCAACAAGGTTTGATCAACAAGAACTTATCAATAGATTGCATGACATGATCAGAATGATGGAAGACATGGTGACCAGGGGCCATATCACAGAATAGAGAAGGGCTAGACATTTGATAGAAGGGGATAGATGTGTAGAATGATTGAAGCAAGGCAGAGAAGGTTGAATAAAAGGGGTACAAGAGAATGAATGAGAGGGGATAGTTGTAAATGTGATGTTGTTAGTGATGAGCTGATGTTGTTGTGATAGAAACTCTTGTGCACATGAAGTGAGCATCTTATCTATTGTGGAATAGTGCATTGCAAAAGTGGATGTGCACAGCATAACACTATTTCTGTCACAAGAGCATAGACAGATTTGATAGAGAAGAATGTGGTAATTTCAGTTTATTATTCTTCTGTGGTGTATGCCACCCTCTATTATCAAGGATGGTGTATGCTACTGCACTAGTTAATTTGTATAAGAAGAGCTGCAAAGCTTAGAAGCTTTGAACAGCTCAAGCAATCTTTGAACTACAAGCAGCAATTCTTGCAGATGATGAAGCTTCAACAACAACTGAATCATCTGAGCACAAATACATCAGAAATCACACAGATGTCAACACTCTCTGTGTACAAAAAAAAAGAACATCTCCCTCTTCTCAACAAGTTTGCAGAAGAGCTCTCAATCTATCTAGTCTGAAAATGAAAGACAAAAGCCAAGCTCAAAGAAAATGGGTCTGTGATAGACTCTCTGCTCTCACAAGTCTGCTATATTCATAGTTGACTAGAAGAAGACACTCTAGTGAAATTTCAATTCTGAATTGAGTCATGTATGCATGAAATGTGTACCTCTGAAGAAGTCTTTCATCAACTGAATGTTCTATTCTTGAACTCTACACTGCAAGTGTGTGTGATGCAGTGGCTAAACAGAAATCATCAGCAGAATACTTCTCTAGTGAACTATCTGTCTGATTTCAATAGCAAGATCTGCAAAGCAGAAGAACAGAACTGAGATAATACTGTGAAAATTAATCTTCTGAGTCAGCACATCAGTTTTGAACTGCTTAAGCTCTGCATCTCACATCTTATACTCTCACATTATCACAACTACTGCATTCACTTGCATCAACTCAACAACAATCTTGCATGTTTCAATGCTGTACAAGAAAGCTGTAACAATCACAGACAGAACTTTACATCTATCACTGCTTCAACTACATCAACCACCTCTGTGAATGCCATGGATTGAATCTCTCATGTGAATACAGAACAGTCAAGAATATCTGATCTCTTTGAATGAGAAGTTACTGATTGAATCACTCAAGAAGTTTGCATTCATTGCAATAGATCAAGATATTTTGCAAGTCAGTGCATCAATGCAGTGATCTCAGCTTCTACACTGTGTGTGAACACAACTACATCTATAAATGAACAAGAACAGAGAAATGAAGAGCTCTCACTCTAAAATGCAGACAAAAGCTTAAAAAGCAAGAAGCAAGCTGATGATTTGAACAGAAAATACAAGTGGATGCAATCATAGTCTCCATCATTGTAAATAGTCTAGTCAACATATGAGCAATGATAGACAGTGGTTTCCTTCACTACACTCTTATAAACACTCAGTTGATTGAAAAGCATAAGCTTCAGTGTATCCCCTTTCTCAAACTGTGTAAGCTCAGTGGATTCAATGGCCCCAGAGAATCCATCTCCTACAATATGATAAAGTTCAACATCAATGTAGAAGGACATGAAAAAAAAAATGTTTATGCATATGAAGTGCAAGATCTTGAGTACAACTTAATGCTCAGTCTATCATGACTTACAGAATTTGAAACTCTGATAGACACACACAATCATTGTCTAATCTTCTCAGAAGGCAACCACATTTATGAAAAGAATATCAACAGAATCACTGACTTCACCCAGGTATCAGCAGAAGCATTCAAGCTACTAATTCATCAAGCATGCAAGAAGAAGAATGTTCAAGTGTTCACTGCTAGCATGATGAATATCAAGAAAGCATTAAAAAAGCTAGAATCTAAGAATCTCAAGAAATCATACAAAGAACTACCCAAATCATACAAGAACTTCACAGACATGTTCAACAAAAAGAAAGCTGAAAAGCTTCTCTCTCATCAAGAATGTGATATAGATCATACAATCAAACTCATTAAGAAAGACAGTAAGAATCCACAACCACTCTGAGGTTCTCTCTACAGCATGTCACACAATGAACTCCTCATTCTATAAAAAACACTCAACAGATTACTAGATAAAGACTTCATTTGTATTAGCAACTCACTCACTGCAGCATCTGTACTGTTTGCAAAGAAATCAGAAGAAGGCTTATGATTCTGCATTGACTATTGAAAGCTCAATAAAATTACACAGAAGGATCAATATCCTCTTCCACTCATCAATGAAATACTCAAACAGATAGAAAAAGCAAAATGATTTACAAAACTTGACATCTCTGCAGCCTTCTACAAGATAAGAATTAATGAAGATGACAAATGGCTAACTGTCTTTCATATATATTACAGATTATACAAATGAACAGTGATCCTCTTTGAATTAGTGAATGCTCTGAGTATGTTTCAGAAATATATTAACTGAGCTCTACAAGATCTGCTTGATGAGATTGTCTCAGTATATATGAATGATATCTTGATCTTCACTGATGGATCACTCACTGAGCACTGTAAGCATGTACAACAAGTGCTTGACTGCCTACAAAAAGCTGAACTGTAAGTGAATATTGACAAATGCAACTTCAAGATCAAGTCTACAATCTATCTAGAATTCATCATCAAAGCTGAAAAGGACATACACATGGATTCTAAGAAGATGAAAGCAATCCTCAACTGAAAGACATCAGTCTCAGTAAAAGAGACTAGAAGCTTTCTAGAATTCATCAACTTCTACTGAAGATTCATCAAAGACTTCTTCAATATTGTACAATCACTGACAGATCTGACTCAGAAAGACACTGTATTTCAATGAACTGATGAAGCAGACACAGCATTCAAAAAGCTGAAGTGTATGTTCACAAGCATTTCAATGCTGCAATCATTCAATTCAGATAAGCATATGATTCTTGAAACAGATGTCTTGAATTATGTAGTAGATGAAGCACTAATGCAATATAATAATGAAGATGTTCTATAATCTTGTGTCTTCATCTTGAAGAAGATGTTATCTGCTGAATACAACTATGAGATCTACAACAAGAAGCTTCTAGTGATCATACAATGTCTCAAAAAATGAAAGTCTGAACTCATGAGTGTTGAGAGATTCAAGATTGTTACTGATCATAAGAATCTGAAATATTTCACAATCATTTGTAAGCTCACTGAAAGGCATATATGCTGATCATTGTTTCTTAGCTGATTCTCATTCATGATTTGCTACTGATCAGAAGCAGAGAATACTCTCATGAATGCTCTATTCTGCTGAGAACAAGATATGCTGTTCAATGATCTGAATGACAGATGGAAACATCAAGAGCATTGATTAATCAACTTCATAATCATAGAAAGTTCCATGCAGTCAGATGAACTCTGTATACACATTAATCAATTCTGTACTCAATATCTTTTGCTTGAAGAGTAATGAAGACAAGCAACAGAGACAGACAAATTCTGACAACAAGCTGCTAAAGCTGTACAAAGCAGAGCATCTCAATTCTCTGCAGATGTATACTCAAAAACAGACATTTTGACATACTTGATTGATGATGATGAATGTCTACACTTTCAAGACAGACAATGGGTCTCTGATTCAGAATCTCTACAAACACAAATCATGCAGAAGATTCATGACTCATCAATGACTGAGCATTCAGATCATAAGATTATGTACAGCATTGTAGCTCAAGACTTCTACTGACTGAACATATCAAAGAACATACATCAGTTTGTACACAATTACAATCACTGTGGCTCAGTAACAGCATAGTGTGAATAACAAAAAGAGATGTTGAAACCTCTGTCTATCTCTGAATGAATCTGATGTGATATAGCAATTAACTTTGCAGTTTCTCTATCTGAGAGTGAAGGTTCTACAAACATTCTAGTCATTGTTGATCATCTCAGCAAGAGTGTAATACTGCAATTCTGTGACAGAATGAATACTGAAGTAGTTGTGAATGTCTTTGTTCAGAGCTCATTCTATTGTATGCACAGTCTGTCTTCATTCATTGTATCAGATAGAGGCAGTTGATTCATCAGTGCACTCTGAACCTGTGTATGCCAGCTGCTAAGAATTGAACAAAAATTGTCAACAGTGTATCACTCAGAGATCAATGAAGTCACAGAGAGAATGATACAAACAGTAAAGAATATTCTCTGTAAGTTCTGTAATTATATACAAGACAACTGAAGTCATCTGCTATCACACATCAAGATTGCAATCAACAGCTGAGACTCTGTTACAACAGATATAAGTCCATTCTTTCTTCTGCATGAATACAATTTAGAAGTTCTAGACTTCTCTGAGAATCCTCAAAAAATCATATACATCCACAGTCTCATACAAGCAGCAGATAACATTGTGAGCAAGCTTAAGAAAGTCTGTGAATGAACAGAAGCTTTTATAGTCAGCATTCAGTAAGATTATGAGAATCAAGCAAACATCAGAAGAAGTTCTGCAACTCAATATCATGTAGAAAACAAGATCTGATTAGATCTCAAGAACATAAAGACAGACTGTCTCTTATGTATGCTGAATTACTGTCACATCAAGTATACTGTGACAGAGGTGCTAGGCACACATGATTATCAACTCAACACTTCATCAGACATTCATGATGTCTTTCACACAAACCTGCTCCGATCTGTGGCTGAGGATCCATTCCCTTCACAGAGAATCTCTGACTGACAGCCACCTGCTATCATAGAAGAAGATAATGAACTTGAATGAAAGATTGAAGTGATTCTTGATGATAGAACCAACTGCTGCTGCTGTGAATACCTTGTCAAATGAGTAGAATATGATCATTCGACCTGGGAACCTGCATCTGCTTTGAAGGATACCGCCACTCTCGATGCCTATGAGTCATCACTCACCTCAGTAGAGAGGGATAATGTGATGGGTTAGCATCTGTTAGTAGTTAACTTATGCAACCAACCCCTTCTGCCTCATGTTTCATGTCCATGCTCACATACATCTACTCATCTCTGTTATTGTGCTCTGTGCTCATGTAGTCTCTAACAATTCTTCTGTATAATCTCTTCTGCCTTGCACTCCACACTCATGTAGTTCTAACAATTCTTTCACATAATTCTCAACATTTTTTCACTTCATACTCTGCTCTGTGCTCCACTGTGAGGTGGCTTCTGATATTCTTTCACTCTGATCTCCCCTCTATAAGAATCCTCTTTGTATGACCTTTTCTTCTGATCTCTTTTCTCTTTCTTTTTTTAATCAATTTGTAATCTGTATTTAGAATAGTGCTAGATCATTAATCGAAGTACATCTGTTACAAAGAAATAATAAAGAAATCAATCTTCAACAGATCTATATATTTTCTTGAATGAATCAGAATAGATTCTTGACAACAGCAGATAGATGAGCTATAACTTTATAGTCTATCAGAGAAACAAACAGCTGATCAGCTTCTCAGCTGCACTGAACTCTATATCACATATCTTCAATGCTGAAACAGTTAATATCTGCTGTGTATTAGAGTGCACAGTGAAGCTTCTACTCTGTGTCATAGATAACAGCATCAACTCTTGAATCTAGCTCTGCTTTGACAATATCTCAGTTATCTGAAGTATACAGAGCAGTGCAGCAGTCTTCTTGAACTGAGTCTACAGCTGCTGTCATGAGCTTTTCAGACAACATAATATGAGTCTGAAATGAGTCTTTGAGTATATGAAAATAGAGAGCAATGAGAAAGTAGATTATCTGACTAAGCAGATAGTCTCATCTACTGTAGTCTCAGTCTATAAACTTGAAATCATATTCACAGTCAGTGAAGTCCACACAGTGATCAAGCAGCTCAGTCAAGAGACAGAGTGAAAGTGATAAAACAAAATCTATAAAAAACTCTCTGACTGATATCAGAGCTGAAGATTCAGCAGATTGACTGTGGAATATTAAATAAAGATCTCTTCAGAGCTCACTATATCACAGTATGCTCTTCATCACTGACTCATACTTCACTTCTCTTATGAAGACTTCTTCTGATATTATAGATGCTTTCAGCATGCAGATGTGAGACTCATCTGTGTCTATAAATACAATAAAAACTCAGAATATTTGATACTCTGTCAATACTTACAGAGACACTTCTCTCACTGACTCAAGAGATCAGCAGCACAGTTACACAACTGAATGATAGCTGTTGTCTATCTAGAATCTCTGATCTCTACAGACTTTGTAGAACTGTTTGACCACATACAGTTCTACACACAGCATTGTATGAGATAACACAGTCATATGAACACACATCATCTGACAGCCCTCTACAGCAGTTCCAAGTCTATACAGATGGTACAGATAGCACAATATTCAGTACAATTGATTCAATCAGTACAATGAATTCAATCAATACAATTGATACAAATGATACAATTGATTCAATCAGTACAATCAACTCAATTGATTCAATCAGCACAAACAGTACAATCAGTTCAATCAGTTCAATTGATACAAACAGTACAAACAGTACAATTGATACAATTGATTCAATCAGTTCAATCAGTTCAACTGATGCAAATGATTCAATCAGTATAATTGATTCATCTGTTTCAACTAGCTGTGGTGTAATCAGTACAGTCTGTATGTTGACTCAGTCATACTCTTCTCTCTCTCTTTCTCTGAGCTTATACTGAGTTATATAACTGTAAGATATCACAGATGACACAGTCTTTTCTTCACTCTTCTCTTTATTTTTCTTTTCAAAATACTCACTTTTTCTCTTTTCTTTTATCTGTCTCATTTGTCTTTCTTCTGTTATTAGAAGCACAGACAGTTCTTGAATCAACTGAGAGAGTTATTTCTCTTCATTCACTATAAAGTCTTTCAGACACAGCAGTGGCAGTTCTCTTGAAAACCACACTATAGCTTCATCATAAATGATCATATATCAGATCAGAAGTGAATGCACAGCTCAGAAAAATCCTTTTCAATGAGCTGAATCTTCTCAAGAATTGCCATCTGAATTCTGTTTTCTCTCTCTCTGTGTATATAGAAATCTCTTCAGTGTAGCATGTCTTCATGCTCTTCAGAAGGCTTCTGAAACACAGACACTGTCTGTGTTTTCTTCAGAATGTTAAATCAATACAAACAAACAAACAAACAAATTGACTGTCTCTATCTGATACAATGAATGAAGACAGACTGTGTATATAATAGAATAGACTTCTGATGAAGACATCTGCAACTACTTCAGTATTCATCTTATCACAGAGCTGTAGTATTACATTCTTATTGAATTGATCAACAATGATTAGAATGTTTATAGAATCTTCATTTTTGAGTAAGAAAACTGTAAAATCAATAGCTATATCACATCAAATTCAGTTGAGAACAGATAGAGACTTCAGTATCTTTTTTCAATATTTATATCATATTATTACTGAACTGCAGTGATTACAGTTGTGTATGAACTGATGTATATCTTTCAATATATCTGATCAGTAGAATTTTTGAGTGATAATATTGTATATAATTTCACATTCTGAGTGTTTAGTTATCAGTGAGTCATGAATTTCTTATATGATCTGTATTTGTAGAGATTCTGAATCAGAGACTCATCATTTATCTTGAAAGTGTAAACAGTTATTATTATTAATTAAATATGCTGAGATATTCATTCTTGAGTATACATCTGTGGGGAATTGAGATGTTTTACTTTATACAGCTTTGATGATTTATTGTTAGAATTTATTTACTTCTATCATTAGTCTTCATTGTTCTTTGAGTGAGAGTTTTTGAGCTCAGAATTAATTGATATATACACAGAGTTCATCTAATTATATAGAACTTTCTATAATTACAGAATTGATTAATCAATACTCTCAGTGTTTTCATCTGTCATTCAAGTCATCAGATGATATATCTTGTTTTCAGTGAGACAAAGCATTCACAAAAATATTCTCTATTTCAGATTAATAACAAATTGTGAATGAAAAACAGCTAAGAAATAATGATCAACATATATATCTCTCAGTGAATTTATGAATGATTGTGAAGTACTCTAAGTTCTTATGATTGATAACAATCTCTAGACTGACTGATGGGACCATGAATTTCATATTTGATTTGATTTGATTTGATCCTAGTTCATTTCTTGGTGTGATTTTCAGTGAGACCAGAATCAGAATGGGAGTGTAAAGTGACTAGAATTATTAGAACATGAGTGAAATGTAGACTGATCAATGAGACCATGAATTTCACATTTGATTTGATTTGATTTGATCCCAGTCCATTTCTTGGCGTGATTTTCAGTGGGATCAGAATCAGAATGAGAGTGTAAAGGGACCAAAATTTTCAGAAATGAAGTGTAAAAGGATCAGATTTAGATCTAACATAACTATTATGAGATCAACAAAATTTATTATTTCATGTAAAGTGACTGACTATGAAAAATAAGAACATGATCTGAAACTGATTATGATTTTAGCTCAAGTTTGATTCTGTTCTGATGATTATGTAATACATGACAATTGATAATGATTATTGATAACACTCACAAGCTCATTAATACTATATACAATCACAGTCAATTTTTTCCTCCACTATATCATTGAAAGAGAATTCTATCACAATAGAATTTTTATCAACAATTTCTTTTTCTTTTCTATATTTAATCATCATCAATTTCTTTACAGTTTCTTCTTGCAATTGATCACAGCAATAGTGATAAATATTTTGATTTGAGTTAAACTTTCTCTTCATATCAACTTCTGTCAATGGAATTGTCAGAATATCATATATCATCATTGTCACTGTTGAGTACTGACTGCTGATCATCCTTCACAGATCTAAAATAGATTTTTCTTTGATATTAACAGAATCATCATATAGATAGTAATCAAATTCAGTGTTGCAAGAATTTTGTTTGCTCAGATTTTCAGCAGCAATCAACAAGTGCAAATTCTTAATCAATATTAGTAACAGATTAATATCAATATCTCAGTGAGTATTATAAAAAAAAAGTTACTAATCAAAGAATCATACTCTATTGACTCTTCAATTTGAGTTAGACTGATCATGTGACCATGCATGGGACTGGGACTAAATATTTTGCCAGTTCCATTATCAAATTTCTTAGTCCTGGTCCCATATAGTGTTTATTAAATTAGTCACTTTACACTGTTTATATTATAAATCTAGTCCCAGGTCATGTTCTTCTTATAAATTACTGATTCTGGTCTCATTTGGTCCCATTTTGTTAAAATGGGACCAAATGGGACCATGATTTACCCTATATAGATGATATAATGCTATGAGTGTTACCAAAAATCATTACCTATCAAAAGAAGTTTAGTGTATTTATGCTCTAGTTCTATTTTGAACTAGTAATGATAGTGATAGATAGATTCGCCGCGGTAGATAGGTTGGCAGCGATAGATTAGCAGCGATAGATTAGCAGCGATAGATTAGCAGCGATAGATTAGCAGCGATAGATAGATTGGCAGTGATAGATAGGTTGGCAGCGATAGATTAGCAGTGATAGATAGCTTAGTAGTGAGGGATAGCTTAGCAGCGAGGGATAGATTGGCAGCGGCGATAGATTAGCAGCGAAAGATAGATTGGCAGCAGCAATAGATTGGCAGCGATAGATAGATTGGCAGCGAAAGATAGATTGGCAGCGGCGATAGATTAGCAGCGAAAGATAGATTGGCAGCAGCAATAGATTGGCAGCGATAGATAGATTGGCAGTGGTAGATAAATTGGCAGCGATAGATAGATTCGCCGCGGTAGATAGGTTGGCAGCGATAGATTAGCAGCGATAGATTGGCAGTGATAGCTTAGCAGCGAGGGATAGCTTAGCAGTGAGGGATAGATTGGCAGCGGCGATAGATTAGCAGCGATAGATAGATTAGCAGCGATAGATAGATTGACAGCAGCGATAGATTAGCAGCAATAGATAGATTGGCAGTGGTAGATAAATTGGCAGCGATAGATAGGTTGGCAGCGATAGATAGGTTGGCAGCGATAGCTTAGCAGCGAGGGATAGCTTGCAGCAATAGAGAGGTTGGCAGCGATAGCTTAGCAGCGAGGGATAGCTTGCAGCAATAGATTGGTTGACAGCACTAGATAGGGGTGATATCTCCACCAATCATATCATCAGATTGATATCTAAGATATGTATTATATAATCATCAGAATGGGACCAAACCTCAGTCAAAATCATAGTCAGTCCCAGGTCATGTTCTTATTTTTGATAGTCAGTACTTTACATGAAATATCAAGATTTATTAGTCCCATTTCACTCATGTTCTAATAATTCTAGTCACTTTACACTCCCATTCTGATCCTGGTCCCACTGAAAATCACACCAAGAAATGGACTGGGACCAAATCAAACCAAACCAAACATGAAATTCATGGTCCCATTGGCCAGTCTAATTTGAGTATTATTCTGTTCATATTGTTGATAGTTGTCATTGTAGTATGTTCAAGCTATATCAATATAGATTTGTTGTTCTTCCACCATTCAATCTCTGAGAGTATATGCATTGATTCAATGAGAGGGATCAAGTACAGCAGCAATAGTATAGTAATCAGCAAATGATTAATTGATTCTCATATAATATTCTGCAAGTTTGTCTCATGCTCTTTCAATTGCTGCAGAAATAACTCTATTTCAGAATTGTTCTTCTCATACATGAGTCATCTGCATTTTCAAATGAGTAAATAAACTGTTGTATAGTCATCAAGAAGCTTGCATCATTGATGTTATTGTAATAGACACAGTCTTTGTTGTTTTGTAAAAGATAAACAACAGTTCAACAACATATTTTAACTGTGTCCACTCTGTATCAGAAAGTTTCAGAGCACAAATTTTCTCTCACTCAGAATTCTGAACTCAATGATTCACAGCATCTTTTAGTTGAAGTGTTTGAACTGTCATCTTATAAGTAGAACTCCATCATATTTGAATATTTTGTATTATATTAAGAGAAGAAACTGAGCTGTGGGTGGCTTGAATATCATGAAATCATTGTTGTTGTTTGAGAGAAGTACTGATTGCATTGGTGATATGATGAATCTAAAAAAAGATAATGAGATAGTTAGCAAATTGATCAATTTTCACTGAAGCATTATCAAATATCATTACCTTGCAAAGAATTGATGAGAATGTGATGTGCATAACAATTTCAATATCATTCTCATCAAAACAACTGATCAGTTCTGTGTTTTCAGATTCAATGTTCAGATCTTTAATCAATGCTTGAACAACAAACTGAATAATATATGCAATACAGAGAATATGCTCATATTTATCATTTCATCTATACAATATCAGTTTTTATTTCAGACTCTGTATCATGATCAAGTTGTTTGCTGCATTGTCTGTTGTGATTGCAAGAAAATCTGATGAAATATCTCAGTAATCATTTTTAATGATTGTTATGAGAACATCAGTCATATATTTATCTATATGACTGCTCTTCAATTTTTCAAAGTCAATCAATTTCTCTTTATAATTTCAATTCTCATCAATAAAATAACAAACTGCATTCAAAAAGAATAGATTGTTGATGTTTGTTCATGCATTCACTGTCAGTGATATCTTCTGTTGTTTCTTCAACAGAAGTTCAAGTTGTTGCATATCATTGTTGTAATGTGTATTCAGAGAAGAGCAGAGACTGAATTGATGAGAAATTTGAATATATAAATTAAGTATTTACAGTAGAGTTCAAAATTCCAAGTTTTCAACAGCACACAGTGGAAGATTCAACAATATATATAGATGTAGAAGTTGTTCTCAAAAGTTGTCTGATGAAAGAGTTGAAATTGAAAGATCAGCATCAGTTCATCATCATTTTCACATATTTTCCTGCAAAATAGTATATAAGTGTTACCAAATATTGTTATCATTAATGAGAGTAGATGATATAAATATCAGTTCATGAAGAATATTCTGATGTTTTTTTCTAAGCTGTAGATAATCAGTAGATTTCAAATGTTGTGTGATTTCTTCTGATTCATATTCACTTCAGAATGAATGTTTTTGTATGAAGTTGCAATGATTACAGCAAAGAAATGACTCTTCAGTAATCTTCACAGCAACTTGTTGAAAGTTTTTTCATAGATCTCTTCATTGTCTATACTGACTTTTTCATAGATTGCATTGTTTTTCATTATCAAGAAAAAAAGAAGTATGCATTCATCAGACTTGAAAGAGCTCATCTTGTAAGAATTTATAAACAATATAAATTATTTGATTCACTCTTATTTCTATAAGATCTTGAATCTTCATTAAAGAAAGTGATGAATTCTCTGATTCAGCAATTACTGAAGTTGCTATGATGAATATAAATGATAAGAAATTATGTGTAAAATGAATTCTAAGAATAAAAAGATTAAGAAATTGATTCAATTTGATTGAGATTTTTTTTTACTTCTTTTTCATTAACCCATTCTAATTGATTAGAACACTAGTAGAATATATTTATAAACAACAATAAATAAAACACATTATGATCAAATAGAAAAGAATGATAATGAAAATATTGAAGATATTATTAAGATTTGTAAGTGCTGAAAAGTTGATTCATTAGACATATTATCTATCTCTAATATATCACAATTTCACAGTATGAATTTATCAGCTTTTGTTGTTTACTGATACTAAATGTAAAGTCACACACAACTTACAAGTATACATATACATATACATATATATATATATATATCATGAACATAATATCACTACAATAATATATGCTCACAACAAAGAATTGTATAATGTAAAATATCAAATAAAATTTGTAATCTCTGATAATGATAATAATACAATTAATTTAATAAAAATATAAAAAAACAAATATACAAAAAAAAAATTTTTTTCTTAGATTATTTTCTCTTTTACTTTTCTTCTTTCACTTTCTTCTTTTTCTTTTTTTTTTTTTTCTCTTTATTTTTCATAATTCAATTCTTCTCTTTCTTCTTCTTTCTCTTTTTTTTCTTTTTATTCAAGAAAACAATCATCTCAAAACTCTTCTCAGCTATCTTCTCAGATGAGAGAGAATTCTTCTCTTTTTTTATCAGATTTATTTAAGCTTCAAAGTTCTGTATCTTCTAATCTACTGTCTCAGATTCTATTTCTGCAGTAAGTAAATTAACATGCTTAGAAAGCAACACTGTCTTCTCAATGTTCTGAATCATTGAGTATATACAAAATCTAAACAAGATTTCAATCTCATGATTCTCTTCAGAAGTCTGCTAATCAATTAGATCACAGAATCATTATCAAAAAACATTATCAATGAATATATTCAAAATACAATCTATCAGTTTAAATTTCTTTATCTTGTAGACAAACACATCTTCAATTTTTTTCTGACAGTATTTTTTCATAGTCATCATCTTCTCAGTTCTCTCTCTTTTTATTTTGATTTTAAATTATTTTCATGAGCACTTCTGATTTCAGCATTACTGCATTAGCAATTTCACTGCTTTCTTCTTCAACTTCTTACATATTGAGTCATCAGCATCATTTCTTTCATAATATTAGTTAAATTTCAGCAGAAGTATTATTCAAGATCATTATCAATCTACTTCATTGCAGAGTTTTTTCAAAACAATATGATATATCTTACAGTCAGTCTCTTCATACTTGAAGGATTTTTTCTCTTTCTTCTCAAGATGATGGCAGTGTTTGTATGTTTTAGTGATATACAGAGCCATCAAATGTTTCTTGAAGAAGAGAACAGATATATTTTCAGTAGAAGAGAGAGAGAGAAATATATTCTGATTATGATGATGAAGATTTTTAGAGAAAAAAAATATATTGTTTTTATAAATTGCTATACACACAGAAATGTGATGATAAGAATAGAGATATATCAAAGAATTCAAGAAGAAAAAAAATCTATATCTATATATTATAAGAAATTACATGTTTTATAGCAACACTGTTTGTATTTTTATACTATTTATTGATATTGCATACTGCATGCATGCAGTTGCTCTGTAAGCTATATTATGACTGAATACAGATGAGATATTTCTTTGTTGCTATAGAGATTATTTATATATATAATCTCTCAGTTTAATATTTATATATATTTTTCTTTTTCTTTGTTCTTTCTTTCTTCTCTCTTCAACTCATCATAATTCTGCTGCAGTATGTTAATTATTAAAAGCAATATGAATATTTCAATGTTTTCTGTAAATGAATATTAATTAATTAATTGATTTTATCTAGTAAATTCAGCACTGTAAGTCTCTGTTCTTCTTTCTCTGAAATCTATATATTCATTCTCTGTATTCATTCTCTCTTTTTTCTCACTTTCTCTCAGCAAAAAAATGATCTGTGATAAGAGTATCTCTTATCAGAGAATCATGTCAATCACTGCTGCTGTCTGCAAGACAGTATATGAACAGCAAATGATGAAATAAGAAGTAGTCTGAGCTCATTATTATAAATGACATTTCAATACTTGCTGTGCTGTGTGGAAGATGTGCAATCTCCACCCTCATATGAAAAAAATGAATAAGCAGAGTATGAAATTCAAAGTAACATTTTTTGATAATACTAAATATTGATATAAAAGTAGAGATTATCTGTGAGATCTGATATTATCAGAAGTCTGAAAATCTCATTTTCTTCAAAATCATATTTGTCTGTCTTGTTCAGAAGATTGATGAAAAAAAATATCACTTTCAACATTTCACTCTCAATACTCTTCAAGTCACAGTCAAGATCACATTGATCACACTTTTTGAATATATGATATTATATGAAAATCAATGTAACAATATTTCACTAATCATTTTATAGATGATTTTAAGATCATGATTCATCATAAACAAATAACTCTCACTGTGAGAAATATTAGATTGATGATGAAGATTACTCAAGAATTGAGTAGCAATTTTTTTGATAATTATAAATTGAAGAAATAAGTTTTTTTCATTTATTTATTTGTTTATTTTTTTTTTTTTTTTTTTTTTTTTTACTGAAAGTTTTTTTTTTTTTTTTTTTTTATAATATTCTCAGTTGTTGTTTTTGTTTTTTTTTTTTAATTTTCAAAATATCTACAGACATATAATGATATTTCTGTTGTTGACATCAAAAAGATAACAATATTTGATAACACTCACATCATAATTAGCCACCATTCAGCATAAAGATATATGTATTATGTAATTATAAGTAAGTCATAATTTCATTTGATTTCATTTTGTAAAATGGAATCAAACAGAACTGTGACTCAGAAATCAAGATAAGAATAGTATTCAGAATCTAAATATTTCTCATAAACAGTGAAATGAGATCAGAGATATAATACAAACAGTGTAAAGTAACTGGTTTGAAAAACAATATATGAGACCAGAACTAAAATATATGAGAATGGAATCAATGCTAAAATTGATCATGGTTCCATGCACAGTCACACAGCCAGTCTAGTGAAATGAGACTAATAAATCTTAATATTTCATGTAAAGTGACTGACTATCAAAAATAAGAACATGATCTGGGACTGATTATGATTTTGACTGAGGTTTGGTTCTGTTCTGATGATTATATAATACATATCTTAGATATCAATCTGATGATATGATTGGTGGAGATATCACCTCTATCTAGTGCTGTCAACCAATCTATTGCTGCTAAGCTATTCCTCGCTGCTAAGCTATCCCTCGCTGCTAAGCTATCGCCGCTGCCAACCTATCTATTGCTGCAAGCTATCCCTCGCTGCTAAGCTATCCCTCACTGCTAAGCTATCCCTCGCTGCTAAGCTATCCCTCACTACTAAGCTATCTATCACTGCTAATCTATCACTGCCAATCTATCTATCACTGCCAATCTATCTATCGCTGCTAATCTATCGCTGCTAATCTATCGCTGCTAATCTATCGCTGCTAATCTATCGCTGCTAATCTATCGCTGCCAATCTATCTACCGCGGCGAATCTATCTATTGCTGCCAACCAACCTACCACTGCCAACCTATCTATCGCTGCCAATCTATCGCTGCCAATCTATCGCTGCCAATCTATCTACTGCAGTGAATCTATCTATCACTATCATTACTAGTTCAAAATAGAACTAGAGCATAAATACACTAAACTTCTTTTGATAGATAATGATTTTTGGTAACACTCATAGCATTATATCATCTATATAGGGTAAATCATGGTCCCATTTGGTCCCATTTTGTAAAATGGGACCAAATGGGACCAGAATCAGTAATTTATAAGAAGAACATGACCTGAGACTAGATTTATAATATAAACAGTGTAAAGTGACTAATTTAATAAACACTATATGGAACCAGAACTAAGAAATTTGATAATGGAACTGAAGAAATATTTAGTCCCAGTTCTATGCATGGTCACACAGTCAGTCTAGATATTTCCATTGCGTCTATTACAATCATCTTGTGTGTTTTGACTAACATTGTGAATCTTATTGTAGATGTGTGTAACAATGAATCACTCAAATAAAGTTAAGAGTGATTAGAATTGTAAGAGATAGTTGTAGATATAATTATAAAAGTAGTGTGAAGTATGTACAAAGAATATTAAGAAGATAGCAATTTCTGTTATTCAAAGCTAATCACTGATCTTCTAAGATCTACAGATATCAGTGAGCATTATATAGATAATGTTGTCATCACATCTCATTCATCATATTCTATACCTTTCTATCACTATATAGCTATTTTCTAATATAGATATTTCCGTTGCGTCTATTACACTAGCATTATTCTAAATACAAATTACAAATTGATTAAGAAAAGAAAGAGAAAAGAGATCAGAAGAAAAGATTATACAAAAAAAATTCTTATAGAGAGAAGATCAGAGTGAAAGAATATCAGAAGCTGCTCCACAGTGAAGCACAGAGCAGAAGAATATTAAAAGCTACACAGAAAAATCATTAGAAACTATACAAACACAGAGTATGAAGTGAAAGAACATTAAAAACTTCACAGAAGAATCATTAGAGACTACACAAATGCAGAGCACAGAGCAGAAGAACATTGAGAATTACATAAAATCACAATAACAGAAACAAGTGAGTGCAGAAGAGAAGTTGATTGCATAAATTAATTATTAACAGATGCTAACTCATCACAAAATGAGATCAGAACTGATAATTTATAATTGTGAGAAATGATCTATCATATCAAGCATTGTGAGAAAGAATTTATCATATCAAGCATTGTGAGAAGTGATCTATTATATCAAGCAATGATTTTATTCTATCTCAATTTCAGAAACCGGATCACTGCTCTGATGTATATCAGCACTGTCTTCATCATATATTCAAGCATTCTCTTTCTTATAAATACTGTCTGGTTATCATGTAATTATTGGAGTTATAATAATCAATTCAATCTATTTATTTGATATTCAGTATTTGAGTCAATATTCAGACTTTATCTAGTTCTGACAGTTATGAGCCTGGGTTAGCTACCTATCACTATCTATTCAATTATATTGATATCTATTCATATCAACCTCATTATCAGCAAAGATATTTATTTGATTATATTTATCTATTCGATCTCACTGATCTTCTCATCAGCGACGATTGCGGCATTATCTATATTTTGATATTCAATCTCATTGACCTTCTTATTGGTGATGATTGCGGCAATATCTATATTCATTTGATTCTATATTGATTATCTGTTCGATTCTATATCGGTTTTACATCTATATACAATGACCAAGATGTCAGTGGAAAATTCCTCATCAAAAACATCACTTTTCTTGAATTTCTCTAGAAAATGAAATCTATGATACAATATGATACTAGATCTTGCCACTGAGCTTCAAGTACTGAATCTTATTAGTGATGAAAGTCTCAATAGAATGAGTGAAATATCTGCATCTATTCCCTCAGAATTTCCTACTGAGCACATCATGAAAGCAAGAGTTAAATGAGAGATGAAGAACAGTAGATACAACAATGACAGAAATATTTATAAAGATAAACTTATAGATATTAGTAAGATCAGACAGAAGATCTTCAGAACAGTAACATTCAATGAACTAGAAATAGCAACTAATGAAAATAGTTATATTGATATAAAGAATCTTCTAATTGCTCTTAAAAAAAGATTATCATTCAGAACAGCAGATCATCAGTATAAGATATGAAAGAAGTATCAGAACTTACAGAAGATGTCTAAACAGAATCTAGATCAGTGATTAGATACTTAGACTCTGATTGAAACAGAAATCAAACACTCTGATATAGATGACAACTTTGATATATGAGAGAACTTCTTTTATATCAATATATCTATCAATAATCTGTACACTGTTATCTGAAAGAGAGAAGTTGAAATAGAAGATAAGAAGAACTTTTTTTTCACAGATGTGATTAATGATTTCTGTTCTGAATATTGTAAGAAGAGATATAGCAAGTCAGAACTGCTTGTATTCAATCTTACTATTTTTAATAACAGATAAGTAGAACAATTGAGATTCAGAATCTGCATCTGTGATTCTAAACATTTCTGAATCAAATGTTATTATCTCAATTCAAGTCAGAGATCAGAAGAATGGAAGGAGAATGAGCAATGATATAAGAAGATGAATGAGACACTCAAGAATGAAGATATCAAAAAGAAGATAGATGCAGTGATAAACAAGATAGCTGCTTCTAATACAGAGATAATAGAACAGACACTAAAAGAAATGATTCTAAAGATAAATGAAGAATCTATTGATCATTCTATTGATCAATCTTTGATCACTTCTGATATTGTATCTGTCAATTAATCAATAAGATGTCTAAATGTGAATGTTGAGAGCTCTTTTTCAAATCAATATCTCTATCTTTGAGATTTCTGAATATTCAATACTGGTGCTGAGTGACATATCTGCAATAATCAATCTAGATTTCTAACATATGAATTAACAGAGAAGCAAGTTTATACAGAAGATTTGACAACAAGAGTTGTGAAATATGAAACTGTTTGAATCTATATAATCAATACTCTCAGCAAGCAGTTCAAAGTGATTCTTAAGAATGCTGTATACATTCTATTCTCACACATCAATCTAATCATCTGAAAACCTTGCTATCATATAGAGGGGATCTATCTCAATGGCAAATTGTTTAGATTGTGAAGAATTAGTGATGATTCAATTTTTGCTTGTATAGAAGTGTATGATGAACTGCTAGTTACTGAATATCACAGAACTAGTGAGAATATCTTAGTGTTTATTAATATTACCTCAACTAGCAATTCAGCAGAACCTGCTGTGAAGATAACAGAATCTGCAAAGATAACAGAATCTGCAAAGATAACAGAATCTGCTAAGATATTAAAATCATCAACTACTTCTTCTTACACCATGAAAAGCTCTACTGCTTTCTCTAAGATTTGGCATCAATGTCTAGAATATCTCTTGATGAGAGCAGTTGAACATCTGCCAACTGATGTCAAAGAAGTTCAGATATCAGATATTAAGAATATTAAGAATGTTGATATTGAGAACAAAGAACTCTGTGAACTCTGTCATCTTATCAATGCAAAGAATCAAATATCTCACTGTCTTCATATACAATCAAAACTACTCTTTGAATGACTTTATGCAGATATTGTACAAGAATCTTTCTACTGCTACAATGAAGAATAATGACTCATACATTTTGTATGTGATTATCTTCATTTTCATATCACAGTAACAGCCTTGAGAAAATCTGATATAAGAAAAGCTTTTGACAAGGTTTTAAGATGAATTAAATGCCAATTTGATTGTGAAACAAAGATTATATAAATCAACAATAAGAGAGCAGTTAAAGAATCTGATATCTTTAAGAACTGAGTAATTGAACTGAGTCTAGAGATTGAATACTCTTTGAAATATATTCATGAACAGAACAGTGCTGCTGAATGAGCAGATGCTATCATAATCACTAGAGTAAGAGCTTTTAGAATAGAATTCTTGTTGTCTCAATCACTGTTCTCTGAGATAGCAACTACTGCTGTTTACTTGCTGAATAGAACCTCTATCAAGATACTAGAATGAAAATCACCACTTTAAACACTAGAAGAATATCTTCATATCAATCATCACTCTTGTGCTCATTTATATGCCTACAGATGTTGAGCATACACAAAGATTCTCAATGAAATTCTCAATTGAAATCAATCACAGAAGTTTGATTTCAGAGTTTATATTGAATATTTTGTGAGTTATGATTCTACAAATATCTTTAGAATTTGGATTTCTCATCTAGATAGAGTGATAAGAACAAGGAATGTTATATTTGATGAAAATAGATGATATAATTCAGATGAATCTCACATTGAAAAACAGCTGTGAAATTGAGTTGTTCAAAAGATTGAGTTCTTGAATATTGAAGTTCAAGAATCAAGATTTGATACTTCTCAATAAGAAAATAATCTATATTCAGATATTGATATCTTCTGTTCTGATGAGATCTCACTGTGTATGAAGAATGTTGATAAAAATAGCAAAGATATCAGCAAGACACTGAAGATGTAATTTATGATAGATATTTTATCTATACTGAATTCTATTTCTGAATCTGATTCTAATATTGCTATTGAATCTGACTTTTCTATTGATACTCATCTGATATTATCATCTAGTAATCAAATATCTAGAGTGAATGAGATCAGTTCTGACTTCAATGAGTTCAATATAATTGAGGACAAGAGAATGTGCAAGGCAACTCATTATATAGCAGTATCTATTACTAAAGATAATTCAAATTGAATGATCAATACTGTCTTTGTGAAACCTCTATTCAGATCAGAACCTCTCAAAATTCATCAATCTCAGTTATCTGACTCATTTCAACATTGAAATGATATCAACAAGCACCTCTATTGTGATGAATGAATTAATACTGTCAAACAGAAATGAGACTCTATAACTCAGCAAAATATCTATAAAATTGTTAATAGACTTTTGAAAAATATTTCAGTGATTTCATTATGTTGAATGTTTATCTACAAGTTTGATGATGATGATTATCTTGTCAAGTTCAAAACTTGTATCTGTGTTCAAGATGATTTACAATCAGTATCTGATCTAAATATCAAAACTCACACTCTAGCTGTGAGAATCTTCTGTATTTTGTTTGCTATTATCAATGTCTTTGATCTTGATGCTGAGTAACTGAATGATGTCAATGTCTTTGTGAACAGCTCACTTGATGAACTAATCTATGTTGAACTATCAGATAATTGATGAAAGTTGAAGAGAGTATGAAATCTCAAGAAGAATATCTATATTCTACATCTATAATATATTTTATATAATCTAAGAAGATCACCTCTTCTATAACTTAAAGAACTATCTAATACTCTTAAGTGATTAGACTTCATTTCAATCTCTGAGAATAAATGTCTATTCATCAATGAATGGATAATTATATTTTTCTACATTGATGATACTGTTGTGATATCTCATTCTGATGACAGAGAAGAAAAGAATCAGTTAATCAAAGATCTTAAAGATATATATGAATTCTGACAGATGAGAAATCTCAAATGATTTCTTAATATAAGAATTACTAAAGACTGAAGCTCTAAGAAGTTATGACTCTGTCAAGATATTTATATTGATAAATTAATTGATACTTATCATCTCACTCATGCTCACAAAGCATCAATGTCTCTATCTAGCATTTCACTAGCATCTTATCAAGAAACTGTATCATCAGAGAATATCCACTATTATCAACACTGAATCAGATTCTGTATATACACTGCAGTGATGACTAAATCAGATATTGTATATGCAGTTGACAAGCTTGCAATCTATATAATCAATTTCTCAGAGTATCATTCTGCAGAGATTGATTGTGTTATCATCTATCTGCAAGATTTGAAGAATCTAGTGATTGAATATAATTTATCTGATGATTTATCAATGAATGTGATCAAAGCAGCTAGTGATGCTTTCTTTATGAATAATTCAGATAGAAGATCAACAGAAGATTACATCTTCAAACTTTTTAAAGAATCTGTTGATTGAAAGTTAAAAAGATAGAGAGTAATAACAACTTCCATCATTGAAGCTGAACTGTTAGCTATATCACAGATAGATAAGAAGTCAATCTGATGAAAATGATTTTTTGATCATCTGAGATTCAATTCAGAACACAAGATTTCAATTCAATGCAACAATTGACAAACAGTTGACATTCTTACTAAAAAAGATTCTTTCATCACAACTAAATTACACCACATTGATATCTACAGCAATTGATTGTGAGAATGGATACAGTTCAGCAATATCTTGATACAATGAACATCTACAAGCAACATATCAGCAGATGGGCTGACCAAGTCATTATTGCAACAGAGACAAAGAGAATTTGTCAAACAGATAGAATTAGTTGATATAACTGATCTTATCAATAAAATAACAAAATAAGATATAAAAATTCAATGAGTTTGAATGAAAGAAGTTCAACATTTTCATATATCTTCTTTATCTATTTCTTTTCATTTTATTAATCATCATATCTTCTACATTATTTCCTATTCTGATAATTTTTCCAGCTTCATTACTGATGTTATTCTGCTGAAGAGGGTATGTGAGAAAGGATCTATCATATCAAGCATTGTGAGAAGTGATCTATCATATCAAGCAATGATTTTATTCTATCTCAATTTTGGAAACCAGATCACTGCTCCGATGTATACCAGCACTGCCCCCATCATATGTTCAAGCATTCTCTTTCTTATAAATACTGCCTGATTATCATGTAATTATTGGAGTTATAATAATCAATTCAATCTACTTATTCGATATTCAGTATTTGGGTCAATATTCGGACTTTATCCAGTTCCGACAATAATAAAACATGATCTGAGACTAGAATTATAATATAAATCATGTAAAGTGACTGATTTGATAAACACTATATGGGACCAGGACTAAGATATTTGAGAATGGAACTGAGGAAAAATTTGGTCTTGGTCCCATGCATGGTCACACAGCCAGTCTACCAGTTAAACTTTTATATGTTCTTATAGTCCTGGCACTGTTTTGCGTTCGCAAACATTACATCCGGCACAACCTTTATATCGCTCGCTAGAATGCCATGCGACGAAATATATTTAAGCAGTGCTGCGCCCGCTAGATACTTACAATCAATCAATCTTTCAACCATCATCAGATTATGTATGAGCCCTTTGGTGCTTCAATGTCATCAAATGCTTTTAAATTTAAACCTAGTGGTTGGTTCCGTGCTCTCTACGATAGTGGGTAAAATGATTTTGAAGCAGAATTACCAGATTCAAGTACCTTAAAAAGAGACCTTCAACTGTTTCCTTAATCAAGTTATTTTGCAATCATTGATACAACCCCTGGTACGCTTGCTGCCTCTCATATTGCTACAATTGGTTGAATTTTGCAATCACGATGCAGATGCCTCTAGTAGACATACTGCCTCTCATATTGCACCACCCCCTTTATCGCGTTGCCTATGTCGGCCGGGCCACACCATCACACCCACGGATATATATATCACTATGAGCGCAACCATTCAACAAATGGTTACCTTGGCCTTTTGCTATGGGTAACCTATTGGTCATAGTGCCGCATTATCACATAACAATATGACCAACATAATTTGTATTTCGAATAGTACTAAGGCCATTAATTGGTAGTACGCCCGTTAAAAGAAATTAAAAATATAAAAGAGGAATGAAATACTCAATGAAAAAGAAACAAATATCACAAGGCCCGCTGAGGTATAATTCTCAAATGCAAAAAAAAAAAAAAAAAAAAAAAAACTGAAATTATATAAATATACATTAAATCAACAGGATCGCGAAAGTAAATAAAGCAATAATATAATAAATATTGCGCACCGTCGAAATGGACTTGAAAATGTAAATAATATAAAAAGATTGGGGAACCTGGACAGAGTGAGGTGATACAAAATCTATTCAATCTACTGCTTCCTCCGCCGGGTCCCAGTACGAAGGGGAAGGATGAGGACGGCTCCTATAGTCGCAGAGCATCGAGAATTTTTTTCGCCATTTCTCGATATTGCCACATGCCCCCTGCCACCTTCTTGAACTGTATGCCATGCAGGGAGAAGAGGGGTACTTTGACAATCAATATCTCGAACTTGAGAACGAGGTTGCCACCGGTATCGCTTTGGACTCTCGTGGTCGTTTCGCCAACAACGCGCTCACCACCGCCATTATCGCGAGCGGACATATACTCGTCAGAACCATCAGAGTTAGTGATAAAACTTCGATCGGGGGTTCCGTGTTGGCGCCGTTGGGTTCTCGAAGTATGTGTGTTTCTAGGCTCATCCCGGTTCTCATCCTTGTCGTAGCCACGCAGTCCACCGAAGCTGATTCGCCTGCGGTGACCACCTACTTTGCCTTCCCGATCTGGGCTGTGCGGTCGTACATCCATGACACGGTTAAGGTCGATGCTTGGGGCGTGACGACAGCTAAATCCACCCTTAATTTCCGTGAATTCAACCCCAAGCTGTTTCAGAACTCTCATTATATCTGCGCGGATGAAAGGTAGAGGTTTACTACTAGTTGTAGAAACGCTGAACAGGCCTTTAAGGAAAACAGGCTTTGAGAAGTCTTCTCCCGTATTCACGTTCTCAAGTGCAGTTCCGGCACCACTCAGGTCAGCATCGGTCTCCTCAGGTACATTTGCTTCCCGAGTTTCTTCTCGGCGTGCTCGCCGAGCTTGGATACTTTCACGTCTGGCATGGCCGAGTGATTTTGCCCTCAGAGTCTGCACGCGTGTGCTAGGTCTCGAATCCTGGCCTGACTGATCGCCCTGCTGCGGGCGCGACTTTGAGACGCTCAAGCTAGAGCGATCAGATCCACTTGTCAAAGGTGGGTCTTGCATGGTCTGAGAACCAGCACCATCGACAAAGGTTCTTCTCCCATTCCTGCGGACTCGATTTTCACCAGAATTGACACTAGCTGACCTTCCCAGAACATTTTTCATTCTCGGGGTGACTTCTCCGGACCGGGGAGCACGCAGAAGTTCTTGTTGTGGCTGACTTCCTCCAGATTGAAGCGTTCCGGGTGAGGTATTTTCGTGCCTCGCCCTTCTTACATTGAAACTCTTTCGAGGAGCAGTAAGGTCCTCTGGAGGCTGGACATTCAAGGTGGGCCCCTGGGCGGTCGCACCCTTTTCACGTTCGGCATCTCGTGGCTTATCCCGTGTTCTTCTGGTGCTAAATCGTCTTAATAAGCCAACGGCGGCACTTTCTTTCTTTATGTGCTCAACAGGTGTGGTGACAATGGAAGGGTGTCCCGTCTCAGCTGGCTGTCCTATATTGAGAGTCTTGATTCTGTCCCTAACCTCATCCTCGCCATGGGTTCGTGCTCTTGGCCGTGTTCTTCCGCCAGCTTCCTTCTCGCCAGGTATCTCATAAGCGTGCTGATTAGTATGGGCTGCCTCTGGAGCTGGGATTTCAGGCATTTTCAGTACGGGCTCTGCAGGGGTAGAGTGAGGTACGCCCAGTGCGGCCGGGCGTTCCTCGAGTTTCTCTCTGTCTCGTTTCTCTCTGTCTCGTTTCTCCCGCACAAGGTTATAGACAGAGATCAAAGGATTGTAGCCAATGAGAACGTCACCAATTGGATGCACGGCCTCAACAGATGGGCTAGAAAGTGTGTCTTTACTTGCAGAGTTACGACGTTTATAAAAGTCGAAAACCCCTCTCTTTTTCTCATTTGACGGGTTAGGAGCAGCTTGTTCTTTTTGGCTTAATCTCACAGCATTCTGGTAATCTTCAGATTCGAGAACCTTGGTCAACTGAGCGGTGATAAATTCAGAAGGGCCGAAATCAAATCCAGTCATTTTTTGAATAACCTCAGGGTCGAGTGGAAGCTGGAGAGGTTCACGATGCTGCATATAATTATCAGGAGGGCCACTAAAGCCTTTTGTCATCCACGGGTGGTTAATAATCTCATTCAAACTAGCCCGTTGTTTCGGGTCGGTAACTAGCATTCGTGATATTATGTGTCGACAGTCTAGGCCGAAATTAGTTATCACAGAGCTGTACGGAGAGACATATGTGTGGAATACAAACCTGAAGAAAGCCCCTGGGGATATTCCACAACCCCCTTTTTGATTTTTGCATGGAGCTGAGGCATACTTTGATCATCAAAAGGAACCTTCCCACAGACCAAGACATAAAGGACAATGCCGAAACTCCAAACATCCACCTCCGGGCCGACATATTGCCGTGCTTGTAGCAGTTCGGGTGCTGCAAAATACAAGCTGCCACAGAAAGTTTTTAGCTGGCTTTTAGGAGAGTAGAGGTTGCTAAGCCCAAAATCAATTATTTTAATGTCCCCAGTCTTGCTAATCAAAATATTTTCAATTTTGAGATCTCGATGGACAATACTGTTTCTGTGACAGTAGTCAAGCGCACTTGCGATTTGTCTTGCAAACTTCCGGGCTTGCTTTTCTTTTAGCTTTCCATGGGAAATAATATAGTCAAGCATCTGTCCTCCGTTCACGTATTCAAACAACATATACCAATGGTAATTTGTCCGCACGACATCTCGCATTCCACATATATAAGGGTGGTTTAGGAGGGTGACAATTGCTGACTCTCTTGCGGTCCGTATCTCTTTGGAGCGGTCTGCTCTTTCTGCGTCGCGGTTACCACGATGTTCTTCGCTCGAATGCCGAGGTACAATCTTCACAGCCACCTGCGTGGTAGGACAAATGGAGTGTTAGCGTTGTATCTGAGGAAAGGATGGATAACATGTCTCTGTCTGAATTATCTACACACCTGTTCACCCGTCTCAAGATTTTTCGCAAGTTTTACCTTGCCCATACTCCCAGCACCGATGGTCTTCCCAAGTGCCCATTGTCCACTTGAGGTAGTGATAGTAGTACGTCGCTTTGACTGCGGCACCGTCTGCGAGGCACCACTAGTAGCGCGTTGCTGTGTCCCATTTGCGTAAGACTGGCTATCAACCGCCGCAGGAGCAATTGCGGGATTTACAGCATTCACAGGGGTTACAGGGCTCGCCATGTCGACGCACTCCCGACCGTGCGTAGGTCTAGAGGGGACTAGGCGATGGGACCGTGAAGTCTCAGCCCGATATTGCTGCGTAGCGTCTATAGAGCGATCTCTGGAAGAGCTTCTGCGAGATGTAGATGGGCGTGCAACGCTAACAGGGCTAACTGGATTGGAAGTGGGGGGCCGATCGTAGGAGAGTGGCCTGGAGTTGGATCTGTTATGAGAAAAAGAGGACCGTGAAGGTCTAGTAGCCGTGCTTCGTGTTCTGTGAGGGGGTTCTGTAGAAGGTCGATATGACGAATTTGGGTGTGATATGGAGTGGCTGCGAACAATGACTTGCGAAGGTCCCGATGCTGCTGCAGACATCGCGATCACGTCTAAGGTCACAGGC
Organism: Histoplasma ohiense; assembly: GCA_017607445.1. NCBI lineage: Eukaryota > Fungi > Ascomycota > Eurotiomycetes > Onygenales > Ajellomycetaceae > Histoplasma > Histoplasma ohiense. The sequence goes on along the minus strand of JAEVHH010000003.1, from coordinate 5,036,271 downwards.
CGGAGGAGCAGGGAAATGGCAAAATCGCTTCACTTCTGATGGGCAGAGAGGAAGGGTTATACGAGTGGCTCTGATTCGTGGTTGTCTTTGTTTTGATGGCGATCTATGTTGTTGTAAGGTGGACGGGGAGGAGGCTCAAGCCACTCCAAGCCGCGAGGAAGTAAACCCTGCGCAATGCTTCATCTATAGGGGGTGGGAGCTGTGGTCCGCAGTTAGCAAGTAGCACAGGAGAAGAAGCAGGGCTTCCACCAACCGAGCAACAAGCCAGATGTCTGGCCGCGGAATGGCAGAGGACAGAAGTCGGGGGAGATTCTGAGGGAGGTCGGTGGTCATGCAGAATAGCGCGATGGTTGCTTCCTGCGAGTGCGAGTGGCGGTAACTGGATGACAGTACACGTAATTAATACGTGGATGTGTCCCAGTAGCTTTCTATTGATCGATAAATGATAAAAGGATAAATGAAACAACCGCACATTACCACCCAGGACACAGCCGTTGAGATGAAAAATCGAGAGTCCGGATCACTCCCTTTTTAATGGATTGGTTGTTGAACGGTCTTTGATGGGGGCAGTCCACGTTCTGTATGTTGTATGTTGTGGATACAGGTGAAGGCCAGCGTATTCTATCTGGTATCACGTACCATGGGACCCCAAAGTTCGGTTTCGAGTTGTTTACCTGGATGGCTGGATGGCTAGTTGGCTGGCAGGAAGCGAACAAAATGACGGCTGCTGTCGAGAGATTGATAAGATGGTTGGAGAACATTCATCTTCCCTCAAGACACGGGGGGGGAAAGGTCAGGCAGACAACCTTGGAAATCTATCACCCCCCGATCAGATGCGTTGTTTTTCGTTGTCTTTCTTGGTCTGTGGTCATGGATGCTAATCTCACTTAGCCCCGCCTTCGTCCGACTCCTAGATTAGTCACGCACCTTGCTACATGAGCCCGTAAGTTATGGCGGTGCAGGTGTGGCCAGGTTGGTTGTACTGTACTTTGTGCTCTAATTCTGTAGATGCCATGCACACTACTCTGGATATCACCAGCTCCTCTTGCCCTCACAGATCCCCTACACTTGATTATCTCGGGAGCCCCGTATTAACTCGTCCCAACAGTCGTTGTACGCAACAGCTGAAGCTGATTGGTTCATTGCCATAGTCGGTGAAGGCTCGCGAGCATACGGAGTACTCTGGGGGAAACTCAAATTTCATCACAGTGTACCCTCTAAGAGAGGCATAAAGCAATGTCAAATGACTGTGACGACAAGCATGGCTACAAAAAGATCGAGAGCTACTTTTGAAGACGAGCATCTCCACGCTCCCTACGCCATATACGGCACTCCCTTACCCCCCCTTGACCCTGAAGTTCGCGACGATGGCTCCTATGTCCCGGTTTGGAAGCAGGAGGTGCGGGATGACCAAGGAAGGAAACGTCTTCATGGCGCCTTCACTGGAGGGTTCAGTGCTGGGTGAGCTCATCATTGACTGGGCCGAGCACAGATCAGCTAAATTAAATCGGTTTACATATAGGTATTTCAATACAGTCGGTTCGAAGGAGGGCTGGACTCCATCGACCTTTGTATCTTCCCGTCGCAATCGCGCAAAAGATGCGAAACAACAAACTCCACAACAAAGACCAGAAGACTTTATGGATGAGGAGGATCTGCTCGAAGCGGAAAATGCGAGGAGACTTCAAACAGCTGGGGATTATACTGGCTTTGGCTCGACGGCCGCTGATACCACGCGGTTAGGTGGTTTCATGGATATTTTCAAAACCGCTGGGGATACAATTGGCGTCAAGCTACTGAAACGAATGGGCTGGAAGGAGGGACAAGGAATCGGCCCGAAAGTGCGACGAAAAGCAGACCTTGGCGATGCAGCTGATGAGCAGTGTGGAGTCCATCTCTTTGCGCCGGCTAACCTTCCAACAATAACGTTCTTGAAGAAAAGTGACTATAAAGGTCTTGGATATGAAGGTGAAGCTCGGCTCAATGTAACCACAAGGCTGGATGCAGGAACTAACCGAAGAGCCTTGACTCTGAGGGGAAATTTCGATGAATTCGCTGGCCCTAAACTCCCGAGAAATGGAAACGCCTCTCCAAAGTCAAAACAACCTAGAAGGGGAGGTTTTGGCGTTGGAGTTCTAAACGATACTGGTTCTGATGACGATGATCCCTATGAAATGGGCCCGCAGATTTCCTATAATCGATTTATCGATCATGACAAGAAAGCAAAGAAAATAACCAGCAACAACAGCTCTTCAATGAAACCGTCAATGGGTCTCTCAAATCCACTATTAGGCAACACCAAGCCGGTTTTTATCTCGAAGAAAAAAGCAGCAGTTGAGAAGACAAAAGCAGGATTCAGAAAATGTCACGATGGACGCCTACCACTGGATGGATTCCTTCACGGTATAAATATCCCATGTTCCACCATCTCCTCACATGAGAAAAAGTATGCGGCACCAGAGATTCCAAAAGATTGGAAGCCCACGAAAGAACCATCTCGCCCAACCCCCATCCAAAATTATATGTCACATGCTGAAGCTGCAAAGACATCATCCCTATACCCTACATCGAGAGCTGCACTACTGGGTGAAGACCAATTACCGGGTAAATCAGTGTTCGACTACATGACTCCAGCAGGGCGTGAAAAGATTGCTAAAGCTACAGGACGCACTGACCTACCCTCAGCCCTTGGGGAGAAGGGACCAGAAGGTTTCGAAACCAGAGAGGCTCCAAAACAAAAAGACCTTTGGAACCTCGTGCCAAAATTGGACAAAGACCTCGCGACACAAGCCCTTAATCGTGGGATTCGTGGCTGGATGCCTTACGCGGAAGACGAAGCCAAGCGATCACGATACCGTTCATTCCTCGAAGTCCGCGCGGGCCTACGGGACAAACTCCCCGACCGCGCACCGGACGCATCGACAGATGACTGGGTCATCGAGCTGCAAGAATTCGCGCGTGCCGCGGAAGTGTTCAAGCCGATGTCGGGTTTGATGGCTTCCCGCTTCACTTCCTCCAGTTCCTCGGCCGTCTCCCAACCACAACCACATCCAAAAACAGAAAGAGCAGATAATGCCCAACATGAGGCCCTCATTCACAGACCAGATCCAAAACCTCAAGATCCCGCCGAAGCAGCTGCGAAAATCGGCATGTACGGCCCCCTGACGCGATCATCTGTTCCCTTCTCTCCCTTTAGACTTCTTTGTAAACGTTTCAACGTTCGGCCGCCAGCAAACATCTCTTTTGATACGGGTGATATCCCTGGCGGTCACGGTTATGGGGCTCCCAGTCGGACCCCTACCGCGCCATCTGGCTCTAAGTTGGATATCTTATCTAAGGAGGCCGTGAATCGGATTCTTCTGGGAGCAGGGGCTGTTGAAGCGATAGGAGGTGCAGGCGTAGTTGGAGCTGAAGGTGAGCAGCAGCAGCAGCTCGAACAGCAAAGCCTGAAAAAGGAAGATGTTATTGTTGATCCTGGGCGAAACGAGGCACTGGAGGCAGCGAGGCCTGGCGATGCAGTGTTCAAAGCCATATTTGGCAGTGATGACAAAAACGACGAGGACGATGATGAGGGGATTGATTGATTGAAGACAATCGCACTCCCAGTTTCCCCCCCCTTTTTTTCGATCTACATGAGCTTTCACCTTATCCGGAAGCTTTTATGGTTTCTACATTTTCCTATTGGGATGTTGGAAGCGGGGGGAGAGAATAGGAGGTTGAATGGAAGTACAAAAATGCAAATCAACCGAAAATGATATCTAAACTTCCGGCGTTTGACTAAGAGATTAGATCCCTCTCTACCCCCTCAGTGCTGCAATGTTTCTGTCTAGCACACGATTCATAAATTGCAAGGCGTGAATACGAAGCTGATGTTCCACGTAATAATATCAATAAAATTCCTGTTGGTACTTTCATGGGTTTGTATATCTCGGGCTGGTTAAGCAATCGTTCCAAGGTTATAGTTGGTTTTAAGGTTGAACCCGGATACGTAATCAGGAAGTCAAGTCAAACGAAAAGTGAGGTGCGAGAGATTAACTATATAATAACTTTCCTCTCAGCTTCTCAGCTGCATGGGCGTCGCCACGGAAAAAGGTTGTGTGCGCCTTTGGGTAATTTATGTCTGTAATCCTGCCCAATGCTGGCAGGTAACTAACTAACTAGTTAGTTAGTTAGGACGGCCAATCTACAAACGACACAATTGATTAATTGATGGATCAATTCTCATGGGAGTGGTGCAAAATAGTTAGTCAGGCTTACCACAGAACACCCGTGTTGGTCAACAAGATTACTCGGATGTTTGACTTCGACAATAATAAAGCTTGCCTCGCCAAAGCTACAGGATGATCAACAATCAAGGTTACAGAATGAGATAGACGCTTCCTCAGCATTGACTGCTAGATGCTTTTCTGTTTGTCTCGTGTGTTTGCCTCGTCCTGGACAGAGGCTTGAATAATCGTGATATAGTTATTCGAGTTATCGAGGACGATTGCGTCAACGGTTCTAGAACTATTCGGGGTGTGGAATCACTTGTCAAGGATGGTTTGCAGTGCAAAATCTAAATATAACAAAGTAAACCGGGCCGAATAGCCCAACTAAACTTGCAACTGGCTCTGCTGGCTGGAGCTTTCTCTGACTCTCGCTAAGTTCAGTTTGCCGACCGATATCTCCACATCCAGCACTATTCCAGCCTCCATCTCCACCGCCAACTCTGCTCACACTTCCTCCCTTGCTTTTAGCTGGCCTTATTCTGTTTCGTATTTGGTCTCATGGGAATATTTCCTACAGCCTGCATGTCGCTCTGCACCATGCACAATGGTGAGTGCCTTACATACCTCTATGCCTTTCTATGGACGGATGTGTATGCATATCTAGAGCTCCTGAAGCTGTCCTCAAGCTTCATCCACTTGCCGGGGGTTTGGGAAATCCTCTCCAGTAGTTTGAGATTTTTGTTCTTCTTGCCTTTTAAGAACCTCTGTTTACGCGGGTGTTTCTTTAACGACATTTCGATATTCCTGGCTCACCCAACTTTCTGCCCAGTGGCCGCTGCTGGACGATGCCGTCGTCCGCTCTTGTTGTTATCACCACCACGAGTTACCTCTATATATCTTGTGTTATAGATCGGCGGTCGCTAACCTCCATGCTTCTTCAATAGGGCTGTTGCATATCCACCTCCTCTCGAGGTTAGAAACTTCTCTCCCCTCAACACAACTTCAGATCGTATTAACCCGTTGAAATAGGAGAGTCTGACCAATCTCCCACTCCCACCAGCCCGACACATCCCATCCTCAATCGCGCCACCACCGACGAAACTGCCCAGAGCCATCACAATCGCTCTGCAGTCTCACGATCCGTTCGCCGCCGACGGGCCCTAGTCGGTGTCCCCCTGGATGTCCACTATAACCAAGCGATACACCCACACATATGGCAAAGCATCCGCCGAGAATGGACACGGGAACAACTTGTCCGCGAACGGGAGCTTTTTTTTGACACCCGAGTGACTGGAAGACCAGAAATATGGGCTGCCCTAGCAGCGGCTACCTCCCTTGTGCGTGCGGAAGATATCGCTACAGCGCAGGGCATCTTGGACGCTGCAGGGATTACCGTCCCGACAGGCGACATGTGTGATGGCTGCTACGACGAGAGTGGCATTTTATACCGCATTCCAGAGTACATTGCGATGGATCCGGTTAATGTGGTTGAGGAGTCTGCAGATGCCACTGACGGTAATACCATATGCGCTACGACTGTGGAGCTTGGGGAGGACGTTGAACGTAATAAACTCGCTGTTGATGTGGATTCGGATGATGATGAGGCGGATGACATTGAGAGGCGGCGCGAGGAGAAGGGGAAAGCTAGTGAAAGAGACCTGATAAAGATTTCTGCGAGGTTGAGTGACCGAGGAGGTCCGGATGCGACGGTGATGATTGGGAAGAATCACACGGTGGGAGTATTAGCGCGGAGAATCCAGGCTGAAGCCGGGGTATGTATCTGATTTTCTCCAGAAACCATTCCTTTGTCCGTTTTCTTCTCTCTTGGGAGACCTCGGCAGCTAGTATTTATATAGAGCTTGTTGAGCTGACCTTGGCCCTCCTCAAATAAACAGATTGTCGGGAAACAGCGCGTCCGAATAGCGTATCTAGGCAAAATTCTCAAAGAACAAGAAAGCCTATTATCCCAGGGCTGGAAAGAAGGCCACGTCGTAAATGCCCTGGTAGTTCCCGGTTCCCGAAGCTGACATTTCTCATATTCATTTTTCAAACATATACTCCATCGCCATGCACACGCCCTCCTCTCATAAATATCGCTACTGTCAGGCTTTGCGAACTAACATTGTCATCCGTACCCGAACCATATTTTTACCGAGACTTCGTTTCTACCTCTTCTTGGCCTCGTAGGTCTCCTATCCTCACTTTTCTCATGTTTTGGAGCGGGAGTTTATTTCTAGCGGAATGACCATGATTTTGTGGGGAGTATTTTTTGTTTGTGTATTTGTTTATTTCATCATCCGCGATTGATCGTTTTATCTTCTGGTATGGTTTGTTTTCACTCTTTTCACTTTTCCTGGCTTCCTTTTTCGTATCATGAGTTTCAATTTTCCCTATAATTTCTTGCGCAGTGTTTCTGGAGATTTCCTCCCGAACCCTCAATTGCCATTCGTATACGCCATCAGCCCTTCCAAACCTTTCTTTGTTTTCCCTCGAATATGAAATGGCCATAGCAAGTTACCATATCTGACATATAATTATGGCTATCCTCTTTCCTTTCCCCCCCCATCCTTCCTGCCGTCAGGTTTAGCCTTGCGCAATACCCCTTGTTTCAGCAAATCCTTCTTTTTTGACTATTTTATGATGACTATAGCCATCATCCGGGCAGTTTTCAGCAGTTATTTTTCTTCGCAGTCTGACTAATAAAGCAGCTAGTAATATGTTGGTAACTCAGGGACAGCATTATCTTTAAAATAAATGAAATGAAAAAACTGGTGATTTATTCCACTTCCCCATTTAGTTATATTGTTAATCGATTTTTAATCAATAAAAAGTAAAAAGATCAGGGAACTGGGATAAGCCGGTTTTCAAGAGGCCAGTATTATGACAATCGGAGGGGTTGCAGCAACCCTGAAGATAGAACAGGGAGGAAAATTTTTCGAATTCTGAATAGAGGAGTATTTATGAAAACAAATTGGATTCGCTCTTGAGCCATCCATTAATCTTCGACAAACATGGTTCCAACAGATATTTAAACACATTGGACCAGCGCCTACCAAATGTTCTGGCGGTTTCATGGTCTAGTGGTTATGACACCGGATTTTGACGACCGCATCAAAACTTCCGGTAACCTGGGTTCGAATCCCAGTGAGACCTTTTTTGTTTGACCCTTTTGTTGTGTTTTCTCTATGTCCCTCCCCAAAAAAGGAAGATTCTTATTTTTTTTGACGTATATGCCCTGGTTATTAGATATCCTTGGTTAGGGTTGTCGTCATCTCCTTGGTAATGAACAGATTAGATCTGGTATCCGACTGAGAGAGTGCCAAGACCGGCGACCAAACAGTGCAAACATCCAATATTTACCACCGAAAAAAAAAAATAGAACTCGTTGAAACAGAACGAGTGGGAGAAAAATAAAAGAATAGCTCCGTTCTTCACCAGCCGATATTATACGGAGCATCTGGATCTCCAGATTTGATATCTTACTCCGACCTCTCAATTGTCCCCTCAAGCGAAACAGCAAAAGAACTATAAGAACACCGCAGAAAAAATCCATCCACGAGAACAGACACAGTTCACATTACTACTAGTAGTATTGTGCGGCCGGAGCCAATTTTATTGTTTTTTTTTTTTTTGATCGGCTTTCAACTTATTTAATTTCCTTATTGGCATACTCCGTGTTTTTGAAAAAGTTCCGAGCGGGAGCAGCGTGTTTGCTGTTTTGCGCAGCTCCCTTTTCGGACTTCACATCGAGATGGAGAACGTCGCGCAAACTCCGTTCATTCGGGAGTTAGCCTCCAGCGGTATGTTGACTTGAATTTATACATTTATCCAATGTGTCTTCGAAAGAAGGGACTTTCAATTGTATCTTCGATATGAAAAATAAATGTTTTTAAACACAAAAAGTTGTATGATCAATTATACGATGGAGATAAAAAGCTGTTAGAAACATGCGGCTAATTTTATCGCCTTTTCCTCCTTCCCTCCAGATAAACGAACCCGCGACAAGGCCCTTGACTCGCTAACCCGCTTCATCCAAAGCCGGAGAGACTTGCAGCTTGTCGAGCTATTAAAGATATGGAAAGGGCTATTCTTCTGTATGCGTTCTTCCCCCGTCTCCCACCGTCCTCCCTAAACTGAGTGATATCCAAAAATGGCACATTCCTTGCACTCCAATCCCAATGTCAACCCCCCCCAAAAAAAGAAGAAAAAAAATTACTAATATTGGAGAAATCAAATCAAAAAATCAAACAGGCTTCTACCACTCCGACCGTCCTCTAACCCAACAATCCCTCGCGCGCTCGCTTTCCTTCACACTCGTCCCCTCTCTCCCTGCGCAAATCCTCCAACCATTCCTGCGAGCATTCTGGACAACCATGTCGCGCGACTTCCACTCCCTAGATCGACTACGGCTGGATAAATATCTCTATCTAATCCGGTGTTATGTGGGTGTTGCGTTTGAGGTGTTTTTGGCGAAGGGTTTGTCAGGGGCGCGGGCGGGAGTGAAGAAGGAGCAGGGAAAAAGGGAAAGGAGGGGGGAAAAAGAGGGTCCTGGAAAGCGGAAAGGAAGTCTAGGGAAGCGGAAGAGGGGTGAAGAAGCGGATGGAAATGGCGTGGGGACCGCTGAGTCTGGAGACTTGGGGATCTGGAAGGAGCTAGGAATATACCTTGACATGCTGGAAGAGGGCCCGCTGTGTCCGATTAATTTCGACCCGGAAAATGACAATGGCAATGAAAATCCTTCTGTACGGATGCACAAGGGGCCTGATGGGCTGCGGTATCATTTGTTGGATATTTGGTTGGATGAGATTGAGAAGGTTGCTGCTGTTGAGGTTGAGGCTGATGGAGATGGGAATGAGACTGGGGAAGATGGTAGTGAGGGCAATGAGGCGGGAAGCCCGACAGTTGCCGGGAAGACACAAGAGAAGAAGTGGCAGCTGAAAACGGGTGTGCCGATGGAGTTACTTCTTCGTCCGATTGTTAGGCTACAGGAGAAGAGCATTTCGAAGCTGGTTAGGAAGCGGGCTGGGGTGGTATTAGATGATGAGCGGTTGGTGGAGTGGGGAGTTAGGGAGAGGAAGAAAACTGACGATGAGGAGGAGAATGAGGAGGAGGAAGGATGGGGAGGTATTGAAGGGTGATTGTTGTTTAATTTGATAAATTCATTGTCAGCGTTCTTTTCTCTTTTCATGTCTTAAGAGCAGTTTAGGTGTACGTAAACCCTTTTTTCCTGTCACAATAAAACAGCGTATTTCACTCATCCTGTGTTTATCACTCAATGCCCCTTTGCGCGATATCCAGAAAATGAAACTGACAATACATATATTATCATACAAAACGGGGTGTTGGAACATACGATATAAGACCTTTCAAATAATAAAATTCTGGGAAGGGAAAATGCATCGGGAGGGAGAAGGGCCTTATCGGGAGAGAGAATATCAAAAAAAAAAAAAAAAAAAAAAAAAAAAAAAGCAAAATCAAAATCACACAACGAGAAGGGAAACCAAGTGAAATAGTATGTATCTATCAATGGTTACTACCATTAAGAACGAATGCCAACATCCCGTATTCTTTTATACAGAGAAATTTTTTAAGAAAAGTAACTACCTATCGCTAAGTTTTTACACGCAAGGGAGAGGGAAAAGATGTAAAGAGTTAGACCACTGAGTCTAGCGTATTTATGCAAGTCGAATGAGAAATAGAGAAGAGGGATGTTGGAGCCAAGTTGCATATACATGATGGACAGTCAGGGACAGGGGTATCTTTTTCTTGATATAGAGCTCGGTTTAGTATTTGTAGTGAACAGCATTAAACGAAAGTAAAAGAGATAAGAGAAAAGAATAAAGAGAATCGCAATTGTACAGGCAACAAGCAACAATCAGAAAACACAAACCCGTAGCTAGTTGTATCCCATCACAGAAGATAAATATAATCAATGAAGACAGCAGCAGTGAAATAGAAAGGGGTGAGATGATGTCATCACCCATCATCTTCACTTCAATCCGTTAGTTTCATATTTGTATCCAGATCTGGATAGGACCGTTCCAAGTCCTTTATGGACTTCCGCTTGGAAAGGCTCAAATGGCACCTGCTCCCCATCAATACTGATGTATCCTTCTTTCCGGTCTCTGGGGATAATTCTGTAGCCAGTAACCTTCCGCACGTTGACCTCGGGCATATCGAAGAATGCGCCATCGTCAACAGACATAAGCATCTGGATTGCAGTCCGTCGACTAATGTCGCCGTTCACTGTGATGAGATCCATACATCCGTCGTTGGGGAGTGCGGCGGGAAAGAAGTTGGTGTCCGCAGCCATATATGCCATGTTGCCCGCGTAGAAATTGCCTAGTTTATCGTGTGGCACCAGAGTCCAGCCATCGGGTAGCGGGTCGTTCACGGTGCCATACCGTAAAGGTGGGAGGCCGACAGCGTCTGATGATTCTTCATCGCGTAGTTGGTCAAGGCTTCTTCTTTGCGACCCAGCGCGGTAGTGATCTTTGATCAATTCTTTATTGTCGAGTTCGACCTTAATAGCAAGGTCGCAGGGATAGACTGTCTTTCCAAGCAATCGTACCAGGAATCCGTATGTGAATCGCGCGGAGCCCATCCACCGGATATTCTCGGTACCCAGGTCTAATTCAGCGATAATACCAAAAGACTGGGATAAAAATGACACTGTGCGTTTATCACCTTGAGTGATGGAGACTAAATCAAGTGGAGTTCTCAAGCCCTTGACAATAGAAACGGCGGCCAGACTAGCCCTGCCAGTTCCATTGAGATTCCAGCTCATTGCGTTTCCCGACCCGCAAGGTATGTGAGCCACGGCAATTTTCCGCAGAGCTTCGCTCGCATTTGGCTTCTTTGCTAGCCCATTAAAGATCTCGTAAGGTATACCATCTCCCGAACAGGCTACGACAACATCATATGCATTGACGTCAAGCTTCTCCACGATGTCGACTGCGTGCCCTCGGTGACTTGTTGATTCGACATCGACTTGGCATTTAGCGGCTGCGAAAATTGGCTCGACGTATCTGAGGTAATATTTTGGGGCGTGGCCTTTTCCACCAAAGGGGTTTATGAGGACTTTAATGCGCTTTTCCCGTTGCGCTTTGCCGTAGGCCGAGTCAAGAAGCTCCTGGGTCCATGTTTTGGCTTTGGATTTATTCTCAAGGTTGACTGAGTATTGCACTGAACGAAGTGTAACATCTTTCTTGGTAACTTGGTCGACATATTTAATCGTAATATAGTCGTCAGAAAGTTCAACCCAGAGGATGTTGAAATACGGGATAGATTGCGAAGCGGAGCCTTCGAAAGAGGATAGGAGTCAGAAGCTACGTCTGCTGAATTGTTGAAAGACAAAATTTTTGGAACCTCAAGAGCCCGGAAATCATAGGAACAATAACTGGGCGAGAGAAACGAGTCTCACCAGGAATTGGAAAACTGCAGCAACGGCGCTGTGACTTCGACTTCATGCCTTTATCTACAAAGAAAGTATTTCCCAGTAAGCCAAACCACTGTTCGCAAGTTTCTGAGAGTCGGATGTCTTGCACTCTACGATACTTACCAGTAATAATGAGCGCATCATCTGTCAGAGTCAAGAAAACATTTCTTCCCACGGGAAGCGTTGCGCTGTTTTCTGAGTTGGACTGGAGGAGGCCATCCGTGACCGACGCCATCCCGTTGTCGCCGGACAGACCAGCACCGAGTGCGGTGTCAATAGTCATAGCGTAATACACTGCGCTATCATTACGGGCTTGAGCGAGATTGGCGACGAGGGACGTAGCATGAACAATGAGGCGAAAAATGGCGGCGGCGAGAGCGAAAATAAATAATGATCAAGGTTTTGGCTGCAGTTGTGTTTCTCAAGGTACAGGCAAGGCCAGAACTTGCGCCTGGCCCAAACGCTTGCAAAAGTCGCCGCTTGTACGGAGTAGATGCCGGCATACATATACGTCCCGCGCCGACTTGGGGGGTATTGACTAAATAAGCATGGGCTTTTGTCACCCGGGAACGTACCCATGAATCAATGCCGGCCGCCACGCGCCAGGACTACGGACGGAGGGTTTATGTTCAGCTCAGGCTCAGCCCTACTTACGGTGTACACATACCATTTACTGATCTTCATATGTCTACGGAGTATACTTGTTCCGCATCCCGGTAAACACTGGTGTGCTATGGGGTGAGGACTTAATTGCATTGAGCAGTATGCTGTCAAGAAATGCAACCATCTGATCCCTGCGTACGGCCCATAACAATGGTTCAGATTGCATCGCCTTTCCTGTCTCACAAAGGACAAAAAATTGAAAGCATGGGAAATCAGTAAGGTCACCGAAGAGAGCTGTGCTAATTTTGTTGATTACAGACTAGCGCACCGCACATATCAGCAGCCTCCATGCTAACTAATACAACCACTTGGATGTCCCACAACTCAGGCTGCCAGGATCAGTAAATTTAGTTGTATCCCCGTAAGTTAGAGACTTCTCTAAGCCGACCCTTCCATGACCTCGAAAATCCCACCCATAACAAACCGTGGTTTAATACCTATCCGCAACGAATTGACGTGTTTCGTATTATCACCATCTGACCCAACATCAGACAACGGTCTAATACTCATGTTCATGTTCCAATTGAAGTTGGCCTCCGCATCCCCAATGATCATTGGCGCTGGGATAGGATCTACAGGTCGCGGCTCCATAAGGCCCAACCCAATCTTCTCGACCGAGTCCTCAGCACACCGATAACGCTCTTCACTCAGCGCCAAATCCACAGTAGACGGCCGACGACGGAGAAGTAGAGATGACAGTCGAAATGATGAGGTTGCAGAACGCATTGTGAACGGGCTGCCACTGCGGCTACGGTGACACATACGATTCAGGGATGCTGAGCAATGGCTCCGCCGGCTTGAGCTTGTGGGGCTAGAGTCTGGAGAAGAGATGGGGCTGCTTGTTGTCGACATGCTCCTGGCGTTGCGGAATGGATTTCGTCGTGGTATTGGTGGTGGTGGTTGTGTATAACTGGTCCACGGCGACGGGAGGAGTTCACTGGCCTCGGCGATGTCGCCCATTCTGACAAAAGGTGGAAATTCTCTATGAATTTTCAAACGTTTGAAGGCCGTTCCGTGCTGGGCTGGAGCGCTGAAAGGTTGTATGCAATGACTGATATTGTAATCGGATCACAGCTAGGATCGCAGCTACCAATGTGTTAGATGACAATGGAAATGAGGGGTGACTCTGCAAGAGCCTCCAAGAGCAAGGTCTGAGTGGACTAAGCGGATTGATCAGATGGAGAATGGCGGGATAGCGCAGAACGGTATTAAAAACAGGAATGAATGGCAAGGCCAAATAATTATCGAGTGATTTCTCAAGAAGAACGTGGCATGTGGCAGTTGAGCCACCAGCAGAAGTTATTGCTCTATCCTGAGCAAGAGTTAAGCCAGGTGACAAACGGCAAAGGCGCGAAGGACAATAATAACTAACGACGAATAAAGCAGAGAAATTAAAGACCGGGAATGCCTCTCTTAAGTCGTCAAGAAGAAAAGAAAAAGGGTAAACGGAGAATATGGGAAGGCTATTGAAGCGACATGGACAAAATCCAGATCTGGTACATTCGAAGATAACAGAAACCGATAGTGTGAGAGAACAAAAAGTCAATTTCATAGTAGCCATACAGGAATATTTATACTTTCAACTTGTCAAATCCGATACCTCGCATTCCATGGTAGGAAGATACATATATACATGAATATATTAATGCTTGCTGTGAAATTCGGCCACGTCGACAACGTCCATTTGCGGGGAATCAAACAACTATCATCACTTCTCATAGCTTGCATTGGTATTATTGAAAACCCCAAGCATTCATTCTCTCCCTGCCAAGTATCTGCAGGAACCTAAACCCCCTTACATTAGCAGGGATAAAAAGGGAAAAATTACCAAGAATGAAAAAGTATGGAAATCCCAACCACCTTGTTCCTTATCTGCCCCACTAAGAAGCATTTGATACAGCTTTCTGTTTGAGGTGGGTGGGAACCTCCGGGTAGCCTTTTCCCAGCCTTTCTCCCAGCCTCATCTCTCCCTACTTGTTTCATCGAGAAGATCCAAGCACCGACGGAATGAACCGCTGAAGGTCAAAGGTGAAGAAAGGAAGAAGGAAAGAAGTCCAGCGGGACAGGATGACGAGTTATATAACCCGAGTTGAAGATTTCTACCTACCATGTCCAAACTTTTACTGCTTGTTGTTGTTTGTTATTTTATTACTTTTTTATTCCGTATTTCAAGGTAGGTAGCACACACTGTCCCTTCATTTCGGTATTATCGTCTGCTTGAACCAAGGATTGTCAATGCTGTTTGGTGCATCACGGCACAGTAAGGAAAGTTTAAATATATGATCTTTTAAGTTCAAGGAGGAAAGAAAAATGAACTCATGTCTCACTTTTGATACATGAGGATAGGAGTTTGTTTCCAGTGACAACGTTTGCGTTGTGTCGTAAATTTCCATTTGACAGCATCGTTGTCTATCTCCCTTCAACACAATCCTATATCAAGCTCTTCTTGTTGTTAGAGCTAACTACATATATGTATATGCACAGAACTTAGTGGTTAAGCAACCTGCCCCTGTTGCTGACGCCACGATTTATCTTTCAAGGTCGATCTACGTTCGCTGCACCAGCGTTACGAAGCTTGTCAGTCCTTAAAGAAGCATAAGGAGACACGGAAGGAAAAAATAGGAAGAACCGACTCCCCCGCCCTCGGACCATGGGCATGTAGGTGGTAAACGCACTGTAGATGCAATTAGTTATAAATTATAGAGGTGTCTTCTCTTAGAAAAAGGCACCGCTTTCGCTCTCTGTCATTCAAAATCAGATAGTACATGTACACGCAAGTAGGGAACAAAATAAGTAATACATGCAACCAGCAAGACATATGTAAAAAATGGCATGATGAAAGTCATAACAAACAAAGGGTAATAGAGAAGGGGGAAAGGGAAAAGCAAAAAAGCATTAAAAATATACAAACATGAAAACTAAAAAGAAACAGGATAAAAAAGGAATAAGGACTCAACGACCAGGAATTGAAACACCAAAGTTGAGAATTGAAATCGACCAAAAGATGAAAAAATGAAAATAAAGATCCTGCATTCTTCTTCGCTGCAATGCGCATATTTGCTGTTTCTCAAAACCACTTTTGTGTTGCTTTGAAATCTAGAATACCGTAACTAGAAACTACCACAAAAAAGGAGGAAAGGACGTGGATAAATCAGGGGAAAGGCGGTCACATCGACTGATTTTCCCTCTACCCAAATCCGTTTCGGTCACAGCCGTCGTCCAGTCCCCTCTCAACTTGTCATGTATATCGTTATCTGTATGTGTTGTTTAATAAAGTAGTGATTGTATACACGTAAAATTATATCTCTAGGGAGTATTGTGGGTTATCATAACTCTGCAGGAGAAAGATTTAATAATAAAACAAATGTGAAGAGGGGAAGGGGAGAATAGCTGAAAATGCATGGAAAATGCCAATAGTGGAAATAGATGTATAGGTGTGGAAAAAAAAAAGAAGAAAGAAGAAAAAAAGTGAGAGCGAAAGAAAGGGAGAGGGAAGGGAGGTACAGCAATGAGAAAAACAAGGAGATCATGGGTGGATCATTAGTGGAATCTGGAATAGGTCCTGGTAAATGGGCAAAGGAGGAAATTGCGCTTGAACTTTGCTTGAGCGATTATTCCCGGCCCTGCGACCGACGCATCGTGAAACTCCGTCTGATACTTTCGCCCCATGCAGAATTGTCTAGCGACTCCATGACGCCCTGCACACTGACAGAGCTGTCAGTATCCGGTCGATGGGTTGCTATATCATCTGAGCCGGGAGGAGTGGAACTAAAGAACGTGCGGCTTAGGCGCGGAGACGATGAAGGACTTTTACTTGCCCAGTCGGCATTGCGTGTTTGTGAGCCTGAGCTTTGGGAGATATTTGTGTCAATAGAAGGTGGGCTGAGCATTCGTCTGCGACCAGCCTCATCGCGGGAGGAGCGACTTAAGGAATCTGGTGAGAGCATGGGAGAAGGCAAAGCTGAATCTGAGGGCTGTGATGGCCTTCTTTGGCGTTGTTGCTGCTGTTGCTCATCTTGCTCGCCATCTTCCACAAAAATTTCTGGAACAGCAAACTGTGGCACAGAGCCGAGGCGGGAGTCATGATCAGGTTCATAGCGGCGACGGAATTTTCGGGACCAATACAATGTGTCAAAAAAACCAATCACTACGTTTCGTCGGACCGCTTCTTCTACACGCTGGAGGCGAGCTCGGCGACGGAGGAATTCCTCGAGTCTGCAAGGATAGGGGATATGTTAAAATATATTAAAAATAGTGGTGCTTGAAGAATTCTAGTGCATGGATATTGGGACTTACCTCAAACTCTTACTATCAGTGATCACATTGTAATGAGCAAGAATCATCAGGCAAGAAGTGAAGGAAATGCCTCTTTCAGGGTCTGCCGAAACGAGGACTTCTTCATAAAACGCATTCATGCGAGCGCGCTTTCTGCGGATTTGTTGGACGGGGATGCGATCAATCCTACGTTGCAACTTGTCCAAGTCAATTCCATCAATGGCTCGTACATATGGCGTCTGACTTGATTCCCTGCGATGAACTTTGCAGTCCTCCACGATACGGCCAACTGTGAAGTCGCCGTCGTAGATGCGCATCTCAAATATGCCAGATAGCTCCTACAATACTAATGTTAGAATTAAGGACAGTAATTAATGATTATCTGGCTTGGCTTACCCCTAACAACCTCGGAAAAGCTTCCTTAGAGATATATCCAGTTCCGTCAGGATCGTAGGTAGCCCATGCTTGTTTGAAACGCCGGATCTCCTCTCTGCTGATTGCATACAGCCCGCTGCTTCGTTGGTAGACATAGGAAAAACTCTCGAAAATAAGCGATACGAAGAGAGATACAAAAATGTACATACTAAGAATATTCCAGGAAATAAAAAGAGCGCGGGCCCAAGCGGCACTACCGCAGTCGCTCTCAAAGAATCGCCCCTCGGCCGTGCAGTAAGGTGGCACCATGGTAGCAAAATCTTCCATTATCTCGTTCCAACCCTCTCCAGCACTTGTACGGAAAAGAAGAACAAGTGCCCTCGGAACATCTCTGAAATTGATATTGCCATTTTCACCTTTCCCAAACTTGGTAAGGCCAAATATCTGAGTGAGGGCAATCGCATAGACAAGGAAAAGAACAAACCAGGTTGCCAGAAGGTTGCCAATGGCCGTCAGACTGGAAGCTGCGGTCTTGAATAGCTGATCGAGCTCGCTATTCCTAGGAATCATCAACAAAGCTATAGAGACAAGAAATAGTTTATGGAGACGTGTAAAGACGATATTCTCGTATCGAATTACTGAGAGTATTGTTGTGATAAAGGTTCCAGGTACCGAAACGATCGAGTATAAGTCCCACGAACTTCTACTGAATCGTTGCCATGTTAGGCCGACAATTCGAATGAAAATATTGGCGATATAGAATAGCGTTAAAATCAAAAATAAAATATCTGTAACATATGAGTTGCGACTCCTAAGCATTGTGAGAAGGAGGGAAAGGCGTACCTCGAGTTCTATCCCACCAGACAGATTCAGGGTAGAATTCAAGAACTAGGAGAAGGAGATGGAATAACAGAAGGGCTGTAATAAACCTTGACCAGCGTCCGTGTTTTTTGACTGCAATTTTGTAACACCACGATTTGATTTTACTGCTACCCTTGTCAATGGACCGTTTGGAAGGTGATATTTGTCGTAGATGTTTGCGAAGTTCCAGCCAAGATCGCTGCTCAGCAGTCAAGAATGCTACCCCGGTCTGTTCAGTGTAGTTTCGCATAAAGACGGAGACAAACAGTGTCAACACGAAGACAGCGCCGAGCAAGTTGAAAACGATGAAGAAAAGGCCATTTTCTTGAGATGCAAGGGGTTCAGGTTGTTGGTTTACTCCAGTTATTGCCATCGATTGCCATAAGACACCAGTCCAGCCTTCCTGGGACACAATTTGGAAAAGAATGAAGAGTGATTCCCCGAAATTGTCGAAACTGTAATACGGATTCGAAACCGCCCGCGGTGCCAAAACATTCCATGCATATGGGGAGCTCATATATTCGCCCACACAGTGGTCCAATGAGCTGTGCCCAAAGTTATCATCGTTGCAAGATTTGAGCTGCCCGTTGAATAGATTCAAGCCGTAGATAGCGAATGGGACCAGGAAACTCATTGACACAAATGCCGCCTAGATACGCGTCTGTGAGAATGCTGAAAAGGAGAGGTAGACTGGAAAATATGCGACTTACAGAAATAACCTTCCACCCACCCAATATAATCACGGCGTGGAAAGTTTCTCTCGCACTGTCACTGACATTTAGCAATCTCAAAGCTCGCAGAGCTTTGAACGCACCCACAACACGCGATGTGGCAGTAGCGTTAAATATTGCCGATACAACGTTGATCCACAGCGTAACCAGCACGACCCCGTCAATGAAACCCCAAGAGCCTCGAAAGTATGCATTTGGTGTCCAAAAAAAGCCATCTGCAATAACCTTTATCACGGCCTCAATAGTGAAAAGAATTGCAAAAGTTAGATCTGTCCAGACGAACCAGTTACTGAGACCAGGTTTATGAGTCTGGAGATAATTTCGTTGATAAAGGGGTGAAGATACGCAAGCAAGCAAAACCATGGCGACGATCGCAGCATAAAGGAATGCTGAAAAGGTATACCACACTGGCTTGTAAGGATCTACCCCCTCGAAACGACTGCTCCCTCGACCCGGTCCAACAATTCTCTGGCATAATCGTCGTAAAGGATGTGTGGGCTTAAAGATATACAACGAGACATTATAATTAGGATATTTTTGGAGATACTGTCGTTGTGCACGCTTCCGTTGCTCCGACGCAGAGAGAACCTCTTTAGCCATTGCAGTTGGATCTGAGTCGTCATAAACTTTGGAAAATTTCAGTTTTGAATAGAAAGGATTGGGTTCTCGGTTCATGATCCGGTTTTTCAGTGAGATGAAAATGTTGGTAGTGCCGTTACTATGTTCAGGACGGCTGGGTTGGGTCTCCGTTGGCGGGATATCTGCAGGTGGCGATCGCGGAGGCTGCTCATCGAGAAACTCGTTGACGACAGCATCCTTCAGTAACATTTCAAGCGCCGCAGGGCCATGATCGAGTGGGTCTCGGTATCGTTGAGAATTGCGACCAAGTCTAAATATAGTTGAGAGTGAAAGATTCCCCTGAGAAGACCCACTGAGCTGCTTCTGTTGTAAGAAAGCCTTCACCTGCTGAATCCGCTTCTCGTCCTCAGACACATCAAAGCTCTCCTGGATAACAGCAATGAACATGTTCAGGACAACAAAGTTAGCCAGAATGAACCACATAGTCAAGAAAATAGCTGAGATCCAGCCTGTGTTCCACGGATAGGTAGATTGGACTGCTGAGTATAATATCGACGTCCAGTTCTCGCTGGAAAGTATTTGATACATTCCCAAAAATGAGTTGTATATGTCGAAAAAAGTTATCTGTACATCATTCCCATCCATATCCTGCGAAGGTATCTGGCCCCGGAATAACTGGACAGCGAATATTGAGGCCAAAAATGTAATGAGAAACACGAAGATAATGAGGTTGAGCAAGCCAACTACGTTCTTGAATACCGTCTTGATCAAATCGCTCATCACGGAGAACGCAAGAACGATGCGATATATACGCAATACCTGAAATATTGAGAGTGAGGCGTATGCTCGACTGGAATATCGTATTGGCGGTATTAGAATGATGCAGGTAATGATCGCAAGCGCCAAGTCAACCCAATTACGGGCGCCTCTAAAGAAATTCCTCCAGTCCGACGCAAATCGAAGGCATATTTCAACAGCAAGAATAATGGTGACAAATATTTCAGTCCTGTCGATAAGTTGTCGCCGGGCATGCCCCATGGAGGAACTTCTGAGACACTGAACTACAAGACCGAATCCAATCACAGTAATCCACAGCCAGTAAGTTCGATCATAGAAAAGTTTCAGTCCACGTAGCTTGCGAGGGGTATCGTCCACGAACTCTCTCTCGTCAATCTGTTCACTGGCAAATGCGCTACGCCTGCTTTCTTCCCGGATAACTTGGAATGACGAGGTGATGACAGCAACTAATAAGTTGACCAGCCACAAACTGAGGATGACAAACGAGACGACGAAAAACAAAGCAGCGCCAAGGAAGTCAGTATCAGTCATGTAGTAAAGGATGTCGGTAAAAGTGTTTGAGCTCATGACTACGAAAACGAGCTGCAGGGAATGGGCGACATTGTCAAAGCTGATAGTTCCGCCATAGGGGTTGCTGCCTTGCACACAGAGGGAACCCTCAGGGCAAAGGTAACCCTTTGCATCGGCCGCGCCTGCTCGCCCATCAGGCAAAATCCAGGGCTTACTGGCACCTGTGCCAACCTCACGGTAACCCCCGCAGAATTGGATCTTATCAGGCGCAGAATTCAAAGTAAAGTTATTTTGGTTCTCGGGATCAACCCAGACGCAAGTCCGGCGCATGCTGGACTTGAAGCTTTGGACGCCTACAATGGCGAACAAGAGCCAGAAAAAACCAATGAGAAAAGCAACATGAACCAGTAGGGGGGCAGCCTTTTTCAAACTTCGGAAAATGACCTAGAATTTATATAGGAAGTCAGTTAATGCCCAAGTTCGTATATGTAATAGAAATTTCTGAATGATAAAAAGAACATACCGAAGTACCATTGGTGAGACCCAAAAGTCTCAGAATTCGAAGGCAGCTCAGCATTCGGAAAACATAAAGATGATGCCCCGACTCAAGAGATAAGTTTGACAAGACAAAAGATATCCAGTATGATACAACAGCAAGAAAATCTATCCTGGTGAATGAATGACGAAAAAATGCCCGGCGAGCAAGACGGAATCGCTGCAGGGAGTTAGCATCCCCAGACGGGTCCGTTGTGTTTTGAATACCCGTGAAAGACCTTAAAACGGATACTTGAGGTTCGACCGGCTCGCTCGAGTGCCGTTTAGAAAATTGTCGCTGTGGCATCAAAAGATCCTTCCCCTTTGCGACCAAAGCTTTTCTTAAACCAAGTGATCGATCCAAGGTACTATATTCATCTGCATTAAATATAAGTCCAGAGACAATGATCCTTGCGCTGATCTCGAGCGTATAAATGATAAAGAGAACGAGGAACGCGTAGTCGAATGGGGGATTCCCCCAGCGACTCCCCCGTTCGCCTTTGTATACCGAGGATTCAATAGCTAGTAATACCGTCTGGACGATAATGAGGACGAGAATTATCGGCTCTATTGAGGGGTGGATGAGGATCTCCAGCAACCCTCTCCGTAGTCGATTGTTCGGAGTGAAGATACCCAACGAATTGCCTTTGAGCGGGTTTTCATCTTTCTGATACGCATCTGGGTTTCGTAGTTTGGAGAAAAGCGATGGGCGCTTTTCAGGTGGGAAATCGTCCTCTAGCCCCGGCGTCGATATGTCATGGGCGTACTCCGTCATTGCAGGTAGCGACGGTGGAGCCTCGAGTCGGGCATTCTTAAGCGATGATTTGTTCCGAAGCGATTGCTCAACGATCTCCGGTTCATGACTAATATTCACCACACGTTGCGACATCATTTTCATCATCGAGCCCGCTCTTGATAGTGCGGAATTGGGAGCAGGCGAGAGCTGACGTGTCCTACGACCTGGAAAATTCGAGCTGCTGGAGCCACTACGCACCCTATTATTCCCTTCTTCCAAGTGTGGTAGATCATCGCCTAGATGTGTCCCAGCGACTGTCGGCTCTTTAGCGAAGTGCACGCTAGGCCTGTCATGTCGCTGGCCGTGCGAGGTGGAAACGCCGTCAATGGGTTGTTGATATCTCTGATCTGTAAGTGGGGTGGTGTCATTTTCGTTCGTATCAGTCGGGGACATGTAAAGTTCCTCGTCGTTGGGAATATGGCTGCCCATATAGGAAAAGGGAGTCATGTCATCAGATTCCCTCACATTAGCTTGGAAAGAGCGTTGCTGAGATGAATCCTGGCCCGAGAAATGCGAAGGTGATGACCCATCGAAGGCCAATCCAACGGAGGCTACGGCTTCCTGAAAACTGTTGTGTGTATACGGCTCGTCATCATCAGCATGGGATATAGGGGAATTATGATGAAGATGATCGTGGGACAAATTGACGGTCTGGAAATTATCCATCCCGCTCCGCCCCGTTGGACCGGGAGAATCCTCCGCTATCCGTTCATATCTCCTCCCAATGCCCCTGCGCCCTATTATCGACGTTCTCTGGACAGGAAATCCCTCGGGTCCCGCAGTGCTGCTGCTGCTGCTCGTTCTTCTGCGTCGCTGCTCTGGTCCATCTCGTGTCACAATATCTGGGGGTCTTGAGAGGTCTTGCAAGGGGATCGACTGGTTAACAGGAAGGGAAGCGGAGTCGTAATTACGCGGGTCATAGCAGTCGTTATTGTAGTTGTGTGGCGACGCCATGCTGATTGGCGTTGGCTATCTGAAGGAGGACATCTCAAAATGCGAACGATGCAACCGCATGGGAAACCCCAATAAAAGTCCCAACCCGGGTATATGAATTGTCACAGGCTGCCACCGCTTCGCGTGTGTGCAAATGAGCAGTAGCGCGCAAATTGCTCCGTACGTAAATAGTATGCTCGACAGAAGATGTAATGGGTGGGGGGGTTGGGCTGCGAAATCAATAAAGGTGGTGTCTATCAGTGGGCTGATTTAACCGGCGCTCTGGTTATTCTGGCGGGAGGGAGGTTGCGGTAATTCGGCTCCTGATGAACGGCGCAATAAAATTCGCATCATGGGATCATACAGTTAGCTTCTTGAGATTTTATCTTGGATTATTGTCTGTTGGCGGCTCAGGAGAATGGAAGGTTAGGAGTTACATATCTGGCTCAAGTCCATACAATACGGTACATGTTCTGCCATGTACCCCGAATACACCAACCAGAAAAAGGGCATCATAACCACTAGCAATTTGGACATCTAACAAAAATAATACCTATCGGCCAAAAAAAGGGCCTTATATGCCTTCCAAGGTGAACATGAAACACTAAAAAAATCTTCAACTAACATTTCTCTTGAGTTATGTACTGTACATGACATGACAGGTACCTCTACACACATCTGTTCTAAAAATATTCTAGCATAACGAGGTTACTTACAAAAATTACGAGGAAATGAACACCCGTAATAATCAGCCTTGTAAGCACATTTACAATTCCTGAAACATAGGAGTCAGGAATTCTCCATTTTTGTATACCAGTCACTACAAAAATTCATGCAACTCAAATACATACTAGTAGCTTCTGCAAACCCCTAGTCTGTTTCCATTTTATCCTGGCCACTCTTGTTCGCCTCTTCAACATGTCTCTTGAGCCCTTCTAGAAATGCGCGAACGGCATCTCCTCCTCCAAGCGGGACCCCACCATGGCGCATAAACCCGTTGTTTGCCACTGGGATTTTCAGCGCATCGCTGATGCTAGGTAGTCCACCATCGCGCAAGGCAACAGTGAGGCTACCAAGGCTCTGCGTGAATTGCGGGGAACGTAAAACCCTCCTAAGGATATCTCGTTTTTGTTCAAGAGTCAAGGTTTGCATTGCAGATTTCGCGGCTTCGGAGCCGGGCTCGATGTTATTGGGTATTTCATCGATGTTTGATTGCGAAAGGAAGAGGAGACATGTAGGAAGAAAGCTAAGCAGATGGTTGGCCGCTTCAGAGTCCGCTGATTCAATGAATGGAAGCGTTGATGAGGGTTGGAGGAGATCTGAAAGTGTTGTGAATAGGTTGTCGGCCGCTTCTGAACCCGACTGCTGATTTCCGGATTGTTGGAGAGATCTGAGGAGGTTTTGGATAACCGAGGATGGATCTGACGAGGTAGTTGCGCTTTTTGTGGCAGTCAGCGGCCGAACAAACATATATACCATAACAGCGAAGCTGAAGGAGGTTAAAAAAATTGGGATATAAGTTCTAAAATTCGTTGCTTGAGCCATGAACATGATATCTGTGTAATTACATAACGGTATGGATTGCAATATGCAAGCATGAACCACCCCATTTTGTTTTCTGCTTTGTTTGTTTGGTTTCTTGTCTTTATAGAACCTCCGATTAAAATTGCGGAAAAGTGTACCTACGCTCTTCCACCGTCCGCTCCGCCTTCCCGCGACTCCTGGCCCTCTTCCCGGATGTCTCCTCCAGTAGCACCGGGTCCCGCGCCACCGCTGCCCCCTCTTCGATGAATCGGATTGTGGTCTGCGCCTTCGACATCCTCCATGGTTTCATCACCATCACCCCCGTTGCCATCATGACTATTCCGAGGGAGGTTGGAGATGGCATGGGCAACATCGATGTCCTCGCCTTGTAGTAAAGCGTTCACGATCCGTCCCACTTCTAGGTCCCTTGTGCTAAACCAAGCTGGGTTTCCATTCGGATGTTGGCTACCTGATTGAAGCCAAAAAAGGTGTCTCTGCGAGCTGGATGAGAATTTCAATGCATATACTCTTCCGTTGGTGGGTCTGTTGGTGTTAGACGGGTTTTGTGCACTGGTGGGGTTGTACGGGGTGAAAGTTCCATCGGATGGGACCATGACCAAATCTAGCTCTGGTTCATCGAGCGATGCAGATCGTCGACGCCAGCAAAAGTGCACCAGGTCATCTTCTAAATAGAGGTAAATATAGCCAGGAGCGGGCTTAGGTTTTACTCTTGGCGGAGAAACAGAGGTCTATATTGGGTAGTGGCTCGTCAGATGTTTTTTAAATGTCACAGACCTCCAATGTCTGGGGCAGGACACCAAACGTCGGGGATCCATTGAAGAACATTAAAGAAAGCAGCCATTCAAGCGAACTACTTACATCAAGATCACAGAGACCTGCTTTGAAGGTGATGATGGGCGCTATCGACATGGCTGCAGTATGTGTCTCGTGGCGAGCCAGCAATCAAGGATATACCACTATTGCTATCTGAGAGAGCTATGTGGTCGGGGCCGAGTAGACACCTACGATGGCGATGCTACCGATTGATGTGTCGTTGATGATGTTATTGTATACCCGCAGAAGGTGCCAAGTCAGGTGGTTGGAGCTCCGGATTGGCACTAGTGCCTTCGGCTAATGGCTAGGGCAAGGGATCCCACAAAAGCACCGTGCCTTTACGTACACCACGACTCCGACACTCAACGACCATCGACAACTTGGATCTCCTCCAACTCTCAATTTCCTTCTTTTCCATATCTTCGTCACATTATCCAATATGTCGGCGACTTTGGACTCAAAGTCTGTTGGCCAGACGAAGAAGTTTGGAAAGGGCGAGAGGACCATTCCCGCCCAAAAGGCACAAAAGTGGTATCCCACCGAGGATGAATGCCAACCGAAGAAAGTCAGTATCTTTTTATCGCCTTCGCTTCTACTACCAGAATATATATCTATCTAGGAATTATTGCCATTGTTGGGAAGCTTTTCTTCAATGTCTACAATGCATATCGGCGGGGTTGATAGGCATTTCATTGACACATGCACAATTTTGCGATCAGGCACAGATCAAATTTCAAGTTTAAGGACTTTCCACAATTAAGAAAAACTGACAAGAACTATATCAAAACAGGTTCGCAAGACAAACCACCCTGCTAAGCCCCGGCCTAGTCTTCAACCCGGCACAATCCTCATCCTCCTCGCTGGTCGTTTTCGTGGCAAGCGCGTCATCCTCCTCAAGCACCTCCCACAGGGTGTTCTCCTCGTTACTGGTCCTTTCAAACTAAATGGTGTTCCTCTCAGAAGAGTAAACGCCAGATACGTCATTGCCACGAGCGCAAAGGTTGATCTCAAGGGCATTGACGATAAGGTTTTAGAAAAAGCTGCCGAATCTGACTACTTCAACCGGGAGAAGAAGGCAGAGAAAAAGGGAGAGGAAGCGTTCTTCAAGCAGGGAGAAAAGCCCGAGGTATGTTTTTGCCCCTTTTGTGCGTCGAACGATGTATCTTGTTTGGCTTCATGGTGATAATTTTTTACGTTATTCTTCGGGATGATTTTTTATATGGTGCGCGTATGCCCGGATATTCTGGTTACTAATATATGGCATGATTGGAACAGAAGAAGAAAGTCGCCACCGCCCGCGCCAATGACCAAAAGGCCATTGACCAACCCCTTTTGGCCACTATCAAAAAGGAGCAGTTCCTTGCCAGTTACCTTTCCTCCAGCTTCAGTCTACGGAAGGGCGACAAGCCTCACGAGATGAAGTGGTAATCTGGTGCGTTGTCAAACGAGGAAATGGAAATAGAAAGAAATTGGCGGCGTGATTTTTTTTTCTTTTTTCACTCTGTTTTTGTCTGTTTTCATGTGTGGGCTTTGTTTGGGGGAAACATTTTGCTCTTCCGAAGCAATTAAAAAAAAAAGGGAAAAAAATATTAAAAATTTACACCAAGCCTTTCCAAAGGCTCCTTTTCAATGAGATAATGTACAATCCCATGGCTATGGCGACTCTTCTCACAATTAATTTGATGTTTTCATCAAAATCCCTTTATTCCATTTGGTGAACCCCACACGCCCTCTTTTTTTCATTCTGCAAAGGCATTCCTTAGCACACGCCGCTTGCAATGCAATACCTTTATCCGAAGCTCCTTGTTTTTTGCCCTTTGGAGGGCCTGGTTCTTATTTCTTGCTTATGCGGCAGGTGTATTCTCATTATCAACTATTGCAGGTCCTCACATTTCCAAGATCTCATCCATTCCGATAGGATGTTTAAACACGTACACGCCGACATCGACCAAGCCTCGCCGCCGACATGAATACTCCCGATATGTACGCTGATATTCAAGCTCACAAACCAGAATAACTACGTAGCGAAACCTTCACTTGCCGCGCGACCCCATCGCCCAAACAATTATCTCGAAGGGAGTCCCAATATATATATATATATATATATATTTACAAGACGACTCGTCCCCAATTATGAAGGGACTACCCCTCGCCCCCGAGTTCTCAGCCCCCTAACCTGCCTCCTTGGCTCCTCGACCGCCGCATCAAGAACAGCATCAATATCAATTTCATGCTCCGCGTCCTCTCCCTCAGGCGCATACCGACTGTGGCCCACTGTAGTCCCGCATATCCAATCCATGACCCCCCATGACCCGTAATTGCCACAACCTTTGCTTAGCAGGTGCAAATCGGCCCTGCGCGCCATGCCGCCAATGAAGAAACTGGTGGGCATGACTCTGTAACCGGAGTGGGAAAAGGTCTCCTCGAGCGAAATGAGGGCGACGAATATGAGGTAGGTGAGCAGGTGAAAACGGCAGGCGGCGGCGGGAAGGAATGTGGGTATAAACCGGGAGAGGAGGTAGGCGAGAGGATGATCGTAGTGTGCTGTTAGCGGGTAAGGGCTTCGTAACGAGTGGTACCATTTATCATGGCACTTTGCGACATAGGCTATTGGTGAATGGAGGAGGAATCGGTGGATGACGTACTGGAGGACCTAAACCAACCGGCGTGAATTGGATTAGCTCAATTTTATTCTTGTGCCCTTTGTTTGTCACATTAGATTATCGAAGTTATAAGATGTGAATATCTAAGGTAGATCGATAGATAGGTAGTTAAAAGTAAATAAATATACCTCTCTCCCCGCAAACCCCAACATCAGATCCTTCACGACATCCCACGGCAGAGGTAACCTCGCCACCACCCTTATCGAACTCTTCATCCAGAGAACTTTCGTCAACACCACTTCCACAAGTCCCTGCAGCAAAATACCCAAGAGCAAATTAAACACCGCCCAAGCCACAACCTTCAGCGCTCGTTTCCAGCACCTCTTCCCCTTCTTGTTCACCGGAAGGCCCGCAGCCCCTTGCGCTTTTATCACCACCGCAGCGGACGGAAGCAGCACATCAAAGAGGAAAAATAGCACGGACGGAACCAGATAGAGCAGCACTCGGATGGCGAGCGTTCCTACGATTTCAACCTTTAACGGGGGACTTGACATGACTAGCGTGATCCAGGTGATGTAGAAAAAGATGATGTTGAGACTTGTGGGGTAGGAGGACATGGCCGGGATAAGGAGGTAGGAGATCATAGGGATTGAGAGGAGGAGGTCTAGCATTTTCAGCGACGGTGTTGGTTTTACAACCCTTTCCTACAATATAAACAAGGAAAGGGATCGAGGGGTGGAACGAAAAAATAACGACAATGAAAAGGAAAAAAAGATTTGTGCGACAATCAATCAAGGGATGCAAGCCATAGCTTCATATTAATAAATGCAACTAGTTACAAATATTTTAAAATATATAATAAATTCAATTTTGGGAGTAGAGGATTTCTGGATTTCTTACGTTGGCCAGGGTGCGTCATTCTCGCTTATTCTGTCAAGCGCTCGGCTCGCTCGGTAGTAAACGGCAAACTGAAATGACGGCGCGCGATCTGGGGCTTAACCCCACAACAAATCCAGGTGCAACAACATCCTCGAAGTAAGAAATCCGGGACGGTCGTTTACCGCCACAACGGCTTCTACAAGGGAGAAAAGAAAGTGCCAAAACGGCTTACCCCCACCGGCCTGTACAGATTCATGGCTACTAGTATTGAAGATTTGCTGCGTGATCTAGTCTGTCTATTGGTAACTCAATGAATAGAGCTGGCCCTTTTTCCTTAGCTCATGTCAGTACCGCACACTACACAAGCGGCCGTCAAAAGTTTAAAATTACACTAAAAATTTTTGAGCTTCTTCATCGACGAGATATTGACTTTCGGAGGACTCGAAGGTGGTCAATGCCTCTAAACACGCGGGCCAAAGCCAAAGATTGAAGTTTCAATTTAAATTCTTAGTGTGGGTCAAAATCATTGAAACTGATAGATGTGCATATCACTAGTTAACTAACTACTACAATTATGCTTATATAACTGAATTATCGTTTGCTAATGCGAGGGAGGGATATTGGTGCACTTTAGTTTGTGATATCCCCCACTGAAGAATAGCGTCACGAAGCGTACTTTTGTTAAAAAACACTTGGAACTCACTGATAAAAATAAAAACCTTCGATTTCGAACTACATTCATGCATCACCATCATCTACCGGATTAATTTGGTTCATATCACATCACTCACCGATATATTAGGCTACACATTATATATAAACGGCGCTCTTCTTCCATCCTCTCTCTTCACCGTGTTTTATTTCTCCCTGGACGACATCCTACCACATCCACATCAAGTATCCTTCCTCCCACACATAACCACACCCAAACCCGTCTTTGAAAAACCCTGGGGTAAAAGATCTGATCTATTTCCGTAGTGAAATGCATTCTTCCGCTGTACCTTCATCTTGGCGCCTCAATTGAAATGCGCCCCAAAACTCTGTGATGATCTTCAACATCACTTCAGAGTCAGCGACGGGGTCAACTCCATCCTGTGATAGCCCTAGCGAGGATAGGCTCCAAGCCATTTCAGCGAGGAAGTTGGTAGAGGTTGCGTCTGTAACGTCCGTGACCCAGTCTAGAAAAGCTTCCGCGGCAATGGGCACGGAGGGGGTTGTGGAGAATCCCCTATTAAATATTTGAGAAGATAGTGGTAGACTAGTTAGTCTATTTTATCCTTATTTATGGTGCGGCTGGGGGA
This sequence comes from Histoplasma ohiense, assembly GCA_017607445.1. Classification (NCBI taxonomy): domain Eukaryota; kingdom Fungi; phylum Ascomycota; class Eurotiomycetes; order Onygenales; family Ajellomycetaceae; genus Histoplasma; species Histoplasma ohiense. Next base: position 5,006,429 of record JAEVHH010000003.1, on the reverse strand, counting down.
AGGGGGGACCGGGGCGGGGACATACATTTTTATAAGCCACAAGATCGTACGGCGGTACTGCATGACTGTTCTGTATATGCGCGAGAATTGCATCCAGCGTAGAATGCGCGCAGAGGGCTTGTCGACATAAGGCGATGAGTCAGCGCGGCGAATGCCATAGTCAACAGCAGTTTGTTCTGCAATCGCCCAAGATAAGTCGTGGGCCTACTCACGACAAACCGTGAGGGAGAGATAGATACCATTGTTAGCCGTCTTCCTTGATTTGCGATATATGAAATCCCCAGTAACTAGACTATCAAGCGCGCGGGGGGAGGGAGTGGGGGGGGAAGGGGGAAGGGCAATCATACACTCCGATCCGTAAGCCTCCCATGCTTCCTTTGATTGAAAAAGTCTGCCCACTTCTCACTCGCAGGATTCCCAGCGGGATTATTTGAAATGCCCAGAGACATGGCCGCGCCCCTCTGCAGCGCCTCGACACACGCAGCATGCACAAGTGACAACCACGAACCCGGGGTACCGATATCCTTCCTCATGAAGAAGGCGATGGTCGCTTCAAAGATGTGGAATTGATCCGAAGACTGCAACACATCCAAGCGCCAGGTGCTCATGTACTTGACAAATTCGAGCCGGCTGGGCATAGACATGGCTTCGATTTCGGTTAGGGAGCAGTCGAGGGTCTCCCAGCATCCGTCCACGGGGTTGGTACCGTAGAAGTTGTCGCCATTGGTGCCTTCAGCTAATTCGTTGACTGTAATGACTGTTTGGTCCCCTTGGTCCTGCGGGGAGAGGGGATGCAAGGCGCAAGCGGTAAGGGCAACAAAGCCGAAGATGATGAGCAGCTTCATTTTTATTTGGGATGTAACTACGAAGTCTGGACGGCAATAATTGAGCTCAAGCTTGCATCAAGCGCAAAAGATGAGGAGGGGTTTGAAGTTGAAATAGACGGGGTTGAGTAGGAGTCCTGTAAGTGCTCTCCGTTCCAGGTTGAGTCGCAGATCGTCCCTCTTTGACTGCCCAACTACATTTGAAGCTCAACCATCCAGCTCCACACAGCGTGTTTGGGGTAGATATTTAATAGATATTGGATATTGGACTTGGGTAATAGAAGAAGTTGGTTCGAAATATAAAGAAAGGTATCAACTGGAGTAGACATAACCTACTCGTGCCTCTGTTTACTAAAAATAGAAGAACTATATTTATCGAAACAGGTATCTTTATATACTTGTAAAGACACATAGAAACAGATACTAGATACTAGTACTATAAAGATCAATCCTTTTATACAATACTAGTATTTTCATCCACCCTTTCTATAAGGGCTTTTATGGAGTAGATTGGAGTAGAGAGCATAACACAAGTTATTTTTTCCATGAAATTAATAAAATAAAATTATTATCTTCTTGATTTATTGGAGAAAATAAATGCTGATGCTAAAAATGTCCATTTTAGGGTTTTGAGTGAACTACTTATACTTTTTATACTGACCCAAAGCTCTGAGGTCCGCGTGGACTTCCTTATACGGCTTAGCATTTGGATACTGTGGAGTTAGGTGGCGTTTTTAGTCCGACGGATCGTCCACGCAGCAGCTGCCATCAAGTCCCTGACAAAAGTGTCTTCGAACAGATTCAGAGGGGGTTATTAGCATCGTATGGGGTTCCTTCATAGGTATGAGTACAAGAGTATATTAAATATTTTCCGTGTTCGCGCGACCGGCGAATAGTGGAATAGGCATCAAAAAAGCTGAATAGGGCTTGGATTTTCGGCCGGGAATAGCCCTTGGTGGGGCTTCAACTTTGAACCATGGCAAGATCAGAGTTGAATAGGGCTCCCAAACAAGTCGATAGGCTGAATGTGTTGGTGACCAAACCTATTTAAGCAGTGCTACGCCCGCTAGATAGTTACAATGAACCAACTTTCCACCTCCATCAGAATGTGTGTTTTCTCATACCCGAGCTCTTGAATCAAACCTCAAATCTAATCCTCATACCTAACCTTCAACAAACCTGACCTACATCATCCTTTGTTCAGAGTGGTAAGAAGATCGAGAGTGACGTTAGGAATATTGCGAAAATGAATCGATGCGGACTATGTTTTGAGCTCTGGCAATGGTTAAAGTTCAGGGACTCGAGCATCACGAGGAACCGAGCCCGGTGCAGTCGAACGTGGTTTAAATTTTAACCCATGTTCAACGCTGATCATGTGATTTAATTGCCACTCCAACACTGTAGAATTAGGGGTGGGTTAGGGATTAGATTAGGGGTTAGAAGGTTAACGGGGGTAAGTAATAAGGGGGTTAGTTAGGGGGTTAGAGCACGAGAAAAATCGAAAAATCCCTCCTCCTAGAGGATGATTAATGATCATCTAGGTGGTTCAAAAAATGATGTGCACACATCATTTTTTGAACCCCCTAATCAACTTTGAGCCCATGTGGGTTTGAACCACGCTCAAGCTTTTTTGAACCACCCGAACCAGGATCTCCTGACAAGCATTAGCATCAAGATCTTCTCACTGAACTCCAGTATCGTGGTCCAATAGAATGAAGAGTAGAAAGCTTACTAGTATTCTTTTCAATATTAGGGCTCGGTGACATCTGATGGTGATGAAATTGACTACCTTGCATATGACCCTTTTGTATATGCGTTCTCTCATAGAAGAATTATTTTATAGAGGTGACTCAGGTAAGTGAGAAAGCAGAGGACCGTATCCCACAACTCCGCAACAAACAGATAATTATTCACAAGGAACATTAATGGCAGAAGTTAAAAACGAAGGAGTTGTTATTATTGATGCATAGGAAATGGCGTGCTAGTGTCTTAATAGGAAAAGAGGATGTTATGCATAGGGCAAGTGCTGCAGAGCTCTATCACTTTTACTCCCCGTCGACACAGTCTCCCATCACGGGTTGAGGTGCCAAGCTATTGTCTTCCCCTTTCTTGGGAATGCCGTTTACTCGGCCCCATCGGAAGGCCCTCCCTCTCAAGTCCGGAACAACCTGAAGGAAAATAAGACTGCTCATCCAGGTGGCTAAAGTGTCGAAAATAGCGTTGTTCCTATAACTACCCCCCATTGAATTTGCTTTCATGATCGTGCCTACCGCCATTGTTGTAATCATGTATTGGCCTCTTTCGAGCCCCCTGATAGAAATCGCGGCAACTTCGTCTGGTGTTTGTGGCTTGTCAGACTCTTCAAGGTGTTTCGTCACTGCAGGCTTCATTCTTTGTTCATGGACAAATCCAGGGCTCAAAATTCCCATCGGGAAGACGATATGGGTTCTCACATCCGCAGGAGGAGCGTTGAGGGACGGGTTTCTTCGGGAGCCATTATAAATCTCGATCTCAGAAGTCAAGGCATCCGCGAGGGCGCGTAGGGCTGCTTTTGCTGGCGCGTATGGCGCGTACCCAGCCACCGGGACAAAGCATGCAGTGGAGCTAGTAAAGATCAAATGACGACGAGGTGGCTGTTCTGGAGATTGACCAGTAGAGGCCGGAGCCAGCCACCGCTTCATAATAGCCCTTGCAGTATATGCTGAGGCCCAAAAATTGGTGTCCATCTGCGCTCTCAAGGTCTCAAGAGAAGAATGGAGGAAGAACCCAGGCAAACACTGTCCAACGCAGCACCAGACAATATCGGGATACACTCCGTCGTTGAACTCGGTAACTTCGTCCATGACACGTTCAGATTCCTTGGGGTCGGTCAAATCGGCTTTGATCCAGTGAAATTTCTGATCGCACATAGGAGGGGCGAATGTCTAACCATTTGTTTTCGCGTCACCAATACTGTCTTTTCGGAGACAATGATAATGTATCAAGCAGGAACGAGCCTACCTTCATGGCTTCATAGACAGCTTGTAACTTGTTCACATCGCGGCCGACGATTGTTACACTGGCCCCTTTTTTGGCTAACTCCATAGCGACACTTTTGCCCATGCCATCCGAACCACCCGTAACAACCGCCATCTATATACGCCATCAGCGTCAGCTACTGGAGACAAAGCAAACGAGAAGATTAACGAAATTCGATCCAAATACAAACCTTCCTCTCCACAACGAACTCATTTGTGGTCTTGTAGAAGTTACGCATACTGACGGCTAAGTATAGGGATACTATCAAAAGAATGACTGAAGCGACTAGTTGGGGTTTTGACAACGAAACATCAGAGCCCACTGGGTAGAGGGATAACAGAGTGGCGCGTAAATCCGGCATCGCGGAGAAGGAATCGGACGGCGATGCACGACGAGGAAAGGGCGTTCTGGGAGGCGTTGGTTCTTTCCCACCACGTTCAATATCCAACTGCTTATTTCTACCTGCAACGCAAGAAATGTTAATGTTAACAACCGAGCAATGTTAATATATATAAATATATCATAAGATACATGCCTATGAGATTCGCCGTTCTTTGTAGAAAAGTGCTAGGCGTGCCTGTTTCTTGTGTTTATTCTTCATAAGAATTTTTCCAGCGATCCCAATTGAGTGATACAATTCGTCGTGTAATGCGATTGGAGCGGAGACTTTCTCCATTCGCACTTTCAGGTCTGCCTAGGTACAAATCCAAGTGCCAGGGTTCGTCAGGAGATGGAGAAATTTCCTGCCCAAATCATGTCCCAAATCGAGACTAGCGTGGTTATTGAGTCGGAGTTCGTGCCAAGATATCCCAAAGTCCTTTTTTTAAATTTGACCATGCAAAAGAGGAAATCTTCGGGGAGTCGCCAATTCCAGAAGCAGCTTACTGGCGCATTCAACCACGTATCTGCTGGCCATACCAGGCATCCCTTGCACCAATGGGCAAGAAAAGAAAAGCTGGCAAGCTCTCATCCGCGAAGCAGAGCGGTCCGGATCAAACCTCCAGATTTGAAGCGGATTCCAGGTTCGCCGATTCGGAGGATGAATTTGAACAGAGTCGGGATCGCATTCTCTTGGAAGAAGCCCCCGAGACAAAGAGGAGGCGTAAATTAGCAGAGCAAGGTAAGTAATTAAATTCCCTCTTTCGCTGATGACCCATTCGTCCATATTTATTAACATGGTGTTCGTAGAGGAATTTTTCGTACTTTCCGATGAAGAAGTGCTTGGGTATCAATCCGAATCTACAGACGACGAAGGTTTTGACGATGACGACGTTGATGTCGAGGAAGAGAAGGATAGTGATTCCAGACCATCTACACTGAAGAAGTCGAAGCTACGTCCCTTCAATGCTGCCACTCCGGTTGATGATGACGACGAGGAGGAGGGAAAGGGAGAAGAGGATGAAGGCATGAAAGGATGGGGTTCGTCGAAGAAAGATTACTACGATGCCGACATTATCGAAACAGAGGCAGACGCATTTGAGGAGGAAGCTGAAGCCAAAAAGATCCAACAACAGCGACTACAAGCGATGAATGAAGCGGATTTTGGATTCGATGAGAGCGAATGGGCCACCTCTGTCAATGATGGTGAACATGGCCGAGAAGGCGAGAACAATGTCGTCATAGAGGCTTTACCTGAGCTGCAGGTGACAGACGATATGAGTGTCGACGAACGACGGAAGATTGTGAAGCAACGATACCCTGAATTCGAACCTCTTTCGAAAGACTTTCTCTCTCTTCAACACCTGCATGAGGAATTTGCTGTTGCAGCACAAAATGCAAAGAATTATGTGAATGGCAGAGGTTTGTCACATCAAGCGGGTGGTGACCATGTTCCGCTACCAGTGATTAAATTCCGTACTCTTTCTGCCTATCTAGGTGCTATCAGCATGTACTTCTTTCTCCTGACATCCCCTTCAAGAAATGGGGAAACGCGCCTCGCAATGTCCCCTGTTGAGCTAAGAGAACATCCAATCATGGAAACCCTAATCAACTGCAAGAAGCAATGGGAGGAAGCGAAGGATGCACAAGAAATTGTGGATTCTGAAATTGAATCATACTATAGCATTGATAACGACCAAACATCATCTCTGTCAGCACCAGCCACGAAAATCGCCGGGGTGAATGAGAACCCCGTCGAACCCACACCGGTGTCCAAATCTAAAAGAACCAAAACCCAGAAGGCCGCGGAAGATGCCAAAGCACTCTCAGAAAAGAAACGAGCTGAGAAACTACGCCAGACTGAGGCTGAGTTGGCCGACCTTTCAACTTTACTTAATGCCCAATCAACCAAAAGAACATCCAAGCATGCTAAAAAATCCACATCTAAGGACGACGATTCGGACTTCGGCGACGAAGCGGCCCTCGACACCCTCGAAGCTGAAGAAAAAGCCAAGAAGAAAAAATCCCTACGCTTCTATACCTCGCAAATCGCACAGAAATCCAACAAACGCGGTGCTGCTGGCCGTGATGCTGGCGGTGACACAGACTTACCATACCGGGAGCGGCTGAAGGACCGTCAAGCCCGTCTCAATGCCCAGGCTGAGAAGAGGGGTCAACGCACACCGGATGATCTCCACGCGCTTGGCGGAGATAGCGACGACGAGGATCGTCGTCTTGCGAGCGAGTTACGAAGAGACAGCAATAATAATAATAACAATAATAAGAGCAGCGCGGACTCAGATTCAGACGACTACTATGATATGGTTGCTGCACGGTCAAAGCAGAAAAAGGCAGATAAGAAGAAACTTGCTGACGAGTATGCTGCGGCTGCGCGGGAAGGAGTGCGGGTTGAGGTCGAGGAGGCCATCGGGGAAGATGGCAAACGGGCCATTACCTATGCGATCGCGAAGAATAAAGGGTTGACGCCGAGGCGGAGTAAGGATGTGCGGAATCCAAGGGTTAAGAAGAAGAAGAAATATGAGGAGAAGAAGAAAAAGTTGGGCAGTATTCGTCAGGTTTATAAAGGTGGTGAAAAGCGTGGTGGGTATGGTGGGGAGCTTACTGGTATAAAGACCAACTTGGTTAGGAGTGTGAAATTATAATTTCATGTCAAATCAACGAGGGATGATTGGTGTTTCCTCTTAGATGAAGGGTTGGTGTTGTAGGTTTTCTTATGGGCTCCTCTGTACTACTGGATAGATAAAACAATATACCACCAACTTTGAGTACGATGAGGTTATAAAATAAGTCTCTGCTGAAATTTGGAAATGCACTTTTAGTAGGTGATATATGTATTAATTATGTTATAACTCTAGGCTAACTCTAGAAATAGAATACATCCTTGTAGTCAGTTATATCACTCTGTTGTAAATTTTCAACCAGAGTTTGGCCGTCGTAGAATAGCAGAAATATCGATACCGTATCCACAGGACGGTGGCTGCAAAGGGAATCACACACTTCATTCTCCAGCCCTCCCAGCCTCATCCTATTACTACCGCGTTGTCATAACCCTCACCAATGATATTTTCCAGTAAAACTTCTAGTCGTTCATTGTTATTCCCACTATCGACATCGGAATTATTAGGTTGACGTGAAAAATCCGCTCCAAGGAACCTCCTGGCCATACTCTCCTGCATATAATCTATATTTAGCATCAACGGGAAAACCCCGTGCCCAAAAACAATTTTGAATAGTCGCTTACCGCTTCTCCAAGCTCCTCTATTTCGTCCACAGACATCTTTGCGCAAATGACGACCAGATCTTCACCACGGGCAGCGAGGGTGCCAATCTCGTTTGCTCTCGAGATTATGGCCGGATCGATGCCACTTAACAGCGCACAGCTGGTGAGGTTTCCGTTAGAAAACCCAGGGGGAGTAGAGGGATTAACCAACGAGTTCGGATAATTAATTTGAAGACAAACTTACTTTGTCCCAAAACTCGCATTGCTCCGTCCAGATCGGAAACTAGGTTGCATAGCTGTATTAGTGATTGATGCCACCTTTCAACGCTAACTATTAAAATATAATACTAATAATACAGGGGAGGGGTACGCAACTTGTATAGATAGGTGACCTCATTCTCCATGTCTCTCGCAGCCGGATCTATTTGCACCTCCATATACCCAAAACCAAGCTCTTTCCTTGGGGGTAGAAACCCGTTCTCGAATATCTCATGGAAGTGCGTTGCGGCAAGTACCTTTGGCCTCTTCTCACCTTGACTGAGTAAATATTCGAACAGCCCGCAAGCGAGACCTGCCCCATCTACTCCGTATAGCGCATTATATTAGACATAGCTTTCTAATAGAGTGTCCAAAACAAACAAGAGTTAGGAAGAGGCAAACCAGTTGATTCCGTTCCCTTGCCAAATTCATCGATTATCACCAGGCTGCGTTCTGTTGCAAGGACTAACGCGAAGGATACCTGCTGTAGGTCAATCATAAAGGAGCTTTGGGCCTATTTGAAATGAGCATATTGAGAAATTATGTTCCTCCAAGTATAAGATCTTGCCTTGGAAACAGTTTCTCTTGTTGTAATTCGTGTTAATATTTTATCCGTGATGCCAATTTTGGCAGTTTCCGCAGGGACAAAACTTTACATCGAGGTTAGTTTATGAAAAGGTTGAGATAGGAGGCTCAGGGCTGCGTATTACCTCCCGATGTGGGCCATGTAGACAATTAAGGCTACCTATATGCGAACTATCAGCTCAATTCATATATCATGTTGCTTGATATAGGAGCAAACCTGTTTCAAATAAACACTTTTGCCGGAGTAATTGGGTCCAGTCAGTAGTATCATGCTCGGTCCCTCAGTGTCAGCAACCCCAACTGAAGTGTCTAGTGATAGAGACGATGTGTTTGGAGGGGATCTTTCCCTTCCATTTCCGCCGACAATTAAAGTATCGTTTGGGATAAACGTAGGAACGGTAACTTCGTGCAAAAGATGTCTATATTGAGTCAGTTGCTGTATAATCACTAAAGAGCTAAGGCATTGCATTCACCGTCCACCCTTAATTACGATACTGTTGTGTTGCATCATCTGCGGTCGTACAAGCTTGTATAAACTGGCCCCCTGAGCAAGAGCCAGAAGGCTGGTAATTTGTCAGATAATGCCGGAAAGTGCAGTACTGAGGCATACCTGTCTATTTCTCCACATATATCAGAAGCCTCCACAAGCATCTTTTCGTGCTGAAGTATATTTTGCGCCATCTCGTACACAATTTCAATTTCCTTTTCTGAGACCTGATAAGAATTTGATAGAGACTCCAGCTTCGGGGATTTTTACCACAAATAAGGCCATAGATGTCTCCAAATCTCTCATCCATCTCTCGCATACGGAAATCCTTGAAATATACTCTTCTTTCTGTGGTAAATACCTGTTCCCACGGTTGCTCTCCGCCATCGTAAACAGGACGACCTCTTTCATCCAATGGCATAGCAATGTTGAACCCAAGTTGGGGAAAGTAAATGACGTTAACATCGTTACTAAGCCTACTGGGGATAGTACCAGCAATATTTATGGCTACTTGGTTGAGCAAGCTGTCTAAGCCATTATACGTCTCTTTCAGATCGTCCAGCTCGGGGTCCACTCTCGGCTTAACCACAGTCCGGTGCTCTTCAATCGAGCTTTGTAAATCGACCTGCTACGGATCAGAAAGGAAGACATTACTCCTGTGTATACTAGAAGTTCTTCTCACCGTTTCATGAATCATTCTTCCAACCTGGTGTAGGACAGTCACGTCTAGCTTCTCGAGTGCCTATTTAGGAATATTTAGCTAATTCTTACATGGCCCTGAAAAACTCTCACCTTCAAATGCAAATCCAAATTCTCCACCCCTGAAACCGTCCGTATCGTCTCGTGTACGTCGATAGCATGGAAAGCGAACTACAAACTCTAGATTAACAATGATTGCACGTACCCACATACCACGATTCCAGGTACAGACCTCCAACAGCGTTGCCCAAACCCCACTCTTGAACGCTTTGAACTTTGCATTTCCGGAACTGATACCTTTTTGTACATGGACCATCACTGGGCGCAAATTCTTGATCCCTTTCAAACTCTTGGTGAGTTTTTCAATGGCCTCACTGTTATCGGGACGTAGGTATGTGCTGATAAAGTCATGTCCCTCCCTTATTTGAGCTTCATCCGTGCTGGGACGGAGAAACCTTTGCCTTAGACGAGCCCTCCCTTGCGGTGTCCTAGCAAAATGGTGGAATAGGCCATATATTGAAAGGCTCTCTTTGGCTCCAGGGGAGTTCTTACCCGGCCCTTGGTTGAATACATTTGGATGAGACTCCGATTGGATTATTTGGAGTGAAGTGAGCGTATCGGTATTAACAAACCTTCAACGCACATTAGTATGGAAAGATTAATATCAATTTTTATACAGAAATGGCCTTACATTGTATCCTTTAGAGTCCTCATTTCAACAGATTTAATGTTCAACAACTTGTCCCCAGCGCCCTCCCTTGCTAGGCATTCCGCTGCTCGTTTTCTCTGTAGGTGGGTGATGAGAGCGCCGGCGCACCCGATTGAAATATGGTTATCCATATCGATAGAGCCAGAAAGGCGTAGTAGCTTTCCTTGATGATCAGTAAACCCTAAATCGTTCTCGTCTCCATTTCTGCTCGGCGAGAAAGTGTCACCGGGCACTAGGAATCGTGTATCATCCCTACTTGTATCAGGTCGAAGGTTTGCAAGTTTGAGTTTTGCGCCCTCGAAATTGAACTCCTGCACTGGGCGGACGTCGAGGTGATAAGGCAGTTTGAACTGGTCATCTGAAGGGCAGATTGTAAGTGACGGTCTAGCAATGTAGCAACAAGGCGAGCAATAATACTCACCATTGTCCGCCGCATGGCCATCTTGCCCATTTCGCCCAAAACTGCTTGTGTTTTGATCGGCCCTAGTTGATAGGAGAACAAGCGTTGGTTCAACATCAAGTTTTACTATTGAATCCAAATAAAAAGGCTAGTCAGAGCGGCACGGCAATCTTTTCGGGTTGCAGAGTATCTTTTTGTTTCAAAAGACGTAAGACAAAACTTACACGCCTCAATTGCCTCAAGGCCCCCAGAGGTAATGTCCTCGAGAAGATACAGTTTCTGCTCGTCTGCAATATAATAACAACAACCAACAGTGGCCGCCTCCTTCATGTCTATAGCCATCACAACATGACACAGCTCTTCATTCTCATCATCCTGGTCCTGTTGGCCCCTATTGCCTTGTATTTGGCTCAATCTGTCTAATATTTCGCTATTCGAGTTCTCGGTATACGCCACAACTGAGCATTCTCTCGCGGACGATGCTATCCCGTCACGTCTGCTGCTGGAATTGGAGTTAAACGGTCGTTGGTTGCGCCTTCGTTGCCGGTGCTGCCGGTTGCTACGAAAGGAATGAAGGCCTCCTCTCTTCCTTGTTGAGGAAGATGGAGCCATGATTTGGGTGGAAGATACAAAACTTAACGTGGTGCCACGCACGACAAAGCTGGTGGAGTGAAGACAGAGGAGCCGCAAGGGGGTTTGAATATCCCAATTTGGAAAACACTTCTCCTAGGACCCAACCCGTGAACATCGCACTGATATCACAGGCTGTCTGGCTAGGAAGACAATGCGCACTTTGGAAGAAGAGATATCACCGGAATGATTGAGTGGGGTTTAGGTGCAGTATTTTGGAAGATAGGTGATGGTACATACAAGTTATAAGATACAAAGAGAATGCTCACCAAAATACCACTTTGCGCCAAAAGCGGGCTGCTTTCAATATCCCAATGGTAACGAATAGTTAAACGGAGACAAGACGGAAATATTAATACATGCAATGCACAAACCGTTACGTCGCTTTTGTAGATACGATGTCAAGTCCAGACTTGTCAGCATTGAAAATGACGCTCACCCCCTGACCAGTGACAACCTCACCCCTGATTATTTTATCCGCCAGACGGTTGCCGATTTCTTTTGAAATGAGTCTATTTAATGGGCGAGCTCCATATCGAGGGTCGTAGCCTTTGTCGCAAAGCCAATCTTTAACGCCATCCTCCACCGTCAAGGTTATTCTTCGATCGTCCAGCCTCTGTTGAAGCTCCTGTAACCTAATGTCTACGATATCCCTAAGCGCAGGCTTCGAGAGTCGCTTAAAAATGATGAACTCGTCGATCCTATTCAAAAATTCGGGAGGGTACGATGACTGGACAATGGACATCACAGCCGCCTTTATGTCAGATGAGATCTCCTCCCCAACGGAAGAGTCTGCTGCAACAAGCATCTCCGCACCGAGATTGGAGGTCAAAACAATCAAAGTATTCCGGAAGTCGATCTTATGGCCCTGGGCATCAGTGAGGAAGCCTTCGTCTAGGACCTGAAGTAGAAGTGCTGATATATCACGATGGGCTTTTTCAAACTCGTCGAAGAGCAATACAGCGTAAGGCTTCCTTCGGACAGCTTCAGTTAATTGACCAGCATCTTCGTACCCAACATATCCAGCAGGAGAGCCAATGAGGCGGCTAACAGTGTGTTTCTCTTGGAATTCGCTCATATCAAAACGTAAAACAGCCGTTTCGGTCGAAAACAGGAAACCCGCCATCTTCTTGCAGAGCTCCGTTTTGCCGACTCCTGTCGGGCCCAAAAACATGAACGATGCCAGTGGTTTATTTTCTCCACTCAGCCCTGCCCTTTGCATGCGGACGGCATTGGCGACGGCAGAAAGTGCCTCGTCCTGTCCACGCACCGATTGTCTCAAGGTGTCTTCCATATTGATGAGTTTCTCGATCTCGCCAGCCATTAGCTTATTCACCGGAATGCCCGTGGTACGGGATACCACGGCAGCGATATCATCGCTTGTAACAGAATCATGAAGAAGAACCTCGCCATCTGCAGTAGCGGTTGTTGCCGTTTCAGACCCCTCATTGGGGAGTTTGCTCTCAAGTCCTGGAATTATAGAGTATCGAAGTTCGCTAGCCTTGGCGAAGTTGCCTTGGCGCTGAGCGAGCTCCAATTCAACTCTCGCGCGTTCCAAATCTTCTTTAGCCTGCTTGATGGTATCAAGCTCTGCTTTTTCCTTTTCCCAAACAGCAGTAAGCTCCTTAACTTTGTTTTGCTTTGTTTTCAGAAGTTCCTCTAATTTCACCCGACGTTCTTTGCTGGTAATATCGGTTTCCTTGCGAAGAGATTCAAGTTCGATTTGAATTGTCATAATTTGCCTGTCGAGTTCTTGAATAGCATCGGGTTTTGACTCCTGTTGTAATCGAAGGGCCGAAGCGGCCTCGTCCACAAGATCAATTGCCTTGTCCGGTAGATAGCGATCCGTTATATATCTGTTGCTGTATGTGGCCGCAGCTACAAGGGCGCCATCTGTGATTCTTACTCCATGGTGAACTTCATATTTTTCTTTAATACCTCTCAATATCGATATCGTGTCGGGTACTGATGGCTCTTCAACGAGAATCGGCTGGAACCGTCGCGCTAGAGCAACATCTTTTTCGATCTGCCGATACTCGTTCAATGTCGTAGCACCGCAGCATTGCAGCTCACCTCGCGATAAAGCCGGCTTTAGAAGATTGCTTGCATCAATACTTCCCTCAGCCTTTCCAAGCCCGAGCAGTGTGTGCAGCTCATCCACGAAAAGGATAACTCCGCCTTGAGCATCCTCCACCTCCTTCAGAACTTTTTTCAATCGCTCTTCAAAATCACCTCTGAATTTTGCGCCTGCAATAAGTTGACCTAAATCCAGAGCAATCACACGCTTATCCTTAACGCTTTCTGGCACGTCGCCTCTGACAATCCTCTGCGCAAGACCTTCGAGGATAGCTGTCTTGCCGGTACCGGCGGAACCAATTAGGACAGGGTTATTCTTCGTTCTCCTTGAAAGGATTTGTATTGTTCGTTGGATTTCCCCATCTCTACCAATGACTGGGTCCAGCTTCCCATCCTTTGCTCTAGCAGTAAGGTCGACTCCATATGCCTCCAAAGCCGGCTTTTCCGGTTCGCCACCCAAATTCATACGGTGTGTTCCGCCCGGCGGGTGTGGCCTACCGTTGGCATAATGGCGGATAGTAGGAAGTCGGTAATATGGAGGTCCGTATGTGACCCGGGTAGAAGATGGCCATTGACTGCATAATATAGTCCGGGAAATCGAGGCTTGTGTGGGTCTTGGAGTTCGCACACCTGTGGCGGAAGCCCGGAGCAGTCGAGCACTGTAGCCATGAAGCTTGAACAGCTGCATTGTTACCCAGAAGAGGAGAGAAAACAAAAGAAAATAGCCACAAATTATGAGAGAAAGAGCACAAGAAGATGGCCGGCTATCGCACACTCAATATGGTGACAGGCATCATATCCACTGCCTAATAGATAGCAGCATCGACAGCCAGGACGATCCATGCATTTCTCGAAAGCTCTCGAAGAAACGTTGTCGGCGAGATCAGATCAGATCAGATCATGTAAGCCCGCACATGCCTGCTGAGTCATCCAGCCTTCCCGTTGCTGCAAAATTTTCGTCCCGCTGTCCACAAAACCTTGGCTCCTCTTTCGTTTTGTGTTGCTTCAACTCATCTCCTCATCGCCCCTCCACAGCGCCTGCAATCGTGTCCCAGCCAGCTCCAGAGCTACTGCCTCCCTCCTGTTGACAATGGGTTTCACTGATTTCTCTTCGGAATCTGGCCTTGCCAGTACGTACTCCTTTCGTCTTCCCTCCTGTCCCCTCAATGTATTTATTCTGACTTAAAAAAAACCCTGGATATGAAAAGCTGCCAATCACTTCTTTTCTACCCGAAGCTACGTGGAAGGGTAAGCCCTGTTATCTCATTCCCTTTTGATCCTTATTCCTCTTGCAGTTATTTCTCCTTGCCTTTCTCATGATGAAAATAAATTGGTCCGTGTTTATGAGGCGGCTTAAGACACCGCTGCATGACTACTCCCAACGCGAATTCGCATTTCTGAATTCTTTTTCCTTCCGTCTGTTACCCCGCCATACCCAAGATACAGGCTTTCTCAACAACAACAAAACATACTAACTAAACTCAGCTATGCCCCCACCCAAGCTGATGTTGTCACATTCAAGGCATTCAAAAATGCCCCTGACGCAGTCAAATACCCTCATGTCGCCCGTTGGTATAAGCACATTGCTTCGTACGAGTCGGAATTCGCTGCCCTCAAGGGTGATCCATCCCGGTCGTACACTTCGTTTGGCCCCAGCTCTGCTGATATCCCAGTGATCGGCAAGAAAGCCGCGGCGGATGACGATGATGATGATGACATGGACCTTTTCGGCAGCGATGATGACGAAGATGCAGAGCTCATTGCTCAAAGAGAAAAGAATCTCGCGGAGTATAGGAAACGGCCTTCGAAGCAGAAGATCGCCAAATCCTTTGTTACGCTCGAGATCAAACCCGCAAGTAAGTTATTTGGTCGTGGTCATTCTTGGAAATGCTTCCAGCTAACCAATCCCCCACCAGGCAGTAGAACCCCCATGACAAAATTACGGGACGAAATCAAAAGGTTCCTCCTAAAAGCTGGGCCTCCTCAAAATGACGGACTGTCTCTGGACGAAGATAAACGTGAGGCCAGACCTGGCATTGTATATAGCGCTGATAAAATGAAGGACATTGGCTATGGTATCAAGAAACTCCAGGTACTCTTTACCGTTGAGGATGAAAAGATCTCTGTCAGTGATATCCAAGAAGACATCGAGAAATATTTCGGCGACGATGAAGAAGGCGTTTTCAGAGAACCAGCAATTGTCGACGAGGAGGGAGAAGTCGTCGAAGAGGAAGAAGGCTGGGTTCAATCGACCGATCTTGTAAGCATTCCCTCACCCAACAAAAAAAATTTTTTTTTTTATTTATTTAAAGTCGATCTAACATATTCATGTAGGTCGAAATGCAAAAACTCTAAATAATGTTTGGATTATGACTGAAACGAGGAAAAACTGTGTTTTATTCACGTCCATGATGGTTTCCAAGACATGATGTTTTATGGCTTGCTATTGAATGTAGATTTTCAAACGTCAAGCTTAACAAATAGCTGTCAAAAATTTAACGAATGAGATTCTTTCATAGCCACATCTTAAAATTATATACAATAGGAAAATTTGTTGTAGTGATGGTTACATGATACAGAGTTGTAACGATATTCTCACCATCCTCAAAAGGGAAAATAAACTTTCTATACAATTAACACGACAACGCCAAACGATTATCCCTTCAGCAAACGCCCTAAGTAGAAAAGGACCTGTCACACCCATGGAGGGGCGACAGGTATATTTATATAAGTAGTTTGTTTAGTTACGCTTAAGCAACGAAAATGACAAATCCAGTCTTCAATCGGAAGTAAAAAGGTGAAAAGTAACATAAAAATAAAAATGAAAGCAAACATGATAAATGAAACTTAAAGCACCACCCCTAGAGCGCCACCAACAAAGATCCATCCCAAATTCCACTCAGAAGCAAACCCATACCTGAGGAATAGTTAAGTAGATGACAATAACGGGATGAGAGTGAGAGCCACGAAGAAGGGGGAAAAACACGTATCTCGTCGTCTGGGCAAATGAATGGCAAACACAAGAAATGAAGGTCGTGACGTATTATTATTATAAAACATCTCCAAGTCGATCTTTCATGTGAGCCCTCGAAAACGAAAGCTCGGTGCTTTTCTTTTCTCCATTTTCGAGCAAAATATATGTCCAGGGAAAGATGTAAATATATATGAATAGGTGAACATTGTAGTTTCGATTACTCTCACAGGTTCGTAGGCTCTGGAAAGTTAGGATGATGCGCGTTGCACATCAAATAGTAAATAAATATATATATATAGATGGATGGATGGATATATTCTCAAAGCAAGTTGCTTGAGTTTTGCCGAGTAGTCGCACCACTCGCCGGTAAACTACCACTAGTGCTCCATCCGTCGTTGCTAGGGGTTTGAGGCTCAGCAACGACCTGCTGCCTAATGCTGACAATCCACTCATGCTGGAGAAGTTCTGTCGCACTTGGCCGCTTGACAGGGTCTATCTCAAAACATCGTTTGATGAAATCGATACCTTCCGGGCTAAGTTGGTCTGGTGTGGGAAGTTGCGGCTGGCTACCCTGTGCAATCTTGTACATGATGGCCCATTCGTTGTCAACACCTGCCCAGGGTCGGTTGCCTGTGGCCATTTCGAGGATAACACAACCAAGAGACCAAATGTCCATGCAACCATGGCGGCCAGAGGTGTGGCCGACTTCTCCTCTGACAAGTTCCGGCGACATGTACATAGGAGTGCCTGTTACTGACTTGTGGTTCTTCCTCTGCCCAGATGCGTCCTTCAGATGGCCCTTTCCATCTCGTGCGTGAGACGAGTAATGATCCATGGCAGCCAAGGTTTTGCCCTGGCGGGCGATGACCATTGCCGCACCGAAATCCACGTATTTGATAACTCCGTTATGGTCGAGCAAGATATTAGCTGGTTTTATATCCCGATGGACAATGCCAGCCTGGTGGAGATAAGCCAACCCCTCCAGCATCTGGAGGGTGTATACCATGATGACCGTCTCGTCTTCGATACGGCCATGCTCTAAAAGGTTTGCGAGAGATCCACCAGAGCAGTACTCCATGAAAATATATACCTTATCCCGGTGCACCTCAATGCCGTAGTACGAAATGATATTGGGATGGTCGAGCACTTCGAGAACACCCATCTCGTCCCGGATTTGCTGGGCGGCTCCTGGGATTAAGGACGGTTCCTGGAGGCGTATTTCCTTCACAGCCATCAGGTAGCTGGTATCCAAATCAATAGCAGCATAGACTGAGCCAGATGCCCCTCCACCGATAAACTGGCCTTGTTGCCATCGCAATGTGATATTTGTCGCCGATGATGACAGAAAAGTGACGGATCGATCTGCTTCATTGACGCCTTCCAGAACTTTGCCCAGAGCTTGACGCTTCGCATCAGCCTCGATTCTAGCCAGGTCAATTTCCGCGAAGAGCTGCTCCCGTCTTTCTTGTACCTCTTGTGATGCCTGCGCATCATCTGTAATCCGGCTCAGATCCAGTTTTCTGAACCCTTGTCCCGAGGGATCCGCGTGTTGTTGCTCAGCTTGTGCAGCTAACGATGATCTCGCGCCCATGATATCGAAATGGGAAATTAAAAGTGACATGCAGCCAGCAACTTTAAGACGGAGGTGACAGTAATCTTCGTTGCTGATGGCAAGTACGTTCTGCCCATGAGTTACAATCATAGCAAATTCAAGAGCGGCAACAGCCCACTTGAAAGTTTTGCGATCTGCAGCGTCGCAATCGTCACATATGAAGGAAACCCAATCGAGCGCCAAATTGATAAGCTTGGAATGGTTCAACGAACGTCGGCTGGCGTCCATATACATCAAAGATCGCTTGCCAAATTCCGTCGCGAATGCGAAGCAGGATTGGATGAGTTCGTGATTGTCTGCATTTTTGCTCTGTCGCCTGATGATTTCGACGCTGTCAATGATACCCGTTGAAAGTTTATATGCAGTCTTCTTGATCTTGTTCAGTTCAACGTTCACTCGACCCAAGTTGGCGCGCTGTTCGATGGTAATATCCAGCTGTAGCCCAGTATGTCTAGTCAGAGCGAGGCGGGCATTCTGAAGCCGCTGTTGAGATCCGTCCGCAACAAGACGTAGCTTGCCATATCTGACATCAGTTGGATGTTCCAAAAGGTCTACTTCCATCCTTTTGCCATTCCAACTGAATCCTTTTTCAGGGCGAACGACAAGAATGTAAGGATTGGAAGGGTCCTCAGGAGAATCCTCAGAACGGAAAGATGTGCCTAGGATAGACTGGATATCCTTTGGTCTCCCATATAGTGAAGGCGATCCAATTAAATGAACACCTTTCTGGCCCACGGAATCGTTCGAAGTAACCAAGAAATGACCCGAGGCTAGGAGAGCCTCCGACAAGGTTTCAACCATATCTTCCCGTAAATTGAATTCTGTTGCATTCTCGAATCGCTGGCGCAAAAGACGGGAAAAGCGGAAAAGCTTTCGCTGCCGGACCCGCACCGAATCAAAAATTTGCTTGTAACGTTTCTCTGTCTCGACAGCATCTTCTTCCGGTCGACTATGTAACTCCCGCTCAAAGTGGATCATCAATCGTTGTAGGGATTTAGCTGTTAAAGTACTACGGGAAAATTAGCGATGAGGTCTCCATACTCGCTCCCTACTAGGGATCCAAAGAAGTAAGTAATGCATACCTAAATTGTTCAGCCACCTCAATGTCTCCATTCTCAAGTTGGCGGCCAATTTCATTGGAGAACTCCCATTCCCCTTCCAGAATTTCCGCCTCTTTAAAAGTGTTCTTATTGGCACTCAACTTCCAGTTTAGTAATTTAAAATAGTACTTCAGTCCGTCAACGACTATGTTATCAAAGTTCTCATCGACGCATGGTGGGAGATCCCAACCAGGTTCGGGATCAGAGATAACGAGGTAACGTTGTTTAATATCTACAGCAACCTTCAGCAATATTTGGAATTGTACGATCATTTGGTCAACTAAGATGGGAGATTGCAATGCGGGGTCCTTCATTTTTCGAGCATAGGAAAGCCGCAGTCGGATGACCTCCTGAATAAGTCGCGAAGGGAAGTTTATCAGCGTCAACAGCTCCTCGATGTAGGGTGGTAAATGGCGTTTTGCAAAAGCTTCGGCGTTCTCAATTAATGTAATTTTCGCCTTTTTAATGACACCGCCAATACCGTCCAGGATAGAAGGCTCCTTTTTCTTATCGTTATCGTATATGTTCTCGGTGCTTTGAAGTGTTTTAAGACCGTCTTCCTTCATTATCCGGTCGAGGAAGGAGCCTTCGTCTGATAGATCAGCCGCATGGGACGGCATCGTCATCGGCTTCGCGAAATCCAGTTCTTCATTACCTACCCATCTTTTCAGGATGGCTAGCTCTGTGTTAATGGACATGGTTGTATTATGCCACGCGATGATAGCCTCACAACTTTCTTGGAATTCTTCCGATGCAGCGCGAGGATGCTCCGCTTGTAGAATTCGCCTACTAGGGTAGAGGCTCTCGCACTTTTCGATTTTCTCCACGACATCTTCAACTTGTTTCAGAGGAGGTTTCCCAACTTCAGTTTCCCCTTTGATTTCAAAGGATATGATGTCCTCGATTAAAGGGCCAAGATTGCTTATCTGACACTCCACGAATTTTTTCTGTAAGGGTATCGGCCGTCCAAACCTCGCTGCCCTGGCCCCGACAAAAATTTCCAAATTCCATACCTCGCGGCTTTTCTGCTCCATCGTCCCAATCAGCCTCTGCTTCTCCTGCCTGATAACATCACCTTTAAGCACCGAGGCCAGCATGGAGTACCACTCAAGCCTTTCTTTATTTTTGGGATCCTGCAGCTCCTCAAGGGTGGGCTGGGCATCGTCATCTTCCAAGACGAGGTGGGTGTCCGGATCGAAAGGGTCATTATCAAATTGCGACTCTGATGATGGAGATTCTTCCTCCGGTTCGGAATCTGGGGTAAAATTTAGGCCGGGGATCTGAGTTTCAAAATTGAACCATTCATTAGGTCCCTGGCGCACTCGTTGCACGTAGGCCTTCTCCTGGGCACGATATCTCGCATCAGGGTCTCGCCGTGATGGACGTTTGGTAGCAACGGGTATCTGGTTGTTAGAGGGAAGCGGGGTGAATTGAGGGGGCTTCCGGGCAGGGGCATATGTGTTAGAAGGGGTCCTTGCAGGCCCAGACGGACGCTGAGGTCTCACGTCACGATCGTTGATGGCGGACATGTCTGGAGGAAGAGGTGTTTCAAGCCCGTTCATAGAAGCACCGCTACCACTGCTGCCCCGAGGTCGAGTCAGAATTGGAGACCATGACGAGTAAGCTGACTGGGAAGCTGGGACTGGGACAGATGAAAACCCTGCGTTCGACGAGCGCGGGGTTTCTGTGGTTTGAATGCCCTCTGGCTGTTGCCGGCCGTTGGCGTACTCGCGCTCTGGAACGACGTACGGCGGATGAGAAGAAAAGTAGCCACCAGACCTAGATGCTTCTGTATCAGGGGTGGAAGTAGAGTCAGGGCGGTCCATGGCTCGTAGATTCGACCATGAGCACCGTGCGGGCGGTTCGGTACCCTGAGGTTAGGTGGTGAGGTTGTCCAGAGCTTATCTCTAGGGAATTGAGCCCACAGAACTAGCCAGATGGGGCAACGGGGGCTCCAGCTGCTGGATGTGTGGTGGTTAAAAACCAATAGTCGCCGCCACTGTGGCAGGGCGCGGGGAAGTTCACGCTCAAGGTGGCTCGGCCAATCAGCGGGCTCCGACGGGGGCTTGGCGCCCAATTTGGCGACCACAGTACTCCGTAGTCAGAGTACTCGGAGGATTCACATGTCGCCGAAGGAAGGAATTGTGAGATCTACCTACCTAGAAATGATGCAGATGACAAAGTTATTGGATAGAATATAACTACAAGACAGGCTACTTACTACTGATGAGCTCATTGCTCTTGCAAAAGACCATTTTCAAGAAAAATTATACCGGTGCAAGCAGGTATTGAACAACCATTGTTTCAGGGGCTGACATCAAAGCTCAAGTCAAGAACTTAATATAATGACATTCTTCCATCCAAATCCAATAGAGAAATATCAATATGACATACTAGTATACAAGGATCCTTTACATGATGAATATAGAAGGCATTGGGCTGGTTATTTCAATCGGCCAGTAGTTTCATAATCCACGCTATATACGCGTGGGGATACTAGCCATCTCTAACTGATTCCTTGTTACTTTACTGCAATTATCTTGAGGATGCAGTACTTTGGCTGGAGTCCTGCCTAGTGAGAATGACGCACGGGTTAAAAATATCTCTAAAGGCCTTTTTCCAATCCAAAGTTGCTTTGACTAAGGAGAGGATTTTATAAGTCGCAATACTAGGTGCATCAAGGGGTTTTAACCACATACCTGTACTGAGCATGGAGATGCTAGTAAACACGGAACAGCTTCGCCGCATCACTCTAATAGACCTCGAATTATCCGTGACTATTCAAACGAGCCTTGGAAGTAAACAGTCACATAGCTGCACAGGCGATCGTCCGCTGCCCCTGCCGAAGCTCGAGCTAAAACTGGAAACTGGACGTGGTTGGTGCCGATGTCAACGGCCCATGACACTAAACCTATTTAGACCGGCGCGAAACCAACATTTGCTTGGAAGCCTCTCCAACGACTTACTTCCCCAATAGCAAGCTTACAATCATCTTAGCATAACTATACCTTCTCATAGTACACACATACACTGCACATTTAATCGGTGTTCTTCCCTTCTGGCCAACCGTCCACTTTGACGCTATATTTCTACGAAGTAACCGCCAACACCATGGAGGCGCCTCCAATTCCTCACGAACAAAGTACCGCCACCCGAAAGGGCTTTCCGCAGTCTCCTGACGAGTTCGATGACGATTACAGGATTTCCTATTCGAAACTTGAAAACAAGTATATTCTGGAGGCGGAGGATGGATCAGAGTGGTATTACGATGATGCGCTGAAGAGATGGGTCCCAATGGTAGGCAGTTCATGAAACTCTTGCTTTCTTCCCTCCCTACTGGTTGGCCCAAAAGAAACAAAAATGTTTTGCTTTGGTTATTTCTCTTGTCCCAATGATGGCTACATCTTGGGATCGAGAAAGCCACAATGTGCTGTCGGCAAATAAGGAAAGACACGGGGAGGCTTCGCCTTGGGCGCAAAAAAAAAAAAAATGCATTGCCGAAGATTTCCGTCATTGCACGCTACTCTACTTGTTTCCCGAAAGCCTACGGTATCAATGGGTCAAGGAAAAATCAATATCATCCTACACTCCAGTTGGATGCTGGACAGTATTCTAATTGCTTGACTGGTCTGTTGGGTGGAGCACATAGGTGGACAATGCCCTCTTAGAACAACAGGGAGAGGCGTATAAAGTTGAGGGTATAGATGAACACGAGCCCGCCGATTTTAAGCAGCAGCGACGATTGAAACGGAAGAATTATACCAATTGTGAAGAGGTCGGTTGGAACCCCAGTTTTCATTTTCCTTCGCATAGTTGTTATCAAACGTACTTTGAAGCTGATACGATTACGGCCATGCTTGTCCAGGAAAACAAACAGTCTCAGGCTAACAAGGCCAAAAAAACTCGCGTAAACACCGCCGTCTACGTCACGTCAATCCCGCTCGACGCCACGGTTGAAGAAGTGAACGATGTTTTTAGCAAGTGCGGCGTCATCGCCGAGGAGATCGACCGACGACGACCACGGATAAAAATGTATACTGACGACGAAGGGAAGTTCAAGGGCGATGCTCTGATCGTGTACTTCCGTCCCGAGTCAGTCAATCTTGCTATCCAGATGCTTGATGATACGGACTTTAGATTTGGAGAAACAGGCCCAGATGGCAAGATGAAGGTTCAGACGGCAGATTACTCATTCAAAGTGCAAAAGGATGCACCGACCAAACCAAATATGAATGAGAAGCGAAAAATTATGAAGAAAACTCAGCGGTTGAATAGGTTTGTAGTGTCTTATTTTTTTTTTTTTTTCGCCTTCCGCCTTCTACCTTTTTCGGCATACCTTGTTCAGACGTATTTTACATGCAAGTTTATGCTCACATTTTTTTTTCTCCTTTACTTTTTGCGTGTCTACAGCAAACTCGCGGACTGGGACGATGACGAACCCTCAATGGCTCCGCCAAGTTCATCTCGATGGGATAAGGTGGTCATTTTGAAACATATGTTCACATTACAAGAACTGGAGGTACGCGTCCTCACTCCTTATGTTTTTCGTTCAGAAAACCAAATCTCCTCGCAAATAAGAAGAATAGAGGGGCAGGAGAATAAATCCAACTTTCCTCTCAAACGTGCATTCCATATTGACCCAAACTGCGTTTCATACTCCACAGGAGGACCCAGCCGCAATCCTAGATATCAAGGAAGACATTCGACAAGAATGCTCGAAGCTGGGCGACGTCACTAACGTCGTATTATATGATAAGGAGGAAGATGGTGTCGCGAGCGTCCGGTTCGCCGATGTCGAATCAGCAAAAATCTGCGTTCAGGTGCGTTCCGTTATATAGTTTCCCAAAAATATCCTTTTTTGTGTCTTTTTTTTTTCCTTTCTAATCACTCCCGTATCACAATAAATAAGAGGAGTAGAAAGAGTGGAGGAGCGTGGGGGGAGAGGAGGAGTTCGGACCTACATTTCATTTTCATCAACCCTCCTAAATAATTATACAATACTTACTTACCTTCCCATCTCCCCAGAAAATGGACGGCCGCTTCTTCTCAGGTACACGGGTGGCGGCATACATAGCCGACGGGAGCGAGAGGTTCAGGAAATCGAGCTCACGGCACGCCACTACTGCCGGAACTACTCTAGCTGGCGTTGATGCGGAGGATGATAGTGATCAGGCTGACGAGGAAGAATCTGAGCGGCTTGACAAGTTTGGGTCATGGCTTGAGGGTGGTGGCGGCGGCGACGACCATGAAGCGGCCAGGGAGAGCGCTGCAGATGGTGCGAGCTAAATATATCCTTCGGAAGTTATCTAACTACCTGGATACTCGCTGGAGTAGTTGAAGGCTTGGGATTTGTTCCCCCACCACCCCCCTACCCTGCCTTGATTGGCCTTACTTTTCAGATGTTGATGGGCTTGGGCAGAGGATAAGGATGTTGTAGGTTAGTTAATGCTGGTTTGCTGTGGTTTTTTTTTTTTTTTAAAAAAAAAAAAAAACAAAACAATCCGACACAGAGAGAGAAAGAGACCCGGCTTTTTTTCTCTAATTTCCTTTTCGCCTCCTAAGTGTTGTTCTACTGTCATCGCTACTCTTCTAGTTGATGTTCTAGGTTTTTGTTTTACCTGTGAAAGGAGTGAGTGAGTATTGCGTCTTCTCTCCCATGTGGCTGTTGGAAAAAAAAAAATGTATATATAAAGGATGGATGGATGGATGGATGGTGTGCTGGGTGGGTACTCTCAGAAGTGGCAGTATGTTCTTCTCGTTTTCATTCATAGGCATATCATACATATACAACGTACTATTTATTACTTACTACTCCCTTTCATGAAATCAGGGCTACACAGAAGAACATACAATATATAATATGTGAAACTTTTCATATCCCATGAATAACTGACAAAAAAGCGGTGATACTTATCATGATTTGTAGTCCAGGTATAAAAAGAATTGATTTTATCGCTACTGGAAAAAAGAAAACAAGAGAACACAGAACATAAATTAATTGAATGAATGAACAAGAAAACTAAAAACAAAACTAAAAAGAGTTGATGAATTGGTTTCAAAAATGCGGGCCTCGTACGCTCGCTTCGCTATACGTTGATTTCTCTTGAAGTTGCTTTCCTATTATCCCCTTTACTCCTCGCCCTCAAGAACCTCTTCCTCGGCACTGTTTGAAAGAAAACAACCGGTTAGTGACATAGGTAGTTAAAGATATACATTTGCCCAGCGGCGTAATCAAAGGCTTGAATTCAACGCAAAAGAATGGTGGAATAGAAACTTACTACTCATCCTCTCCCTCCGAGATGCTAGCATCCTGATACTGCTGATACTCAGAAACGAGATCATTCATATTGCTCTCTGCCTCCGTGAACTCCATCTCATCCATACCCTCTCCAGTGTACCAGTGCAAGAAAGCCTTGCGCCTGAACATAGCAGTGAACTGGTCACCGACACGCTTGAAGAGCTCCTGGATGGAGGTGGAATTTCCAACGAAGGTAGATGACATCTTGAGGCCGCGAGGTGGAATGGAACAGAGAGCTGTCTGGACATTGTTGGGGATCCACTCAACGAAATAGGTGTGGTTCTTGTTTTGGACGTTGCGCATCTGATCCTCGACTTCCTTCATGGAAACCTTACCACGGCTAATTGGGAGAAAAACAGTTGGGTTAGAAGGAGAATACGGGCCGGGGAGGTGATTCAAGAAAACTTACAAGATAGCGGAGCAGGTAAGGTAGCGGCCGTTACGGAAGTCAGAAGCAGCCATCATGTTCTTAGGGTCGTACATCTGCTGGGTCAACTCTGGAACGGTGACAGCGCGGAAGGAGTATGCACCACGGCTAGTCAGAGGAGCGAATCCGACCATGAAGAAGTGGAGACGAGGGAAGGGAACCATGTTCACAGCGAGTTTCCGAAGGTCAGAGTTGAGCTGACCGGGGAACCGCAGGCACGTGGTCACACCGGACATGACGGCGGAGACGAGATGGTTGAGGTCTCCATAAGATGGCTCAGAGAGTTTGAGAGTCCGCATGCAGATATCATACAGAGCCTTTGTATATCCGGTTAGAAGAACCCGTAAAAATGGATTGGCCGCGAAAACGATCAAGAAACTATCGAATCATACCTCGTTATCAATACAGAAAGTCTCGTCGGAGTGCTCAACGAGCTGATGGATGGAGAGGGTAGCATTGTAAGGCTCGACAACGGTATCGGAAACCTTTGGCGAAGGGACGACGGAGAAAGTAGCCATCATACGGTCTGGGAATTCCTCACGGATCTTGGAAATCAATAAGGTACCCATACCAGCGCCGGTACCACCACCAAGAGAGTGAGTGATCTGGAAGCCCTGGAGGCAATCACAGCCTTCAGCTTCACGACGGACGACGTCGATGACCTGGTCCACTAGCTCCGCTCCCTCAGTGTAATGGCCCTTGGCCCAGTTGTTGCCGGCACCAGACTGGCCGAAAACGAAGTTGTCTGGACGGAAGAGCTGGCCAAACGGACCAGCACGGACGGCGTCCATGGTACCGGGCTCGAGGTCGACGAGGACAGCACGGGGCACATATTTCTTTTCGGTAGCCTACAGGGGATATTCCGATTAGTAGACTGACGGCTGCTCTTGCAGGGTGGGAAACGTTCTCCCACCTCATTGAAGTAGACGTTCATGCGCTCAAGCTGGATATCGGAGGATCCGTTGTAGCTATTTACCGAGTTAGGGGTCGAGATTCTCGTCATTACATATATATATATAATTTTTTATATTGGCTGCAATACTTACTAGCCGGCGCCATCGAGGCCATGTTCGCCGGAGATGGTTTGCCTATTCAATAAGAAGAAACATTGTCAGTGCAAAGTATAGTAAACAAATGCCAGAAATGGTAAACATACCAGAAAGCGGCACCAATTTGGTTACCCTATTCCATCAACCAATAGCTCCAAAGGTTAGACAATGAACTTCCTCCAAGTGACAATATCAACGAGGAACCAAAAAAGAAGAAAAAGGAGCAGTGATATCAACATCTCGCGCGGGGGCTAGGGGTTGTTGGGGGGGCGAAGAAGGTGGTGAGCTAATGAGGAGACATACGCATTGGCCGGTTTGGAGGTGAACCTAGAAAAACAACCCAAATAAAATTACACAACACGTTAGCAACCAATTTCACACTTTCCATTATCGTATGATCCTAAGATTAATTGTTCTAAGAAGGTATGTCGCGAGCAGACGTATGTGTTTGGCACAGAATTGGGCACCAAAAAAGGGGATGGAGTTGGAGAGGGGGAAGACAACAAGGGTGCTAAGAACGCGTCAGAACGGCAGAGTGGAGGGTAATAACAACGTACGATTTCACGCATTGTTGGTTGTGGGAGTAGATACGGAGGAATGAAAAGAGCTGAGAGACAATATCAGAATGTCAAGCAGGCAGATGGGAGATGTATCTCGTAGTGGTAGTGGTGTTGGAGGTGGTGGTGTGTGGTGGATGGATTAGAAGCGGTGAGAAACAGAAGAACAGGAGGAGAAACAAACAGGTTGGGACGGGGGCTCTGTGTTGTTGCACTAGTCTCAGTTGGAACTAGCGTCGCTGTCTGAACACCCCGTTGACTGTCACACTAGTCCTAAAATGATGCTAGTGGTGTCCTGGTTGGGACTAGTGTGTCTCCAGGCCCCAAACGTCTGGGAATCAGGAACGAACCAAAAAGCCAGTTGAAGGTCTATCTATATCTATGGGCATATCACGACTATCAATATCTTGGATGACCTTTAGACAGTGCATTTGATGGGCCTTTTGGGAAAGACAGCAAAATCTCAGTATGGGTCCCATCAAACGGAGAGAGACGGGTTTCCCCACGAGAGGAGAACCCACCATCTAACCGCCTACCAAGTTTTGATATCAGCCGTCGTCTGCCATTTTCAGCATCCTTTCCTTTGTACAGCTTTTCAGCCTGGAAATTTCGATTAATTCTGGGGAGCCATGCAATTAGGTACTTGACATACCATACCTATGGCATAAATTGTTTGTTTGAATCCCTCGAGCTTTGGCCAAAACTCTTGCTTGCTTCTCTCCAAATAAGGTAATGTCACCTGTTTTATATTAAGGGGTTAGGCCCTGAACTTTAAAGGATTGCTCTAGTGGTCACGGCTTTCCTGTCTCATGAGGGAAGTAGAGAGATCCAATCTACTAAAATATATTTCGCCAGGAAGGCTCTATTGGAAAGCATATCTTAACCCCACCAAAAAAATATTTCTAGAAATGTCACGTCTAGCTCAATGGGCATATAAGAAGACAATTGGTCTAATCTAAGCAAGGCTCGGAACTGAATTCAATGCTCGCGTCCCGGGGTTGCTCCTACTGTTACAGAGTACTTTGTGTTGTCTTCATTTGCTACTAGTACTGAAAGGCAAACAGACTACACAACATGCCTGATAGCCTTGGTCTGAATCAAATCAAACCCCTACTTTGGCGAAACAAATCAATTGTCACAAGGCCTTCAAGGATCTAAGGACTCTTCTGAATCATTTTTGTCAAGAGTGACTTGCTTTTTTCGTGGGTTCATGGTCAATCAATGCATGCAGAAATACCGTGCCCCTGCATCTTCAAACAGGATATCGCGATTACTATCAAACCCATTTATTCGTCTCAATGCCCTCTTAATTAATGATTATGTTGTCCCGCTCTACAATTAACGAAACACTGCATTGGACACTCTCTTGGAATTCCCGGGTTTTCTTTTGCTCGATTACGCTCCACTGTTGAATAGAATAAGTGTGGTATATATATATATATATACTTATATACCCGGTTGTGGCCATTCTCCTCCATTCTCGAGGGCCATTTATTGATAGTTGAACTGGCCCGAGGGCTAATCGGCTCTATAGATGGATCGCCCCATCTTTCAGGGACAATTGCCCAGCGGGAGAGGCCTAATTATCTGCTTCTTCAAGTCAGGTAAATAGTGGCCTCCCACTGAGAGTTGACGGGGGTTACAGGGCGAATGTGAATGTGGGGGTGTTTGAAGGTAGACTTACCAGTTGTTCCATGAGTATACATGCAGTTCATATTCATCACAATATGGGCTATATTTATTAATTATTATTATTTTCCACAATAGAAAGAGAATAAGTTGCTAAATCTATTGTTGTTCATTTTGTTTTCATAACTAGGTACCTAGTACATACATACCAGCAGAGGATCCAGTTATACACAGAAGGTCATCTAATTTCAACACCATACATTTCATTGATTTCATCCCAATACTCCCCAACTAACTCTCAAATTTGAGAATAAAAGAAATAATCGAAACAGGCAGTTTTCCTCCCTGATCCCTATCCCCTACTCATTACTGACATACTTCACCTTCTGCAGTCCCTCAAACTCCTCCTTCAACGCTCTAACGCTCACAAACCGATTCAACAGCCCAATGCTCCCCGCCTTATCATTCGTACCGGACGCCCTCGCCCCCCCAAACGGCTGTTGCCCTACCACAGCACCTGTACATTTACAATTGATATAAAAATTCCCCGCAGAGCTCCGCAGCACGTCCTCCGCATACGACACTGCTGCGCGATCCTGCGCAAATACCGCGCCCGTAAGCGCATACGGACTAGTTGCGTCGATAGTTTTGCATATGGACTCAAACGCGCTGGCTCCACTAGCACCATCAACCGTATCATCGTACACAACGACGGCCAAAATGGGCCCGAAATATTCTGTGCTGAGAATCGGATGGGCCGTGTCCTTCGTCGCGTAGATCGTCGGGTGTATGAAATAGCCCGTCTCATCGCTGTAGCTGCCGCCGACCAGCAACTCGAGGCGGGAATCCGCATTCGCCTCGTCGATGGCGGACGAGAGCTTCTTAAATGCCGCCGCATGGATCACCGGGCCGATGAAGTTGGAGAAATCTTCGGGATCTCCGATTTTCAGCGCTTGTGTCTCCGCGACGAGCTGGCGGCGGAACTCGGCCCAGATGCTCGCGGGGACATATGAGCGCGAGCAAGCGCTGCATTTCTGGCCCTGGAATTCAAAGGCGGCGCGCACGGTGTTTCTTACCGCGTTGGGGATATCGGCACTGGAGTGGATGAGATGGAAGTTTTTCCCGCCTGTCTCGCCGACGATACGCGGGTATCCGATGTACTTGCCGTCTGCAACACCCTGGGCAATTTTACCGTACAGAGAGCGGAAGACGGCCGTGCTGCCTGTGTAATGCAGGGCGGCGAAGTGGGGGTGGTCGAGGACTGTCTTTGTAATCTGCTCGGCGTCGCCGGTGACGAATTGGATGACGCCATGGGGCAGGCCGGCTTCGACGAGGATGCTGTGGGTTAGGAAATTCGCTGCGACAGCGAATGGGGATGGTTTCCAGACCACTACGTTTCCCATGAGGGCAGGGGCGGCGGGAAGGTTGCCTCCGATCGCGGTGAAGTTGAATGGCGACACGGCGTAGACGAAGCCTTCCAGGGGCCGGTATTCAAGTCGGCTTCGAGATGATAAGTGCTGTTAGATATTGCTGGGAGAAACTAACTTCATCGGAGTAAATTCGATCGACCAAGAAGAACACAGGAAAAACAGGAAGGTAACTGACTTCCAAACCCCAGGAGCATTATGAACGGGCTGCTGTGCATAGATCTCGGCAGCATACTGAACATTGAATCTATTCAGAGTTTGCACCAACGTCAGCGTCTCATCTCCTCATCCAACGAAATATATATATATATAATCTTTAACCAATAGATGAAGAATGCAAATTTACCTCAAAAAATCACATAACTCCGCCGCAGCATCAATCTCCGCCTGCCATGCGTTCTTCCCCTGCCCAACCATCGTTGCAGCCATCAGCTCATACCGATACTTGGTACTGATGAGATGAGCAGCTTTCAGAAAAATCGCCGCCCGGTCTGCGAAGGGTAAGGTCTCCCACGATTTCTTGGCCGCCAGCGCTGTCTCAATGGCCGTGGTAACTTCTTGTGGGCCAGCTGCGTGGAACTTGGCGACGGGGGTGGTCTTGTAGGCGGATGGGTTGAGTTGAGTCTGCAGCTCGGAGGATGTGGTTACCTGCAAGGTGGAGAGAAAAGGTATGATTATTGTGGGGTACTTTTTTTATGGTATTGCATGGAAGTAGTTACGTCGTTGAGGGGAGAATGACAGCTTTTCATTTTTTCATAGTTTTCCATTCTTGAAAGCAGAAAAAACAATGAAATAGATGTAACATACCTGATTCCCGTTGATAACAAGTGGAATCTCTAACGGAGCCTGCTTCTTGAACGCCGCAATTGCACTTGCGAGCTTTTCCCGCTCTGGGGAGCCTTTGGCGTAATTTTGCTATTTGCAGGAGTTTCCCGCCTCCATCAAAGGGCAAGAAGTTAGTTAGCTATTTCCACGATCCGCATCTTAAGTTTGATTTAATCGTTCACCATCCCCGGATACGCATTCTTCCCAGGGTCACCCTCATCCCAAGCAAGTTTCTAATGAGCATACTCGAAACTCACAGTTGGTTCATTCTGCACCACGGGAGGCTTAAAAGTGGCTAAAGTGGCCATGGTTTCTTCGCTTGCAGTATGATGAGATTGCCGTTTTCCGTTCGATTTAGATGGAGTTTGTCAGAGAGGGTGGTGGTGGTTCTTCTGTCCCTTCCAGCGATTTTATGAAGATGTATATCCTATTGGCACTTGGTGACACCATGATTCTGAGAAAGAGGGGAAATGAGGGGAGCAATAGTTAGTTAACTAGCTAGTTACCTAACTAGCTGTAGGCCTATTATATAAGTTTCTACAAGGATCCCTTGATCTTATAACTTTTTTGCACACGACAGATCTGGGTGGGTGCGGCTAACCCCGGATAGCTGGTGGTTGTGGTCCACTTAAGGTTATCCGATCATTGGATTAGATTTAGAAGCTGTGGGGTAGAAACCTTAAATTGGCAACGCTAACACAACATGCATTCTTTGTAGGAATAAGCATCATTTTCTCATAACTAGCAGCACAAAACGTTAAATAATCTTCGTTGCCATTTCAGGAAAGCTTTTTGCATAGCGTCGGGGAGAGATGGTCGTTCTGCGGAAATGCAGAATCGAAAGAAGGAACGTATTCAGTACCTTTGGAAGAATGAAATGCCATGGCCTTTGGGAGTGGGGATGACCTCTCCTTCGAACTAAAAAAAAACCGTATAATAGACATATATCTATTTGAAAAGGAACGGACATTTGCCAGTTCGCTCTGTATGTAGCCTCTCCATTGTCTTCCTAACCTGGTCGTGGCCCTTCCCTTCAAAATTCTTTGGCCCGACATCTGGGATATAGTATCCGTTTGGGCAATGATTGGGATCATCCCCAGGAAGTGGCATCCCGCGAAGCCATGCGAACCAAGCACGAAGTCCCCACCGATTCATGAAAGTTGGTTGGATGTAGAAGGGAGCACCTTCCCAGTTAAGTATGTTATAGCGAGCTTCCGCGCTGGTACCTGGAGCGACGCGGCGGAACCGCATGAACTCCAGACGGGGGAGGGAGAGATAACGGAGAAACCATGTTCGGAGCTTGAAAATTGAGCCAAATGCCACTCTGTAGAGCACGTGTGGCTTTTCGTACCTGCATATCGTGTGAGAGTAATGGCCAGTATGCATTTTCTGCAAAATTAAACGGAATAAAAAAAGGAAACACTCACATCATTGCCTCACGCAGACGGTCATCCATCAAGAAAAACAGCATATTCCGAGCAATCGGTCTCACGAGAAGAGGGTAATCCCACAGGAGAACTGCGGTAGTCTGATCTGCATTCTTCTTGTTCCACTCGTTGGGGACCATTGTTCTCCGCTCGTAATCCTCGCTCCACACTCTGAGCTCTTCGGAAAATTGGATACCATCCTTGAACCCTACCTTGGATGATGGTAGATTCTCGAAGCTAATCTCCATGGCATCGCCTACACTCTTCCAGAAAGTGCCAAGGGCGCACACTTCCAGCTCTGAAACCTTGCGCCATTCGTATCTGTTAATCCACCTGATTGGCTCTAGTGTGAAAAGACTGAGAGTAAAGAGCATGTCATCATCGAGGATTTTCCCAGACATTCTGTATCCGTTGTGAAGATAGTTCATGCGGGCGATCGCAGCTTTGGCGCGCTCCGAAGCAGGGGGGTTGCCCACGAATTCTGAGATTAACACAGAAGTGTCTGCATAACGTTTCATCGAGAACTCTGGTTTCGCGAACTGGCCGGTTTGTACTAGGGTTTTGGAGATGGTGGGGATTCCATAAGTCTATTGTCATAACGTAGTAGACGGCACCCAGGTTATTTTGGTCAGTTAGATAATTTAAAGGACGGCGATGGCTAGAGAGTTTTGCATCCAACGCAACATGTTGAAGACATTGGACGTACCCTAAACAAAGCGAATTGTAACGCCTTAAGATAGGTGAATGGGAACTCCATTTCGGCAAGATCCAGGAGGATTCTCCACGCATCATCATTGCTCATCGTGGCCATCGACTCTCGAGTTGGATAATTTAATTTCTTCCCGATTTTCTTGACTCTTCTGTTGCGGAGCACCGCTACCGCAACCAGATAGACCACTGGCCCCAGGATTGGGATGGTGACCCATGCCTTGGCAGTTCTGAGCAGTGTCTGGGCCACGGAGAATATGGGGAAGGAATCCATGGTGGAGGACATGGCGGCTCAGTTGGTGTCGAAATTGTGACTGGACAGCAATTTGGAAGAGAAGAATTGAGAGAGATCAGTTCCTCTTCGTGTTATTTAAAAAACAGAAATCGAGGAACTGAGGGGGAGGAGAACGAAGCTGCCGAGATGTAGAGACCCACAAGGCCAGCTCATCCTAGGATTATGTGTGAGCAAGGATGCGAACCCCAATTATTTTGCAACAAACTGCGAGAGTGCATGATTTGATCCCCGTGGTCACCATCGTCCCCTTAGCTCAACATCCATGTTCCACTTCGCGGACATCCCGGACTCCGCACTCCCACTCCAAAGGGGGTGTCCAGGTGCTCGTGCAAAGAGTTTGGACTCTCACTAAGAATCTAAACTGAGATTTCATTTCGGGTCTTATGCCTGTGGAATTGGGCAATGTGAGTGAGCTAGTTAGCAAGCCACCATTAATTGCCCCTAAAGCCCCCTGAAGTCTAATACCTCTTTAATTAAGGGATTGAATGGCAATGCTTGATGCCGGCAAAAGTATTTCAGTAAAAATTCAAGTTCGGGAGTCAAAACTTTTCACAGTGCTATCTGTTCAGAGTCCTAACTTACAGCGTAGGAGTTGTTACAGATTACTGGTTGAGGCGGGGTTGAAACTACAACAAAATTTCAGGTACATACATACATTCATTCATTCCCCACTAAGGGCCTGTTCGGTGATTTTGTCCGTACAGAAAGTGGATATTTGCCTTTTGACGGCGTGAACCTTCATTATTGCTGCCTTTCTCTATGAATATCAATCTGCTTGGCGTTCTGGCATTACTTTTGTTGCTTACGAGCGGTTTTTATCATGATGATTATCATGTGATTCCAGCGGACGTGTAGTAGTTGAAAATCCCATTATTACTATTTTCTCACACTGAATATTAGTGGGTGGGAGGTAGGATCCAACAACTGAGTGGTAAATTGAAATCCATGAAATGGATCAGAATATATGGATTGTATGTCAGGTGAAGACAGTTGAGATGCTCTGATGAATCACTTCTGCAGCAGCAAGCCTGATTAATTGTTGTCTACAATATAGATACTGTTGTATTGCCTCCTGAGTTGCAGTATCACTGTTGCTCACCATGATCCTTGATTTTTGATGATATTTGCAGGTTCCAAGCCGGCCAGCGCGCTGGCTCAAGTCAGCACAAATCACAACTTGTTTCAGCATACGGAGTATACAGTACAGATTTAACTTGATTAGATTTAAATTCACCACTTTTTCAACTAATTACACTGTTGAACTCTATAAAGTGGATTTTGAAATCAGCTTGGCACTCTTGGTGAGTTATACAGGGTTATATGCAAAATCTACTGAACAGCAGGTCTTTTTCGGCCAGATTAGCGCGTACAGAGCTGTATAAGTCTGTATAGCTGGCACTGTACGGACTTATACGGCCCTGGACGGACTTATACGGCCCTGGACGGGGTCACCGAACAGGCCCTAAAAGTATCAACGCTGGCCACAAATTCAATCCCTTTCTTCCCCAGCTTGATCGAGTGGGCTCCACGGGGTAGTTTTTTTGGTTTTTATTATTATTATTTTTTTTTTTTTCTCTTTATAGTTACGACTGTATTTCTCAGAAAATCAACCCCAATTTCTACCCTCAAACTCTAACTTTCACCTATCTCTAACCTGTTGCATGCCAGGCTGCATTTTGGGTGAGGTGTCGATGCATAAGTCCGGCGGGGAATTTTCTCCACTTCGTGGGTCTTTCCTCGGCCGTAACTCAATTGATATTGTGCAGCCACCTTGTAACTGATTATGAAAGTGTTTATTTCTTGATACACTGCCAAATGTCTATAGATAAGGGTACAAAAAGATATCAAGAAACAATAAAGGATGAAGACGAGAGGAAGAGAAAAGTCGAAAACTAGAAGTATCCTTTTACCTTTCAACAACGCCGAACAAAATGGAGGCCAAGCGAGAGAACGAGATAGAGAAGATAGGCGTGCCACGGGGAATGAAGGAAGAGAGAGACCCCCAAAATAATCGTGAATGAGGCTATCAAATAAAAAGAGCAAAAGAAAAATGCACCGGCCTTGGAAAAATGTGGATTAAACGGTGTGCCCTTAGCTTTTTGTGCGAATATTGACCGAGGGAGCCTCAAAAAGAAAAACAATCGAAAAGGAAAATATCGAAAAGAGAAACGTGAAGAGAGTATATCTGTATATTATACAGAAGTAGGTGGAAAGGAAAATATACCATAGAGAAAAGACGCGGGTGAGTGAAACAAAAATGGAGGTTACAATAAAAAGGAGAAAGCAGGAAGAAGTGGTTTGCGATGCCAAACGCAAAAATAGAAATCCGAAGATGTAATACCCACAATGAAAGGATGAGATAAGTGAAATGGAGGACGGGAAGGAGAAGAACGGGCAGAGTCGAAAGGGTGGTCTAACGAAGGTGTGTGACGTAACATAGGGAAGTAAGTAAATCGATAGCCAATGTAGCTAAGATAAGGGGGAGGAAACGAGTGGTGAAACAAACGAGGTAGAGCGAAAGAATAAAATCAGACTCTACAACCCACACGCCATGCTTATGCAAATGCTATGCTGCACTTTTTATTTTATTTTATTTATTTTTTTTTTTCATTTTGACAAACAGAAAAATTTGCCGGGCCCAAACGCGCATTCCGGTACCGCGCAAGTCGGACTCGAGGGTGACGTCCCTGGTGAGAATGTCGAATTGAATATGACTTTAGGCTCAGCCAAAAGTTATTAAAATTAAAACTGGCTGCTGATGGAGACTGAAAATGGCAAACCTGCAAGACATAGCGGGGCAAGTGGTGAATATGGTAGACTAGAACGTATCTTCAGTATTCCCAAATTTGTTCGTGTGTTGAACCTTGTTCAAGGAAAGAAGAGTTAGGACTGCGGAGAAGCTGGGTTTGGGGGAGCGTTATTATTATTGGGTGACTGCCTTGATTGTCTCGAAGTAGATCGTCGACCGCGACTCGGCGGGCCCGAATGGGAAGGGCTATGGGGGAAATCAGGTGCCAAGTCTGGATTTTGACTTGGAGGAACGCGAGTGGAATATGGGTAGTCGCTGATTACCGGGTCATCTTCTCTTGTATCAGGATGGACTTCAACTCCCTGATGCTGCCCGAGACCCGAATGTCGACTGGAGGGTGAAAGCTTGAAAGCGTCTGCCTCTCCTGCACTTCGCCCCACAGGCGACCAACCTCCGATACTACCGGCAACTACACCTGCCATCACCGCTGCCGGCCTTAGATTTGAGTTGGATCGCGACCGGCTGCTGCGAGAGCGTGATTCCAGAGTTCCCGAGGCCAGCGATGGAAAGGCGTCTTGGGCTCCGTCGACCGGTGTCTGTGGCATAGAGCTATCCCGCGACCTTGAACCACTCCTGGACCTTGGGATCAAGTGTTCCGGATGCTTTAGCTTGTGCTTTAAGTGATTAAGTCGTCCTCCACGGACGGTTTTGAGGAATGCCAGCTGATCTTTGATTTCCTGTAGAGCAGGGTTCCATTCGAAGCGATCCTCGTCTGAGACGACAACTTGTGGACTTGTCTTCTTGCGAGCCCACCTCTGAGGGATTAATTTCTGAATGAACTCGTCCGGTATCAGTCGAATAACAACCGCCATGGGCATCGACAAGAGGCCTAGGATGATAGAGACGGCCCATTCGACACCATTCAGGGGTTTTGTATGGAATGCTTCGCCGCCAACGAAGATGATAAGGACCTGACCAGCGACGATAACAAACTGAATGGCGATGAACCATACATTGTGAAGTATTCCTTCAAATATATTGAAACCATTGTCAATACGTCGCGAACTATGAAATGAAAAAAAAAAAAAATGTATTAGTATTCCATATTAATTTGAGGTGCCGCAGTGATGTGATGGGTTCCTTACTTGTATTGGTTGAATATCTGCATAAAAACGAAGGTGTTGAAAATAAGGGCTTTGAAGCGACCCATTTCATTCTCGGCATTCCCTCCGCTAAATTCGTAATTAAGAATATTTTCCCCTGCGAAATTGAGAATGAATATGACGACAAGCTGATAGATCGACTGTCCTATTATCATTTTCCACATGGTTATCGTGATTAATGGAGCGGATTTGGGTTCCGGTTTCCGGTCAAGAATGGTATCGGTTGGGGGATCGGTTGCTGGACAAAGAGTTAGCTATCCAATTTCATCAACTTTGGAAGTGGCAAATTCTGTTGGGGGGGGGGGGGGGAGTTACCTAGAGCCAGCGCTGCGAATGAGTCCATGATGAGATTGACCCACAGAAGCTGAACAGCTGTGAGAACCGATTCCTCATCGTCATCGGCTACGGCGGAGACGAAGGTGACAAGAACGGCTGTGATGTTGACCGTGATTTGAAACTAAGGGAACCCAACATTAGAAAGGCCAAATACGTAGTTAGCGGGAAATATTCACCTGTAAAAATTTCTTTACGGCATCATTAACTGTCCTCCCCCAAGCCATGGCCTTCACAATAGATGTGAAATTGTCATCCATAAGTATTATAGCAGAAGCCTCTTTAGCAACTTCAGTGCCAGCAATGCCCATAGAGAAACCTACATCGGCTGCTTTCAGCGCTGGAGCATCGTTAGTACCATCGCCAGTGACAGCTACGGTCTCGCCCAGCCTTTTCAACTGAGAAACCAATTTCTTTTTATCTTCTGGGCTGGATCGCGCGAGGACCTGCAATCTTGGTATGACCTGGCTCATTTGCTGGGAACGAAGGGTCCGGAATACGGGGCCTTCCATTGCAATTCCGCCGGCCGTAAATATGCCACACTCTTGGGCTATAGCTTTAGCGGTTGTTAAATTATCGCCGGTGACCATCCTGACAAACACTCCAGCTTTTTGACATTGAATGACGGAATCTGTAACACCTGGACGCAAAGGATCTTGAATGCCCACAACACCCAGAAAAACCATTTCTTTGAAAATTGATTCAAAAACCGCCAAGCTACGATCGTATTCTTGGGTAGGAGCGCCGCGAGGAGGCCACTGTTCATAATCTCGGTAGACCAGAGCAATTGTGCGTAATGATCTTGATGCATAACTGTCCACAATATTGTTGAGAGTAGTCCTGTTGCTGTCCGTGAGAGGCGCCTCGGCTAACTCGCCGGCCGGGTCGAGAACAATTTTTGTGCATTTTGCAATGAGAATCTCGGAAGCGCCCTTAACAAGTAACCTGAATTTGCCCTCAGAGAGTTTCATGACGACACCCATGCATTTTCGACCAGAGTCAAATGGAATAAGTTGAATGATCGTTGCGTTGGATCTTTCTTCGCTAAGAGATCCCAAGGCAAGATAATCTCGAGCAAAGTTGAGGAGTGCTGTTTCAGTTTTAGACCCAATAAATGTTGTAACTCCATCTTCATCACCCTCGAATGCGGTCGAGTTCAATACAATAGATTGTTTCAAAAGATCCTTGACTGAGGATGATAACGTAGAAATGCATTCTGTCGGCGAGACGTCGTTCGTTTCCGGAGGATTTTGACTGAGGTTATTTTGATTAGAGGTGTCTTGGCTAGCTTTATCACCAAAGCGAGAAGCAGTTCCAATTGTGCCAGCGATAATAGTCATTTTGTTCTGGGTGAGTGTACCCGTCTTATCCGAGCAAATAGTGGTCGCATTACCCATGGTCTCGCAAGCCCTTAATAGACGCACCAAGTTGTTGTCCTTCAACATTCTGTTAGTGGCGAACGAAAGTGCTAGTGTAACGGCGAGTGGTAACCCCTCTGGGACGGCAACGACAATGATAGTGACAGCAACAATAAAAATCTGAAGGAAATTTTGACCTTTCGCAGTAGCACCTGGAATATTTTTCAAACTCGCCAAAAATTTGATGAATAAAACCACGAAGAGCAATAGACCCGCTGCAAGACCAAGCTTTGCTATATAAGTAGCAAGAATGTTAAGCTTCGTCTGTAAAGGAGTTGTCTCTCCCTCGTCTTGGAGCGACATCAGGGTCTTTCCATAGCTGGAATTAATACCCGTAGAAGTGACAAGGAAGGTGCCAACACCCTGAGAAACTTTAGCGCCTGAGAGGATAAACGGGTCGATTTTCGAAAGACTTTCATGGTTTTCAATTGCTCGATATGCTTCCATCCCGGGAACTTTCCGCAAAAGATCGGATTCGCCGGTTGCGGAAGATTCATCACATTTCACATTATGGCCGTCAATAAATACTCCATCAACGGGAACCATGTCACCAGGCTCAAGATGCATCACATCCCCAGCAAGAATATCATAAACAGATATTTCCACTGATTTTCCAGATCGCATAACCTTGACCATCCGGTCCTCCTTTTTCTTATTGAGCCTCACAAACTGCCGTTCCTTTTGCCAGTCGTTAGCAGCACCGACAGCAACCACAACTACAATAGCAACGATGATAGCCACTCCCTCAACCCACTGTATCCTGGGTTCGCCCTCTTCCGCTGTCAAGGACTGGTATATTCCAAGTGCGAGAGATATCGCGGCTGCGATAGAGAGTAGTATCAACACCTTGTCATTGTAGGCAATCCAAGCGAGTTCCCAGAATGATTTAGCTTTCTTCGCTGGCAGTCGATTGTCACTGAAGACCAGTTTTCGGTCGACGTATCTGCGCTCCTTGGCATGTTTTTCATCGGTGTCCACTTTCAAGCTCATAACTCGGGGGCGCAACTTTAGATCCTGCGTATCAAGGCTTCTGCCTCCCTGCTTGGTTGCCTCCTCAAAGCTGACCTTCCCCTCCAAAACCATTTCGTCGAGACTGAGGCCGGTCTGGCAATTTGATCGCAACCCTTTTTCAAGCCCTGCGAGTCCACCTAGAGCGTAGAATGCAGATAAACTTTTGGGATTCAGCATTTTGTTCAATTGGCCTGGGCTAAATGCGAATTTATTGTTTTCGACTACAAAATCATCCTCCGTGCCGGGATCCGGCTTCAGTGCATTGGGGTCTTTCGTAATATCATGTGCATCGCGATCACCATCTCGAGACGGGCGATCTTGAGCCGAAGGTGCAGACGCAACACATGTGTCACTCCAAACAGAACCAGGAGAATTGTTTACCTCTTCCGAATCTAGAGAGTTCCCCCGCGATCGAGTCCCAGGAACAGCTAAGAAGTTATGGGATTGGCTTTCGGGCCATTTTGCAGCTGGCGACGATACGTTATGGGGCGACGTTGGGCGGCTTCCCTTATCCCTTCCCTCAAAAGAATTAACAGAGCGCAGCTCGGAATTGGGTGTGGTTTCGTCGGGGAGTGTGGAGCCTTCATCTGAATTTTCGGTGGAAATTCGCGGTGGAGGTGGTAATCCATCTGGAGGTCCATGGAGTTGGGATGGCTCTCCAACAGCACTCACGGCGGACGTATCTATTGTAATGGTAGGCGCACGCTCACGCCGTAGAGGAGGGCCTGCGGGAGGGGAGGAGCCATCATCTCCTGGCGGCTGTGACATGATTGTTACGTGATATGTGTGGCAGAGTGAAGAGGTTAGCGTAGGGGGTCGAGTCGAGAAGTAACGGACAACCTGCCAAAGAGATGGTTGATTATATCACCACAGCTCCGGAGCGTCGCATGGTCAAGCTGAAGGAAGCTAGCGAATGGACTAACGCGTGGAAAGCCCAAAAGATACGGAAGGAGGGGGGGGGAGGAGTGTGGGAAAATAGATCCCGCTGGTATCAAGGAATCAAGGTCGTCAACTGCAATCGGGAAGGGTTGGGGATATTTTCACACGAACGTCGAAACTTCCTCTAATCCCGGGGGGCGACTTTCGCCACAAGATTTGGCACAATATCTAGAAAACGCCGGCAGCAAAATACATAGATGGCCGAGCAATGGGCGTAATTCAACTCCCCTGTAGGAAGTAGCACGAGGAGGACGGTGGTCAACACGGTGGTCAACACGGTGGTCCACACTCGGCCAATGCGGTGGAAGCCGATAGGATGGAAGACGACAATGTTGGATATCTGGCCATCAAGGGATATTAATCGAAGCGGCCAAGCTCGGGGCCAGGAAGAAGGATAGGAATATGGCACAGGGAGGGAGTTGAACAAAGCCCAAGGTCCTGCTGGGAGGGGGGGGAGGAAGAGAGTCGGTCTCACGTCGAGGAAGAACGGAGATCTAGCGGGTCGCCCTTGTTTAGTGAACTAACCA
The DNA here is from genome assembly GCA_017607445.1 of Histoplasma ohiense. Classification (NCBI taxonomy): domain Eukaryota; kingdom Fungi; phylum Ascomycota; class Eurotiomycetes; order Onygenales; family Ajellomycetaceae; genus Histoplasma; species Histoplasma ohiense. The sequence continues at coordinate 4,964,656 of JAEVHH010000003.1, read as the reverse complement.
AGTGTACTCTTTCTTGGCTGTGCCTTGGGATGGGTTTTCGCAACAAAGGAAGGGTACCCCGGGAACATCTGGTCCCTTGGAGAATGGTCTACGGGGCAATGCGAGGTTCAATTGCAATTGCTTTGACGACTCTCTACGCTCTGTCGGGACAAGGCTTTTCGGTTGTTGTTTTGTTGGCGACTGTCAGACGTGTCAGTCCACAACGACAGATTTAATGTCTACAAGCATCATTCCCCTGAATAGCTTGACCGCATGCATGAAGACGCCCAATTGCACTCAGAACATCAAAGACTTTTTAAAAATTTCACAAAGAGTCCCTTGGCGATCAGTTCACGGAAGCTATCAACATCCGGATTTTCAAGCCCAACGCTACTAGCTAGGTGAAGAACAACATAGGGAATTCGATCAAAACATGGGAGTACGCTGTAATGCATGTCATCTCATGTTCATTCTCTCCCGAGTCCCATAGAAACCTGCTCTTGCCCCGTGATTGTTTCTTTTTTTTTTTTTTTTTTTTTTTTTTTTTTTTTTTCATTTTTGCATTTTTCCATTTTTTTCTCCTTCGAAACCGGCAAAATCCGCCAAGGTTTGGCAAAGTGGAGGAAGGCGCAGCAGCATTTGTCGCCGCCAGGATCAGAGTTTCAGCGGCCTTGGGAGGGAGCAAATCAGCGGCGCGGATTGCCTGCACTGCCTCACCGCATTCATTGGTGCGAGGACGGGCTGCCCAAGAGATGGGGCAGGAGATTTCCTACTTAGAACGCGTAGTGAAAGCCTGGCGCAACCATCTTGCGCTGTTGAAGCTGTTATTGTTGACAGGAGTTGTTGAGATGGACCGAAAATCAGTTGCAAGCTACTGTCCAGATACATGCAGAAGGTCCTGAAAGGGGAGAAGAGGATTCACGTCGAGCTATGTGGGCCGTCTGCTTGACCAGCGAGTGCCTGGCCAGTGGGCATCCCGGTTTCTTGGTCTCATTCCTCAGGGATCAATGATTATTCTGGAACGTCTTCCGTGCAAGGGCTAGCCATGGAAACCCTGATTTTTTCGGTTTCCATCATCATCATTGTTGCGGAGTCATTTTTATTCCAACGGAAATTTTGAAATGACGAGGGGTATTTAGGCATTTAACCATTTACGTATTTAATCCTTCACAGTCATATTATGGCTTGGCGGCTCGCGCGTTTCCTTGATCACTTGCCACGTCGGTGATGATGTGAGCTCGTCGTTGATGGCCTGGATCCCCGGCCTCGTCCACATCAACATGACAGACTAACTTACAGCGTACTATTCATCCTCAGCAACAAGGCCTCGCGCAGCACCACAGCTTAGGAGATTTCAACCTATGTCCCTTGCTCGTGCTTTGTCTTCCCCCCAACAGGTCTCATCCCGCCCACCAATCCAACATGCTCAGTCCTAACTATCCCAATTCAATGCCAACGGTATGCAATGATTTGAGCTGCTGACGATACCCGTGGGTTTCACTCTCTGATCTTTGTCCGACAGCACAACTGCCATGGTTGAAAGGGAGAAACCAAGATGCATTGGGATCAACTCACACAAGTAAAGTATATGAATCAATCCGTGTTGTTAACAGCTTCCTTTTCTTTGATAACAAAAGGCTCGCCTCGCCACACCACATGCTTGTTCCCATGTCAGATTGATTGCATCTAAAAATTTGAGAATACTGAACATCGACCAGCGATTTCTATCATGCCTGCTTTGACACTGCGATGATTAATTAATTACCTCACTCTCTAGAGAGTGTCACAGAATATGCTACTTACAGAGTGTCACAGAATATGCTACTTACAACTGTTACACACACCACACACATCCCCACCGCGTGTGTGTTTAACCACTCATCATCTAAGAATAAAGGAGCACATGCACAGGAACACATGCAGGCACAACAGCTTTTATCAGATCATCAACAAAAAATCCAAACTAGCACATCCAACTCGGACCCGCATCCCCATGCCAACCTTTGTGATACTTCCAACTTGAGATCTCAAACCCTTTGATACATATCACGCGCTCACATACAGGATGCTGCTCTCCAGGTGGCAGTGGATTGCACAGCTCTATTTTATTATTCACTTTCCTGTTCCACCACATGCAATAATTCCAATGTGCAACTTAACCGAGGCTATTACTTCCGAAAGCTGTGTATGGAAGCTAGGCCTTTAATATAGCTCGTCTGATGGCCAGACCCTGACGGGTTTTTTTCTTCTTCTTTTTTTTTTTTTTTTTTTTTTTTTGGGATTGCTCCTTGGTTGGGAAGGTAGTGTGGAGAAAAGAGGGGCGCGGGAAGTCTTTTTTTTTTTTTTTTTTTTTTTTCAACTGGAAAAATCTGTGCGCCAGATATCTCAAGACCAGAGGTCAAGTGCTGATCATGGTGGCTGTGTATCTATCAAGAAGCACAGCCCATTATTAAATGGGTCCAAAATTCGATAATCCGGCGTTAACCTAGCTTCTGAGGATTCATGTATGTGGCGCGTTGGGTATCTAGGAGGGAAATGTCCAAGCTTGATCCGATATAATCCTCAGATGAAACCCAATTAGGGTAATCTCTCTTTATATTATAGAAAAACCAACTTTTCTGTGCAAAAAACGCTGTAATGTGACCTCACGTGACCTCATGTGCACCCCATCAAATCCACAAAGAGATTGAAACGGCCGGCTCAACAGCCAGCTCTGTGATCTGTACAGCTCTGATATTAATCTTCATTCTTTTCTTTATGGATGTTCTCTACTGTATTTATGTTCTTTATATTCATTACAATCTATATATTCATTGATATACTTCTTTCATGCACTGCTGCATGATCTGTGGGAATTCTCATCCTCTCAGCATGTTTGAACAGCCTCAATTCAATGCATTATTCTGTACATGCTCTATGTGCTGTCAAGCTCAGCATTGTGCATATCAGCCATGTTCAGTTCAAATCTTTCATCTGCCATTGAGGGATGTAGCTGCTTCTGTGCTCAACTCACAGTGAGTTGAATTGTCACACTGTGATATGTGTTGTGAAGACTGTCTGTCTCATCTGTTCTGTGCTGCTAATTGCATCTTCAAGAACTGCAATGACTGCAGAGCCCTCAATTGTAAATGTATTCACAATATCAAATAATGATATTTGACAGCTGCTGCAGCAGTTTCTGCAGCAGATGAGTCTGCTGATCATATATGTGTGGATTCACTGAAGCAGTCAATTCTCAATGATCTCAATACTTGAACTGACTCAACTATCTCTGAATCAGTTGTTAATTCTTCAATTATTTATAGTTGTCAGTTTGTTCTCTGCAGCTTCTGCTTCTACATTCATTGCTGTCAATTATTTGATTTTGACTGAATGATTGTCTACTGCTCTGCCTGCAGAGCTAAGTATTGAATTGATGAATGTATACACAGATTGTCAAAGACTCTTTCAGTGTTTTTCACATACTGCACAAGAGATGCTGTAAGACTGTCATCTGTCAGAGAACTCTCATCAGAGCTATGTGAGCTGTTTAATGATGATATGACTGATGCAAAGCATTTCTGCAAGCATATTTGGAACTACAACTCTGTCTTGGTATTTACATCTTTTAAATGCAAGCAGAATCCATGCCTAGATCATCTGACTACTGATGATTCAATGCTATTTCAAATACAGAGAGAACTCTATCATCTGTAAGAATTATTAGAGTCTGAGTCAGATGAGAATATCTGTTTTGCACAAATGTGAATCCACAATCTGCAGTTTGATATGGGTATTGTAAATGATGTGAACTCTGTCATATATTCTAGTGTGTTTAATCATATCTGTACTGTGTTGTTTGCTGTTTGTTCATTTGCTTTTCTATATTCTTCTCTTATATTGTTGGCTGCTAACATTTCTAAGGTTAACTCTTTTATTCAACTTTATCAGTCTGTATGAGAGATACTACAGAGCAGTTCTGTCATGCATGTTGATTTGAATTCTGTTCTACAGCTGAAGACAGGCAATGACTGCTGCTGTGAGAATCTGTCTACTGTCTCAGAGGTTGCAGTTGTTATACAGAACACTTTCAGTGATATCTATCATCTCTGTGTCATTCTTCTGACACTACAATGATCTGATGCTGACTTGAGCCTCACATATATTGACTCTTGCAGTTCATTATATCTTTCACTGCATTATGTTCTACTTTTTCCTTCTGAAAATCATGGCTGATATGTTGATATGAATATGCTTGCAGACATCTCATCTGTCTGCAATGACTCTGATGATGATGTTGATGATGATGCTGTTGATGATGAAGATGAGCATGGCAGCTGTAGTCTGACTCTGCATATGTGGCATGTATATCATCTTTTTCAATAAGATGATGTTGATGCTCCTCTTTTTCAGACTGGACATCTGTTTCAGCAGTATTTAGTTGATGTCTATACCAACATTGATGAACAACAGCTGAACTGAGTCCACACTCATCAATCAGAAATCCATGCTGATCAATATGATGATCTATATGATGCTATACAGACAGATGATATGAACTGTGAGCAGTTTGATCACTGTGTGATATTATCTGCTTCTCATACAGACAGTGAACATTTTATGCATAAACTGTTTCAGAATTCTATGACAATTGTCTTCAACTATGAGTGCTCAACTCTTTTCATTATATTTACAGCTAACTCTGAGTGAGAGAAGATTATCTGTGAGTTGTTCTCTGATCAGACTGCAGTGAACTGTTCAGATTTGATTGTATGTGTTTTTGCAATGAAGATTTTTCATTTTCTTGATGTTCTCAAATCTGAGCAGCTGTTCAGACTGATGTTGATCAGAGTATGAACAATTGAATATCAAAAACATGAACTGTTTTATATGCATTTGTTGATCTGACTAGAGGACTCTGAGCAGTTTTTATGATCTGAGATGATTGATGAGATTATATCTGCAGAGCTGTCAAACACTGCTGAGAACACAGATGAGTTGAGTGAATTGATCTGTAAATTCATGATTTATGATTCATGTAATGCTGATGTGATGAGCTTCTGCTATAAGAATGGCAGATGTATAAAATGTTTTCCCAAGGCTTTTTGAAATGCTACAGCTGTTGAAGAGAATGATTATTCTCTGTACAGACAGCAGCATAATCTGTCTATCTTCTTCAAATGTACTGTCAACAACAGTGAGATTGTAATTGACAACTGATGAGTTGTTCCATACAATCTCTATCTCATCTGTATATATAAAGCTCATATAAACATTGAGGTCTGTGCCTCTGTTGAAGCTATTATTATTATTATTATTATTCTTCAATTATAGATGTATACAGTCAGTGACTATGACATCTACCTGAAATACTTCAGGATTTTTCAAATCAAGAATATTCTAATATACAAAAACAATTTGACACATGCATTAACAGAATTCCAGCCCAGAATCAAACAACTATTCAAACTATTCAATCCAAAAATAAAATCAAAAGAATGTCAATGGGTTAGCACAACTCAACTTCAAAACAAAGGAAATAAATATTATAAAAGACAGCAGCTATTAAAAATCAACAGAAAAGAAAAAACATTTGCAATGACTATTATCAACAAATAATGAAGCAAACTGCTTGAAACAAATGAAAATTAACAATAAACAAAGTTAAAGAAAAGATCAAAATAAAATAAACAAAAACAACTGATCTAAATATCATCAAATGACACTATTCAAACAAGCTCTTGTAGTAACATTTGACTCATTTAAATATTCAATTAAGAACATATTTCCAGCTTTTGTATTGAATAACAAACTCAAATTTAACTGATTCAGTTGATACTTCTCTCTCAGTCTCAATCTTAGTTCTGAATACTTTGTACAAAGTAACAGAAGATGCTCTGGATTTTCATATAACTGACAATCTGAACATAGATCATTTAAATCATCTTTAAACTTTGCTAAATATGATTTGAAATATCCATGTTCAAGCTTTAGCTGCATTATTGTAGCAAAAAGTTTCTTCTTACACTTTATTGAGCAAGTCTTCCACTTTGGCTTAGTTTCAAATCTGGAATAATGCACACTTTTTCTTTGCATGAATCAGACATCTTGTCACTTTTGTAAACATAATTCTCTTATTCTTCTTTTAATAAAAGACCATGTTACAATTCTTTGACAGCAGACTTCTAACTCAGTGGCTCTTTTTGCAGCTTTATCAGCCATTTCATTGCCATATATACCCATGTGAGCAGACACCCAGTGAAGATGAATAGAACAATTGAGTGAGATTTTTCTTTGAATATTTTGAAGACTTTTCAAAATCAGCTCTAGCATTGACTGTCCACTGCTGATTTTATTACTTTGAAGTCTTTTAAGCCCTGCTTGACTATCAGAGAATATCCAAATATGCTCAAATCTTTTCCATTGTTCAATCTTCATTTCAATCAATTTGAAAGCTCTTGAAATTGCAAATAATTCAGCATTAAAAACTTCTGACTCTTTTCCAATTTGCTAAGAATCAAGAATATAGTTTTTATCATTTTCTGAATATGCTATTCCAGCTCCAAGATTGCCTGTTTTCTCACATTTTGAGCCATCAGTGTATATAAGAATTGCTTTATTTTTCACTTGTTTCAAAAGCTTTAAATGTTCTTGAGTCTGATCTTCTTTTGAAAGTTGACTAATGTTTAAATCAACAAGATTATCAAGACTTTTCTTTCAAGAAGAGAGATTTTCAATAGCTACTCTCTTGTAATAGACGCAACGGAGATATCTATATTAGAAAATAGCTATATGGCGATAGAAGAACACAGAACACGCCAGAATTAATGAGGAGGGACATAGCACACAGCATCATAGACAGCTGTAGTGCATGATGGTCATCTATATAATGCTCACTGATATCTGTAGATATTAGAAGATCAGTGATTAGCTTTGAATAATAGAGATTGCTACCTTCTTAACATTCTACATGCATACTTCACACTACTCCCATAATTATACCTACAACTATCTCTTACAATTCTAATCGCTCATAACTTTATCTGAGTGGTCCATTGTTACACACACCTACAATAAAGCATGCAACATTAGTTAAAACACACAAGATGGTCTTGACACATGCAAGATCTCTTGAAAACCAACCTGAATCCTCTACTGCCTTCAATGATCACAATGCACATTTGCAACAGTTGAACAATCAAATCTGTGAACAAGAGCAGCAATTAACTATTCTGCATGCACAACAGCAGCTCAACAAGTTGAAAGTGCAGATTTGTGGAGATACTCTTATCAAGCCTCAATTAACTCAGAATACCACCACAGAACCGCCGCAAAATCGATCTGTGAACAATACAGATGATGATAATGAAACACCATCAAGGTTGAAGATTAAGAACTATTATCAAGGAAAAAATATGTTAGAATTCAAGGACTATAAAGATCACATACTGACTCTCTTTACACACCATCATCAGTATTATCAAAAGGAAGAACACAAGATAAATGATGCTAAACTCTACCTTGACATCCACATTAAGCAGAAATGGTTGAATTTTGTATCATTGTATGAGAGATATGGAGGAGCAACACTGTTGACTTTTGATGATATGTTATCACATCTAGAAATGCAAATTAACGATCCACAGAACCAGCACTGATTGGCAAGTCAAAAATTTCAAGATGCAAAGCAACAAGAATGACAATTGATACATGATTTCTCTAAATATCTTGAAGACTGAGAATACTATTTACCCCCATATAGCAAAGAACAAAGAATGGATAACTTGTGTAGTAAGACATTGAAAATATTACACACAGAACTCAATCATTGAAATCAAAAGCTCCAGAACTACAAAGAGTTGCTTTGAACTCTACAGACTCTCAAGGAAAATATACTGAAGTGACAGTGTGCTATTCACAAAGAAAAATCTGTGATATTTGTAGAGAATCAGCATTGTTCTGATAAATCTAGCAACTGTCAGAACAAGAGGAAACAAGAGGAATAAATGGATTCAACTGAACAAATCAAGAAAGATAAATATAACTGAATGAAGAAGTATTCTCACTGCCATAAGAAGGGTCATGTTACAAATGATTGTTGAATGTTACACTCTGAAAAGCACAACCAAGTTTGATAAGCAAAAAATCAACAATTCCAATTGTAGAAGCAGCTGCTGCATTGGGAATACAAACAACTAGACTGTGAGATAAACAATTATTGACAATGAATATATGAATACTGACAGAAGTGGAATGGTCAATGATGTGAATATTAGTGGATTCTGATGCAGATGCAAACTTCATGTCCCACATCTGAGCATCAAAATATTTCTCAAAGACAGAAGATAAATCAAAAGTAGTGGAAGCAGTTGATAATCATAAAATTAAATCATATGAACAACAAAGAGCTGCAATGAAGATTATTGATGATAAACACATTCTTCAAGAAGGATTCCACCATTTCAAAGAGACCAACATTAGTGAATATGACATAATTTTGAGCATGCCATGGTTGGAAGCTGTGAACTCTGATATCGACTGAGTGTGAAGATGCTGAATCTATAGAAAAGCATCAAATATTAATCACATGCATCTGAATACTGCTAAAGAATTCATAACACTAATTGATGATGGCAATATTATATTCACTGCCTTATCATTACAAGCTGCGAGTGCAGCAACTGAGTCAAATATCCCAGATGATTATAAAGATTATCTTGATGTATTTCAAGAAGACATATCTGATGTGGAACATGCATCTTATGATCATACCATAGAGCTCAAATCTGGCAAGGAACCTTCATATCAATCAATATATAACTTATCACCTCAAGAACTCTCTGTCCTCTGAGAATATATTGAAAAGACATTAGAGAAGAATTGAATACATTCATCCAAGAGCTCAGCTGATATGTCAGTGTTATTCACATCAAAGAAAAATGAAACCCTGTGTCTTTGCATGGATTATTGAGGATTGAATGAAATAATGGTCAAGAATTGATATCCACTGCTCTTGATAAGTGAAATACTTGATAGATTAGCAGGTGTCAAAATATATACACAACTGAACCTGAGAGATGTGTATCATAGAATTCACATACAAGCAGAGAATGAATGGAAAACAGCATTTCAAACACAATATGAATACTTTGAATATCTAGTCTTATCTTTTGAGCTAACCAATGCCTCTGCAATCTTTCAATCTTATATCAACAAAGCCCTCAGCAACCTTTTAGATGTATATTGCATGGCTTATCTCAACAATATCATAATCTATTCAAACACACTTGATGAACATGTCGTCCATGTTAAGAACATGCTGGAACAGTTAAGGCGATGGAGACTATATGCCAAACTTAGTAAATGTATGTTCCACACAACAGAAATTGGATTTTTGGGTTTTGTGGTTACCACACAGAGCATTACTGTTGAGAAATGCTGCATTGATATGATTCTAGATTGACCAGAACCATGAACTATAAATGAATTGCAAATATTTCTAGAATTTGTCAATTTCTATCATCAATTCATATACAAGTTCTTGATAATAACAGCACCCCTGACTGAATTGTTAAAAGGTTATGAAATGAAAAGGGGGAAGAATAATGCACCTGTCCAGTTAGATGATAACTGCAAGCACACAATTTTGCAGTTAAAAGAATGCTTTACAAAAGCATCATTGTTGATCCACTTTGATCTGCAGTGAAAACTCTGTATAGAAACAGACAGATCTGATGTTGCAATCACCACAGTAATATCACAATTAATGAATGATGATCACTGACACCCAATCGCGTTTTGGTCTAGAAAGCTCACAGAAACAGAAAGATGTTATCAAATATATGATTTAGAAATATTGCTGATTGTAGAAGCTTTCAGGCAATGGCATCACTACTTATATGATAGCAGGCATTCAATAACTGTTTTATCTGATCATGTTAACCTCCAGTGCTTCATGACAATGAAGCAGCTAAATGAGTGTCAGATTCACTGAATGGAAATGCTCTCAGTGTTCAATTTTGAAATAGAGCATCATTCTGAGAAAAATAATCCTGCAGATGTATCAAGTTGTCACTCAGATTTTGTAAAACACACAGCTTTCTTGACAGAGCTCTCTACTCTGCAAGAGAAGCTGCATAAGAGGATCTTTAAGTCACTAAAGATAAAAGAAAACACAAAGTTAGATCAATGTGTCAAGATGATGTGAAAAAATCTGCAAGTTAATGAAAATTGTTGGGTGAAGAGATCTGTAGTCATTGATGACAACAACCCCTGCAGAATAAAGAACACATCTGTGGATGAGAATGAGATCACAGATGTTACAGAGTTAAATCTAGAGACTCTGATACCACAGATTCTAGTCATCAAGATATTTGAGTCTGAGACAGTCTATCATAAAGAGATAGCTGAATCTATCATTGAACTCTTACTGCAGATTCAGAATAGAGACACTGACACATCTGAACTTCACAGAAGACTAGAGATGAATGATGCTAGTGTAGATAATTGTTTGATCTGAGCAGTAGATAAAGATGGTCTGCTCAGAAAAGATGATAAAGTCTACATATCACAAAATAAGACTGTAAGACATGAAATAATGAAAATGAACCACAATGATCTCCAAGATGGCCATTTTGGATGTGACAAAACCATCAAAGTGATCAAATGCAAGTACTTGTGGCATGGTATGAGCAATGAGATTGCAGAATATGTGAGAACTTGCAATGTTTGTCAATGCATCAAGATACCACAGCACAAGCCGTACAGATTGCTACAACCACATCCAGTGTCAGATAAGAAATGGCATACAATTAGCATGGACTTTATTGAAGGTCTGCCAGATAATAAAAAGGGAAGTCAAACCTATAATGCTATTGTCATATTTGTTGATTTATTCATCAAATGAGCCATAATTGTGCCCACATCTTCAGAGCTAGATGCAGAAGGACTTGCAGATATTATTATTATTATTATTATTATTCTTCAATTATAGATGTATACAGTCAGTGACTATGACATCTATCTGAAATACTTCAGGATTTTTCAAATCAAGAATATTCTAATATACAAAAACAATTTGACACATACATTAACAGAATTCCAGCCCAGAATCAAACAACTATTCAAACTATTCAATCCAAAAATAAAATCAAAAGAATGTCAATGAGTTAGCACAACTCAACTTCAAAACAAAGGAAATAAATATTATAAAAGACAGCAGCTATTAAAAATCAACAGAAAAGAAAAAACATTTGCAATGACTATTATCAATAAATAATGAAACAAACTGCTTGAAACAAATGAAAATTAACAATAAACAAAGTTAAAGAAAAGATCAAAATAAAATAAACAAAAACAATTGATCTAAATATTATCAAGTGACACTATTCAAACAAGCTCTTGTAGCAACATTTGACTCATTTAAATATTCAATTAAGAACATATTTCCAGCTTTTGTATTGAATAACAAACTCAAATTTAATTGATTCAGTTGATACTTCTCTCTCAGTCTCAATCTTAGTTCTGAATACTTTGTACAAAGTAACAGAAGATGCTCTGGATTTTCATATAACTGACAATCTGAACATAGATCATTTAAATCATCTTTAAACTTTGCTAAATATGATTTGAAATGTTCATGTTCAAGCTTTAGCTGCATTATTGTAGCAAAAAGTTTCTTCTTACACTTTATTGAGCAAGTCTTCCACTTTGGCTTAGTTTCAAATCTGGAATAATGCACACTTTTTCTTTGCATGAACCAGACATCTTGCCACTTTTGTAAACATAATTCTCTTATTCTTCTTTTAATAAAAGACCATGTTACAATTCTTTGACAGCAGACTTCTAACTCATTGGCTCTTTTTGCAGCTTTATCAGCCATGACTTGCAGATATTATTGTATGAAGAATTGTGAAGAACTTTGATCTATCTGTGAACATTATTAGCAACTGAGATTCATTAATAAATAGCAAGTTTTGATTGACATTATGTTATCTGCTTCATGTTCAATGAAAATTATCGACAGCATTCCACCCGCAAACTGACGGCCAGACAGAACAATTGAACCAGGTGATTGAACATTATCTTTGCACATATTGCAGCTATCAGCAAGATAATTGAATAGAATGGATTTCTCTGATGCAATGAGCATATAACAACACCTTCCACACATCAATAAAAATGACACCATCTGAAGCAATGATCGGCCGACCAACTGAACTTTGCATAGATGTGGAACCCCCAAGCACAGATGTGTCAAAATCAGTGATGGAACAAGTGAAACAGATGAAGCAAGCAGAGAACAAAATCTGAGAATGCCTGGAAGCTGCCAAAGCAGCTGAGAAAAAGTATTACAATCAGTGTCATATATCAAAAAGCTTTAAGATAGAGGACTGAGTAATGCTGTGTGCAAAAAATATATCCACCTTGCGATCCTCACTCAAACTAGATCATTGATTTTTGAGTCCCTTTCAAATAATTGATATCTGCAGTATGCAGGTGTACAAACTGAAACTCACACCACAATATAAAGGAATTCATTCTGTATTCCATGTTTCCCTTCTCAAACCTTATCACGCGTGCAACAGACAAATCCCGCAAGCAGAATTGATAATTATAGACACACAAGAGAAATGAGAAGTTGAAGCTATATTAGACAAACATCAGTACCACAGTCAAACACAATATCTTGTCAAATGGAAAGATTGTACAGATGCAGATAATTCTTGGAAATCTGAGGAAAACTTAGTGAACAGTCAGAAGTACTTGAAACAGTTTAATAAAATCTATCAGAAGTCAGTTAGTAAACAAAAATAAAGAAGACAACAATGACTGCTGAATATACTTATTCTGTTCAGAGATTAAAAAACAGATCTGCCTCAGCTTGGCCAGTGTCATTCAAAAAATTGTCATCAAGACAAACCTGTTTATTATCCTGGATTTCCTCAACTGGTGAAGCACAACATTTCAACAATGACTTGAAAGCTGTGACTGATGATGTAATCACTGAAATCTCATCAATCATCATTTCAGCTGAAGTCTCAGAAGAACCATCTCATTGAATCTTCTGAATCTTCACAGCAAAGAATCTAACCACCACAGTCACAGCACTCTGCAAAATGTTAACATTCAAAACATCTGCATCAGCAACAATTAAATCCTCAGCAGCATTGATAACCATCTGAGTCAATTCAACAGCATCCACTGACATCTAATAGAAAGTTAATATTATATACTGTAAAAACATCTGTTTTAAATAATAACTTATCAGAATGCAGATGTGCTTCATCATCAAGCAGTGCTTGCATTTTTTGCATCAACTCTCAGCAGACTCACAATGATGATAGAGGGATGTTGTCAAATGTCAAATACAACAACAGCAATATACTGCTGCATTTCTTTCTAACACTTCAACAGAACCATCCACTTCCTCATCTTCATCTACATTATTGATCAACTCAAATAACATACCAAGATCTTGGCTCAGTAAGAATGACATCAATGTAATAGCAGAACACAAAAATATGCTTTCTGAAACACTGCTATGATTGAATACCACACTCTGCTGTGACAACAGATCATCAGAGTTCATATAGAATTCTAGAACCTCATCTGCATTCTCATAGACCTGCACATCAAGTACAAACCTCACAACAGCAGTTTGATATGTGGCAAATCTCTCATCTGAAACTTTGTTGAAGAGCAGCATCTCATGAAATTCATTGATCAAAGATTGACTGATTTTATGAAAGCACTCAGACATCTATAACCCATTAGCATCCATAACAACTTCAGTTTAAGAAAACTTACAGCAGCACAACTCCTATTTGATATATGACAGATGTGACAGCATGTCCATCCATTGTTCACAAAGCAAGAGTATACTGGGGGGTTCTGCAACCTCTTCAGACAACCCAAGCAAATGCTCTCAATGGCAGACAGCATATCACCCTCCATAGACTCTGAATCAGCAACAGAAACAGCTGGTTCTGACATTCTATCATAACTTTAATTAGTACCAAGGCCTTATTCAAAGAAGGAGGAAAAGCAAAAGCAACAAGAAAGAAAGACAGATGTTGGAGATTGGAATCAATATTGCAATGATGATCAAAGAAATTGCAACAACACAAAACTCAACCCAAAATGGAAAATGCAACCATGCAACCAAAACTTTGAATTTCACAATAAAAATTGCATAGAAAGATACAGTATACTTTGTTTGATAAATTGATGTATTCTTTTTAAATAAAAAATCATTGATGGTGATGGTGGTGATGATTTTGTTAGGGTACAACTTTTTGATGTAAAAGTCAAAGGAAAGAGATTCAGAAGTTGTGCCTAAATCATGATTGAACTGCATTGACACCAGAGATGGAAAAACATTCTTTCAAAACAGCAACACTTTGAAATTAACCCCAACAATTAATCCAGCCCAATCCTGCAAATTTCATACAATATCAACCACACAGCACATATTACAAACTTCACATGTCACATTAAGAAGCTCTGAAGACCAGGCCTTTGAAAAAGAGAGATAATTGTAATAGATGCAACAGAGATATCTATATTAGAAAATAGCTATGTGGCAATAGAAGAACACAGAACATGCCAGAATTAATGAGAAGGGATATAGCACACAGCATCATAGACAGCTGTAGCGCATGGTGGTCGTCTATATAATGCTCACTGATATCCGTAGATATTAGGAGATCAGTGATTAACTTTGAATAATAGAGATTGCTACCTTCTTAACATTCTACATGTGTACTTCACACTACTTCCATAATTATACCTACAACTATCTCTTACATCTCTCTACATTTAAACTAGAGAAACAGTTCTTAATCATTGAGCAAATTCTAAATAACTGAGATGGTATTCTTCTTCTTTGTAAAGAACTTGAATTTTCAGATAAATCAGTCTCATTTCAATCAAGATAAAGTTCCCAATCTAATTCTAATCCATTTGACTCATTTGGAAAAGAACTTGAAACTCTCTTTCTAATAGAATAATGTGAATATAGCTTCATAATTCTGAGAGCATAATTCATACAGATTTTATCAAATCTCACTTGTGGTGGAGAAATAGAGGCTTCAATTTTCATAGCTTTAATTGGAGTAGTTTTGAATACTTCTAGAATCTTTCTTAAAGCTGAGTTTTGAAGTTTTTGAAACCTTTCTATAAAGTGTTTTTGACCTCTCCACCACACCTGAACTGCATAATCTGAAACAGAGATCACACAGGCAATATATAATTGTCTCA
Organism: Histoplasma ohiense; assembly: GCA_017607445.1. Classification (NCBI taxonomy): domain Eukaryota; kingdom Fungi; phylum Ascomycota; class Eurotiomycetes; order Onygenales; family Ajellomycetaceae; genus Histoplasma; species Histoplasma ohiense. The sequence continues at coordinate 4,949,437 of JAEVHH010000003.1, read as the reverse complement.
TTGCTTGAAATATCAGACCTCTTTCAGTATTTGAAAGTCTCAATATACTGTTTAAAATTCTTTCAGCATTTGCAGTTTTTATTTGCATATGAGATTTAAAATTCAATTGAGAATCTAACCAGACACCAAGCCATCTAACTGAGTTTTTAGATTTAACTGAATGACTTAAAAGCTTAACTTCAGTATCTTTTTCTCTGAAATTTGGATAAAAATGAATTAATTCAGTTTTGTCCATATCAAAAACAATGTTTTTTGATTTTGCTTTTTCAATCATTTCAGTTGCTGCTTGCTCAATCAAATTGCAGTTATTCACAATTGATTTGTTGAAGCTATTAAATATATCAACAAATATGTCTACAAGGGCCTGGACTGCACCACTCTTCATATTATTGACTTCAATGATGAGATTGATATTCAACTGCATGAGTGTTATATCAGCTCAACTGAGACTGTATGATGTATATTTGCATTTCATATGCATCAGAAGTTTCCATCAGTTGAGATGTTGCCTATTCATTTATTGAATCATCAGATGATTTACTTTTCTGAATCTGAACATGACAATTATGAATATATGACTGAATGTTTGACAAATAACATGTCTAAGTTCATGATATTCTTTGTCTACAACTGTTTGCATTCAGATGCTCAGTATCTCTACTAAGAATTTCTCTGTCATTTGATTTGGAACAAATGTAACTGAAGATGGAAGAACTGTGTGAAGAGAAGATCAGTTGACTGTCTGTCTCATCTCAGTCTGTATAATGATGAAGTGTTCTTCTTATGACTGCTTCTTATTAACATATGTGGTCCCTCAAGCTTTGAGATTCTTCAAACAGTGGATGTGTAATAGGCGCAACGGAGATATCTATATTAAGAAATAGCTATGTGGCGATAGAAGAACACAGAACACGCCAGAATTAATGAAGAGGGACATAGCGCACGGCATCATAGGCGGCCGTAGCGCATGGTAGTCGCCTATATAATGCTCACTGATATCCATAGATATTAGGAGATCAGCGATTAGCTTTGAATAATAGAGATTGCTACCTTCTTAACATTCTATGTGTGTACTTCACACTACTTCCATAATTATACCTACAACCATCTCTTACAATTCTAATTGCTCTAAACTTTATTTGAGTGGTCCGTTGTTACGCACACCTACAATAAAGCACACAACGTTAGTTAAAACATGCAACATTAGTTAAAACATGCAAGATGGTCTTGACACACACAAGATTCCTTGAAAACCAACCTGAATCTTCTACTGCCTCTGATGATCACAATGCGCGTTTGCAACAGTTGAATGATCAAATTTGTGAACAAGAGCAGCAATTAGCTATTCTGCATGCACAACAGCAGCTCAACAAGTTGGAAGTGCAGATTTGTGGAGATACTCTCATTGAGCCTCAATTAACCCAGGATACCACCACAGAACCGCCGCAAAATCAATCTGCGAACAATACAGATGATGATAATGAAACACCATTGAGATTGGAGATTAAGAACTATTATCAAGGAAAAAATATGTTAGAATTCAAGAACTATAAAGATCACATGTTGACTCTCTTTACACACCACCACTGATATTATCAAAAGAAAGAACACAAGATAAATGATGCTAAACTCTATCTTGACACCCACATTAAGCAGAAATGGTTGAATTTTGTATCATCATATGAGAGACATGGAGGAGCAACACTGTTGACTTTTGACAATATGTTATCACATCTAGAAATGCAAATTAACAATCCACAGAACCAGCACTGATTGGTGAGCCAAAAATTTCAAGATATGAAGCAACAAGAATGGCAATTGATATGTGATTTCTCTAAATATCTTGAAGACTGGGAATACTACTTACCCTCATATAGCAAAGAACAAAGAATGGATAACTTGTGTAGTAAGGCATTGAAGATATTACACACAGAACTTGACTGTTGAAATCAGAAGCCTCAGAACTATGAAAAGTTGCTTTGAACTCTACAGACTCTTGAGAAAAATATGTCAGAGCAACAGTGTGCTATTCACAAAGAAAGACCTGCAATATTCATAGAGAATCAGCATCATTCTGATAAATCTAGCAACTGTCAGAACAAGAGGAAATGAGAGGAACAAACAGGTTCAACTGAACAAATCAAGAAAGATAAATATAACTGAATGAAGGAGTGTTCTCACTGCCATAAGAAGGGTCATGTTGCAAATGATTGTTGGATGTTACACTCTGAAAAGCGCAACCAAGTTCAACAAGCAAAAAACCAGCAATTTCAATTGTAGAAGCAGCTGCTGCATTGGGAATATGAACAACTAGACTGCAAGATAAACAATTATTGATGATGAATACATGAATGCTGACAGAAGTGGGATGGTTGATGGTGTGGATGCTAGTGGATTCTGGCACAGATGTGAACTTCATGTTCCACACCTGGGCATCAAAATATTTCTCAAAGACAGAAGATAAATCAAAAGTAGTGGAAGCAGTTGATAATCATAAGATTAAATCATATGAACAACAAAGAGCTGCAATGAAGATTATTGATGACAAACATGTTCTCTGAGAAGGATTCCACCATTTCAAAGAGGCCGACATTAGCAGATATGACATAATTTTGAGCATGCTGTGGTTGGAAGCTGTGAACCCTGATATTGACTGGGTGTGAAGATGCTGAATCTATAGAAAAGCATCAAATATTAACCACATGCATCTGAATACTGCTAAAGAATTCACAACACTAATTAATGATGACAATATTATATTCACTGCCTTATCATTATGAGCTGCGAGTGCAGCAACTGAGTCAAATATCCCAGATGATTATAAAGATTATCTTGATGTATTTCAAGAAGACATATCTGATGCAGAACATGCACCTCATGATCATGTCATAGAGCTCAAACCTGGCAAGAAACCCTCATACCAACTGATATATAATCTATCACCTCAAGAACTCTCTGTCCTCTGAGAATATATTGAAAAAGCATTAGAGAAGAATTGGATACATCTGTCTAAGAGCTCAGCAGACATGCCAGTATTATTCACACTCAAGAAAGATGGAACCCTGTGTCTTTGTGTGAATTATTGAGGATTGAATGAAATAACAGTCAAGAATCGATATCCACTGCCCTTGATAAGTGAAATACTTGATAGATTAGCAGGTGCCAAAATATATACACAGCTGGACCTTAGAGATGTGTATCATAGAATTCACATATGAGTGGGGGATGAATGGAAAACAGCATTTTGAACACAATATGGACACTTTGAATATCTAGTTTTACCTTTTGAGCTAATCAATGCCCCTGCAACCTTCCAATCTTATATCAACAAAGCCCTCAGTGATCTTTTAGATGTATATTGCGTGGCTTATCTTGACAATATTGTAATCTATTCAAACACACTTGATGAACATGTCGTCCATGTTAAGAACGTGCTGGAACAGTTAAGGCGATGGAGACTATATGCCAAACTTAGTAAGTGTATGTTCCACACAACAGAAATTGGATTTTTGGGTTTTGTGGTTACCACACAGAGCATTACTGTTGAGAAACACCATGTCAACACAATTCTAGATTGGCCAGAACCGCGAACTATAAATGAATTGCAGATATTTCTAGAATTCATCAATTTCTATCATTGATTCATATACAAGTTCTCGATAATAACAGCACCCCTGACCGAATTGTTAAAAGATTACAAAATGAAAAGGGGGAAGAATAACACACCTGTCCAGTTAGACAAAAACTGCAAGCACACAATTTTGCAGTTAAAAGAATGCTTTACAAAAGCATCATTGTTGATCCACTTTGATCTACAGTGAAAACTCTGTATAGAAATGAACAGATCTGGTGTTGCAATCACTGCAGTAATATCACAATTAATGAATGATGGTCACTGACACCCGATTGCGTTTTGGTCTAGAAAGCTCACAGAAACAGAAAGATGTTATCAAACATATGATCTAGAAATGTTGCTGATTGTAGAAGCTTTCAGACAATGACACCACTACTTACATGATAGCAGACACTCAATAACTGTTTTATCTGACCATGTCAACCTCCAGCACTTCATGACAACAAAGCAGCTAAATGGGTGTCAGATTCACTGGATGGAAATGCTCTCAGTGTTTGATTTTGAAATAGAGCACCATCCTGGGAAAAATAATCCCACAGATGCACCAAGTTGTTGTCCAGATTTTGTAAAACATGCAGCTCTCTTGACAGGGCTCCCTATTCTGCAAGAGAAGCTGCATAAGGGGATCTTTAAGTCACTAAAGACAAAAGAAAACACAAAGTTAGATCAATGTGTCAAGATGATGTGAAAAGATCTGTAAGCTAATAAAAATTGTTGAGTGAAGAGACTCATAGTCATCAATGACAACAATCTCTGCAGGATAAAGAACACATCTGTGGATGAGAACAAGGTTGCAGATGTTACAGAGTTAAATCTAGAGACTCTGATGCCACAGATTCTAGCCATCAAGGTATTTGAGTCTGAGACAGCCTATCATGAAGAGATAGCTGAATCTATCATTGAACTCTTACTGCAGATTCAGAATAGAGACACCGGCACATCTGAACTTCACAGAAGACTAGAGATGAGTGACACTAGTGTAGATAATTGTTCAACCTGAGCAGTAGATAAAGATGGCCTGCTCAGAAAAGATGGTAAAGTCTACATACCACAAGACAAGGCTGTAAGGCATGAAATAATGAAAATGAACCACAATGATCCCCAAGGTGGCCATTTTGGATGTGACAAAATCATTGAAGCGATCAAACACAAGTACTTGTGGCATGGTATGAGTGATGAGATTGCAGAATATGTGAGAACTTGTGATGTTTGCCAACATGTCAAGATACCACAGCACAAGCCATATGGGTTGCTACAACCACATCCAGTGCCAGATAAGAAATGGCATACAATTAGCATGGACTTTATTGAAGGCCTGCCAGATAATAAAAAGGGAAGTCAAACCTATAATGCTATTGTTGTATTTGTTGATTTATTCACCAAATGAGCCATAATTGTGTCCACATCTTCAGAGCTAGATGCAGAAGAACTTGTGGACATTATTGTATGAAGAATTGCAAAGAACTTTGGCCTACCTGTGAACATTATTAGCAACCAAGATTCATTAATAAATAGCAAGTTTTGGTCAACATTGTGTTACCTGCTCCATGTCCAACAAAAATTATCAACAGCATTCCACCCACAAACCGACAGCCAGACAGAATGATTGAACCAGGTGATTGAACATTATCTTTGCACATATTGCAGCTATCAGCAAGATAATTGGATAGAATGGATTCCCCTGACACAATGGGCATATAACAACACCTTCCATGCATTGATAAAAATGACACTATCTGAAGCAATGATCAGCCGACCAACTGAACTTCGCATAGACATGGAACCCCCAAGCACAGATGCATCAAAATCAGTGATGGAACAAGTGGAATGGATGAAGCAAGCAGAGAACAAGATCTGAGAATGCCTGGAAGCTGCCAAAGCAGCTGAGAAAAAGTATTACAATCAGTGCCATATATCAAAAAGCTTTAAGATAGGGGACTGGGTAATGCTGTGTGCAAAAAATATATCCACCTTACAACCCTCACCCAAACTGAATCATTGATTTTTGAGTCTCTTCCAAATAATTGATATCTGCAGTACACAGGCGTACAAACTGAAACTCACACTGCAATATAAAGGAATTCATCTCATATTCCATGTTTCCCTTCTCAAACCATATCACACGCGCAACGGACAAATCCCGCAAGCAGAACTGATAATTATAGACATGCAAGAGGAATGGAAAGTTGAAGCTATATTAGACAAGTGTCAGTACTGCGGTCAAACACAATATCTTGTCAAATGGAAAGGTTGTACAGACACAGACAATTCTTGGGAACCTGAGAAAAACTTAGTGAACAGCCAGGAGTACTTGGAACAGTTTAATAAAACCTATCAGAAGTCAGTTAGTAAATGAAAATGAAGAAGACAACAATGACTGCTGAATATACTTATTCCACCCAGGGATTAAAAAACAGATCTGCCTCAGCTTGGCCAGTGTCATTTGAGAAATTGTCACCAAGGCAAACCTGCTTATTATCCCAGATTTCCTCAACTGGCAAAGCACAACATTTCAATGATGACTTGAGAGCTGCAACCAGTGATGTAACCACTGGAATCTCACCAATCATTGTTTCAGTCAGAGTCTCAGAAGAACCATCTCATTGAATCTCCCAAATCTTCACAGCAAAAGATCTAACCACCACAGTCACAGCACCCTGCAAAACATTAACATTCAAAGTGTCCACATCAGCAACAATTAGATTCTCAGCAGTGTTGATAACTGTCTGAGCCAATTCAACAGCATCCACTGACACCTAATAGAAAGTTAATATTATATACCATAAAAACATTTGTTTTGAATAATAACTTACTGGAACACAGGCATGCTTCATCACTGAGCAGTGCTTGCATTTTTTGCATCAACTCTCAGCAGACTTGCAATGATGGTGGGGGGATGTTGTCAAATGTCAAATACAATGACAGCAATATGCTGCTGTATTCCTTTCTAACACTTCAATGAAACTGTCTGCTTTCTCATCTTCGCCTACATTATCAGCCAACTCAAATAACATACCAAGATCTTGGCCCAGTGAGGATGACACTGATGTAATAGCAGAACACAAAAACACACTTTCTGAAATGCTGCTATGATCAAATGCCACACCCTGCTGTGATAACAGATCATCAGAGTTCACATAGAATTCTAGAACCCCATCTGTGTTCTTGTAGACCTGCATGTCAAGTACAAACCTCACAACAGCAGTTTGATACATGGCAAATCTCTCATCTGAAACTTCATTGAAGAGCAGCATCTCATGAAATTCATTGATCAAAGATTGACTGATTTTGTAAAAGTGCTCAGACATCTATAACCTGTTAGCACTCATAACAACTTCAGTTTAAGAAAACTTACAGCAGCACAACTCCTATTTGATATATGACAGATGTGACAGCATGTTCATTCATTGTTCACAAAGCAAGAGTATACTGAGGGGTTCTGCAACCTCTCCAGACAACCCAAGCAAATGCTCTCAATGACAGACAGCATATCACCCTCCATGGGCTCCGAACCAGCAACAGAAACAGCTGGTTCTGACATTCTATCATAACTTTAATTAGTATCAAGGCCTTATTCAAAGGAGGAGGAAAAGCAAAAGCAACAAGAAAGAAAAACAGATGTTGAAGATTGAAACCAATATTGCAATGTTGGTCAAAGAGATTGCAACAACACAAAATTCAATTCAAAATGAAAAATGCAACCACACAACCAAAACTTCAAATTTCACAATAAAAATTGCATAGGAAGATACAGTGTACTTTATTTGATAAATTGATGTATTCTTTTTAAATAGAAAATTGTTGGTGGTGATGGTGGTGATGATTTTCAATGGAGTGTGATTTTTGGTGTAGAAATCAAAGAAAAGGGGTTCAGAAGTTGTGCCTAAATCATGATTGGACTGCAATGACATTGGAGATGGAAAAACATTCTTCCAAAACAGCAACACTTTGGAATTAACCCCGACAATTAATCCAGCCCAATCCTGCGAATTTCATACAATATCAACCACACAGCACATATTACAAACTTCACACATCACATTAAGAAACCCTGAGGACCAGGCCTTTGAAGAAGAGAGATAATTGTAATAGATGCAACAGAGATATCTATATTAGGAAATAGCTATGTGGCGATAGAAGAACACAGAACACACCAGAATTAATGAAGAGGGACATAGCACACAGCACCATAGACAGCTGTAGTGTGTGGTAGTCGCCTATATAATGCTCACTGATATCCATAGATATTAGGAGATCAGCGATTAGCTTTGAATAATAGAGATTGCTACCTTCTTAACATTCTATGTGCGTACTTCACACTACTCCCATAATTATACCTACAACCATCTCTTACAGAATGGTGTTTGTCACTCTACATTTCATACAGTATATCAGATGCTTGATCTTCTGTATGATGATAATGAATGGATCATTACATTTGAATCTGCTGTTGTATTTACAACTGCTCACTGCATGTGATCAGTATTCATCACTGCATTGATTCATGAGAATGTTGTAGATTCATCTGCTCTCTGAGCACATTTCTGCTATATTCTCTGTGATAATCTTTCACATTGACTGTATCAGATGAATCTGAACTGTATGAGCAATGCTTCTGCAGAACATTCATATTATGACTATGATCTGTTTCTTATTCAGCAGCTTCTGTATGAGTTTGACAGAATACTTGAAGATTTCAATCTGTCTACATGCAGCTCTGTATGAGATAATCTTATTGAAAATTGACTACTTTTTGAAAAGCAGAACTATGATCTTATAGAGGAAATCATCACTGTGAACACTCTGCAGATGCAGTTGAATGATGATCAATGCTATGCATATGATTCAATTCTGACTGCAATAGAATTACAGCTGTCTCACTATTTTATACAGAGTTCAGATGACACTGACAAAACATTTCTTTACAGAGCTCTTTATAGTCATCTATATATAGATGAGAAGACTGTTCTTTGTGTGGCTTCTTCTGACATTGCAGCTGTTCTTTTACCACATAGCAGAACAGCTCACTCATATTTTGTCATTTCAATTGAATTAGATGCAGATTCTGTGTTTAAGATTATCATTCAGAGTGAACTAGACTGTCTGCTGCAGGCTGTAGATTTGATTATTTGAAATGAAGCCCTCATGCAGCATCACTATTGTATGAAGGTTGTTGACTGTCTTCTTCAAGATTTACATTCATCAGATGAGCTTTTTGATGATATCTCTGTTATATTTGATGATGATTTTGCACAGACTCTGTCTGTTGTGCTGTGTGACAGCTGTGCTGTAGTTGTTGCAGCTTGTCTGCAGCATTCACATATATGATGGCAGTTAACTGTACTGTGCTTGACAAGGAATATGAGACTGGCTGTTGATAATGATAATATGACATTTGTGAATTGACTTGATCAAATGTTATATAATTCAGACTGCATTGACTGTATTGATCTTTCACTCTATATTCATTGAGCTGCTGATATCAGTGCACTATGTGAGAGGGTGTTTTCTACAGCTGAATTTAGAACTGCAGTGATCTGCTCTGATTACTTCAAAAGCTGTATCATTCTTACTGTATTAAATCAGAATGCATTCTGCATTAATGAATGGATTATGACAGTCATATCAGAGAATATTCATACATTCTATACTGCAGATGTGACTCATACAGATGATCTGATTCTGAGCTGTGAGAAGTTCTTTCATGAATATCTGACTGTCATTAACTGTTCAGCTCTGTCACTGTTCATACTGAGATTGAAAGTGGGCACTTCTGTCATGCTTCTGTGTAATCTTCAGCTGTCTGAAGGGCTCTGCAATGACACAAGAATGATTGTTCAGCAGATGACAATCTGTTTACTTGAGATGAAGATCATATTCAGCATATATAAGAGTTTGATTCATATATTGCCATGAATCAATCTACATACTTGATCTGTTGAGATTTCATTTGACATGACTCACTGTCAGTTTCTGGTCCATTCATGCTTTGCAATGATAATCAACAAGTCTCAGAGACAGTCTCTTTCTACAGTTGATGTTGATCTCAGAAATCTCATATTCTCACATGATCAGCTGTATGTTGCACTCTCTCAAACTACAGATATCAGTCAGTTGACTGTTCTGCTGGATGAGAATGATGAGAGATATATATTAAATGAGATATATTCAGAGATTCTATAGTTTCTCAATTAATTCTTCTGCTACTACTGTTTTTTCTTCATTGTCTATGAATACAGAATGCCATCTTCAGATGTTAAAATAGAGATCTTTGAATATGTAAAAAACTATCATTTCAAATTGACACTAACTGTTAAAAAAAAGAAAAAAAGCAAGATTGTCTCACTGAGCTCATTTCACAGACTCATACAGCTCATTCATGTCACTCTCTATTTTTTGAATTTTTTAATCAGAGCTGTAATGTCTGTGGAGGTGCTCTGTAATAGGCGCAACGGAGATATCTATATTAGAAAATAGCTATGTGGCGATAGAAGAACACAGAACACGCCAGAATTAATGAAGAGGGACATAGCACACAGCACCATAGGCGGCTGTAGTGCGTGGTAGTCGCCTATATAATGCTTGCTGATATCTGTAGATATTAGGAGATCAGCAATTAGCTTTGAATAATAGAGATTGCTACCTTCTTAACATCCTATATGTGTACTTCACACTACTTCTATAATTATACCTACAACCATCTCTTACAATTCTAATTGCTCTAAACTTTATTTGAGTGGTCCATTGTTACGCACACCTACAATAAAGCATGCAATGTTAGTTAAAACATGCAACATTAGTTAAAACACACAAGATGGTCTTGACACATGCAAGATCCCTTGAAAACCAATCTGAATCTTCTACTGCCTCCAATGATCACAATGCATGTTTGCAACAGTTGAATGATCAAATTCATGAACAAGAGCAGCAATTAGCTATTCTGCATGCACAACAGCAGCTCAACAAGTTGGAAGCACAGATTCATGGAGATACTCTCATTGAGCCTCAATTAACCCAGAATACCACCACAGAACCGCCGCAAAATCAATCTGCAAATGATACAGATGATGATAATGAAACATCACTGAGGTTGGAGATTAAGAACTATTATCAAGGAAAAAATATGTTAGAATTCAAGAACTATAAAGATCACATGTTGACTCTCTTTACACACCACTGCCGGTATTATTGAAAGGAAGAACACAAGATAAATGATGCTAAACTCTACCTTGACACCCATGTTAAGCAGAAATGGTTGAATTTTGTATCATCATATGAGAGACATGGAGGAGCAACATCATTGACTTTTGACAATATGTTATCACACCTAGAAATGCAAATTAACAATCCACAGAACCAGCACCAATTGGCAAGCCAAAAATTTCAAAATGCAAAGCAACAAGAATGGCAATCAATATGCAATTTCTCTAAATATCTTGAAGACTGGGAATACTACTTACCCTCATATAGCAAAGAACAAAGAATGGATAACTTGTGTAGTAAGATGTTGAAGATATTACACACAGAACTCAACCATCAAAATCAGAAGCCTCAGAACTATGAAGAGTTGCTTCAAACTCTACAGACTCTCAAGGAAAATATGTCAGAGTGATGGTGTGCTATTTGCAAAGAAAGATCTGTGATATTTGTAGAGAATCAGTGTCATTCTGATAAATCTAGCAACTGTTGGAACAAGAGGAAATGAGAGGAACAAATGAGTTCAACTGAACAAATCAAGAAAGATAAATATAACTGGATGAAGAAGTGTTCTCACTGCCATAAGAAGGGTCATATTGCAAATGATTGTTGAATGTTACACTCTGAAAAGTGCAATCAAGTTTGACAAGCAAAAAACCAGCAATCCCAATCATAGAAGCAGCTGCTGCATTGGGAATATGAACAACTAGGCTGCGAGATAAACAATTATTGGTGATGAATATATGAATGCTGACAGAAGCGGGATGGTTGATGGTGTGGATGCTAGTGAATTCTGATGCAGATGTGAACTTCATGTCCCACATCTGAGCATCAAAATATTTCTTGAAGACAGAAGATAAACCAAAAGTAGTGGAAGCAGTCAATAATCATAAGATTAAATCATATGAACAACAAAGAGCTGCAATGAAGATTATCAATGATGAATATGTCCTCCAAGAAGGATTCCACCATTTCAAAGAGGCCAACATTAGCAGATATGACATAATTTTGAGCATGCTGTGATTGGAAGCTGCAAACTCTGATATCAACTGGGTGCGAAGATGCTGGACCTATAGAAAAGCATCAAATATTAATCATATGCACCTGGATACTGCTAAAGAATTCACAACACTAATTAATGATGGCAATATTATATTCACTGTCTTACCATTACAAGCTGCAAGTGCAGCAACTGAGCCAAATATCCCAGATGATTATAAAGATTATCTTGATGTATTTCAAGAAGACATATCTGATGCAGAACATGCACCTCATGATCATGTCATAGAGCTCAAACCTGGCAAGAAACCCCCATACCAACTGATATATAATCTATCACCTCAAGAACTCTCTGTCCTCCGAGAATATATCAAAAAAATGTTAGAGAAGAATTGGATACATCCATCCAAGAGCCCAGCAGACATGTCAGTATTATTCACACCCAAGAAAGATGGAACCCTGCATCTTTGTGTGGATTATCAAGAATTGAATGAAATAACAGTCAAGAATCAATATCCACTGCCTTTGATAAGTGAAATACTTGATAGGTTAGCAGGTGCCAAAATATATACACAGCTGGATCTTAGAGACGCGTATCATAGAATTCACATACAAGCAGGGGATGAATGAAAAACAGCATTTTGAACATGATATGGACACTTTGAATATCTAGTTTTATCTTTTGAGCTAACCAATGCCCCTGCAACCTTCCAATCTTATATCAACAAAGCCCTCAGCAACCTTTTAGACATATATTGCATGACTTATCTTGACAATATCATAATCTATTCAAACACACTTGATGAACATGTCATCCATGTTAAGAACATGCTGGAACGGTTAAGGCGATGGAGACTATATGCCAAACTTAGTAAGTGTATGTTCCACACAACAGAAATTGGATTTTTGGGTTTTGTGGTTACCACACAGAGCATTACTGTTGAGAAACACCACATCAACACAATCCTAGATTGGCCAGAACTGTGAACTATAAACAAATTGCAGATATTTCTAGAATTCATCAATTTCTATTGTCAATTCATATACAAGTTCTTGATAATAACAGCACCTCTGACTGAATTGTTAAAAGATTATGAAATGAAAAGAAGGAAGAATAACACACCTGTCCAGTTAGACAAAAACTGCAAGCACACAATTTTGCAGTTAAAAGAATGCTTTACAAAAGCATTGTTGTTGGTCCACTTTGATTCACAGTGAAAACTCCATATAGAAATGAACGGATCTGGTGTTGCAATCACCACAGTAATATCACAATTAATGGATGATGATTACTGGCATTCAATTGTGTTTTGGTCTAGAAAGCTCACAGAAACAGAAAGACATTATCAAACATATGATCTAGAAATGTTGCTGATTGTAGAAGCTTTCAGGCAATGACACCACTACTTACATAATAGCAGACACTCAATAACTGTTTTATCTGACCATGCCAACCTCCAGTGCTTCATGACAATGAAGCAGCTAAATGAGCATCAGATTCACTGGATGGAAATGCTCTCAGCATTTGATTTTGAAATAGAGCACCATTCTGAGAAAAATAATCCCACAGATGCACCAAGTCATCACTCAGATTTTGTAAAACACACAGCTCTCTTGACAGAGCTCTCTATTCTGCAAGAGAAGCTGCATAAGAGAATCTTTAAGTCACTAAAGACAAAAGAAAACACAAAGTTAGATCAATGTGTCAAGATGATGTGAAAAGATCTGCAAGCTAATAAAAATTGTTGAATGAAGAGGTCTGTAGTCATTGATGATAACAACCTCTGCAGGATAAAGAACACATCTGTGGATGAGAATGAGATTGCAGATGTTATGGAGTTAAACCTAGAGACTCTGATACTATAAATTCTAGCTGTCAAGATATTTGAGTCTGAGACAGTCTATTGTGAAGAGATAGCTGAATCTATCATTGAACTCTTACTGCAGATTCAGAATAGAGACACTGACACATCTGAACTTCACAGAAGACTAGAGATGAGTGACACTAGTGTAGATAATCATTCAATCTGAGCAGTAGATAAAGATGACCTGCTCAGAAAAGATGATAAAGTCTACATACCACAAGACAAGGCTGTAAGACATGAAATAATGAAAATGAACCACAATGATCCCCAAGGTGGCCATTTTGGATGTGACAAAACTATCAAAGCAATCAAACACAAGTACTTGTGGCATGGTATGAGCGATGAGATTGCAGAATATGTGAGAACTTGCAATGTTTGTCAATGTGTCAAGATACCACAGCACAAGCTGTACAGGTTGCTACAACCACATCCAGTGCCAGATAAGAAATGGCATACAATTAGCATGGACTTTATTGAAGGCCTGCCAGATAATAAAAAGGGAAGTCAAACCTATAATGCTATTGTTGTATTTGTTGATTTATTCACCAAATGAGCCATAATTGTGCCCACATCTTCAGAGCTAGATGCAGAAGAACTCATGGACATTATTGTATGGAGAGTTGCAAAGAACTTTGGCCTATCTGCAAACATTATTAGTGACTGAGATTCATTAATAAATAGCAAGTTTTGGTCAACATTGTGTTACCTACTTCATGTCTGATGAAAATTATCGACGGCATTCCACCCGCAAACCGACGGCCAGACAGAACAATTGAACCAGGTGATTGAACATTATCTTCACACATATTGCAGCTATCAGCAAGATAATTGGATAGAATGGATTCCTCTGATGCAATGGGCATATAACAACACCTTCCACACATCAATAAAAATGACACCATCTGAAGCAATGATCGGCCGACCAACTGAACTTTGCATAGATGTGGAACCCCCAAGCATGGGTGTGTCAAAATCAGTGATGGAACAAGTGGAATGAATGAAGCAAGTGGAGAACAAGATCTGAGAATGTCTGGAAGCTGTCAAAGCAGCTGAGAAAAAGTATTACAATCAGTGCCATATATCAAAAAGCTTTAAGATAGGGGACTGAGTAATGCTGTGTGCAAAAAATATATCCACCTTGTGACCCTCACTCAAACTGGATCATCGATTTTTGGATCTCTTTCAAATAATTGATATCCACAGTACGCAGGTGTACAAACTGAAACTCACACTGCAATATAAAGAAATTCATCCTGTATTCCATGTTTCCCTTCTCAAACCATATCACGCGCGCGACAGACAAATCCCGCAAGCAGAACTGATAATTATAGACACACAAGAGAAATGAAAAGTTGAAGCTATATTAGACAAGCATCAGTACTGTGGTCAAACACAATATCTTGTCAAATGGAAAGGTTGTACAGACACAGACAATTCTTGGGAATCTGAGGAAAACTTGATGAACAGCCAGAAGTACTTGGAACAGTTTAATAAAATCTATCAGAAGTCAGTTAGTAAATGAAAATGAAGAAGACAACAATGACTGCTGAATATACTTATTCCATTCAGAGATTAAAAAACAGATCTGTCTCAGCTTGGCCAGTGTCATTTGAGGAATTGTCACCAAGACAAACCTGCTTATTATCCCAGATTTCCTCAACTGGCAAAGCACAACATTTCAATGATGACTTGAGAGCTGTGATCAGTGATGTAATCATCAGAATCTCATCAATCACTGTTTCAGCCAGAGTCTCAGAAGAACTGTCTCATTGAATCTCTCAAATCTTCACAGCAAAAGATCTAACTGCTGCAGTCACAGCACTCTGCAAAATATTAACATTTGAAGTGTCCACATCAGTGACAATTAGATCCTCAGCAGTGTTGATAACCATCTGAGCCAATTCAACAGCATCCACTGACATCTAATAGAAAGTTAATATTATATACTGTAAAAACATTTGTTTTGAATAATAACTTACTGAAACACAGGCATGCTTCATCACTGAGCAGTGCTTGCATTTTTTGTGTCAATTCTCAGCAGGCTCACAATGATGGTGGGGGGATGTTGTCAAATGTCAAATACAATGACAGCAATATGCTGCTGCATTTCTTTCTAACACTTCAACAGAACTGTTCACTTCCTCATCTTCATCTACATTATCAGCCAACTCAAATAATGTACCAAGATCTTGGCTCAGTGAGGATGACACTGATGTAATAGCAGAATGTGAAAACACACTTTCTGAAATGCTGCTATGATCAAATGTCACACCCTGCTGTGACAACAGATCATCAGAGTTCATGTAGAATTCTAGAACCTCATCTGCATTCTTATAGACCTGCACATCAAGTACAAACCTTGCAACAGCAGTTTGATACATGGCAAATCTCTCATCTGAAACTTCATTGAAGAGCAGCATCTTGTGAAATTCATTGATCAAAGATTGACTGGTTTCATGAAAGCACTCAGACATCTATAACCTGTTAGCACTCATAATAACTTCAGTTTAAGAAAACTTACAGCAGCACAACTTCTATTTGATATATGGCAGATGTGACAGTGTGTCTGTTCATTGTTCACAAAGCAAGGGTATACTGAGAGGTTCTGCAATCTCTCCAGACAACTCAAGCAAATGCTCTTGATGACAGACAGCATATCACTCTTCATAGACTTCAAACCAGCAACAGAAACAGCTGGTTCTGACATTCTATCATAACTTTAATTAGTACCAAGGTCTTATTCAAAGGAGGAGGAAAAGCAAAAGCAACAAGAAAGAAAAACAGATGTTGAAGATTGGAACCAATATTGCAATGTTGATCAAAAAGATTGCAACAACACAAAATTCAACCCAAAATGAAAAATGCAACCACACAACCAAAACTTTGAATTTCACAATAAAAATTGCATAGAAAGATACAGTGTACTTTATTTGATAAATTGATGTATTCTTTTTAAATAGAAAATTGTTGGTGGTGATGGTGGTGATGATTTTTGATGGAGTGTGATTTTTGGTGTAGAAATCAAAGGAAAGAGGTTCAGAAGTTGTGCCTAAATCATGATTGAACTGCAATGACACCAGAGATGGAAAAACATTCTTCTGAAACAGCAACACTTTGGAATTAACCCCAACAATTAATCCAGCCCAATCCTGCAAATTTCATACAATATCAACCACGCAGCACATATTACAAACTTCACACATCACATTAAGAAGCCCTGGGGACCAGGCCTTTGAAGAAGGGAGATAATTGTAATAGATGCAACAAAGATATCTATATTAGAAAATAGCTATGTGGCAATAGAAGAACACAGAACACATCAGAATTAATGAAGAGGGACATAGTGCACAGCATCATAGGTGGCTGTAGTGCATGGTAGTCGCCTATATAATGCTCGCTGATATCCGTAGATATTAGGAGATCAGTGATTAGCTTTGAATAATAGAGATTGCTACCTTCTTAACATCCTATGTGTGTACTTCACACTACTCCCATAATTATACCTACAACCATCTCTTACATGCTCTGTTGACTGAGCTGAGTCATCTTCAACAGATTCACAGTCTTATTCTGTTTTCTATACAAATACTTCATTTTTTTCTTCATCTTACAGAGCTGATACATCTCCATCTGCAGCTGCAACAACTTCAGCTTCATAACTTCACTGTCACTCATCTCATCATTCTTCTCTTCATTCTTCAGTGTCACAAATGTCATCTGTTTCTTTTTGAATGAACTGAATGACTCAGCTGTCTGATTTGACTTCACACTGACAGTCTGCTTCTTTCTCTTTCTCTTCTTCTTCTCATTCCCCTCTGCAGCTGCAGAGCTGGCAGTGGTTGTATTGATGAGAATGATAAACTGCTGATTCTCTGTTATTTCCATGTCAGCATATATGTTTTGCATATATCTTTTGCTAATGTATTTACATGTGATAGAAATGATTCATTACTTATCAGACTGCAAGCTGCAGTGTTTGCTTAGTGAATTGTAGTGACAATTCACACAGACTTTCTTCAATATGCTGAATATCACAATACACTCAACAAACAGATTATAGCTCTTCTTGCATGAGCTGCACAGCAGATTGATTTTAATATCATGACTGTGAATAAGTACTGATTCTATATTTGTTGTTCTTTTTAACTGAAGCTTAAAGTTCTTCTTGTGCAGTACTATATCTTTCTTGAATCTCATTTTTTGCAGCTGTGCAATAACTCTGCTGTCATCTCTAATGATTTGTTCAATCAGCAGCTGTAGTCTATGTTCTGATGTCCATGCATTGATGAACTGCTGATGTGGCTGCTGAAGAATGAATGCAGATGAGCTGGTGAGCTGCTGAAGCTGCTGAAGACTGAATACAGATGGATTGACAGACTGCTGAGAATGAAGTAGAAGTGAGTTGATGAGCAGTGTGAGCTGCTGAGTCTTCAGAATCTGCTGGGCTTGCTGGACTTACTCTGCACTATTGTTAACTATAATTCCATCATTTCTGAGCTGTTTTTCTTCATTTTTTGATAGTTCTCTACTTACATTCAGCCATTTTGGCTGCTTTGATTGTATTACAGATGTTTTGAGAATTGATAGATGTAAATCATCACATTTCAGTTGCTTGCTGTTTGATTGTAATCACTACATTCTCTACATGAGCTGTCTGACATTTAATTACACCTTGCTTAGTGCTTCTACATTAACTCTACAACACTACTGTGTTATTCATCTTTTTCATCTATGTGATTGTTCTCTATTGACGGCCGTAGATTACATGGAATTCACGTATACAAGTCATGTGTGGCCATTGGATATCTCATTACGTTCGCCCGAGGGATTAAACGGCGCGTTTTCAAGCTGGATAAGCGAGCGCAAGCGAGCGATTGCGGCTTGTTCCGTGCATGATGATTTTTTACACCACACTTTTGTCGGCCGCAGAAGCTTTATTCAGGAAACCTGCCAAATGAGAGAAGGGTCAGGGACGAGGCGAAGTTCACTCCACCGAATCTTTACGGCAGAAGCCCCAGAAAGAGAATTGCATGAGCGGTTTAAAGTGGTAAGCTTGAAACGTATTTGATCTATTTGATTGGAAAGTGTTTAGTCGCTTCATACCGATTTTGCCTCTCATTCAGCTTATCGCCGCAGATGAAAACCTATCGCAGTCTCCCAGCAATATGTAGGCATGCTGACGCAAGTCATTGTCAGCATAACTAATGGTATATCCACTACCCCACCGACATACTCGATCTTCAACGCTGAGGCATTTTCGATATCGTGCCGTGTACAGCATGATCATAGGGGTTGCACTCTGGCATTGAAGATGGGTCTCCGGGTGAACGAAGTTGTACTTCGCTCATTTTCCGCGGGGTCTGAATAGAAAAAAAAGTCACTCATGATATCTTGAAAAAAAAAAAAAAAAAAAAAAAAAAAAAAAACTGTTTCACAAGCGGAGATATTGGGAGTTTCGTGCTGTTGCACGGCCGGGAGGTGGATTTAGTCACTTGCCCATGGCTCTGGGTGCCTCTTGCTTTCACATCGAGTAAGATTCGCACCGCTGGCGAGCTTGAGCTTTCTGTTCATTACTCCAGGAGTCTGCTCATTGCGTTTCGGCTTGTTAGCTGTTGTGATGGATTTAGGCATAGGACGTTCATTCAAGCCAAAGGTATCCAATCAAAAAGCGCCAGCTTGTCGAAGAAATATTCGGTAAGTAGTGGATGCAGAACTAAGAAACATGATATCTCTGAACATATTCCTGCTGCCAGACAACAATGCCCATGGGTATATGTTCCCGTCCTTAAATCCACCATCGGAATGCTCACCACCATGTTTACTCTACTTGCTTCGGGTACTGTTCTCCCTGCACTGGCTATGTATGCCTTCATTGACTACGAGCATATTTCCAGAGTTGAATCATCCTTGCCGTACTACCTGCCGTTATCACTTTGGATACTGGCAAGAATTTCAGGCATGTCTCGGGATTCAGTTTCTCAATATGGCAGAACACACCCTGCTGGCTAGGCTACGTAGCACCCAGCAAATGCCCGCATCTTGTCTATAATCCCATACCTTTATCCCTCAATTTAAAGGTGATATTGGAGCTTCACACTGTTGCATCGCCCACTATTGGATTCAGCCACACAGTTACGTAGGATGGAGCGTGCAGATAGATGTTGTCGAGCAGCACTCTATTGCCCTTGTTGTCAAAGGGACTATTGATGGGCGTACCAGGCTAAAATATAGTAATCCCAGTCAAAGTCCTTGGTTGTTGATTAATTGACTTTTGCCCACGGGCGGGAGAATTCCTTCCGAGCAATGTGGACTTACCAAGCTTCATGTCGATTTGGGAAGACCTCTGGGATGAGTGAGACTTCAGATACATATTTGTCACGGTATCATATATTTCCGTGTTTCTCAGGACCGGGTCAGGGTTTTGTTTCTCTGGCAAGCAAACAGCTAACTCGAACATAACCTACGGATTGCCGTCCGGTGATGTCATCGATCTAAAGATATCATCGCCCGAACAATTAACAAGAAAACAGACACAATCTCCCGGATATTACCTTCAAAATAAACCAGCCCCAAAATTGAACATATCCCACATATAAAAAGGTCTGAAGAGATGTCCAACCCCTCCGACAGCCCAGTAACTCTCCACGGCTTCACCGCCGTCCCTGCCTCCGCCTCCGCCCTCCTCACTAGGACTCCCGAATACCCCGCGCCCACCGCCTCCGCCCCGCCGCTCTCTGTCTTCGATACCCCAATTCCTAACACGCCTCTAGCTAAACGAATTCAGGCATACGCCCTCGAACACCTCCCCGCTCCGACCTACAACCATAGCAGTCGCGTCTACCACTTCGGCCTAGCCATAAAACGCTGGCGATTTCCCAGCTGGTCGTTCAGCGATGAGACATACTTTCTAGCTTGCATGCTGCATGATATTGGGACGACGGAGGAGAATCTGCGGAAGACGAGGTTGAGCTTTGAGTTTTATGGGGGCATGTTGGCGATGGAGGTGTTGAGGAAAGCCGGGGAAACCGAGGGGGGGAGCAAGGTCTTGGTGGCGCCAGTGGAGCAGGCTGAGAGTGTGGTGGAGGCCATTATTCGACATCAGGATCTTTGTGAGGTCGGGAAGATTACGGCGGTGGGGCAGTTGTTGCAACTAGCGACGATTTTCGGTATCATATTTGCCTTCTTTTTTCCTATCTTTCCTCAATTGGAGAGTTTTTTATTCCCCCCCTTTTGGGTGTTTGGCTGCTCGGGCGGACGCATTCAATCCCCCGCACTTTTTTTCTCTACAATACCTCATTCACCCCTTGACACTGATGTTGACCTCCGGAACTAAAAAAAAAATCGAACAGACAACACTGGCACTTATGAGGACCTCGTTCATCCATCCACGATCGATAATGTAAATGTGGCGTTTCCCCGATTGAAGTGGGCAGATTGCTTCGCGGCTACCATTCGACAAGAGAATAGCTTGAAGCCGTGGGCGCATACGA
This sequence comes from Histoplasma ohiense, assembly GCA_017607445.1. NCBI lineage: Eukaryota > Fungi > Ascomycota > Eurotiomycetes > Onygenales > Ajellomycetaceae > Histoplasma > Histoplasma ohiense. The sequence continues at coordinate 4,928,252 of JAEVHH010000003.1, read as the reverse complement.
CGGCGCTGGGGGAAGATGAGTTTCCGGCCAAAGTGCTGGGCAATAAACTCATGGCGAAATATGAATGAGTCAATTTAGCTGAGGATATGATTGCCTAGATAATAATCTCAAGGAACTTTTGGGTTTTATCGGTATTGTAGTATACTGTTAAGGGGTCCGGCCAAAGTTGGCCAAAGTTGTTCGTGTGGCAGAGGAGGCGGAATGTGAATACTTCAAAGGGATTGGTGGCGGAGGTATGCATGTCTACAAGATGAGATAGATGCATTAAAATTGTCGGGTTGAGATCGTTTTTATAACACAATAAACAAGTTTGTTTACAAAAGGCCACCATCCAGGCACCGATGGAGTACATGAATTCCCATCTAACCCAGCAAGAAAAAAGAAGAAAAAAAATCACACAAAGCAGAAAAGCCTCTGCCCCCCCCAAAGCTTCCTAACCTTGTCTATGACTTGTATTCCCGGCAATGCTCCAAACTAAACAAGTTCCACATCCTGCTGCGGTTTGATTTTCCAGATATCAAGCGAAGCCCCATCCGCCAACTTCTTCTTCAATTTCGAGTCCTTCGCACTCATCATGGCAATGCTCGATAGTGCCAGCGCATCTACCAACTCGCACATGCGCCCAGATGCTATGAAGCTGTTCGTGAGGGATGGCGATGAGGCTATCACTGAGGAAAGCATCATACATTGAGTAAGCACCTCGCGCCCGATCGTATGGCCGGCGAAGAAGAGCGCGCTGTGGTATGCTAGGATGACTTCGGGAAGATATGTTGATTTTATGAATTCGAGTTCAGTTGCTTCCGCGTCTGAATATTAGAGATATTTGGTTAGCCTTTTCATTATTGGTTAAACTAGGATCGGTTGAAGCAAACGCCGAAGCCCTGCCTTACTTACCATCTTTTGGGTACGATAGCCATTCTCCGCAAAGGGGTTCGATACGTTCTGTGATAGTATCTATAGTTACCTGTAAGGTTTTCCGGAACTCCTTCGCTTGTTGCTTATCAGAGAGACTAGAATGAGAAAGTTAGAATGGAAACAAATGAAAGGTGACGAAATGTTATATGGTGGAGAGGATTAGACGCTTACTGTTCATATTGATCCATCTGTCCAGCCCAAGTCTCCAAGGAGTCAAACGCGGCGATAAGGTATTCCAAATCACGCATTGTATGCGATTGCAAGTATAACTCTGCTCTGATGTTGCTCGATAATGGACGCCGTCTCTGAATGCCCGATTTCCTAGGGCTCTTCGTCGGGCTTGCTTTTACAGGGCTTGGGAGTTCATCGAATCCATTTTCGGAGCCATTTGCCAATATTTCAAATGGCGAGTGACCTAATCCTGTAATATCGGCAGGCACCATGTTGACCCGAACACGATTAAAAAGCTCGCGGGCCGCAGCAAGACGCCCAGCACCTATATTCATTTCATGCAACATTACTAATGAATCCCATATTAGATTATTGGAGCTTTGAATAAGGATTTCTTACCCATAAACCGTTTGTATAAATGTGTACCTCTCGGGCAAATATTTGGTAGTTGATCATCCGCATAGCGGTGCCATTCCAAACAGCGGATCAGATACTCGTCTTCATGCGAAATGCGCCGGCCAATGAGATTTTTCTTTATAGGTCCGATTCTGCTTAGACCTTTTGGTTGATGAATAACACTCCTCTTCAGTCGAATCGTAGTGGTTTTATCTTCTTTTGCATCGGCTTGAGAAATTACGAGTCGCCACTGGCACTCAACGATGGCGGAAAGATTGATATTTAGCCTCTTCATTATTGTCACCTGCCTCTCCCGATCCTCGGGCTCAACAATATCAATCAGCACATTTCCAAGAACCATGTGCGCTGTATCCTCTGGAAGCAGCGATGCATAGAGCGGGATAAACTCAAGTTTGCCAGCTTTGCGAAGCAGGTTGATATAGCCAATCACATTGACCGAGGCAGTCTCAACAAAACGTGAGTCGGAACGGACATATCCAAGGGATTGTAAAATGAGAAACAAGTGGCTGATGATACGGATGGCATCTTCGTCTCGAGCTGCAATAAGGGAAGCATCATCGGCATTAGCAATGACGGTTTTCGGAACAAGAGTTGCTTTGTTGGATAGGCTGGCAGCTTTTGAAACCGCGTTCGCTTGATGAAAAAAGAATGTATTGTAGTTTTTACTGAGGATGGCAGTTTGGATAGTGCGGTACGGATTCCTGGCCTCAACTGCAGTTTTTTCGTTCCGCTTTACGTTATCCAGAAAGGCATGGACGCTGTCGTACACTGGAGGCTCAACGGATAAAGCCATATCCGTTGCGGGGGAAAAGCTAAGCTTTCGATGAAATTGTTTGCAAAATTCGCGGTACCGAGCAAGAATTGAGTGATTGATAAAAACATAGACGTAGTCACCCCAGCCTTGGCAAATGGGGTAAGCTGGTTCCGTTTCACCACAAATAAGCGCGTAGACAGCCTTCTCAAAGTTGTTAGTTTGAGGATTGTTGGCAAGGGCTAAACACGAGCGTCTCCAAGACTCCTGAGATCGGCAGCTGATGAGTCGAGTTAGACCAGGATCCGCAGCGTTGTTCTCATACTCGGTAGGGGTACCGCAAACACTAATCGCTCTCCAATTCTCCAACCGTTCATGAGACCACTCTTGAATTTTTTCCCAGCTTTGACCCTGCCTCAGCATTTTCCAACATGTTAACCAGGCCGCCTGCTCATAAAATTGGTCTTGTTTCTGTAATCCATGCCCCTGCCGGGTAACAGCGTCTGGGTCCAATTGAGTGACAAGGGGCTCTTGTTTCTCTACACTCATCAGTGATATCGTCAGTCCTGGATCCTCAGGTTCCAGCGGCTGTGGCCACGATCGTAGTCGTTTCGCGCCTTTGATAGCTTCTTTAGTGTAAAGCCAGCCATGGGCCCAAAGTCCCTGACCTCTTTCGGCTTGGGTTTCTAACTCCGAAATCAAACCATCGATATCTTGGGGTGATGACCTCGCGGTTTTCTCCAGCCATTTTAATACAACAAAGTTCTCCAATGCAAAATGGTCCGCCTCGAGAAATTTATTCCAGACCTCCTGGTCGGACGAGTATCGATGCAGGGATTGGAAGACCGTTTGTTGAGCTCGTTTTGCCCGAGCGCGTGACTCAGGATCGTCAATGGAGAGCATTTGAAGCAGTAGCTCCCAAGTTTCAGCTTCTAACTGCCAACGTCTTATTTGCTCATCCAGCCTCCCATTCGAACCCTGGCTAGAGCCAGAGCCTCGATTAATTGCTGATTGCTTCGCTTTACGAAAGGTACTGGTCGTTGACAGTTCTTTCGCGGATGTCTCTGCAATTTTTTGATATTTCTGGACTAATTTGCAAGCTTCACGAAACGCCTCTGGGTCGCCTGGACGTGCACGAGTATGCTGCTTAAATTGGTTTAAATTCTGGGCAAAGGCTTCGATTTGGCTTGCTACACGGTCCGCTGTATTTCGAAGTGGGTTTATAACTTGTTGTATATTGGAGGTCGCCAATAAGCTTGGGGAAGCTAGGCCAGAGGATATTGTAATGGCATTTCCTTAAAGCAAATCAGCAAGGAATACATACACCACACAGACTTCCGTATTTCTTTAATTAATGAAGTACACGAACCTTGCTCGGTTTCTTCAAAATCCGAACTTCTCTCCTCCATAGAATCAGTTCCAGTCATATCATCCTCTTCGTTTTCTTCATCTTCCTCCTCGCTGTCATCCTCTTCCTGATCCTCTTCATCGTCGTCGTCGTCGTCGTCGTCGTCCTCATCATCGTCCAAATCATCTTCCAGGTTGTCATCCTCATCCTCTTCCTCATCGTCGTCGTCATCATCATCAATTTCTATTATTTCCACGTCATGGAGGCGGCTAGGGGGAGCTTGAATGGTCTGCATGGGTTAGCCAGCTTCAATTCCAGGTCGCAGGAGCCAAATAATACTGACAGAGACGGATCCATTGTGCTGTCCCAGTGGGAACCCGGACGAATAAGCAAATGGTGGCATGTCCTCGTTGCCAAACGGCCGGTTCCAATAATAGAGCGTAGGGAACACAACAAGCGTAGAGCTCAAGTTGCTCGGATAAACAAGAACAGCTCACAAGCAACCTTTTTCTTTCAGCTGCCGTGACGCGAAGATGCCTAGTCCGAAACAGGACTAGTCGCACCTTAACTTCACATAAAAACTCCTCCGCATCTTCTGCCCCTTCTTCCCCTTCTTCTCTTTTCCTTCGATAAATGTCAATAGGCGTTCATTAGAGTCTCGGGTCAGACGAACTTCTTCAATGAAGCTCATTCAGTGTTTGTTCAGGTCCCTTGAGGTCCTCTTGCGCGCTCACGAGCGTCTTAGAGTGAATTCGACAATCCTATACATATTCTGGTCGGATCCAATTTATTGGCAGAGCATGAAGACTTAGAAGAGTGATTGTTACAGATTGGTTTCTAGAGTTTTAATTTTCAAACGACAGTGAAAGCTTGGCTTCCCTAGCCTCTTTCGATTGCTAAAGCTACAAGCTAAGATTGTTCTCTTCTCGACTGGAACTACCTTCAAATCCTCACTTTGCGTTCTTCGCTTCCACTCGTTGCTTCATCTTCAATCTTAGAAGTTCGGGTTTTGGGCAGCTTGGAGTTCGTGCGTTTTCGCCTCGTACTTCATAAAATGCGTTACAACATTGGTATAGAGCGTCTATTTGACTCTGACATTTTTCCTCTTTATATAAATTCCTGGTGAGGCATGCTATTGGCACATTGCGTCAATTTCATGAGCCAGTAAAATTGTGCGGTGCAAGGGGAATGTTTTTACCTTGAATTGCACACTTGTTATTAAGTGGCAGAATAGTTAGCATAACGAGCAGACTAGTATGAAATGCATTTTTTTGTCACAATTAGACAATTCACATACTGCTCTTGGGTGACAAGGTGGATCATATGCAATATCTTCTTTTAATCCCTAAATGTGATATCAGTTACATTCATACTATTTGGAAATCATAAAAATCAATGCATTAAAAGAGCAGCATTCCCATACCATCTTAATACTTCTCTTGTGATCCCGACCAACCCTGTCATTCAATCGAGGGTGATATTTTGGGCCGCGCGGATCGATTTTGAACATTAATAGGCAGGCGCTTCATCGTTTCATTGGTGTTTGTTCCGGGCGGCAAAATAGATTTTCCATCGCCGTGGGTTACTATTCACTGATTGATATCACTCGACAGCAACAACACCAACCACGCCAACCACAACACTTTCCACAATCTTCTGTTGCCATAATCCTCTGTAAGTCCTTCTTGTTGTCTCTTTTCCTTGGAGTTTTGTAAGCCTGTCCGATATTTCAGTTTCACGATCTAACATGCTAGTACCCCTCTCAGCAACAACTTCCTCACAATAGCCTCAATAAATCCACCTACCCCTCCGACGAATTTCGTTCATCAAAAGCCATGGAGCAGGCGCCGCAAGAAAACCAGGCCACAGCACCTCCAGCTACAGGACACCTTAATATAAAAGTCACCGATAACAACAACGAAGTCTTTTTTAAGATTAAACGTACCACCCAGCTCAAAAAACTCATGGAAGCATTCTGCACTCGACAAGGAAAGGATCTATCCTCTGTACGTTTTTTGTTTGATGGGACAAGAGTCAGACAGGACGATACACCAGATACAGTAAGTTTCCCACTATCAGACAATCTTGCGTGAGCTGGCGCGTTATCCAGTGGATTACAGAATGTCTTTTTTTTGCCCAGCTAGAAGTTGCTAAATGATCCTTTGCCTACAGCTGGACATGGCCGATGGCGATACCCTGGAGGTTCACCAAGAACAAATTGGAGGCTATCTGCCTTGACAAAAACTAAGTGAGTAAAGAGATAAATACACTTCTCCTTTCGTTCTCTATGGCATTAGGTAATTTACAGCAACCTCCTAACTAACCACTATGTTCTCTCACAGTCCTCACGGTGGAAATCCACTTTTATGCGTCAACTGACTGTTTTCATCCATATTTTAACTGTTGATGAACTATGCCTGTCCTCTTTCGACCAATTCTTTCTTCTTTACAGTTCCTTTTACATATTCTGCAATTTCTATGTTATCTGTACGTGAATTTGGCCGGCGCACATGCAACTGAAAATTTATTGTAATTTAGTGTGACAAATATCCTGCTTGAATACCAAGAAAGAAAAAAAACAAAAAGGGTTAAGGGTTGTGGGGGCGGGGGGGTGGGGTGGGGGGGAGGAAAGGGGAGGAAAAATGCTCAATCCTGAGCTGAAGGGGAAAAATATGGTGAAAGAATAATGTGGTTTAGCATTTACATCATTTCTATCATTGAAGTTATGCATCTGAATAAACATGCTGCCGCTGCCCGAATTGTGTTTTGTTTTTCACACTTATTGTTACAATTTAGTACTTCTCTGTTGATAAGTTGCTTCTCTACAATCTGTATTTCATTGGAGCATTGGGATGACTGCACTGTCTTGCCTTGTGATTTGAGAGGGTGTAGTTTTTAAATGGGGTCAGGAGAAGCAGTCAGGATGGTTCTTTCCAGTTATGTTCTTCCCTGACCGTTCTGACTGGTCACATCATACTCGATCTGGAGAAGGAGATTCAGGGATAAAGGTATTTGTTATTTCCATGGAATAGAGCAAATGTATATTTGTCTTTCCTTTCTGTTTAAATTCTGACAATACCAACTACGCTCAAGTGGCTATGTCATACACTATGCTGAATGATTCCTTGTATGAAATGGCTAATAACCTCCCTGTCCCGTGAACGCAAGAAAATGTATATTTACAGATATGATAATTAGTAAATGTTATAAGCATTAATCGTGAATGAATTCAAGTCATAACTCATAATAAATAATCAATAGAAGCAGTAATGTGCAACAGTGGTGAGGCCCAGGCCATCGGGAACAGATGGATATATGCCCCTATGTGTAATACCAATGAGAAAGACCAACATCCAAAACTAACCTCCCTACCAAAACGACGAAACGGGAATATATATAGGGTCAACGAACGAATGCCGAAAAATCCTGATATAAAAACCGAATATTTAGAACATGTAAATAACCCCCGCCCCCGCCCCGCCCCCCCGGGATTTTACTCCTCCCAAATCGCCGCCCTCGCCTTCTCTGCTTCTTTCCGGCTTGAATCCTCGAGCTCCCTCTGCCTCTCCCGCTGTTTCGCCTCTTTCTCCCTCATGGCCCGATCGTACGCCCTCTGCTCCTCCGTGCGTTTCGGAGCGCGTATCCCCAGAGCGCCGGCGATCATACGGCTCGCGACTGCGGTCTGCTTTTCCGGTCTCCTTTCCATGCTGGGAATACGTGGACGTGGAGGGGAAGCGGTATGACGAGGGGGGGTGGTACAAGCAGGCGATGGAAGATCGGAAACCAGAGGGGGGGCGTGGGTGGCGGCTTCTACTCGAGAGGAAGGAGTGCTGTTGCTTGTTGATGAGGTGGTATTTGTGGTGATTGGGCATCTCAGAGTTGCGGACACGGGAGGGGTAATGTCGTCTTCATTTTCATCCGAAGATGACGAGGAGAGAGGCTCGTCTTCCCATGATTCTGCGACAGGGGAGGATCTTTTCCTGGGTGGTTTTTTCTTAACGGTGGGTTCGGTGTTTATGGAGAGGGATTTGAAGGAGGTATGGATGGATTTTTCTATAGTTTTGCATTTGTTAAATCGTTTGCAAATTTAGTTTAAACTTGTTCGCTTTCTTTAAGGGGTTTTCCTTTGGAAGTGTAATAAATACCTTTAGAATAATATTCAGCCATATGGAGCAACAATGTCAGTCTGGCCCAGATCAACCTGGGTATACAATGTATGCAGGTACGGTTCAACGGCGCGTCTCTACCCCACGTTTTCGTCACATTACATAACCAGCAGATGGAGGACTTCCTATCACGGACTAGCGTATAATTCACAGAGACGTTGTCAACGGCTCCCAACGTGAGATAGAAAGTCCAGATCAATCCATGGATCCATCATTTCATAGGAGGCAACCAACCCTATCTGTGTTTCTAGAAGTTAGCTCCTTAAGGGAACTACTTTTTGTATCTATATCTCAAGCACAAATACTAAAAAAGGAGATGGCGAATTCGAATATTATATGAGTCTAATATGGGGTACGCGCTCCGAGACCCTGCCACTATAAATAACATATGTATTTGGTCGAGTATAGAATCACTTCACCAACAGTTAGTTAATATAATTATTTGCATAGCTACGTGGCGAAACAAGAAGATTGTCCAGAGATAGAATGTCCGGAAGGAGAAGCAGATATCAGACATTAGCATTAAAAAGGAAGACTTTTGCTCGTGTAGAGGCCCCTTGGTATAAATACATGTTTTCGCACATCACCAGTCGGTGATTCTCCGAGTACCAACCCATAGTAAGTAGGAACTTCAATCCAGCTCGCCAGACAATCCTTATTTGCCTATGCGCTGAGGAACTTCGTCACGGCCAGGGTCCGTTCCGCTGATCCAAACCGGACCTCCGAGGTGTGACATGGATCCGGCGCTCAGGCTTTGTTGGCTGGCTTCGGCTGAATCCCGAGGCTATGATTCTGAGATCCAATCATTGTTTCCATCCAAGTAGCCATAGACAAGTGACTCCGCATTCTCAACAGCAAGCCTCTGAGACATCGAAATCGATGGGGAAATGCTGCATGCGCTTCCTAGCACAAGTTAATTTTGATATTTCCGTTTATAATGGACCACTCAGAAGTAATCTCAATTCTTACTTTTGAGAAAACCATCTAGTAACATTTTTTATTTATTTGCGCTTTAGATAGATCACGAAGGCCATTTCTGGATTGCATGCCTCTGACACGAACCCGCCATCCCCAAGCGTTGACTAACATTGAAGCTTGGACTACGGACATGAGGCGAGATACCCACTTTCCTGTTTAACATTTGTTTGGAGAAAGCCGCCGCTTGATTTTCTTCGTTTCCCGTTACCAAACCCAAAGGTTGATAAATTCCTGAAAATCCCATTCCTTCTCTTCTGTCTTTAAGTTGTTATTACTAGAAACATATCAACTATATTCTTCCATATCCTACAGTACCTACCTACTGTCGAGCAACCCCCAGGTTTTAAGCTTTCTTAATGTTCCTACCAGAAATCGAACTTCAGGTTACGTACTAGCCATGATTTTTTTCAAATCCATACCCCCTTCGCTGATATCTCGCCGTCCCCACTCACGCCATATTGCTCGAATTGGCCAATGTTTAAATTCCCACTTGTCGACATCTGCGCGGATTCAGAGCTATGCGGATACTCTTCCGAATCTTAAAATTGGTGCCCATACTCGGGTCCTCTTCCAGGGGTTCACAGGTATGTTCGGTGTTGAATGTATCTGGTTATTGATTGACTTGTTTTTATTTTATTTTATTTTATTTTTTGACTTGCTCGCTGGTGTATGAAATTATAGTCAGTCGCTGAAATATTGAAAATAGGTAGACTGGTAATTTCTATTTCCAATAAAGCCTCACATTGTGGTTGGTATAGCTAAAGTTGCTACAGGCGACCGCGAATGTGAAGGAATCGTTAGCATGGGGTACCAAGGTTGTAGGCGGTGTAAAGCCGGGTGTGGAAGGTGAACACCTTGGATTGCCTGTCTTTCCATCAGTCCAAGTGGTATGTACAGTACATTTATCGGTTGACATACGTTGCGAAGCAAATTACACTGACTTGTGTAATCAATACCAGGCACAAGAGAAGCTGAAGCCAGATGCAACTGCCATCTACGTGCCAGGGCCGCAAACAGCACAGGCCATTGAAGAGGCTATCGCAGCAGAGATTCCTCTCATAGTCGCCGTAGCAGAGCATGTTCCTGTTCATGATATGCTTCGAGTGAGAATCACCTGGCCACATATCCAAGAGTTTCGGGTTATCTAACCGGACATCACTAGATACACGCAATGCTTCAAACCCAATCAAAATCTCGTTTGGTTGGCGCAAACTGCCCTGGTATCATTTCCGCTATTGGAAGATGTAGAATTGGGTTCCAGCCTCTTTCATGTTTCGCGCCGGGGCATATTGGAATTGTCGCCAAGTCTGGTACTCTTGGTTACGAGACCGTTGCGGCAACGACACGAGCAGGATTGGGTCAGAGTCTTTGCATAGGCGTGGGAGGGGATGTTGTAGCTGGTACAAGCTTTGTTGATGCACTGAACCTTTTCGAGCATGACGAAGACACCCATGGAATCATAATTGTTGGAGAAATCGGAGGATCAGCAGAAATTGCAGCTGCAGAGTGGATTTTCGACTATCGAAGACGCACTGCAGACCCAAAGTATGAAAACTGACATTTGCTCCCTATGGAATGTTTACTTTACTAATAGTAGTGGCATTCAGACCCATCATGGCGGTAGTCGGCGGAATTTATGCTCCCCCTGGGCGGGTCATGGGCCATGCAGGCGCATGGGCTGGTCTGGGGGATCCCGATGCACAAACCAAGATCAGAGCTTTACAAAATGCAGGCGCCGTCATGGTAGACCACCCAGAGAAATTCGGGGAAGGGATGAGAACGTTGTTGACCAATGTGGGCGGACGGCCCGCATATCAGGTAGCTTCCCGCGCCTGAAAATGAAATTATGCATAACTAGTTAATTGTTCCCACTGACATCAGCACATAGGCCGCCCCGGTTGCGGTTGCAGCACAGCAGAGGGGATTTCACACTTTGCGTCGACCAACCATACGACGGCAACATATCATGCCACAACGCAGAACCCTTTACCTCACACAATCCCAGTCATTTGATTTGTTAGGGGGAAAAGGGGTCGCGATTGGTGAATCGAACGAACGTTCTGATTTCTTTTTTGGAATTTCTATAGATCGGAACTCACGTTCACCATGCATTATTGCTTCTCCCACCACTAACCCGGCAACTTTTCTCTCTCGATCTAGGAAATTCCCATTTACATATGGCAAGACGCATTTCACTGCCAATCAGGCCAATATCCGAGCGGTTGCCAGCTACCTCGGCCTTGGAGAGATATCTCTAGAACCTCTTGCGAAGTTCGCACAGACTTTGCTTGATATTTTTATAAACAAGGAGGCTCTTCTGCTAGAAACAAAAGTCTCCGGGAGGAGCGATGGTAGTTTTCGGGTTACCGAGGCCCGATTCGGCTTCGATGATGCCGCATACAAAAGTTCGAAGAGACAGGAAGATATCCACAAACTCCGAAATATGGCGCAAGAGGTTCCGGAAGAAGTCGAAGCTGAGAAAGAGGGAATTGTCTATGTCAAGTACGAGTGCTGCTATCCAAAAATACTTTGATCGATGGAATCCTAACAACAGGATATTTAGACTTCCTGGAGAGGGAAGCATCGGTACACTTGGTAAGTCTTAACCCTTCATGTTTCCCTCTTGACGCAAGGCAAGAATCCCTGCAAAGTAAAAATAAAGCAGAACAAAAGAAAAGAAAAGAAAAGAAAAAGCCACAATTCTCACCCCTACCCTTATAGTTAACGGTGCTGGCCTCGCCATGAACACCGTCGACGCTCTGACTCTTCACGGCGGCCACTGCGCCAACTTCCTCGACACCGGCGGAAAAGCAACGTCCGAGACGGTAAAGTCGTCATTCCGAATCGTCCTCTCCGATCCTCGCGTGAAAGCCATCTTTGTCAACATTTTTGGCGGCCTGACTCTCTGCGACATGATCGCTAACGGAATCATCATGGCGTTCCGCGATTTGGATATGAAGGTACCTGTTGTTGTTCGCCTGCGTGGTACCAATGAGGAACTTGGGCAGAAGATGGTATGTCAGATCCTTTTCCTTGCCAATTGTTCCTTGGGATGGTATTTTTATGGAAGTGTATCAGTGCGACGCAGGGGGGACTAATTGTTTTTGCTCCAAACTTAGATTGCCGACAGCGGGCTCCCGCTACATGCCTTCGACTCGTTTGAGGAAGCGGCAAGCAAGGTTATTAGCCTTTCTCGCTAAATCAGCGGACCCTGAATTTCCAATTCCAGGCAATAAATGCGATGTTAATTACATGTGCATTGTAGTTCCGGCTGTCTTCAGCTGTTAGATCGCCTCGATGTTTCGTTGTTTGTTTCTCCATATATATGCCGATTATGTATCCTTACCATATTACTTGATGTTTATGATATTTTCGTTTTGGTTTGGGTGAAGGTTTTTCTTTTTATATTTCCTGCCAAACACTTTATGATTGATTATTTTGTTTGTTCGTTGCTAAGTGGTCCATATAGGGTAGCGAAATGTATATGATAAACGTTTAGACCAACATAATGAAATAATATATATAATACAGCATGGCAGGTTAAAAAAGATAAATGTCCAAATCATGAAGAGATGTATTTTATAATGTCTTTAAGCCTTTCTTTTAGTTATTATCTTGTTTGGTAGGTGTCAAGTGAAGGAACCAGCGGCCCAGTACATCTTAATTCACATATGGCCCGTCCGTGCAACTCTTACCCTGCCCTGGTGGCGTAATGGGTAAAGCCAAGCCTTGAGGGACTGGCAGAAGGGTAATGCGTAGCTCTCCTATGATTGGACAAAGACTTCCCTCCTAGCCTGGGAAGTTCGGGACCAAGCTAAGCTAAGATTGTGGGTTCGAGTCCCACGTTCCTCGATATTTTTGCCCTTTATTTTTACTTACTTTATTTTAATTTTTTTTTTCCCTTTTTTTTTTCAATTTTTCAATTTTCTCTAGCTATTCTTTGTGTTCAACGAAGTTTCTATTTTTACGTGAAAAGAACCAACCAACCAACCAATTTCGATTTTAGCAACGGGCCGAGGTAGATTGTCTGCAGGCTGAGCCGATTCCCTGCAAGTGAAGCCCACATAGCTTCCCCTGCAGTCAGGCTGAACAACGATACACCTGAGGCACTCACTGGGTTCATTGCCGTCCGCAACTCGGCTGTACTTCCTGAGCGGCTGAAAAATGCACGTTTGTTCCCTGGTTGTTTCTGTTAGGTCACTGGGGCAAAAGAGCTCTCTCACACCAGCGCCATGCTGGTACAGTCTCCGGCAATAAGTTTGAAACCCCCCCCCCGGCCGTGATGCCAAGATATCACTAACCCAAACCCAGTTATGTTAGAATGCTGCTTTTACCCTACAATTTACCCCTTTTTCACATCTGCCCACTTTATTGAGCAATATACAAAATATTAGTTAGTGATGATGAAAAGCAGCAATAGAAATATTAACGTTATGTGGTTAGTGCAATCTCAGCGACTCGGTGGGGGGAGTTTCAAACTTAATGCCCCCCACTGTAGTAGAGGCACGTGCTTAACTTGAAAGGGGACCTTTGCCGGCTTTGTAAGCATCCTTTTTTTTTTTTTTCGAACCACGTAAGCTATGAAGTTGGTGATTTCGGATAATTTTGCAGGTATTTAAGTTTCGTTATACGGAGTTATCGGATTCGCGAACAAGTGCCATGCCCCCAGCTGGCATTGGACCCTTATCGTGTTTGTTCCCCCGAGCTTCCGCTAGTGGTTACCGGAGAATTGAAGGTCAGCATCCAAACTCCTTGAAAGCACCATTGCTGGTGAGCGCACCGGTGCACCATCTATTTTGAGAAATTGGTTCTTGCGCGGTCCCCTGGAGCATCTCTTCAGCTCAATTGCTATGGCTCCGTTCCGCTCTCGTCCTGTTTTTTCCCCAGGCAATCACATTTTCTTAATCTCAAAGCAGCGCGTGTCCTTCCCTGTCTCTGTTTCTTCTTTTCCCACTTCTTCCGGCGCTTCCTTGTCACGCTCCTTTTTCATAGCCCGGCCGTCAAGCCCGTCATCAAATAGACCTTATTCAGGTATGACGAATTTTTCATATGCGACCATTGTATTTCAATCCATTGAACTCCGGAGTGATATATATATATATTTACCGAGGTCCTTTAATCAATCAAGTCAAATAAACTGACCCTGATTGCATATGCCTTTATACAGTCCAGACAGTCCACCCATCTTCTCCCAAGCCTCTGCCTCCTCCTCCCTCCCATACTTCATTCAAAAGACCTTCCATATTCCGCCGTTTCCTAGGTTTCTCAGCAATCGCAATATTCTCCTTCACTCTTGGAATCTCCCTAAGCCCCGTTGTATCCACCATGGTTCAGGTCGTCAACCAACTCCGCTCCGACGAGGAATCTGAATACATAGCTCCCGACGAAGTCTTGCAGGATATCGATGACTTCATCTACAATCACCCCATAGCTCGCTCTCTGCGAACAGATGAGCGCTTCACCGAATCGCGACCCCACCTCAAGATTCCCCTGGAATTACGCGCCCACAACCTCACTGCCGGAACTCTGTCTGGCGCCAATAAGATCGCTGTACCCCCTTACACCTGGACGGAGACGGGTGGGAAAAGCCTCGTTGCGATGCTATATCTGGGTTCGGACGTTTCTGGCCACCCGGGCATTGTCCATGGCGGCCTCCTCGCTACCATTCTCGACGAATGTCTCGCGAGGTGTTGCTTCCCTGCTTTACCCAATGGCATTGGCGTCACTGCAAATTTGAACATAGACTACCGCAGCCCGGCGCCTGCGGGGTCATTTTTCGTTGTGCGCGCTGATACGGTGAAGGTTGAAGGGCGCAAGGCATGGGTTGAAGGGAGGATTGAGACTCTACCCGATGAAAGGCGGGAGCCTCTTGTTGTGGCTCAGGCGAAAGCGTTGTTTGTCGAGCCGAAGAATGCTGCTGTACGTGGCCTTCCTTTATTTTGTTTCTGCCCTAACTACTTGTCTTGGATTGTTCTGCTAACCCGGGATCATAGTCTCTTCCACGACTTTTTAAATCGACGTAAATCATCATCGTATGCTGGTTTCAGGCGTATCTGCCGTCATGATAGGGATTACCGACTTGATGTCTTGATATATTCCATTTTTGCGAGGCTTGCAGTTAGATATCATCCGACCGCCATTCATCTTCTTTTGTCTTATCCCCCCCACCCAAAAGATGGGTGCTGCTGTTTATTAGACGATTTCTTTCTGATTGTTATTTTCTGGTTTGACACTTGTGTTTTAAGTTCCCGCATTCTTTGGGGTTGGATACTGGCATACATTATATGTGTTGAATATTCGCGGGAAAGGAATAAATTCCGGCTGCGCTTTTCAATAGTAGGTAAAGCTATACATTAATGAGATCATGAGTAACTCACGCTCTACTATACCATAACTTTGGAATTTGCATCATCAGAAAATAGGATATATATATATATATATATATATCATCAACGTTGTTAAAGAAGAAAGTATTTTAACGTATGGAGTTATTGTCATAATTCATTAGGTTTGACGATGCTACAACTTGCAACGTGGTTGGCCCACACGCTGACCACTGACCACATCTCACTTAACAGCTTCAACTCTCATCAGGAAATCCATTGTATTTTGCTTTTATTGACTCCGCTCACCAGGAACAAAAAGGGGGATTAAAAAAAAAAACCCAGTACGTTCTATGCCCGCCGTTTAAACAAACCAAAAAGCGCGGTGAGGATTCTCTGTGTACATAACCCTAGATAATGTCCAAGGGACCCAAGTACATCCTCCTCTCCCTCCCTAGCTCCATCACCCCCTCCCACCACCGTGACGATGCTCTCGAAGCTATCAGCAAGACCATCACCTCAGATAATGGCACGGTCATCCCCTTTGCCATCCCAGAGTTTAAAATCGGGACACTGGATACGCTGGTGCAGCAGGCGGACGAGCTAGCGAGGCTAGAAGCCCTGTGCCATAACGTCGTGGGCAAGGTGGGGGATGTTTTGAAGAATGTTCTGGAGGGGGATGAGGAACAGATTGCAAATATGAAAACGGTCAATGACAGTATGGTGGCGGAGATTCCTCTTTTTTGTTTCTTTTGGCTTCCCCTCTTTATTGTTCCAGGCCTAGAGTGGTTTTAGCTGACATGTATCTTGAATTTACCAGAGCCTGTTGAGCAGTATCTAAGGACGTTTCAGTGGAATAAGGTCAAATACCGGGCAGAGAGGTCATTGGCAGAATTGATTGATTTGCTGCAAAAGGTGCGGAGGGATAAGTGCTTTGTTTTATTGCATTTCAACCGATTCTTTCTGCTGATGAGACTCCCTCCTCTTCCCTTGTTTCTAGGAAGCGGCAAGCATCGACAATGACGTTCGAGCCAAATTCTCACAATATACCCAAGGAAAAACGACACTTGCTGCACTCCAACGGAGACAAACGTATGAGGATATACCTAATGTAGTCCACATATTTTGCCAAATTGTTTATCCTGACACTTTCTTAGGGGCACATTGTCCACCAAATCCCTCGCATCTGTCGTTGATCCCCGCGTCCTCGTCCAAGACTCCGAATACCTCGAAACCCACTTAATTGCCGTCCCTTCACGGGACACAAAAGAATTCCTACGAACATACGAAACCATGTCACCCATGGTCGTTCCTCGCTCTTCAACCTTTGTCGCTTCAGATGACGAATCCACCCTCTACGCTGTCACGACGTTCAAAAAGCACAGCGCTGAATTCATCCATAAGTGTCGGGAACACCGGTGGATACCTAGAGATTATAAATATGTCGAGGGTAACGAGGAGAAGGAGCGGAGGGATCTAGATAAAGCTAATTCCGATGCACGGCGGCTTTGGGGTGAGACATTGCGGCTTGCAAGGACCGGGTGGAGCGAGGCTGTGATGGCCTGGGTGCATGTGCTTGTCTTGAGGGTGTTTGTAGAGACGGTGTTGAGATATGGGTTGCCGCTAGACTTTGTGTGCGCATTGATAAAGGTTGGTGGATTTATCTTTCCTACACTCTCCCTCCCTGGTCCCTGCGGTCTGCAGTCCTTTTTGTGCTTCCCTTGTGGCCACCACTTCAGCGCCTTTGGTTCTTTTTACCTTCCGATCGCAACCAACACACTCCATTACCTTGACCCTTCCTCCTTCAGCTCCCCGCGCAAATTATCCTTGCTAACAAAGGGGACAAAAATTACCAGACCACAAACAAACAAGCACGAAAAGCAAAGAGCCTCCTCGACGACTCATACTCGTACTTAGCGGGCAACGCCTTCGGGCGTGATAAGAAAGGCCGTGTCCAAAAAGATGATCCTCTGGATATGCAGCATGTCAGCGGAGCAGGTGAGAGCGGAGCAGGTGAGTATACCGCTTTTGTATATTACGAGATAGAGTTCGAGTGAGCTTGAAGCCAGCCAGCTCCCAACGGACTTCACTCACATCCTGCCGCATAAAAGGAGGCATCTCGTCTATTTTCATTTTTCATTTCGGATCTTAACGGTATTATGAAATGGGAAGGAAAATGATGAATTAATACATTTGGATGATGACACGCTTAGTGACCTCGATCTTTCATTTATTTGTATCGCATGCGGTTTCTATTTTCTTTACTAATGCCTACATTTTTACAAATGTGCTTGCGCACCGTTTCTTTCTTTCCTTTTCAATGTTGTCATAATATCTGGGACCTGCGATATATATTTAGTTTGTTGGAGTGTTTCGACTCAATTCTTCTACACCCCGAACATTTCTTCTGCGACTCTCTCGCTACTGATGATATATTATAAGCCCATCGTGTCAGACTTAATAGCTATAATTGTCACTCGATTTGCTCCTAGATTTTCCCCCCCTCTTTTTTTTAATGTCCATGCTAAGAGATAGAGGAGAATACAGCGGACATGCTACCCTTGCACGATGGATGTGATTTTGTGAGGCTCTTATCTCCCATATTTCGGGCATAATTCATTGGGTATCATTAATCACATGAGGTATTCGTGATTCTACATGCTTAGTATCTAATTCATGCCAACTCTATAAATTGGATATCGCACATCCCGGAATATGAGACAAGAGAATAGATCCAAAACAAAAACATGATGAAAACTGAAAAGCATATATAAACAAAAAAAGGCCAGGGTAATGACTCTAATTATGCACGGCTCTTTCAGGCAAATAGCCCTTTCCCTCCAAATACTTAATAATCTGCGCAACCGCCTCCTTAATCCCAACCTCATGACTCCGAATATGAATCTCAGGTTTCTCGGGGGCCTCGTACGGTGCACTGATCCCCGTAAACTCCTTGATAATCCCCTCCCGCGCCTTCTTATACAAACCCTTCGGATCTCTCTGCTCCGCCACCTCAACAGGGACATCAATATAGACCTCAACAAATGGCAAGCCGGATTCCTGTTCCCCCTGGCCATGAATTGCCGCCGCATGGAGCTGGCGCGCCAACTCACGGTCCTTGCGATAGGGCGAGATAAATGAGGTGATGGCGATGGTGTTGCTGTCCGCGAACAGTTTCGCAACCTCCGCGATGCGCCGGATGTTCTCGTTGCGGTCCGCTTCGCTGAAGCCGAGGTCCTTGTTGAGGCCGAAGCGGATGTTGTCGCCGTCCAGTCGGTAGGCGGCGACATTGTACTGGGTTAGGAGCTGGTGTTCAAGCTCGACGGCGATAGTAGATTTGCCGGAGGCGGAGAGGCCGGTGAGCCAGATTGTGAGGCCTTGTTGTCTGCGGAGGGCGGTGCGCTCGACGCGAGTTAGGTGTGGGGGGTGGTATGTTATGTTGCTGTTTGGTTGGGATTAGATGGGTTCATGGAAGGGTTAAAACCCATCAAAATGTCTGGAATCATACGTCGCCATGTTGGTGATACTGAGTTTGATCAGTATGGGAAATTATTTGTAGGTCAATTGAGGGTTGAGATTGTCGGTAGGGGTTTTCTTCTGTACGCTGGCTCGCGAGCAATCGGCGGGGTGGCGGGGTAGCAAGTTGAAGATAGGCCTGAAAATTTGAATAGGAGAGAAGAAAGAGAATATGGACAGTAATGGGAAGGTGTCCGTAGCTAAAATATATGTGATTTAAGAAGAATAAATCTCCTTGAAGAGATATGAAAAGCGCCATTGAAATGACGTGATTTCTGGGGAGAGAAGGTGATGGCTTGGCGTCGGACGAACTTTATCCCAACATTCAATTGTTTGATCTGTACCATCCAGCTCCAACCTCAACATCAATAGGGTATTACAACAGCCAATTGATGAGAGCAAACAGCAGGAAGATGGGAAGGGGTGGTGAGGCAAGTGTAGTGATAGTTGGCTTTTTATTTCCTTTGTGTTCTTTGTTGACATGCTAATTGATTGGTTATCAGGGGCAGTTTTAGTTCTTGGGAAAGATGGGGACAAATGCCGACAGCCAGGAACAATCCCCAAGAAAATTTTCAACGTTATACTGTAGCCGTCTATTTTAAGTCGGATAGGTGTACTGTTCCCAATTGCTAGTCATGTTGGGGATTTCAATGTCTTTTAGGGCCGGCCGGCGGTTGCTCTCCTGCCCTGGGCGTTGTCACTTCCCCAAACGATGCATTGAAGGGCTACCCATTTTAATCTAAACGCCAAATGGTATGGGATGCAGCAGACGCTATGGCTTACTTAATATCAAAATTCTACCCATTTTGTATTGGGTTTTTTCTCTGAATCAGGCGGTGTATTCGACTTTCAATGCGAAACCTCTCGCAGCAGCTGTCTGTGAATGCGATTCAGGAGTATACCGTGGCCTCCTTATCAAAAAGACGGCATGTGAACGCTGCAAACACATTCGCTTTTTGAGATATTATTTGACATTCAAACCCGCAATATTCATGCCTTTTTCTGACCCTTGCACTGGAGTTTCTCAGCATGCTGGTTCTTATAGCTGCGATTATACAAGTTATCTCTCACATGGCCACTAATCCTCTGCGGATATTCACATATAATGTAGTAGATTCTTGTCTATTTCTACTATACACATACAACTGCTTTTTTTTTCTTTATATACCTCTTCCTTTCACTTACCTAGTGTGGCGAGGCTTAGATATTTTCTTCCCCAGGCCTCACGAGCACACCCAGAGTCCAGAATTTATCACTCGGCAACTTCAGACCCTTGCCTATATTCTATAAGGAGTTGTGCTGTTGTTGACTTCTGTTGTGTTTACCCTTAGAAGGATTCATTTCTTTCTTCTAAATTTCTTGCACTCTGCAGTGTTGTCAGTTCAGTACACTGTTCCTTTTCCAACTTTCTTTCTGAAAAGAGGACCACTATTCTCTCTACCCATGTCTTTTCAGTTTATTTTCATACCCATGTAGTTGCTCCTAATAATCCGGAGATGTCGTCTCTAACCCTCGAAGCCGCATGTGAGCGCTTCACGTCGGTAATCAGAAATAGTGTGTGGGATAAACTCCTGGACAAGTGTCTTGGGAGAGGTATGCGTCTCCCAACGTCTTCATTTAAAAGTATCGTGACGAACAGCTTACCCTACCTACGTGCAGGCCTTGCGGACAGGTTGCATATAACGCGACTTGAGAAAGCACATGAGCTTTCAGCTAGGGCGTGGGAAGCGGCTATAGCGGAGATGCGCAGTTCAGCATCCAGTATTAATGATGATCCGCAGTCATCAAACGTGCCGACGCGACGCAGGACAATCTGCACGTCTGCTGAGGAAGAATGGGATACGTTTTTTGGAGAGCTAGAGGAAAATAGGTCGCTTAATGATAGGCCGTCAGACGATGAAGAGGAAGAAGTGGAAGGGGGAATGGGAACTGGGAAACTGGGTGACGGTGACGGGGATGGTGAGTAAATAACACACCCTGGCTGGCGTCCCATAAGCCCAAACTCGGATACTGATACCAATTTAAGTTGGCAATACGAAAACAACTATACAAAAAGGTTTGCATCTACCCCAACATTGTCACGACCAAATTCCTAAGCAGTCCTGGTATTTCATAGGTCGCTCTGGCGCCTCCTATCCGATAGCAGGAATCGGCCGGTATCATCATGCAAAAGACGCCCCAAAAGAATGGACGGAAGAACTTATTCTTCACAAGTTATCGTTCATAACTCCGTTCGTCAAATCGAATGTTGACAGATTAGCAGGCTATCCTGGGTGGCACAGTTTATATTCAACACCTGGAAATGATCGATTGGCAGAAAAGAAATCAGAATCCTGCAGTGGGTTTATCATGAAGAAGACAGAAGGTATTCCTGCGAGAGGATTCTCCAATTTGAGCACTGTAAAGTCTTCTCTGAGCTTCGCAGTTGATGTATATAAGACCACTGGTTATGAGCTGCCACTGTCACCTTCCTTGATTGAAAGCGAAGAGCCATGCGTTCCTGGGCCTGCTCGGCCCCCGATCCGGAAGTTACCAGTTATTTTCATGGATGATGATGATGATGCTGAATGTGCTGTCGAGTCTTGCGATCCGTTTTCTCTAGAAGAAAGGACAAATTTCCAGGACTTGGTTCCCGACAACGACTTGGAACAATCAAAAGTTGTTTCGAAGGGCAAAGAAAAACAGGTTGACATCTCACAATACAGTGAGGATGTTGATGTGCCACCTTCATTCCTTTTGACACATGAGAAGGAGGATGGCAGAGACCGAATACCAACGGGGCAAAGGTCAATTTGCGCGATCATCAAGCAGCCCAAGCCCATCAAATTCGATTTGAAAAAGGCGATAAGACTAATGCCCTGGAAGGTGCACTGGAAAATACGCCGCTATTTTGAAGCTAGAGAAGCGAAGAAAAAAGATACACCGGGGGACCAAATTGTGGCAGCAAAATATGCTGCGGCTCGCCGTCGCGAGCAGTATGACGCATGGATTAAACGGGTGGATTGCCGTAGTCGACCGCGGCTTGGTTGCCAATCTGAACGTGAATTCCCAAAGAAGTCAACAGCAACTGACCAACCCGAATCTCATGACACACAAAATATATCCATTAACACGGAGCCACTGTTACTTCCATGTTCCCCAACAAACCCTTTTGATCAGCTAACGCGGCGAGCAGGCTTACGACCCGCTTCTAAGGCTCTCTTCCCCATCTTCAAGCCACTTCTCCCGCACACGACCCTGCCGGAAACAATGGAGGACACCCGGGAGAAAATAGCCCGCGGCCTAACAGCTCTGAGGTCCTTCTTGGATGGCAAAAGCTCCACGCCCCCAATATCCACTCTCCGTGTACAAGCCAAGGAACTCGAGATCAAGCACGTAAAAATGTACCGGAGGGAAGTTCTCGGTCTCTCCGCACTCACAGGATGCCACCCTCAACTTACAACTGGCCCCTGGGCGGGATATTACAAAAAGAGAGACGAGGAGGACGTGTTGCGCAGGCAGGGTCTTGTAGTAGAAGAAGAAGAAGAGGAAGAAGAGGAAGAAGAGGAAGAAGAGGAAGAAGAGGAAGAAGCAGAAGTAATCGAAGATCCAGCAGACGAAGGTGACGAAAATTGCGACGTTCAGCAACTCATGAAGAAACTTGACAGGCAGAAGAAAAACACGTGGCCACAACCGCCTATGTACGCAGATTATATGGAAACAAAGCTGGATCAGCCGCTTATCCAGCTCATTCCCGAACCGCTCGAATTGCTAGACACTATTGATCCAGTAGTACCCACTGGCATAGATGCGGAGTACGGCAGAACTGTGCATCCCATAAGGATAAAAGACGCTGAGGAGGCTTTGGATATGGAACACTATGCTACTTTTGCAGCAGGTGAGTTTTTGGCTGAGATGTATCAGGAGCCCATTGAAGGATTGAAGCATTGGACGATCCGAGAGGCTTTTACGTTTGCTGAGGATAACGAAGCTTGAAAAAAAAGGGATATGCATAAAATTCGGAGTTGAGGATAAATAGTTTCTTATTGGGAACTTCTTTCTTCTCTTTTACCTTTCGTTTTCCTTTCTTCATCTTATGACCTCTCTTTTGGTCCTCTTGAGAAGGTGTCCACTTCTCTCGATTTTTGACATTGAGTTCAGTTTGTTTCCCCTTTCTTTCGCCCTTTTTTCCAGATATTTCTGATATGCATTCTGATGAATGCCTTAAACCTCTTCGGCATTTTCCGCTTAATTCTTGACATATTTGCAAGTATGTCCTGCCTTTTTTTTTTCCTGCTTTTTTTTTTTTTCACCACTCTTGTCTCCGGCTTTCTGTGTTTCATGTCCGCTATGCGCGAAATTATATTATGCCTTGGGATACCACCTTCGATTTGTGATAGTGGACTCTCGCCTTGCACAGTAATCTCGCACAGTAATAGTTTCTATTCCTTTTCGTTTCTGGTATGCTGTGATTGAGTCTTCTAGTGTCATAGTTTACACGTTTTTGATTTGTTCGGGGATACCTACCTCTAATAACGATCAAATTTAATCCTAATTTTGTGATAAACTGAACCATCGTGCCTCTAGACATGAGGGATATCCAAAAAACGATTAAATCACATCAATGTCATCCAGTGAGGCCCGCTTCTATAAACTATTATCCGCACATGAAAACGCACTTCCAAAATTCCCTTCTTGGTATTTAAGAAGGACGCTTTCAACAGAAGCCTAGGTTTTTCAAAAGTATTAGCATCATCTGCGCAAATTCATAAGCATTAAAAGAAAGAAGAAACAATCCACAACAGTTAGTGACCTACGTAAGTTCCCGGACCTAGAAAGCAGAACCCCATCCCAATGATAGCGAGGTTGAGAATGAATCCTAGCCACCCACGCCACCCACGCTTTCGGTAGAAGTCTGAACCATAATCCACTCCCCGCATGCGTATATACGCAATGCCCCAGAATATAAAGCCAAAAAAAGAATCAAAAAGCGAGCTCATGATGGAAAGCAGGTCAGAGAAAAATGGAATAATCTCAGCAATCATGAAAGCGACGGCCCAGGTTGTTGCCAGGATAGCTCCCCAAGACAGCCACCCACCAACCGTGTGATTCCCCTTGTGATGGGTTCCGTCAAACAAACGGAAAAATATGAACCTGGCAGAAATAGAAGCATACAGGACGCCGAGGAAAACCAATGTTGGAACCATAAATGAGAACGAGATCTTTTTATGGACGCTGTTGCTCAGCGAGTCGAATGCTGGTGATGTCATGTATTGATTTCCAGTGTATGCGTAGATGACAGAGCCAACGATGCTGAATACGATTACCTCTGCGATGGTAACGACATATAGAGACTTGTTGAACTCCTTGGGATTCTTCATCTCTGCGATGAAGCTGGGGAGAGTGACCTGGCCAATGAACGTATAACTGATGTTCAAGAACGCTCCCATAGCGGCAATGAAGGTCGTCCCTGCAGCCGGCCAAAGGAGTACAACAGGCTCCCCTCCCCCGCCCCCTTCCCCTCTGCCTGGGTCCGGAGTAAACCGCGCCGGATGTGGTTGGATAGCAGCAAAAATCGTTGCTAACGCTACCGAAATGAATGTAAAGAACGCAGATAGACTCGCGAGTTTTGATAGGGTGTTGAAAGTTCTAGGAAGAGAACAAATGAATGAAATGATGGTGGTTATTGCTACAAATATTATGGTACAAGCGCCGTGATTGGTCATGACATTGAGATATTTCGCGCCCACCAAGCAATGCAATCCCTGATATATATATATATGGTTAGTTAGTTGGGAAAATTTCCCCTACCCTGTGGTAATCACTCACAAAGGTGATGTGGAAATGTGGAAAGTACGTTACAGTACATACCTGAATGAAAGTATTATTGAGCAAAAACATTGCCGCCGTAAGGTACCATGCAAGTTGGGAATCGTAAAAGAGGTACTGCCCGATATCACAAACGTCTCGAACTTCGGGATGACGGAGACAAAATTCCCTGGTTATTGTGTTAACAGTTATTACTTGAATATTGCGCCTTCTGTAGGGCTCCTATTTCAGCTCACCAGATGATCAATGAGGTGTATAGAACTACCACAGCCACCAAAATCGTCAAAACCAAACCAGGTACAAGACCGAGAACGGAATAAGAGTATGGGAATGACATGACGGCTAGGCAGATGTATTCTGAGAAGAGCAATGCTGAAGTCTGTACAACGTTAGCTGTCAACATCGATTTTTCCTGGGAGTTTTTAACTTGGGAAGTATTTTTTTCCCCTTGTGGCTTTAGGGGAGGATGGCGACAATGGTTAATCTGTTCCATCTGTTCCAGAGTAATATCACACTCGACCCTGAACAGCTCATAGACATCTTTAATCCAAAGAGGCTTTACCTTTTGCCAGCTGCAAGTCCGATACTTGATAGAATTACCATCCTCCGAGTCCAACTGCTTGGAGGCAACGTCTCTTGACGCAGACGAGCTAGAGGTAGCCGTCTCATCAGGCCTATTCCTTCTCCGCGACCCCTTCGTGTTGATTATCTGAGCGCGATCGTTATTGCCATCATCGACATCGTCGTTGAAACCCGTCAGGTTATCATCTTTGAGCAAGGGCGTGGTTACACCTGATTCTAGATCTGACGCCGTTGAGACGAGAATATAGGCCCCTCGAGGCGGAAAGCCGAGGGGAGATAGAAAAATAGTTTGATTATACGGATGGCTAGCATGAGAAAGTAAAGACGGCAGTCAGGAACTTGGCTAATTCATACGGGTCGTGTTACAGATTAGTGTAGAGTGGTGGACGCAAGGGTTTCGGGTTTGATTCTAGATGAGAGCGCAAAGGAAGACAAGAGGATAATAGAACGATGATAGTAGTCTGAAATATCGAACTCGTCGCCAACGTGGTTGACGCAACCTGCACAGCGTAGGAGGTGAGTGTCTACCTCCTACATACCTGACATGCATAATGACGTTTTTCCAGCAAGGAAGAAAGGAGTCAAGAAGCTAAAAAGAGAGGTTTGGTGCAGCTGACTGAGCCCGCAGCCAGTTGGATGCTGTGAAGCCTGTTAGTGATCACATCCGCCCGCCATCAGTTAGATTTTATCCCACTAACAACCCTGAATCCTACGCCGTACACAAGGTTTCCAGCCAGCCATCCGTGTGGAGGATCGGATCTTGGCCATTTCCAACTAACACAATAGTTACTCCGTACTATTATTTCCAACAAACGATACTTGACTGCAGCCCAGCAAAAAGGCACAGCGCTATATAGTTGTAACTATTTCATACATAGCCAATTAGTTAGATTGCATCTGGCCCTATTCATTCTGTAAGAGGCAAAATTTACATCTGCATTCCTTCGAAGGAAAACCATGCTTGAGCATTGGATGAATAAAGCATAACATAATAATATCGCAACAGAAACTTTAAAATGAAATCCAGAACGTTTGGAAAAAAATTATCCGGAACATCATTCCACTGCCATAACTACCAATCTGCGCATCACTTCCTTCTCCCACGGTGAGCCCGTATTGGCTTCGCATATTATTCACCTAGTCTGTAATGGTAATAACATTCTCACCTACTTTCACATGTCCGTTAGGTATCCTACTGGCTTCCTCATCATTCATCATTCCATCTTGGCACATCCCTCCTCTTCCCCAGCTGAAATGATATTATTATCCGCCATTCCATTCCACTACGAACATCCAATGACGTGTGCTCTTCGGGGCCTGAATGAGGGTTGATTTCGTCTGCTGCATCCTGTTCAGGTATCTCATCACCCTGACCTCGAATTGCTGTTTGTTGACCCTGGTCCTCGGTTTCTTCCACTAGAGGGCACAATAAGGTGGTACACATGATCGTAAGCAAATTCATGTACCAGGGCGACTAGACGGCTCAGTCCCTCAGGATTCGTCTGGTGTTGCATATTCTTGAGAAGAGCCATAATATCCGAATATTTCTCCTCTTTATACATTGTGTCAATCATGCTTCAAACACTCCAATAGTTGTCAGGTTGGTGGTTGCTTATTTCTGCAAAAGCAGCCATCGAGGCATCGTATTCGTTAATGCAGCAAATCCAGAGCCCTGCGAGCGGAGCACTTCCGTGCAGAAAAAATCTCTTCTGTCTTCCAGAAGGGTTTGGTCCTCTCGGAACGCCTCAATTACTGAAGACAATACTTGCAGCGCTTTTTTATGCGCGCCGATTTGGCCATATGCCCTAGCAAGACAGAATTGAGGTTCCCAGCTCTCAGGTTCATCCTCACAAGAAGACAGGCTGAGCTGAACAGCTTTTTTTCCCAATCCGAAGTCAACGAACGTGAATGCCATTTGCAGTTTCCAATACTTGTTCTTTTTGTGACATTTAACTCAGACTCAGCCCAACTTTCTAACTCCAAAATCTGTTCCTCGGTCGGGTACGGAGTCAGAGCCGTGCGTTCTGAACCGTCAATCCTGGATTTTATCTAAAAGCGATGTTAATCCAAGTTTACTAATGAAGGCAGCGGGTCCTTTATATACTTTATTGATGTAGCCTAAAAGCCACAAGACCGACTTTGCCAGACCCCAGTTTAAGTACCTTAACCAACGCTTTGCCATTATTTTCGCTGTCGGTCTAAGGAGATCATCATCCGGCTTTGAATTCGAGGTTAAGCCATTAAGACATTCTTTTTCCGCTCCCGAAAGGCCTTTCACAACAGCAGAGTCCTTAAATCATTTCATTATGATCATAACATTGGCATCTTCATAGGTCCACATTTCATACATCCACATTCGTTCTGGTGCCCACCATGCATTGATGCATTCTTCGTCGGAAAAAAGTTTGATAAGACGAGACCCGATATAACTTTTTGGTTCGGGGGCTATGAGATCTAGATCAAAATGCTTGAGAAAGTGAGAGATGCATTCAAAGAGTTCAGCAATTCCACTAAAGATCTTGCTGTAATTCTGGGCAACAGTAATAAGATACAAAACAGCATTAAAACAGAGATTGGATGGACCAAACACCTTGGAGATGAAGGTGGTAAAAAAAAAAATTAGAGACAGTTTTCCAAATTGAAGCACTGATATTAATATGGCCAATGAGCTAGATCTACGCGCCTTGGGCTACAAGACTTCCTAGTGTCTGAATGCAGGTTAGGGTCTTATTCAGAACTTCCTTTGCCTTGCCATATTTTGCAGCTTTCTTGTCGTCGAGTTCCTTCTGCTGGTTGATCTTTCCGATCACGTCGCCGATGCTGAGTTCGGAAAACTTCTTAGGATCGTGGCCACTGAGCTTATGGAATTCCACCAACGCTTCCCTCCACATCTGCTCGATATCCTGTCCATCGTATTTGACGCCCTCCATAGCGGGGTTTGAGGGAACTAGCTATATCAAAGCAGCTAATTGTGCTGCAACAGCATCTCGAATGCGAAATTATATGCCTGGCAATTTGCGCTCCCGCACTGGGAGTGCGTGCTGTTTTTTAGGGCATTGTGGGCGGATGGCTGCATGCCAAACAATTTAGCTCGGCTGGCCTCTGTTGACTCCGTCTGAATATGATCTTGTTCGACCGTGAATTCGCGGCCCAGTGGTACTATTTATGACGCGATGGAAATTGCTTGTCGGAGGTTGCATGACTAAGAAACTTTAATTCAGCCGCTTATATAGCGCCTTCGCATCGCGAGTGATGTCACTGCTATGGCAAACGCTCCTTCAAAGCAATGTATTTCAAGGTTCAACAGCAGCAGATGCATGAGGAAATAACATCAGGTTATTACGAAAAATCTCCGTTTCAGCTTATCATTTATTATGTCTCTACAGTATTATAGAAATCAGCTTGAACTTGTCACCTTAGACGATGGGACGATGCAGCAAGTGCTTTACAAGCTGCAAGGGGCCGTAAAGCGGGCCACCGGTATTCTCAAGGAAAAAGTCTCTGGATCCCTTCCCGAGAATACAATTGCGCCTGGCACTATATACAATGGGATTCTTGGTATGTGTCTATACGATCTTATCATTGCACAGGAAGTAGTTGGAGTTCAACTTTGCCAATAGGAGTTGCTCTTATGTTTCTCCGCCTTGAGCAACAAGCGAGTTATGTTGAGGACGACGATGAAATTCTACATCTGGCATCTGAATTCCATGAGCTGGCCTGTTCAAGACTTAGCTATAGTGTTCCAGAGGACATTCCCTTGAGGCCTGGCCGATTATCCCCGCTTGGATCAGCATCCCTTGGTGCTTCCGTCCTCCGAGTCTTTGCTGGTTTGGCTCGTCCTACTAGGCAAAAGGTGCCTTCCCATGACATTATCATGCTCCAACGCACTACTGAGTTCGCGATCAAGCAAGGAACGACCGTAGGTGGTGATGAAGCATTATACGGACGTGCTGGCGTATTGTTGGCGCTTTTGCAGATTCGACAACAATGCAAGGACGATGGAAACACTGCCGCTTTCACCGCCACTTTCACAATGATCCCAAGGCTTGCAGCTGTTATCATAGAGACAGGGAAGGTGGGTGCTAGTGATTACAATGATTTATACGGAGGGCAGGATGCGCTATCTCTTATGTGGCCATGGCATGGTAAATACTATCTCGGAGCGTGAGTTTCTTCCGATTTTCCTTCCACTCTAAACGGTACATCCGGCCTTGACTTCTTTTTATCCATGCAGAATACATGGGATAGGTAAGCAGTCTCCCCAGTCTGGTAGGAGAAAAGTAGCATAACATGGATATAGCTGGTATTTTGTCCATCCTTCTCGCCTGCAAGCCTGATGAACTTAACGATGGCACCATTAACCACCTACCTATTATTGCTGAAACTATAAGTGGGCTCTGCAAGCTTACTATCGAAAACGCTGGCAATCTCCCATCCTCGGTTCCCATCCGTTCATCTTCCCGTCATGATCCTTATGTACAAATCTGCCATGGCTCCCCAGGTCTCCTAATCCTGCTAGCCCAAGCGGAGAACAACACCCACCTAATGCATTCATTTTGGGAACCAGACTGGGATAAAGCAATCCGGCTTGGAAGTGAGCAAGTGTGGGAACGCGGGTTACTATTCAAAGGGGGGGGATTATGCCACGGCATTGCCGGGAATGCGTGGCCTTTTTTATTATTATACAACAGCTTTGAGTACGGGAAGGAACGCATCGCATTAGCGAGGCGCTCGTTCAAAGAGAGAACCGGCTCAGTCGCTTCTGTAGAGGAGCAACTCACACCAGATTATTTCCTGTCTAGGGCGTTGACGTTATTACTCTACGCACGAAAAACGCCACCTTTCCATCGCCGTGAATTCCGTGACGAATGTGAATTTCGCATGCCGGATACTCCCTTTAGCCTTTTTGAAGGACTAGCGGGTACCTGCGCTGCATGGGGTGAAGCTTGTGTAGTAATTAAAGACCGGCTGCGGCGAAAAGAATTGGATGACGGAGGGAGTTGTAGTCTGTCTGAAATTGGGGGAAGAGATGGACTACTTTCTAAGCACTTACAACATGAGTTGGGTTTTCCTGGGCTTACACTAGGAGGGTTATGTTGACTCGATTCTGGTAGGGCTCGCCTTTCACAAATTTTTACTCAAATGATGGCTGTACTTCCAGGAGTCGCTACTACAGTTTAAGTACAATTTTGCTCCCTCTTTGTTTGAAACATTTTTTGGGGGCCCTGCTCACAAACATGGTTACTTCAAATGGGAAATTATTAATAATATAAGAGTCGATTTCAATAGCTTGACATTGTATCTACACCCAACTCCTTCAGCACTTGGAATGCATTGCTGCTAATACATCCAAATGTAATTTAAAATAATAGAAATTGTTCAAAAATTTCAAGGGTCTATCTGTCATAGCATTCCAACCACCAACATGCATAGAGCACCCAAGGAAATGGTATAAGGATATCATACACCATCATCCGGGTTTTCATCCGCCAGTAAGGCAGCATAATCATCCACAGACGCGAAAACAGGAAGATGCTTGAGTTTCTTCCTCTTCTGTCTACTCGTAGATTTGTTCCCTTTACCCGAAGTTTCAGCGAGTAGCTCTTCAACCCCATTGTCCAGATCAGAAGGCAAATTATCATCACTACCTCGGAACGCGTCTTCATCTGAGACGTCCATTTCAAACGCATCTTCATCCATAAAGCCTCCGAAACTGTCAATATCCCGTGCCGCATCCCTTCCACTTTGCTCCACCTCAACCTCTGGCTCATCACTCTCATCGTTAAATATTATCTCTGCTTCCTCGTCATCATCAAGGCTTTCCATATCACCCATTTCAACGTCACCAAGCCCATCATCTTCTTCATCGCCCATGGCGGATGCCAAATCATCAATGTCGATACCATCCTCACTCTCACCCTCGCCCTCAAGTTCCGGTCGAGAATGAACAAGAGCCTTCCAAATCTCCGACTCGGCGTCGCTCTCATCCCCACCCTTGTCTCGCGCACCTGGCTTCTTTTTCGACTTCTGTTTGCGCAGGTTATCCTTATCCATGCGATTGAAATACTCGTGGAAAAAGACATCTTCAGCAGCGACTTCGTCGCTTTGCTTTTTCCAGAATTCTTCCCTGTTCACTGGTTCATGGGCTTTGGCCATTCCTCCAGATGTGATTAATAAGCCTTTACTTTCGCCTCCAGCGAGCGGCTGCATAATGGAAGCTCCTCGCATACTGGGAGTCGCCTTGGGATTGCGATAGACGAATCGGTCTAAGAAATGTGCAAGAGTATGAATAGAGAGATCCGGCTTGCCAGACATCGGTTCGTGGTGCAGTAGATGCGAAGCATTGACAGACACGGAAGGATGGAAATGAGCAAGGTAAGGCAGCTATATTGTTTATTAGCGACATTCATCGAGGAATTTGGGAACGAAATTAGGACTACCTACTAGTTCCCAGACACAACTTCTATCGGCGTTGCTATGTTCGGGGTCTCTTTTACGAGGGTCATATCTATTTTCAACCTTCTTCCCTTCATCCACTGGCGTCTGGTCTGCAGGTTGTTCTCCGTCCTCGGGAACATCTCTGAAAACCTCCTCATCGTCGTCTTCGATGTTCTCTGGCTCGTCCATGAGGGCAGACAGGTTGGGGAAAGCCTTTTCAAGTTCCCTTATCAAATAAAATACCCCGCAGATGAAAGGTGGGTGATGTAGTGATAGGGTTTGAACTAGTCTTTTCACGAAAGCCTTAACTCGTTTAACGTTGAAGTCAGCCTTCAGCGATTTATATAAGAGATTTAAGTACATCGATTGCTTCGAGGATGTAGACAGTCGGGGGTCGAGTAGGGACTCGTATAGCGTTCGATAAAATCGATACAACGACACTTGGTGAGACGACGACAGCTGCTGGATAAGCACCAAGGCTTGGATACTCGTGTTGAAATTTGAGGAATGAGTGATACGGAATAAGGTGTCAATATGCTTCGAAAGTCTGCGAGTAGAAAGGGAGGGTTAACATCAATGCTCAAAGAGAGCATTATTTCGGATAACTTACTTTTCGATATCAGAGCTAGTAAACGGGTAAGCTCGATTGACTCCAGTCAAAACAGCAGCAGTCAACTTCTCATGCAACTCAGTTTCCTGAGCCTGGCCTTTTGGGATCGCAGCGCCACCATGTCGCTTTTTAGATTTTGCATCGTGTTTCCCATGCTTACGTTCGGAGTTACTGGTCGAACTCTTGGTTGGCTTCAATAGAGTAACGAAAAGAGCAAAATAGATATCGAGAAGTTTCGTTGCCACATTTTCTTCGCCACTTCTCAAGATGGTCTGATTGAGTGTGATAATTGCATAATACTTGGCGTGCTGGCTTTGCCCTGGGCGGAAAAGAATGTTGGATTCAACAGCTGATATTATGGTTGGTTTCATTAGGGGATGAGCCTGCTCAAGTTGAAGTAGAAGATAGGACGTCCGTGAAGCTATCTTTTTGTTTGGATCGCCAAGCTTATTGACCAGGAGGCGTAACAAATTGGATTCCTGTTCCGGCTTCTCTTTCAGAAGCTCGTAAACGTAGCTTACTGCCTTGGATCTTGAAAACTCGATTTCATCGTTACACCAAATTTCGAGGATTTTCAGTACCTCAAAGTATTGCTCCTTTAGAAAGTCCTCGAAAGCCCAAACAATGAGGTGGCTGCGCTCCAACCCGTTTGGTAAGGGGTTGGAAGACGTCCAGTTACTTGAAACACCGTCGAAGGCAGACAGCAATGCCGGTTGATTGATAAGTGATTTTAGTCTCCGATCGCTGGGGAGAAGGGTGCCTTGGGCAAAAATATCTTTTAGAGATCTGAGAACCTCAATAGCTTGAGCTCGGCTTCGTTTTTTAGCCAGTCCAATAAGGTTCTCCAGTGCTTTTACATTGTGTAGAGGTGACTCTTGTACCGCAAGTGTTAACGCCGATACTTTATCACTCAAGGTCCCAGAGGAAACGATCGTGGAATAGAATTTATGGGATGAGGAGGATTGTTGTGAAGTTGCAAAGGCTTGGTTTTCCGAGTCAAGTAACGATGCAGCATATTCTCGAATACGATCCCAGATCTGTCGGGAGATGCCCCTACACTTTTTCGATTCGAGGGCCACTTCGGGCAAAGGTATGGAATACCAATCTGGTCGAGGGTTGATAGCCTATAACAGATTAGTTCTGAGCCAGATTAGAGAGAAAAGGACAATAAAAGCTAACCAAGTTGGATGATCGTGTATCGGGCTGCTGCGCCAGCCTTCCAGGGACGGAGACCTCCTCCTGATTCGGGTTTGGCTTCTTCAGAGTATTTTGCTTTAGGGCTTCCTTCGATGGCTTGACCTGCTGGAGTGACTTGGATTCCTTTGCTGGCTTGGGATCAATGGGGACAATATCCGCAACCACAGCCTTCTTACTTGTAGGTTTTGGAGCTGGAGACGGATCATCCCCTTTCAGCATCTTTTCTATGTCATTGCGCAGAGTATGTTCATTAACCGCCTTCGCATTGTATTTCCTTGGGGTATCCTCAAAGATTTCCATCTCCGAATCGGAATCGACATCAGCAAGGAGATCATAGTCCTCCTTAGTTCCGCCGATGGCGTATATTTCATTTTCCAATAAGTTTCCATTTTCTCCTCTTTCGTCAAATTTGGACCTTGGCTTTTCCTTGCCTTCTTGAGGAGCTATTACTTCCCCGTTCCTGTCCCGTTTCTTCCCTTTTTTGTTGACGGCCTTAGGCTCCGATTGTGGGCCTGCATTTGTCTTCTGTTTCAATTCACTCACAGACACCTTTTTATTCTTTTGTGACTGAGGTTTCTGGTCTTGGAAACCTTGTTCAATACGCCTCTTCAATTTGGCGAGGACGCCGACAGAGAGGTCGGGAAGCGAATCTGCATTGGGAGTAAGGGGGTTTGCAGGCATTTCCGAAGCTGTATTCGGCACGCCATTTGCGGAGGAGCGTCTTTCTTTTGTCTTTGGCTTTCCCATTGCAAATCTGTGGCTGAATAGCGCACAGAACTGGCAGGTTATTTCCCCCTTCTATTTATTTCAATACTGAGATTTTTTTTTTTTCTTTTTGATAAATGGTTTGCTTCGGGAATAGTTTTTCCGAGCTCCGGCAACGAGAAATAAAAACACTCAATTCAAGAACCCTACTAGAACTCAATTTATAGAACTATTATTTCTAGCTATTTTCTTCTAAATTTTTCTTTTTATTCTTTGTATACCCATATTATGAATTTGTAATATTAAGTGCACGTTAAATCCAGTTTCCATGAACAACTCATTTCTCTCAAGAGTCAGACATCTCCGTCGGGCCCCTCTCTCGTCATATTCGTACATTCAGCATAGATTACATGTATGTCGATTTGAAAAGGACTTAGTTGGTTTGAAACTTCCCTGTCAAGCTAATTTGTTGTAGAGTGATGGAAGAAATAGGCTTTCCCGATTCTGGACTCCAACGGGAGGAATAACCAATAAATCTGGCTGTCCTGGTATGAGTATGATATCTCTGATTTTGAGGACATAGACTAAACATTTCTTTTCCAGATACAAGTGATTTATTGGTTCAGGGTGGTTTTCTCCGCCAGGTGAAATTCAGTGCCTCTGAGTTGCGGTTTTCCTTCACTTACCTCTTGATAGGCTTATTCCGGGGTATTTCATATGCTTCCCCTTGGACTTCGGGTTCAGGAGAAACTGGAACGTCTGGTGGATAAACACATGCGCACGCTTGGTGAGATATCCAACTTGTTCAATAAATGACAGTTCGTTTGTTTACGTCTATAAAAAGGCGCTTCAAAGTTGTCTCTCTCCTCTATATCTTCCCAAGCCTTATGGGAAAAATCGGGTCGACTGAAAAAAGATTCTGAGGTATTACATGACACTCAAAGCCACTTCTGGATACTTGACTGAAAAATTTCGGCGTTAGTTTTTTAAATTTCAAGATAGAAAAAAGGCCAGGTTTCTTCTTGCTCCAACCCACGAGGAAGAAATTACTTCGCTTGTTGCGGGTGTTATGAACTCTTATAAGGACCTTCCATTACGAGTGTACCAGATAAGTGAGTATTCCCAATGTTGGATTATCACCCGCTACTAATCTATATTTGTTTAATTGGTAGGTAGGAAGTATCGAGATGAACCAAGACCCCGACAGGGGTTACTTCGAGGTAGAGAGTTTATCATGAAAGACCTTTACACTTTCGACTACAATGCCGAGATGGCAATAAAGACTTACAATGCAGTCAAAGAGACCTACGTACGACTATTCGATGAGCTTAGGATACCTTACATTATTGCTACTGCAGACTCTGGTAACATGGGAGGAAGTTTAAGTCATGAATTTCATCTCCCAAATCCTAAGGGTGAGGACACCATCATTAGCTGTTCAAGCTGTCACTATGTATACAATGAAGAGCTTTCGGACGGAAAAGCATACCAAGACATTAGACCACCCTCAGATCCTATTCAAGACGGTAAATCTGTCCGGTTAGGGGAGCAACAAGCACCAGCGATTTCAACTGGCATGTGGATGAGTATCTCGAAGGATGGAAATACTCTTGTGAGAGTATTCTATCCGAAGTATCTGATACGTGGCGGCTGCTCAGAGCCAGTTGAGCGGCAGATCAATTCACATGCTGTGAGGGCAATTGCCTGCTCAGCGGGGGTAGATCTCGATACCAGCGTGACTAGTCCGTTAGCAAAATGGCAAAGTATAGCCAGAGAGGAGAAAACCCCACCTGGCACTCGGCCAAATCATCCTACGATTTTAGATATTTATGACCATCGCGTACGTGTTTACAATCATCCTCCTCTCCCATCTGGGCAGAACAGAGAAGTTTTGGAGCAGCTGAATGTGCGGTTCTCATCCCTACACCAATACCCTGGTAGCGGTGCAAAACTCGACTGCATAAGTGCTGCGGCTGGAGACCCATGTTCCAGATGCGGTGAACAGGCGGTACAAACTCACACTGCTATTGAGCTTGCGCATACATTCCATCTTGGAACTCGATATAGCAAAGTGCTTAACGCTTCTGTGGCTGTACCTTCAACATTGCTAAGCAACGACTCTAAAACAAACGACAACAATACTGTCTCTGTTCCCCTTCAAATGGGATGTCATGGCATTGGTGTTTCACGCATGATATCCGCTGTTGCGGACAGCCTGGCCAGCTCCAAAGGGCTTAACTGGCCAAGGGCAATTGCTCCCTTCGAGGCCATGATCATCCCGGATAAAGGCCTGGAGGAGGAAGCTGAAAAGGTTTATGACGCTATCAGTCGAATAAATATCGATGCCGTCGATGCGATAATTGACGATAGAGACAAGAATCTTGCATGGAAACTCAGAGATGCCGATTTAATAGGGTATCCTGTAATAATCGTCGTGGGGAAGTCCTGGAGGATGGAGAACAAACTGGAAGTTCAGTGTCATCGACTAAACAATCTCCGGGAAACGGTATCGCTGCCAGATTTGCATCCACTCACTATATCGCTACTTGATAGACTCTAGTATTCCCTTGTGATATTTCATTAAAATGTATTATATATCGGGTTTGTCCGGGAGACACGGAAAATTTGAATTTATCATGTATTTATTTATACCCCAATATTAACATGGCTTTTCTCAACAATTGAAATTATCTCAAAAAGACTTTATCCCTACAAAATGAATCTGGCATTATGTCGTACAAAAACCATGAGCACTCATCGATTCGTGTGTGTGAATAAGGTCTTGTTGATTCTTCCCCTCCATAGCTCCCTGTTGATAGATTTAACCTCTCCACAACTAGCAACTTTGCAAAATCATAAATACTAGTAATACCGCGTCTGCAACACATACTCGTACCCAACCACCATATATCGCCAAAAACAATTAATCGATTATCTTTCCTGCTTGTGTCTTGCTCCTCCTATACCGTCTACCAAAACAAGCGAAGAACGATGCCCTCACAAAACCATTCCGCAGAGCAAGAGTCCAGCGAAACCCCTCCTGGAGCAAGTTCGTCCAGCCCAAAAATCACATTGTGCCCAATTCCCAATTCAAAAGCCCTTCCCTCCAGAAAAATGTTATTTACCACACAATATATATATATATATATATGAATATTGCCCTTAGCCCTTTTCAAATTCTTGCCAGCTAACTCGAAACCAATAACCTTTATAGTCGACCTTGCAGCCCTCTCTGCACCCCAACTCCGCGCCCTCCAAGCCCGCCTAAGCTCAGAGCTAGAACATCTCACAAGCTCCCACGCAAAGTTACGAAACGCACAGTCGAAGTTCCGCGATTGCATCCGTTCGATAAACGATGGTGTAGCAGCCCCTAGCGGTGCGGGCTACAGCGGGGGCAATAAAAGCGTTGCTGCGGAAAAGAGCGATGAGATTTTGGTTCCATTGACGAACTCATTGTATGTTAAGGGGAGATTAGCGGATAGGAAAAATGTGATTGTAGATGTTGGGACGGGGTTTTTTGTGGAGAAGGTTGTGCTCCTTTTTCCTTTTTCTCTTTTTCTCTTGTTGATATTTATTTTACTCTACCTTGCGTTTTCCAGGTGAGGTGAAGATGAGACGATTGATTCGGGCAAAGCTCTTCACTGCAGTCCAACAATAAACTAACTGCTTGTTTCTGATATAGACGACCTCGAAGGCAATCGAATTCTACAATGGCAAGGTTGACGAGCTAGGTACGAACTTACGAGAGTTGGAGAAGGTCGTTCAAGCGAAGAGCCAAAATCTGCGCGTTATTGAGGACGGTGAGTATATATTTATATATTTTTGTTTGGGGGGCCACTCTCTTTCCACAAGCAACCCACATCTGACAGCATGCCGAACAGTCCTCCGTCAGAAACTCCTTAGTGAAGCTACAGCAGGCCCCTCTGGTGCAGGAGGAGGTGGTAACTCCTAATTGATAGCAGAGAACACTACTATCTCCGATATCAACCCTCCCTTGGGTTTGACTATCGAAAGTATATACTTGGGAAGTATACTTCGCAAATACAAGTTTTTACATCATTATGGTTTCAATTTCCGCTTTTCCCTTTTAGAGAGTATCAGGCTAGGTCGTGTTTCTTCCCCATTCACCGTAGGATGGATTAGAAGCAGTTGAGTTCTCGCCAACGGCTACTGGATTACCAAAACAAACAATAAAATTGGGGAAGCAACACGTTATTATACCTTAATTTTTTTGGTTACCCTGGGTATTCCGTGCTACTCATAGGTAAACGAATAACCCAACCCCCAGAACGAAAATACTCTTGATAACTTGAACCCAACCTGGCCCCAATTTGCGTATTCAGGAATGCAGGAATGGTGGAATTAACGAACAAGATTTGATTCTGCGCAGTTCACTTCTGGGTAGTGGGCAATTCATGACTTTATAAAGGGGTGGAGAAAAAATGGACAGCAAATCAAAGCAAGATCATTGGATGAATGGAGGAGGTATCAAAATATTAACCATCGAAACAGAGGAGCCGTTTGAGTGATATTTTTTAGGAACAGCTTTTGTCATTAACAACAATCGATGGTTGCATGCATTCCACCTGGAAAAATGACGGGAATTAAATGTGGCCCGAACCAGCGACTTGGGCCCAGGACTTCTTCGGCACGTTCCGCGGTTCTATCCGCTTGATATTTCCACAAGGATTAGTTTCAGCCCTTTCAACGACGGTACTATTCTTCTCAGGTGCCAAAAGCTTCGCAACCTTGTTGACCAAGCCGATAAATTGATGAAAGCCAGCATTTTCATCCGCTGAGTCTTCGTCAGACAAACAAGGGAAAAAAGTATTAAGGCTGGCACTCCAGTCGGCGGTTTCCCCAACTCTGAAGCTACCGTTCTGGCCCAGCATATTGTCCCATTCCTGGTAGAAAATCGAGGCGCCCCACGTTGTTTCAGCCGTTTTACTCATATGGCTGCAGTCGTCAGTGTATTGGCGGCCTGAACGTGCGGCGCGATGATATGTATCGTAGCGTGCAAGCTCAAATATGTACTTAGTACCTTTAAGACAATATCTAAGGGCCGACTTCTCTGTGATTTGAGAAACGGGAGCAATGTTAGAAAATGACACGCGCTGCGTTGCGGCGCCACGAAGTCCATCAGAACGGCCTCTCGTGAATTGGATTGAATGGTCAAAGCTTTTAAGGGAATGCTCAATGTTAGATTGTTCCTGGAAATCCAATGCTTTGATTTCCAGCTGCCAATCAGACCTAGTCCTGGGGTGTTAGATAAAATTTTACACCAGGTTGAATGGCCTCAGAAGACACAAACCTTTCGAAGTCGATAATCCCAATTTGAAGTGGCGGTCTCTTTTCTCCGAGTCCATTGTCACTTTGAGGCTTTAACCAACGACGATGTGATACCTCAAAAAGGTCTGGTCGATAACGTGATGATTTAAATTCAACCTCCAGGCGAAGCAATGCACCATTAGCTCCTTCGAATTCGATATTTACCGCATAGAGAGGTATATTGTCTTCCAATGATTCTATTTGTGGGTCAAATGGTGCGAGAAGATCTGACGCCTGTGAGCATCGAGTTATCAGGTCACCTTCAGCACGGTTGAAGCAGAGTCTTGAAGACACATGGTTTTAGGTTAACATAAATTCTTTCACGTTTATGTTGCAGGAGACATACCCGGGAATTAGGCGACCTTTCGTGCCGGCATACAAAAGCATGCTTCGAAATTCCTCAAAAGAATACCGTTCTTTCGAGTTGGGGGGAATCCGGTAATTCTCAAGAACAAATTTCCCGAAATTTACACGCATCCGGACATGGCCTGCAAGGAACCGAACGCCGTGAAGAGACTGATCAACGGCGCTATGCATACGTTGCTCATTTTTCTCACGAAGCAGATTTTTCCTTTCAACCCCAGCGTCGTCCAACAATTCTACTCCACAAAGAAAAGGGGCCGCTTGTATATTCGAGCTGCCAGGTTGGCGGCATTTCATTAAGCCTATTTCCGCTTTCAAGATGTCCACGGGAGGGGCCTGGACAAGATATAATTTCGTCTTCACACCCGCTTCAGCGAGGAGATTGGCACACTTTGCTCGGAGCTGCTTCACAATCTCGATAATCTTTCCGTGGTCATCACCATCGACTCGAATGTATTTCTGGTGGTCTGGAGAATCATCATACAAATAAATATAATAGCCGAAATCTGCACGAATGGGATCCAAGGCTTCCAAGCTTTTGCCAAGGGTCATCTCCAGTGGAAGTTCATCTTCTGGCCATAGGAATAGCATCTACCGTTTTCATTAACGTATTAGCCCTCTAGATATTCACCACAATAAATATACACTATACGTGCCGTTTCTCGAAATTTGATTGAGGGATCAGGCTTCTGCCTGTACTGCTCAATCATCAACTGGCGCTTTTCGTTAAGATCATTGCGTATTTCTTTAGCAGTGAGGTAGCGGGTGATTTTGGCAA
This sequence comes from Histoplasma ohiense, assembly GCA_017607445.1. Lineage (NCBI taxonomy): Eukaryota > Fungi > Ascomycota > Eurotiomycetes > Onygenales > Ajellomycetaceae > Histoplasma > Histoplasma ohiense. Next base: position 4,887,858 of record JAEVHH010000003.1, on the reverse strand, counting down.
AATTATCATCCTTCTTTCGGGCTTTATGTACGGCGAAGAGCAATTAGCAAAATGTATTACTACTGGTCCTCGCACAAATGAAATTCAACCTACTCGTAGCATGGGGACCGCCTCTGTTATCAAACGGTCCAGCGACTTGATGTTGCGGCCGGTTCGAGCCTCTGGCGCCACGGCCTCTAATCCAAACAGGTGTACCCCTCTCTCTCCGCATCAAGGGCCCGGTGCCTCTGCGCGCTGGGCTTGGGGAATCGCCTTGATGGTTCGATGGCCCTAAATTGGCCAGTCAGTCCTTCACTTCTACCAAAAGCCAGTCCCTTGACAGTAGATTTTCAGTTGATGGGAAACAGTTCGGATATTCCGATTGTCCACAAAGTTACCTAATGGTGGCGTTGGGTGCCCATCCTCCAGATTCAATCTCCCTTGATTCTAAAGTTAGAAAACCCCACAAGGAAGCTAGTAGATATAACTGCGGGCTCATTCAAGTACAGGTAGATCGAATGCCTTCACCTACCTCTTGCAGTCCGCAGTTCGTATCTGATTTTACATTAGTACACGCGTATAGTTCCATTAGAGGGGAATTAGTCTCACTGCGTCATTCTCTTGTTCGAAGTGTGGAAAACCTTGACAAGCGAGTCCAAGTGAGAGGAACACTGTAACGAATCAAATTCAAAAGATAGAAAAAAAAGTAAATAAAAGCAATATTGAACAAAATATTCCGTTGAACATTCACACAGTAGCTATGGACTAGCTCTGTGGTAGGGAAGAGAGCTCAGAAATAAACTAAAACAAAACAAAATCGCCTGATGGAAGCCGTCAGTGATATGTAGGAAGGGGTGTTTTCCCTATCACAAACTTAGTAGTGAATAGAAAGTTTGGAAGATTAATGCCTAACAGTGTGAATTGGCCCAGCGACCACTCCACTGAAGAGAGGCAGAGAAGAAAGAAAGACGTTGCCAGGGAAGAATCTCTGTCAACAACCCGCAAAGGATAGCTGCACCGCGTCTTGCATCGGTCAATTAGTATGATGGCTTGCACTTGCTCCAAATAGTCAACAGAGCATCAATCTACTGAATTTGTCATTTCCATTTCCGTTTCGATATTGCATACGAAACTGAGAAAGGCAGACCCTTGCCGCAATATCTATAACAATAATAGTAGTTACAGCTTTTAAACATGACCATATCTAACATGACCGGGATATCAATAACCCGACGCCAACTAGTTAGTTGACTAACTATCTGCTTAGCTAATCCATCCATCACCAACCTTTTCTCCAACCATCGAAGAACATCGCGAATAGCTCCAAAGCCCAACTGCGCCGAATCAAAATCAAACCTTCAATCCCTCTCGCGCCCTCCCGTATCCATTCTCAAAGGCTCCAGTTGTGCACGGCACATTAGTCTGCCACCATGTCTGGGAGCCGCGGAGCTCAGTACGGCTCTCAATTGCTCCTCCCCACCCGCCAGGTTACTTACTGGTGTCAAACAGCAGGCTAACCATTCACACACGTTCTTTCGTGATAATGCAGGTTCAATCAAAATGTTCTCATCGACACAACCCCCATGCCCAGTGACATCCCCAAGGTCAAAGAGATCGGTGCCACATCTGCCCCATTGATGAGCGCTTCGTATTTCATCGGCGACCGCTGCAGGGCTTACAATGACGATTATATGAAGTGCAAGATGGAGTCCAACGGGAAGGGCGAGCTGGACTGCCTGAGGGAAGGTCGGAAGGTCACCCGTTGTGCGGCTAGTGTGTACGTATTCTTTTTTTTTTTTTTTTTCCTTTTCCTTTTCCCTTCTTTTATTTTTCGAAATTGATAGTGACAAACTGCTTGTAATATGCTAATTTGGTCCTACACGATTGTGTCTAGCATCAAGGATATCAACGAAAACTGCCTCGAGCAATTCAAGGCTCATTTTGAATGTCTAGAACAGAATAACCACCAACTATGGCAATGTCGGAGGCCTGAGAACGCGCTAAATACTTGTGTGTTTGAAAAGCTTGTATGTGTTGTCTTTTGATGACCATAAGGAGACATGATGGACCTCGATGGTTGACAATTTACTGGCGTTTATAGGGACTAAAGAAAGAAATTCCCGATACCCCCAAGGGCACAATACCCGTTCATCTTCGGAAATCGCAAATCTACGCGAATTACTCGGGACCGCAATATTAGATTTCTACTGTGTCTTAGAAATAATGAAAAATTAAGGAAAACAAAGGATTTCGTCTGCTCTGTATATATATATACATATTCTATTGGTTCGGAAATGATCGCATGGTTGCTTTTCTTCCTTTCAAATACGAGTTCATTCATATCATATTAATATACTTTGACCAGCTCGTGGCTCTATATACTTTCTAATCCGAAGAAACCATGCACCCAGACACTCCCATGAGTCTGCCCACTGGCAAACACATAAATATTTAAAACTAACAACGGAAGGGCCAATCAAAGCAGAAATATATATCACCCGTCCATTACCACAGCTCAACCCACCCCCTCCGCTTCCCTTACCATGAGTAACCACCCTCTACACTCACATCTTAGCCATCTCCTTCCTCTGCTTCCATTCCCTGAGCTTGTGCGAACACTCGGGCTGTGGCGGAATATGCACTTTATGATGCTCCGCGGTGGCATATATCACCTTCCCATCCCTCAACTCCATCGTGGCACTTAGTAGAGCCATGGTTCACCCGTGCTGGACGACGTTGGTACGGATGTATACCGTCGTACGTGTATCCAGCAAAAACAGTTTTGTTAAATAACTGGAGAAGACAATGCCAATTTTTTTTTGTTTGTTTGAGCGCGTGTGTGTATCCACAGATACATGAATCATATATCATTACACGTTAACATACCAGCTAACGGTTGGGAGAGAGTAGGAGGCAAGGGGGGGAGAAGTAGTCAAATTCCTACGAGATGTTTTCATTTTATTTCTCTTCTTTCTGCTAAAGTTGCACAAACTGACTCTGAAATTCTTCTCCTCCATGGCTTCTTTGTAACTAAACATAGGGCTAGTATAGATGGGAAACAAGATAAGACAATCAATCCCTCTTTCTTCCTTTCTGTCCCTCCCCTGGAGTGTCCCAAAAATAGGGAAGAAACTTCTATCTATCAACTTACAACTCAAGTAAGTCCTCAACAACAACCTCCATCGCCTCTTTCTGTGGAGCATCATCATTCGTCATTTTGAATATCTTATCAAGCGCTCGCTTGCTTTCTTCCAGGAGTATATTGGTCTGATAACGAAGAGAAATAAAACCCGGTGCCTGACGAGAGAAAAGGATGAGCTACATCATCCAACTTTTGAGGTTGGGAGACGAATGTCGATACATGTAAACATAGAAATGTTTGTGTGGATGTATAACTCTTGTCTTATACGCGCGTTCACATGGGATTGTAGAGCCGGCAACTAAGCGTGGCCCGGAGCTTCTTTGAAAGAAATGATGTTTTTTTTTTTTTTTTGAGCCCTGCTCAGATGAATGCAAACGTGATAGGTATCATCCAAGCAGGCAATAGGTGATTCATCCAATCAATCATGCCATTCAACCCTTTTCAACCCGGCCTGGGGGAGAAATCAGTCGAACGGGGGGCAGGCGCTAAGCTTGTGCGCTTCCGCTGAATGGCTTTTGTGATAAACCGCTATCAACTAGATTTTCTCCAGAACCCTGCGTCTGGTATTCGGTGCCAACCGCTGGAAGTAGAAGTTGATATCCTTGAAAAAGGAGTGCGACACTTGTATGGATATAATCAATATTGCATCTATATAATAATACAGTTGATTGGTAGAGAATATGTACGTATGTATTGCAAATATACATGGACGTCATGACAAAACGTCCAGCAGAATGATATGGGGGGTATGGACGCATATATGCACGGGGCCCTCTGGGAATGTATTGACCAAAAAAAGAGGCTGAAATCGATAATAAGAGAAAGGAAAGCAGAGAAGGGATAGATACCCTCTCCTACCTACGCCCTTCATAAAAGAAAGGGAAGAACACCGCCGTCCAAAAATGATAAGAAGACCGAAAACCTAGGGAAACCCTTCTAACCGAAACCCCAACCCTCTCCCCTCACCCCTCCCAACAAGAGCCGCAAATTTCCTTCTCACCTCCATCCAAATCCTCAGCCGCCTCACCTTCTCCTCAAACCTCCTATCCCCCTTCACAACCCGCATCCACACTAGCACGCACCCAAACAGCAAAATATCCCAGCAAACTTGCCGTACAACAATCCACACAGCCCATTTAATCCATGCCCATAGACTCGAGCGATGCCGACTGTTGAGCGCGCGCGCCTCCATCTGCTCTCTCATCGCGGCGACTTCGGCTGTCATTTTCGTCATTGCCTGCTCGAACCGCCGCCGCCAGCGGCGGTTATATCCTGTGGCTTTGGATGTTCTATCTTGGTCTCGATCTTGGTTTCTTCCTCTGTCCGAACGGTCGGGGTCCCGCTGCCGTGTATCATTACGAGTATGATTAATATCATCTGAGAGCCCATCGTCATCATCATCTTCGTCGCCGTCGCCGTCGCCGTCGCCGTCATCATCATCGTCATCATTTTCATAAGGACTATTGCGCGCTTCTTGGAAATCCTCGTCATCCTCCTCGTCCTCGCCTCCATCTCTTCCTTCGCCATGTGCCTTATACTTCCTCCTGCCGCTCCCGGGGATGTCATGATCCGGCTGGCTAACAGGACTAAGAACTCTCAATCCCGAATCCCGCCCCGCATGTAACGGTCGTTCCATCCCTTCCTCCACCGTCGCTTCGGCACGTGATATCCGGCCGCTAATGCTTCCATAGCTGTAGTTTGACCGGGAGGGCGGGGTTGTAGACATCATATGTGATGGTTGCTGCGACAGTGGCTGCGACGTGCCGGAGAGGTGGACGGGGCTTCCAGATGAGGAAGACGAGGACGGGTTTGATTTTATCTGATCCCAGACGAACTCTAGCTCGGCGATAAGCTCGCGGGCCTCTGGAGTTGAGGAGGCGTATTTGTTCATTGTGTCTAGTAAGACAGTGATGTACCTGCGTTTTGCCTCGGTGCGTGATAGCTGGCGTTGTGCGTACCAGGCATCCCTATTGGAGAAGGTTTTTAGATATGTTAGCTCTTCAGTGTTTTAGACGGCGCTGATAACCCATGCATTGTAAACATCGTGGTTTCAAGTTAAAGTTTCTTTTCTTATGGTTGTAAGCAAAAAGGAAAGGAAAGAAAACAAGCAAAAAAAAAAAAAAAAACAAGCGAGGGATATTATTTATGCTTGTTTCATACCATTTCTCTCTCTCAGCTTGTAAACTCGTTTCATCACCGACAGGCCGATCCATGACCCCTTCCACATCGCCCTCTAAAAATCACGAAAACCACCCGAAAATCAGCACTTTCACAAGTCATCACCAAGCTTTCAGCAGACGCTCTCTCCCTCTGTCACTATTCTTCTTTTCTTTTCCATTCTCTTTTCCATTTGCTTTTTTTTTTTTCATGAAGGTCTGAGCGGTATAGGGGACGGGAGGGGGGAGGAGAAAAGTACCCATGCTCTGCTTGTATAAGCCATATAACCTCAGCCGTTCGGAGAGGGGTGGCCTGACCGACCCCGACCGGGGGATTCTCTTGACGGTATTGAGAGCATGAGCGAATACTCGGTCTGGCGAGGGAAGAAGGAAGAAATATAGTTAGTATCTGATGAAGGAATTTGACCAGTAACGTCAATATTCTTCCACTCTACGGGAGGTAATGGGGAGTCGCGAGGGGTATATAAAAACATTGTGATCAATTATTATATCGAGACGACCTTGAACTTCTAATTCTGGCGTGGGGGAACCTTTGGTGGGAAACAGGGATTAATTGGACTTACCAACCGAATCTGACATGGTGTATTCGAAAAAGAAAAGGGTTACGAGGAAGAATTGGGAATGGAATTGGGTTAGGGAAATGCAAAAGGAGAGGGAAAGGGAAAGGAGAGGATAGATGGGTGTATAGAAGCAAGGAGATATATAAAAGAGAGAAGAGAGAAAACGATAGGAGAGCAAGATATCGCCCGCATCTAATAACGGCCCCCCATTCTTCCTTGACCCTCTTATTCGCCGTGTATTGTTGGTATAGTTATCCCCCTCTTGTGTAGATAATCTATCGATCAGCCAACACGCCGCGTCAAGAAGCCAGCAACAAGACAAAACAGGCCGAGAAACGAATAATAGCGGGAGAAGCCGAGGCGTCTGGCATCTAGCAGGCTGCTGGAAGCTGATGTGCAACACAACAGGGTCGATGGAAGGCGTTGGGTGTGAAAGGAGGGCATTCTTCTCAGGTTCAAAACCAGGTTCAAATGCATTGCATGTTTTGAGTCCCCTCCGCTCCTATCTGGTCCGAGCGGCTCCAGCAAGCTTGGGCGGCTTAGTCACCTCCTTCGGCAACATTGCAAAGAGCGCTAGCTCGATTTTTATAGGGATAGAGAGAGAGAAGGTACGGAGTATATATATACAAGTTGTCTGTCCCTACTTCAGCATACCTATGCTACTACACACGAAAACTCCTTTTCAATGTTCAGCTGGATAATAGTCTTGTTTTGTTTAAAATAGAATAAAATCACATGAGGAAGGATAAGAGAGATCCTAATATTTTCGAAGTCGAACTTGCGCTTTCTTGAGCACTTTTGTCATTTTTATTATAGACTTCGATTTTTTTCTTTCTATTATTTTTTTAATATTTTTCTTGCAAATTTTCATGGGAGATCAGATCACATCCTTCTAAGACACACCAAGACAACCAAAAAAGTGTAGTGAGTGATGAAGACCATGATGAAAACCACAATTCACTTCCTCTGAAAGAAGGACAGAGAGAGAGAGAGAGAGAGAGAGTATACAAGAGAACAGCACACATCATGTCATGTCTGACTGCATCGATATATCCCATATCAGTAAGCAAGCATACAGGGGAGAGATAGTGAACAAGAAAATAAAAACAGGCCAACACAACAAGTGAAAGGACTGATTCCATAACAAGAGGGGAAGAAACTAAACTGGCAAATGGGAATATAAAAAAAAGTACATGAACAAGATGCATGGAAAGAGAAGCTCTGTTGGCATCAACAGATCATTGAAAAGGAAAAAGCAAAAACAAAGATAACACGAAATAACAGAAGAATAAAACATTGCTAATTCATCCCATAATAGTTAATCGAAGAGCGGCCTGCCGAGAAGCTCTTGATGCATCCACCCATCCCCATCGCCAAAGAAGGAAAGGAAGAAAATAATAGAGCGATGAAAAAAAGGGAGGATTATAGATAAAAGGTTATTTTTGAATTCCGCAAATCGCCCAAACCGCCTTCCCCGCTCCCGTACCATGCCATAAGCAGTGGAAAAAAGTGAACATATATAGCCCGCAACTTACATAACTTGTCGTTAATTATTGAAAGAAGAAAGCAAACAAAAACCCACCCAATGATATGGGAATGGGTTTGAAGCAGCCCAACGCCAGAAAAATTTGACGTGCGGGACGAATAGGCAGACAACAGGACACTCGAGGTACATTGCCAAAACGAAAAAAATAAAAGAAAAGAGAAGAGAAAAGAAAAAGAAAAACAAGATCAAAGTAATACAGTTGTCAATGGTGATCGGGAAAATATCACAGGCGGAAACAAAGGGAACCAGGTGACGTTCCAAAAGCGTCAAATAATCACGCGGAAGGAAGCGCTATCCGTCGTGCAAGTGGAAGGGTGGAAGGGTTTGTTCTCCCTGACAACGTAGCAAAAAGTATTTCAAGAGGGTATATCCATTTGATACAGGATTTAGAAAATGGCATCACCGACGGAAGGGAGAGCAAGGTCGAATGTAGGACAGCAGTGTCTATGACGAAGTTGGAACCCCGGTAGCCTGCGATGCGCCTCTCCCGCCACGGAAACCTCCTCGTCCACGCCCGCCGGCGTAGCCTCGAGTGTACGAACCTCTGCCACCGCGAGATCCACCATAACCTCGACCTCTCCCTCGTCCCCGGTATCCACCACCGTAGCCACCATCAATGCTTCCTTGGCCAAACGTCTCAATATTTTTCTTCTCCTCCTCACCGCGCCACTCCCTACCACTCGTCTTGCCACGCGAACCTTCTTCGCGATCGCGGCTTTCGCTCGAGATGTTATCGAAAAAAGAAGATGCTTTATTGTAGGCGACGTGAGATCCAGTTCCATTGATATTGTCTGCACCTTCAGTCCCGTTTGTGCCGTTCACTGCTTTATGTTCAGATTCCCCAAGTGGCGATCCAGAGGCAATCGCTTCCTTCACGAGATCTTGCTTGTTAAATTTGGCATTTGCTGATTCAAAGTCGTAGTCAGTGGTAGGAACCTCAACTTTCTTATGCTGAGGGTGGTGATGGTTTCCACGATGAGCACCCCGACCGCCGCGAGCGTTTTGATGGCCCCCACGAGGAGCCCGGTCTCCCTCATACGGCTTCATTTCGCTTACTTTTTTGGTTACTGACTCAACCGCTGCTTCGACTGGCTGCGAGCCCTGAGTTGGAGGCTGAGGAAGTTTGGCCATGGCAGCGGCCACAGCAGCAGTAGCCGCTCGAGTTGCGTCCTGCATCGCTGTAGATGTAGCTCTGGTATTTTGCGCAGGCGACTGCGTAGTAGCGTTACCTGAGGTAGCAGTAGCAGATGCGGTGGTTGTGGAAGAAACCGCTGGTTTTGAAATAGGGATAGCAGGTACAACCCTTCCGGATTTTGGCCCAGCATGTGGTCCCTTGGGCGGGGTCTTGGATGCGGGCGCAGCCACCGCTGGCAGCGATGGCTGTGCAGTGGGTGCTGTGGCTGGTTTCTGCGTTATTGTTGTTGTTGTTGTTGTTGGGAGCGAAGGAGCAGTGGGTTTAGGGGTGGAGGACTTTGGTTCTGGTGGGTGAAGGGACTGGGAGGATGCTGGAGTTACAGGTTTGCCAGGTACCTTATCACCGACTGGCAGCTCCGAAGTTGGCTTTGGTACATTTGCTGGTTGAGGAGGTTGAGAACCGCCATCGCGTTGCTGCTGCTGTGCTTGCTGGGGTTGTTGAGGATGGCCAATAGGCATTTGTGGTGGAGGGTATTGGCCAGGGGGTTGGGGAAAGCCTTGGCCAGGAGGAGGGTACCATCCTTGCGGGCCACCATAAGGAGCATTAGGAAAGCCAGGACCAGGGGGAAAACCAGGAGGGCCGAATCGCTGACCATATGGGTTATAATATCCGGGGAACGGAGTTTGCTGCGGGTAACCGGGCGGCGGTTGACGGGGAGCATTGGGTGGTTGAAACTGATTTGATTGAACGCGAGGAGGCCCTTGGGCAGGTGGTCGTGTTCCACTCTGTCGACGCGGTTGGTTGGTTAGCCATGTTTCCAATGGTTGGTTCCAAAGCAGTATTAAGACGGTGTTTAAATAAAATGTGAAATAAGATCTTGATCAGAAGGAAGGCAACGGAAAGAATCCACATGGTTTTGCGCTTTCAGAACAGGTCTGTGATTTACATCCGGAATGTTTCATCAGAAGATCGACGGAGAGGTGGGTTTTTGACAAATGATCACCATAATAGAAAACAATATGATTGACTTACACCTAAGATAGCAGGATCATTGGGTACTTGAGGAGGTTCGGGATGCTGGTTCTCTTTCTGCTCCTCCGCAACACTAATATCCTTTACATCGCTTCCACGGAAGACAATATATTCGTACACGCTTGCAGAAGGGGCAATTTCCTCTGCGGGATTGCCACGTCTTCCTTCTGTGCCGTGTGAAACGACATTCTCCAGGGCAATGGTGGAGTCCTCCGGGTTTATTTCATGGAGAGTGCCAACGTAGCTGTGATACCAGTCAGCTCCAGAGCCTACGGATCATCAACAGGATGAAGGAGTCGCTCGAACCGAATATCACTCTTCGATATCAAGTTAAACCGCTGTCTATGGGCTTCAAGTTAGCTTTGGAGAATTCAATCTTCAGGCGTGTGAAATAAAAGGGAATGGGGAACGACGGACCCTATGAAATGGTTCATATCCATGATGAATCGAGGCTCTGCGCGTAGCTACGCACCACAGTAAGAAAAGAGTATACAGGATTCCGAACACTGAAAACGACGAGGCGAACAATGGAAGAAGAGAACAAACTAATCAAAGCGGGTTAGAGTGGTGAGGGTGGAGATGAATTCGAGAGCAGAATTAAGGAGAAGGGGGGGGGAAGATTAGAGAGAGGTGAGGTGGAGAGAGGAAGCGAAGAAGAAGAGGAAGAGGATGGAGGATGAAAATCCAGCAGAGCTTGTTTTGGTTGTGGACAGAAGGCTGCTACGGGAAGGCGGAAGTGCAGTTTCCGCAGTGTATTCTAGCCCAATTAGGACTAGCGTTTCTGGCACTGTCTGGCAGAATTTAGATGGGTTGGAGAGAGTTGATGACAGAGGGAGATCCAATAAGACCGATAGTCTGAGTGGCTTTGCGGCTTTGTAGCTTTGTGGGCCTCAATACCCAGGTCGCAACCATGGTACAATCTTCCCATCGAGATGACTTCTTTCAGACAACGTTCGCCTTCCGTCTATCTCTCCCAGCTCAAGGTGGCCAGGCTGCTGACTGTCTCCTAGAACGTCGCTGGAGGAATCCCGTCGCAAAGCCGAGAAAGCAAGAAACTCGAATGGCGACCCCATCAAACTTCAAAGTAAACTATTAGCGATTGCCGCTGATCCCACTAGCGATTCCTCTGTCTATGTTGCTGAGAGTGCGGGCCTTCTCAGAAAAGTGGTGCTTGAAGTAGGTGAGCATAAACGAATCCCCCTTCAGTGGGGGACTTCTTTTTATTCATTTCTATTGATTATCTTGCATGCTAATGGTTTCTGAGTTTAAAGACAGGTGAAACTGCTACCCTTTACAGGGGACCGACTGCCCCATTAACCAGTATATGCTTTTCCCCCGACGGCACAACTATCTTCGCTGGGTGCTGGGACAAGACTATATGGAGCTGGGACGTTACTTCGCGAACGCAAAAACATAGATACCATGGCCACACAGACTTTGTAAAAACTGTTATCTCCCAGAGACATGATGGTGACGATTTACTCATCTCCGGTGGTGCGGATGGTGAAATAATCATTTGGAACATCAGCGCTGGCAAAAGATCACATGTCTTCAAAGATTACAGCCGTGGAGTACTACATCTTGCGGTCGATCCTCTTGTTTCTGAAGAGGATCCGCAGCGAATTAATGTCTTCAGCGCAGGAAGTGATCGCAGCATTCGTTACTTCTCTCTTTCCACCCCTTTTAAGGAACAATCCCTGTCAGCCCCGATAGTGGAACATGAGACTAGTGTCTATAAGCTTTTCTTCGATGCAGATGGTGACTTGTGGACAGCTTCGGCAGATAAAACTGCTAAATGTCTCTCCAGAGAAGCGAACTGGCAAGCGGACATGACTTTGGACCATCCTGACTTTGTCAGGGATGTTGCCGTGTGTGAACAGGGCGGCTGGGTGGTTACGGGATGTAGAGATGAGGAAGTGCGTGTATGGAATCGTGCGGTGGGTTTTTTTTTTTTTTTTCTTTTTTTCTTATTTTCTTACTTCTCCGATTTTCCCTTTCAAATCTACGTGTTTACTGACTGGCAGAAGACTGGAAAGTTGCATCATTCATTCTCTGGCCATTTTGAAGAAGTGACTGGGATCTTAATACTTGGGACGACTGTTGTTAGTATCAGTATCGATGCCACCATACGGCAGTGGTCGCTTGACCCAACTCAGCTCGAAATGGCCAAAGCAAAAGCTGAAAGGGCATCCCAGGAGGACGAAGTAATTGATGATGGACTTAAGGAGTCACTGTTGACTGAGGAAGAGGAGAGGGAGCTTGCGGGGTTGATGTGCGATGACTAGGTTGGCGTCAACACGTATGAAAATGGGGAATATTCAAAAATTAAAGGATAAAGCCTATTTCTCCTGTTGAATTCCCGTTGTCAGATGATTGGTTTGTAGACCTGCCTATCAGCTCATCTCCGGTGACGGACAGTATCCAATTGTTGGTTGGTGATCATCCAGGGCGTAGAGAGCAACCGTTTTAGTTCAAGCCCGCAAGAGAATCAAAGAGCAATGATTCACCGGCTTCATGCGTGCCGTATTATCTAGAAACGTGTAACATACAAACACTCTTAATACTTCACAAGTACTATTAGGTAGCTGTGTATTATATCACGTGAGATATGATGTCAACCCCCCGTCATCCGATAACGATCTCCGCATCTCGTGCAATCCGTGGATGCTATATCAATACGCATACAAATTAGGGGTTTATTTACGTTGTTTCCCACTCTTTGTTCTATTCTAGATTGCTGGAAACCACCACCAAAGCATGAAAGTAAATTAACAGCAGCCTTCTCCCTTCAATTCATCCATTTAGGGTTAATCTTCTAGTGCATTTTGCCAACCAGTCGTCCTCACCAAATTTGTTGGTTTTTATTTTTTTTTTTTTTTAAAAAAAATATATATATATATATATATATATATCTCCCACATATCCCGGCACCGATAACGTGCCCATTCCATGGTCTATAAATCGGTATTTGCAGCTGCTAGGATAAATATTTATAGGATTGCGAAACCATCCTTCATACGAAATTTTGGAGCATCCTCCAACATGGCTTCCTTATCGAAGCGGCAAGCAACGGAGTCGGCGATCGCAACTGGAACATCCCATGAACTTGTCAATCGCCTCAATCAAAGCAAATCACCATATGTAAATACACCTTTCCTTTGGGGGAAAGAGATAGGTAGTTGTTAGTTTTATTCAAAAGGAACAAAGAATGCTAATAGTATTGGATGTATAGGTTCGCGGACACATGAATAACCCTGTTGCCTGGCAAATGTGGGATGCGGAAGCAATTGCTCTGGCTAAGAAACTCAACCGCATGATATTCCTAAGTATTGGGTATTCTGCATGTCACTGTCTGTAGCTCTATCTGTTCTGTCCGCTGGAAGGGATGCTTAACTGACAATTTTCGGCGCAGGGTGTCATGTTATGGAGAAAGAGTCGTTCATGTCTCCTGAGGTTGCGGCTATACTGAACAAGGCATTTATCCCTATAAAACTCGACCGAGAAGAACGGCCAGATATCGATGATGTATACATGAACTATGTGCAGGCCACAACAGGTTCTGGCGGATGGCCGTTAAACGTATTCCTCACGCCGGACCTAGAACCGGTCTTTGGAGGCACATACTGGCCGGGCCCGCATTCCAGTGCGTCCTCCACACTTGGCGGAGAGGGGCAGGTCACCTTTATCGACATTTTAGAAAAACTACGAGACGTGTGGCAAACGCAGCAGTTGAGGTGTCGCGAAAGTGCAAAAGATATTACGAGGCAGCTCCAGGAGTTTGCGGAGGAAGGTACTTACTCCAAACAGAGGGGTGCGGGTGCGGATGAGGAGGAGGATTTGGAAGTTGAGCTGTTGGAAGAGGCATATAAACATTTTGCTTCGCGCTATGATCCTGTCAATGGAGGATTCTCACGGGCGCCTAAATTCCCTACTCCGGCTAATTTGAGCTTTCTGGTTAATCTTTCCCGTTTTTCCAACGCTGTCGCTGACATTGTGGGCTACGAGGAATGTGCCCATGCTCTTGAAATGGCTATCAAAACCCTTATCTCCATATCTCGGGGAGGCATCCATGACCATATAGGACATGGTTTTGCGCGGTATAGCGTGACGGCAGACTGGAGTCTACCGCATTTTGAGAAAATGCTGTACGACCAAGCCCAGTTGCTAGGTGTTTACGCTGATGCCTTCGATTCTGCACACGACCCGGAGCTTCTGGGAGCTATGTATGATATTGGGGCTTATATCACGAGTCCTCCAGTACTCTCGCCAACAGGAGGTTTCCATTCATCGGAAGATGCGGACAGCCTGCCTACCCCGAGCGACACTGACAAGAGAGAAGGCGCCTTTTACGTATGGACACATAAGGAGTTCAAGCAGATTCTCGGCCAACGGGATGCGGACGTATGTGCCCGTCACTGGGGTGTTCTGCCAGATGGAAACGTTGAGAGAGTAAATGATCCACATGATGAGTTCATCAATCAAAATGTCCTCAACATCCAGACTACACCTGTAAAACTCGCAAAGGAGTTCGGATTAAGTGAGGAGGAAGTTGTCAGAATCATCAAGGCATCCACAGAGAAGTTACGGGAATATCGGGAAAGCAAACGGGTACGTCCCGCGCTGGATGATAAGATTATCGTAGCATGGAATGGGCTCGCAATTGGCGCGCTGGCCAAATGCAGTGTTGTCCTCGAGAATGTGGATAGAATCAAGGCACAGGAGTTTAGGCTGGCGGCAGAAAATGCAGCGAAGTTTATCAGGCAGAGCCTCTTCGATCCTGCATCTGGTCAACTCTGGCGTATATACCGTGGTGAAGAAAGGGGGGATACCCCCGGCTTCGCTGACGATTATGCGTATCTCATCTCTGGACTTATTGATCTCTACGAAGCGACGTTCGATGACAGTTATTTACAATTCGCGGAGCAGTTGCAACGTAAGTCAGAATTACCACCCTTGGAAAGAATCCTCTTCGTATCCAACTTTGCCACATCTAACTATCTCAGAATACCTGAACATATACTTCCTCGCCCCCGGTCCAACCGCAACTCCATCGCCAACAACGACCACATCCACATCCATCGACACCGCAACACCCCAGTCCTCTTCTGCAGGCTATTACACCACACCTTCGACCCTCCACCAAACACCCACACATCCAGCCCCTCTCTTCCGTCTCAAAGCCGGCACAGACGCCTCGACGCCATCACCCAACGGCGTCATCGCTCGAAACCTCCTCCGCCTCTCCACCCTCCTCGAAGACGACACTTACAGGCGCCTGGCACGAGACACCGTCAGCGCCTTCGCTGTGGAGATCATGCAGCACCCATTCCTCTTCGTCGGGTTGCTGGATGCCGTTGTCGGGCTGGAGGTGGGGGTTAAAGGGGTTGTGGGAGTTATTGGGCAGAATGACGATGTGGGACTTGGCCCATCAGCTATCGATGGAGGGGTGGGTGAAGCTGAAAGGGAAGCGGCGCGTGAAGGTGATGCTGGTGTGGAGAATGTGGAGGAAGGGTTAAGGGCGGCGACAGGGGCATCTCCTCTTGCAGCGCGCGAAGCGGTCATTCGAAGAGCACGCGCGGAGGCGGGGTCCGCAGTGTCCACTTCCACGGCGGTGGTTTCTATCATCGATGTACGCACCACCGGCGATGTCACTGTGTCCGGCAGCGCGCAGAAGTCGAACTGGTTGCGGACGCGCAATTTGTTGCTGAGAGATATCCGACCTGGGAAGAATTACTTGCTTGTCTGTGAGGCGGGGGCGTGTCGGGTTATTGATATCTGAATGGATAGCTACGATATTGTGTGGCTCTAATATGGTATTAGCAAACAGTTGGAGGATTCCGTTGGTTTCTTTTCATTTTCAATTTTTTTTTTTTTTTCAATTTTTTTTTTTCCCCGCTCTCTCATCATTTTTACTATTTCTACCGCTTACGATTATTTTTTTTTAATTCCCCGGATTGATACAAAACACAACTGCGAAAAGCGTGGGTTTTTTCTTTACTGGACTGGACACGAGAACACAGGGTCAGGAGTGGTGGAAAGGGGGATCAGAATCCATGGGGAGGGAATTCGAGATTCCAGATTCCAGATTCCAGATTCCAGATTCCAGATTTGAGATTTGAGATTCAAGATTGAAGAACAACAGATTCGACCCTAGCCAGAGAAAGTTCCAAAGTTGTCTTTCCTCTCTTCTCTCTTTTTTTTTCCCCCTTTATTATTATTGCTTTTTGGATGAAGTTGCTTGAAATTGTGCCGGGGCTCGTCGGGTTCCGATGTAAGCAGCTGGATGTTATATTCTCTTCTCATAGTTAACACATTTTTGCCACCGACCTCATGTTGTTCGTTTGCGTGGGGACCCCGCCATCCAACCTATTCTAACACCGGGCCCCCTAGGCCTTTCCATGCGTTACACCCAACCAAGTATGTACTGTACAGTACAATGCACCCACGGACGCATAGGCACAGACAGGTTTTACCGAAGTGAACATTCTGCCCAACCTGGGTGCGTCCCAGCCTCAGTTAAACTCATAATTCTATGTACATGTACATGTACATGTACAGTACATGTACTGTAAAGAGAGACAGGAGGACATCGGATGCATGAGGTTTAATTAAGCGATGCAATTGGGATATACGGATAGACAATAAATAGACATGCTAAATTAAACTTTCCTATGGAGGAAACACAGTTATTGATCTTTGCTTTTGATGAAAGAAAGAGGAGGAATGCATCCAGTCCTGTACAAAAGAATCAAAAGGCTCTCATCAAGTTGTTTGTTTTGCGTGTGCATGATAGGGGGTCTATATATAAGCATCATTGATGGCAGGCAAGATGGAATATACTCTCTCTCTCTCGCATAGAACAGAAGTTGGAGAGCAGAGTTAACAATAAGTTTATATTATTCTCATTATACTGCTCTATAAACAGCTCGGAACGCATCCCGACCAAATAAAGTAAGTCCCCCGTGCTGCTGCAGTTGCATATCTATTTAATCATGACATCTCCTCCACAGCAAACCACGCGCGCAGCGAATGCAATGCGGCATGTATATGTATGCATGTACTGTACATGTACATGTACACACGTACATCTACACGTATATCGATTCCGGCATGGGGGAAATGGGCCATAGGTATATAAGCAAGTGCACACCGAGATGATTCGAAGCAGATCCATTCGAGGTCGCTGGAACAGCCGCCAAGGAACAGGATAGGCTGTTCTCGTCCACTGTAATGACCGCATTGATCCCCATACCTCCCTCCCTCCATCCTTGCATCTACGATCGATGTACAAGATTATGGAGTGATATGAGCGAGATATGGTTCATCACCATGGAAAGAAATAACCCACCAACCACACTCTCTCATACCTTGCCCATCCGACCGATACGCATCATCATATCATCACCGTCTCTAGCGATGGGGCTGGCGGGGGTCGAGAGGCAGAGAGCGTTATCATCAGGCGTAAATAAATAAAATAAAATCAAGGCTGGCTGAGGTTGATGGAGAAGGGATTCCTTTCATTTTCATCGTCGGGATTCAGGATAACGGTGTAGACATCGTATGACGATGATGTATATATATATTTTTGGTGGGTAACAACAGGTTTTCCCAACCCAACCAGGGCGATGATGCGCATGTATGTACGGAGTTATATCTTATCGATAAGTTGGAGGAGCTGTCACTCAACTCTCTCTTCTCTCCTTCTCTCTCTCTGGCTCCCTCCCTCCCTCCCTCTCTTTCTGTCTCTGTCCATTCTCCGTTTCAACTTCCACTCTCTCGGGTCTCGACCCTCTCTTAACCCTCTGACAAGTTTCAAAATGGACGAGCCGAGTCCACACCCAAGGATGTATTGCGTAAGGTGATGTGGGGCGAGCAAATAAAAATAAAAATAAAAAAAAGAAGAGGACGAGGAAGAGGGTTAATAACCAAAAAAAAAAAAGAAAAAAAAAAAAAAAGAAGCCAAACAGCGAACCCTGCATCGTCATGCTCCTTGCAGCGAGAAAAAACCAAAATCCCACCTCTGGCGCCAACCAACCCACTCCGTGGCCAGACTCTGTTGGTCTGAAACAACAGCGCAACAGCAAGGGCGTTTCGTTTTCCACGCATCCACATCCACATCCACATCCACATCCACATCCACGGTGGGATTGGTATGAAGCATGATGGCGGGAGGGCAGGCGGGGGATTCTTTTCTGAGTCATGGAGGATGAATAATTGTAACTATAACCTGACTTAACAGAAGCAAACCTGAATGAATGCCTGCGTCTGTTGTGTGTATACGCTATATGGGTGTGTTATGTGTGTTACTGCGCTCTCGGGAAAAGATCATTTCGTCACCACGTTGCCACGGACAATGTACTGTAGCCCAGTATCAGCACAGTGTACCTGCATCTTCCAGCACCACGATTCGTTCCATTTGTTCCAGTCGTTCCAGCGCATCACGCATCACGCATCACGCATCACGAAGAAGATTTATCTTTTCTCTGGCTGGCCATGCAATGTGTAAACAGGATTTCCATACAGCCTGGGTCCAGTGCAAGGTGTACTCGTCCTACTACTGCGTAATGTACTGTACTAAGTGTAGTTAGTTAAGTGTTCTACGTATGTACAGTACGATGTCAGCATGCGTAAACGTAATACACATCAGAGAATCAAAAAGGACCCAGCTTCATTAAACGAAGCCAGCCAATGGCATGGGTGGGATGCCTTGCGAAGTTGCAAACGGGCGGCCAGCAGACAGGGGGCCGCTGGGCGTGCTGGTGGGCGATGGAGGGCGGCGGCTGGCGCTGGTTGGCGGAGGTCGCCAGGATTGCCGGGGCCAGCGAGAGTGGGACAGGGGCCACGATGGAGGTGCTGTACACACAGTGCTGTGCAGTACCTTGCTACGGGCTGACAGGAGGTTGCTGGGAGATTACTCGTACGGAGCAACGTCTGGGTGCGATGGATATACTATCCAGAGAGGTGGAGAGATCGAATGAGAGAGGGAGTGGGGAGTGTGAGATAGGGCAATGCATGTGACGAGTCACTCTGTTATATCTACGGAGGATGTTGTGTTAAAGATCCCGCGTACAGAGTACTCCGTACTCCGTACTCCGTATAATCGCGAGAGATCATTGACTCTGGTTGCTCCACCCTGTTTCATCTGTTCAGCATCAGGCAGCGCCAAGAGACACGGAAGATTGAGTTTTGCTGCAAGGATGACGATACCTGGTATCGTGTCCGTATTATTACCGGCCAGCGGGGTTCTGTCGTGTTTAGTGCCGGGTTGCTGCCCGCGGATTGGCCCGCGGGTTGGCCCACGGTCTGGTACCAAGGCACGGTCCAAGGTTCTCAAGCTTGGTGAGAGAGAAAGATAACAGAGATACATCGTATACTACAGCGTCGATATCTGCGCAGATATATTATCTCTACATTATTATATCGATATATCTCTATCTGGCCAGGGTATCGAGACGCCTGGCCCAGCCGCCACCAGCATGGATGTATCCTGCGTATCACTCCGTTGGCTGTGGCGGAGATGATGCTGATGGAGAGGATGATGATGCCGGTGATTCTTAGTGTGCTTCCTAGGGCTGGTGCTGGCTGTTCCTGGCCGTTCCTGGGCCGTTCCTGGCTTGTTTCACGCGGCGGCCAGCCTATCAGCGCCGGCTGCAGCCCGCATCTCTTGGCTCATTTCGCATGTTTTCATTTCCTGGGCAGATTGAATGGGAACGACGACGCTGGCTTGTCGCTGTGTAGCCGTCGCTGGCTCTGGCTCTGTCTCTGGCTCTGGCTCTGGCTCTGTCTCTGTCGCTGGTGCCTTTGTCCTTCCTCTGCTTATTCTCCCTCTCCCTCTTCCTCCTCCTCCTCCTCTTCTTTCTCTCCCTCTCTCACACTCTCCTTTATATATCAACCTTCCTTCCGCCGTCTCTCTTTCGGCTTCTTCCCTGCCTGTCATCCCGCCTTGTCTTCTTCGCTTGTCTATCCTTGCTTGTTGCTGTGCACTTTTCGCTCCTTCAAAGTGTGTCTGCCAGCTTGCTGTTCCTGTCGCTCCTTTCGGTGCCAGAATCCTGTATACACACTCTCTCGCTCTCCCTCCCCTCTCACTCTCTGTTCGGTCTGCCTTGGTCAGATTCTGATAAATCCCCCCCACTTCCAACTCTCCCTCTCACTTACTCACTCACAGTTGATCTGTGCGTGAAAGGCAAAAGAAAAAAGAAGGAATCACAGTCGAACACACAAAACCAATCGAGAGATTCGCCAAGTTATCTCTGTCGCGTCCTTCGTTTGCTCAACAGTTTCTTCTTCTGTTTCCCATTTTTACCCCCTGATTGTCCTGGCTGATATTCCAATCCCGGCGACGACGACTTGACGACGACGTCCCCACGACCCCTGACAATATTATCTTGGATATCTCTTCCTATTGCGGTAGAAGAGATAAGAAAAACAAACCCAAAAAGACAAGTTTTATCAAAGAAGCGCGAGAAAGGGATTTATTCGTTATTTACATCAAGATAACCATGCGATCCTCCGTCCTTCTATCTGCCCTCTGGGCCGCTGGCGCGCTCTCCTCCCCGCTGATGCCCAGAGCCTACGTGACCGATGTCACCATCGTCACTGTCACCGAATACGTAACTGCCGGCGCCGTCACTCCCACGCCAACCCCAACTCCGGTTCCCTCTCCTCCCCCAAAGGATGAGGGCTCATATCCTACTCCAGAATCTGAGCCCGAGCCCCAGCCCCAACCCCAGCCCCAGTCCAAGCCCAAGCCCAAGCCCAAGCCGCAACCAAAACCACAGCCAAAACCACAACCCAAGCCTCAACCGGCCCCCGGCAATGATTACCAGTCCAAGGTTCTCTACCACCACAACATCCATCGCTCCAACCACTCCGCCAATGCGCTCGGTTGGTCCAGCACCCTCGCTGGCTACGCTCAGCAGATTGCCTCCAAATGCGTCTTCGAGCATGATACGTAAGTGATCATCTCCCCTTCTTACATATGTCTATATATATATATAAACAAAACTAATCCACCCCCAGCTCCGTCGGCACCGAATCCTACGGCCAAAACATTGGCTACGGCATCACGCCCGAGGAAATTGGCAAGATGATCACCAACATGATGTACAACGACGAGGCTGGCTTGTATGCGGGCCTGTACGGCCAGGCCAACCCGGACATGAGCAATTTCCATAACTGGGGCCATTTCAGCCAGATCGTGTGGAAGGACACTACCGTCGTCGGCTGCGCTACCGTCAAGTGCTCCAACAATCTGCGCTGGAATACCGTTTGCAACTATGGACCCCCTGGTATGTTTCCGCCCCCCTTTTCTTCTGGTCCCTCTTTTTTTTTTTTTCTTTTCTTTTTCTTTTCTTTTTTTTTCCAAAAGTGCCGCCAACTAACATTTCTTTCCCCCTATATAGGCAACTTCGGCGGCAGATATGCGAAGAATGTCGGCCGACCACTAGGTGCTGCGATGGCTGTTGCGTAGTTTTTCGCTTTACTTCATTTTCACTTTACTTGCTTTCTTGCTCGCTGCTTGCTACGCTTGCAACTGGTGTTTTTTTTTTAACTTCTTTAAATCCGCTTCCTTCTACTTTGTTTATTTACGTCTTCGTTTCCTTTCTCCTTGCGCTTTCTGTGAATAAAATATTTGTAGTAGCGGTTTTATTTTCAAAGTCGGGGGTGGTGCCGGTGGAGGGGGTGTTTGATATGTATTCGTGTGCATATATGTATGGTATGTATGTATGTATCTAAGGGGCTGGCCAACACATCCACGTATACATGTCAAACCCCTTTTCCTCCAGAGGATCCCCCGACTCTCGACACCAGTGCAGTCAAGTCAAATAGCCAGTCCCGTTCGTCCAGATCCAAGCTTACAAGATCCAACAATCCAATCTACATTTACGGTTTACGATCTACGATTCCTATCGTTCATCGACTCACTGCGACTGTGACAAAACGATTTGTTTTATATTCTATTACTTATTTTATTCTTTTATTCTTCTTTACGTGACTTATATTTTCTCACAGTATAACTAGTTATCTTCTCAGCTTGTATTTAACATATCAATTACTTATATCTATCTATCTATACATCTTTTCATTCCCCTCACTCCTCACTGCCTTCATCCCAACCCATTGTCGGATCTTGGTTTTATTTTTATATTTAGTTATTTTACTCACTTTATCTTGTCTAGTTTTTACTTTTACTTTTACTTTTTTTCTTTCTTCTCTTTTTACATGGCTTCTAGCTTCAAGATTTCAGCTGTGTCGTTTTTTTATTTCTTATTTGTTTTTTTTTTTTTATGTCTTCTTCGGCGGAGCATGAGACGCAAAACTAAGAGTGAGAGAGAGGGAGAGGGGGAGGGAGAGGGAGAGGGAGAGAAAGAAGCAGACAAATATTCCGCCGACGCCACGTGAAGGGAGAAGGCGATGGATGGAGGCGAGAAAGGGAGAGGGAAAAAAAAAAGAAAGAAAGAAAGAAAGAAAGAAAGAAAGAAAAAAAGGGGCTCCAGTGGCGTTGCTTGCTTGCGTTGCTTGTTGGTTCTTTCGATGATGATGATGATGATGATGATGATGATGATGATAATGGTGGTGGTGGTGGTGGAAGGGGTTTATTGTATAAATACATTTCTTCCTCGACTCTCACGCGGTTGCTCTTTGAAAAATAAAAATAAAAAATAAAATAAAGCTCTCTGCTGGCCCCTGAATGAAGTCGTACTTGTTTCCCCCCCCCCTTCTTGTAGTTATTTGAAACAAACCCGCGGGATTCCCCCTCCCTCTTTTTTTTCATGGCGAGAGTGTAAATAATGTTCATAGCAAAAAGCTGCAAAAAGCTGCTGCTGCTGCTGCTGCTGCTGAGAACAATGAAACGGAACGAACAAGACGCGGAGGCGGTTGCAGCGTTAAACGTTAAAACAAAGGCATTGTTTGGCGTTTGATGTTTTCCTTTGTCCTTTGTCCTTGATCATGGTTATGGATATGGTCATGGTCATGGTCATGGTCAATAAACGTTTGTATACACACGTACAGTACATTGTTCATCTATAAAAAAAAAAAAAAAAAAAAAAACCAAGGTACGACTTGTTCGTCCAGCAAACACTATCTACACTTAAAACGCAAAAGAACAGCTCAATCTGAACTTGGGGGCTTCAGGGGCGTGTGCGGAAGTTCGCTGATTTGACCGGTGGTAATGGACTCTGCACCAGCATGATCGATCAATAGCATCAGGAAAGATTCTAAAATTTCTGATGCGTTCAATCACTGATCCTCCCGGTGATGGGATACACTACATAGTGTGGGGAACACTTTATGTCATGAATATCTCCTCTCCACGACGTTAGGAGAGAATTCTCATCACCTTCAACCCAACAGAGATTCTCAAGCAGTTAACTAGTAGGTTTCAAGTAGAGAAGCTTTGGGCATGAGCTTTCCCCTTCAAGACGTATGCTCACCCACCCACAGCAGCCTTTCACTCCCCCCATTCTCAAACTCGTTGCCAATCGCTGGTAAACCTCCATGCACATCATCAACAGCTGCTGGAACGCAGTCTGCCTCAAACGCCTCACAAACCATCATCAGCCCAGCAAATAATATATACATAAATATATATAGAACCAGAGGAGAAATCCTTTCCCTGTCATGTGAAAGGGACTTGTACCTACCCAGGACAATATCACATGTTGACTGCTGCTAAACCTTGACAACAATCCGTGATATGGGTAGGCCTGCTCGAACCATTCAATGCAAGTCTGAAGTCAGTATGATAAATATGATAATAAATGATGAACATACACATATACCAAACTCAGCCGTTAGTGTTGGCAACCCCTTCTACCTCTCTGCCACAAAAAGACACCATGATTGTGGTGGCGATTGCCAAGGTTTATTTTCACGTGCTTGAGCGTCCCATCCATATGGCGTGTCCATGCGAACAACCCACCCATTATGTTCCTCGATGTCATGAAGACCGGGCATAATTCCAGCGTTGGATCGCCAGATCGGAATTATTGGCGCCTCAGGTATTTCAAGGCAAGGTGCAACGCGGTTCGGCCAATCCCACAATGTCATATTGGCAGAAAGAACCAGCGTTGCATTTTCCAGTTTATTTTTATACGGGCTGCTGGATATGGGGTTAAGAAAATTTCTCTTGTTTACCTTTTGGCTTGAGCTTGTGGGCACGAATAAAATGTGGTTTCGTCACCGGTACGGAGCGACTCCGATGGCTTAACACTCAATGTTCCATGGGTATATATCTGAGGCTCTCTATAAAATTATCCGAGCTTCTCAGGTCTATGAGGCAAGCAACATACTAGTATTTAAAGATGGCCGAATGATGTGCTCCGCCCAGATGTTGAGAGCACGACATCCAGGCCAAAGCAGGCAGGCGCTTTTATTTACTTGTTTATCATTTCATTTCAGCTTTTAGTTGACCATGACAGCAACGTGAAGAAGGGGAATTGAATTCGGCATTGGGCCATCCGAGTGGCCCGAACCCCATACCAGAACTTATATATAGCTAAGTCTGGTCTCTGATGCTCCTTTTCCCTTTAAATGTTCTCGACTAATTTATTATTAGCCGAGTTCTTTGGCATTTTTCCCTTCTAATTGAAGGTCCTGATCGTTTTCCCCTCCCGGATAGCTACTGCCATTAGGTGTAGCAGGGCAGTCCTATTGCCATTGAGTAGTCTTCAACCGGCTGATATTGTGTTTTCGCATTCATTGCGACTTGCTTTGATGCAACGTACCATTTAAGAATTAGTGATGGGCTGGCTTGAGTTCTATATTGGTTTCTCTGGCTTTCTGGACAGACTTCTATATATCTCCTACCAGTTGGTTAACCTATTGTTCGCTTCTCCAAGTAAGGTTCCAGCATTAAAAAAGCAAGATGCCATCTGATGAAAAAATTTGGATAAATTCGACATTTTGGCAAGCTATGAGCAAAAACAGCTTCAGTGTTGTCCATCAGGCTAACGAAGAAGCACCGGAAGAGAGTATGTGAACAGATTGATATTAGTGAGTTGGTTGAGAATAGGGTGCAACGTCACTAACTTGCCGAAAGCACAAGATCCTTATCAAACCAGTCCTTTACGGCGCCAGATAGGACTCACATCAGTCGTGTTTCTCATTTTCAATTGCATGATCGGTACCGGAATCTTTGTTACACCCAGTAAAATCTTAGCGCTGTCCGGCAGTGTAGGGTTGAGCTTGTTCCTATGGGTTGTCGGAGCGATCATCACTGCTGCGGGCATGGCGGTATACATGGAATTTGGAACTGGCATTCCTCGAAACGGCGGGGAGAAGAACTACTTGGAATATGTATACCGCAAGCCACAGTTCCTCACATCGTGCTTGTATTCAGCCTACGTGGTTTTGCTAGGTGAGGGAGTCAAGATTTGCCGGTTCTAGACATGGTGAGAACACAATTATATCACTTGTGGAAATGCTGACAGGTTAAATAGGCTGCTCGGCAGCAAACTCGGTGGTCTTTGGGGAGTACGTCTTGAACGCAGCGCAGGTGGAGGTAACCCGCTGGAACCAGCGAATTATCGGACTTGTTTGCATTACATGTGCGCTTCTAATCCACGGCCTGGCGCTGAAGTGGGGATTGTGGTTGCAGAACATTCTGGGTCTGATCAAAGTCCTTATCATTTGCTTAATTGTTGTTTCCGGCTTGGCCGCACTTGCGGGCGTACTCAAAGTCGACAGGCATAACAACTTTAAGAACGCATTTGAAGGAACCACATCGAGTGCGTACAGGGTGGTCACCGCTCTGTACAATGTCGTATACAGCTTCTTCGGGTACAAGAGCGCCAATGCTGCATTGAGCGAGACGAACAATCCCGTAAGAACATTGAAGATCGCCGCTCCTCTGGCGCTAGTCGTCCTCTCTACTTTGTACATATTGACTAATGTACACGGTACCCTTTTTACAACCCCATCCCAAATGACCCAATCTCCCAGCTAATCGCCGTTGATGCATAGGTTGCGTATTTCGCCGCAGTCCCAAAGGAAGAAATAGTTTCCTCCGGCCGTGTGGTAGCGGCGTCATTCTTTCGGAATGTCTTTGGCCCTCATGCCGAAAGAGCACTCTCCGTTTTCATCGCGCTGTCAGCGTTTGGCAATGTCTTGAGTATCATGTTCTCACAAAGCCGCGGTATGTCGTCATCAGATCGCTTGAAAAATGTTCGTCATTACAGTCGGCTAATATATATCACTAAAGTGATCCAAGAACTTGGCCGGGAGGGAACCGTTCCGTTCTCTGCATTCTTGGCGAGCAATAAACCTTCCAACGCGCCTCTGGCGGCTCTATTCGAACACTGGGTGGTATCTGTCATTATCATGCTAGTACCCCCCCCGGGCGATGCATTTAACTTGATCCTTCAGTGTGTAGCCTAAATTTCCTCTGCCTTTTGCCCCTATGAATCCTTTTCTATGAAGGATACCAACACCTTTCATCCTGCAGTGTAGTCTCCTATCCCCTCATCATAATCAACGCCTTCGTTGCCCTCGCCCTCATCCACATCTACTTCAACCGCACCAAATACAACTGGAACCCACCTTATTCCGCGTCGCTGCCGGTAGTAATCTTCTTCCTCATCAGCAACATATATCTCGCCATTTGCCCCTTCGTGCCCCCACCGACAAATGAGAAAGCCTACGGAGGACTCCCTTACTACTTCCACTGTGTCTTGGCCATTGGGGTTGCGTTCATCGGTGGCATCTACTGGCTCATCTGGGCGAAAGTGATGCCGTGGCTGGGCAAGTATCAACTGGAGTCGGAGGTATTGGTGGCAGAGGATGGGTGGTCGAGGAATGTGATTAAGCGGAAGTATGCTACCTGACAGGCGGAACGCTTCCTGGGAAGGGTTATCCCGCCTTCCCATCCCCTTCATAGGTTCCATTGCACTGCGCTGTGCAGTGCTTGATTGCGACGTCGTTCCTCCTTATTTTCTCTTCCTTTTCCTTTTTTTTTTTTTTTTTTACACTCTCTTCCCTCCCTTTTCCTCAGGCGAATTTTTTTCTTCTTTGTATAGGATTTTCCAGTAGCTATTAATACGAATAGATAATTATATATATATGTACATATGAGTGATTTAAGACGTTCCCAGAGATGTGCTTGGGTTATTTACTAAAAGTTAAAAAGTTTTTTAACAGGAGAGCTGATTGTTCTAGAAATATTTGCCTACCTAGTGGCTTTGTCAACACATTGGTGGGAGGAACTAAACTGTAGTTCCAATGTATGTTGATCACACTTCATATGTGCAGCTGGTGGGTTGTGGTTGTGGCTGCAGCTGCAACATGTCATGCATGCAACGGCAGCCCAGCGGTGGCGGCGGGCGAGATGGAAAATTGTCTCAAGAAACAAAGAATTGATGCCTTGAAAAAGCCGTCAAAAAACTACCGAACAAATAAGAGTTTTTGATGCTGCACGCGCGTTAGACTGTCCCATGGGAAGGTGTAAAGGTCCCCCACCGCCGCCTGCCCATAAAAGATTGTATCGGAAAAGACAAAAATGAAGGCCGGTGGAATTTCCGCCCCCTCACGTCATGGAGTTAAACCCTGAGAACCCTGAGGGAAAATCACCTGGATTGTCTCTCTCTCTCTTTTCTCACCCCGGTGAAGAGTTTTTCTCACTTCTTCCAACTCCAGTGAGCCATCTCACATCATTGAAAAGAAGCCCTCAATTGCGAGGCATGATCCAGGGTGTTAGGGGTACTGCCACCCTCCCAAGTGCACGCGGCTAGCTAGATGTTCCAACTGCAATCAGCACGAAGGACCAGCGGGCACAAAAGTGCAAGAAGAGACTGCAGACTGCAGTGTATCAGCTGCCATCAGCCCTAACCCGGCAGCATCCAAGCGGGTGAACGGTATCCTCAGGCGCCTCACTCGGAAGGAGCTCACTGCCATCCGTCGTTTTGCTGGCAGTTGTGGTGCCGTCACCTTTGGCGCGAGCACAGACGCCAGCCGCAGGCAACCCAGGCACCCCCAGGACTGCTTCCAGTGTAACCACTGCTTGCTCAGAGCGCCGTCAGTGAGGAAGGCTCTGTATGGTGGGTTGTCCTCACCAGAAAACGGGCAAGGCGCTCAACAGCCCTTCAAGCCTTTCTCTGTATCTATTTCCTATTTCTTCATCTCATCTCTCTCTTTTCATACTTTCTCTATCTTCTCTCTCTCCTCCTCCACTCTTTCTCCACTCTGATCACCGCAAGTGTCCTCATCACAAAGGGGAGTCAGCTCCCTCTCAATCTTTTCTGTATTAGCCCCACCATGAATGACCATATGTCGGGCCAGAAGTGGATGCAGAGTCCAGAGGACTGAGTCTTCTCATGAGTTGCTATCTGGATTCTGCTCTTCTCCTTTGTGTACATAGATCCCGTCAGTGTAGCGCGCCTCCATGCCCTTCGGGATGCTTAGGAGGTGCAGATACAATGTCTGATGTTTGCATCACTACATCTACTTTCAGTGTAGAGTGAATTAATGATTGTGGTGAGATGAGAAATAGTGACAGGGTGGCAATGATGTGTCTCAAGAACCTCTCTCTAGAAATTAAGCTTAAGCAGGCTGACATATACTGAGATTGCGCATGGATTCGACAAGCCTCCCTTGTGGAGGCACAGGGGAGCAGCAGAGAATTCAATTCCCTGTATCCAGTCCTGGTGGGGCACATCTCCTCCTGGGAAGAGATTCTATCTCTCTAGCGAAACAAAAACTGCAAGCAAGCTGGAACAAATGAGAATTATTTTATTACCGGGTGTTCTTGTCTTCGCGCCTCTTTTGTAAAGAAAAAACTGGAGCTGCTGTGTAGCGCCCACAACTACTAGTACCCACAACACAAACAATAATTTTCAAATTTCGGCCCAGGAAATTATTTCCCATATTTTATTCCTCACGTCCGGGTCGGACTTGGGAATGGCAAATGTTTGAAAGCTGCGGCGGGGAAATAAATGTGGGGACAGCAACTAAATAATCGGGCCTCTGGGGTCGGAGGGGAAGTTGGCAGTTCTCTGCTTTCTTCATGTTCCTGACCATAGTGCGAGAATCAACATGTATAAATTGAGGTGATAGACGACTTCTCTTGGGTAGCTACAGGGATAAAACCGCCTTGGACAGACAGATATACAGATATACATCTGTAGATAAGGAACAGTGCTCGGTGTGTTCGGGGCTGCGAGTGGGGTTAGCCATCGCTTACCTCATCCTGTGGCCAACGAACGGAGTGTCAGTTGCTCTGTTATCAGGACGGCGGTTTCGGAGGCCAAAGCAGCCATTGAGTTTCTATATGCTGCTCGTCTGATTGTTGCCCGCATCATGGGTTGTTCTGCACCTGAGGTAAGCTCTGCGCCTACCTAGTATGTATGGCCTGCAGCTGACAGGCGAAGCGTGACGGTTGACAGCCTCAATTCCTCCTCCTGTTCCTCCTCCTCCTCCTCCAGCAACATCAACCCGTTCTAGGGCTCCTACTTCTCTACCCAATCCCTTATTGCCTCGCGCGGGTATCTTGCTAACAATGAGACCTCCCTTCCGCCTATCTTCGGAGAACAGATTTCTCGCCTTCGTCAAGCTGCTCCACAGTGCGCTCGTCTGATCGATTTGCTCCTGCACTAACAACTGCTACCTATCCCATCCGTTACTCCGACACACCCTAGGCTGTAGCCTCGGGCTTGCCTTCTCTCCTACCTAGTCACTCCGCCCGCTTGAGCGTTGACAAGTCCTTGTCGGTTTAGTTATCTTTTTTTCCCGTGAGCTTTTCCGCTTTCCCCCCTGCGTTTTTCCAAGAATAGTCGCCGCGCATCCAACTGTTCCACACACTTCCTTCAGCCCGGATCCCGTGTCCAAGGTGATATCATTCCTCCAAGTTGCACGAGTGTCATTGCTGCTGCTTTTCTTAGATAGATAGATCCTCATCC
The DNA here is from genome assembly GCA_017607445.1 of Histoplasma ohiense. Classification (NCBI taxonomy): domain Eukaryota; kingdom Fungi; phylum Ascomycota; class Eurotiomycetes; order Onygenales; family Ajellomycetaceae; genus Histoplasma; species Histoplasma ohiense. Next base: position 4,858,395 of record JAEVHH010000003.1, on the reverse strand, counting down.
ACCTTCATTCTATTTTCCATTTGGTTCCTGTTTACACGCAGAAAAGCCTCCCGGATTTTCCATCTCTCGGACCCGGCATATTATTGATATCCCCATATGTGATCATGCCAACTCCGTTGTGTTTTGTTCTTCTACCTTTATCGTATTTTTAAATTGCCTCCATGCCTTCTTATTGTTCACAGGATTGCCATTATTTCTACCGCAGCGCCTTGCGACTCCTTTCAATACCCACCGTCCTGTCATCTCACTACGTTTAGAGCCCTTTGGTTTGATGCTAGTGTTCCCCCCACTGACTCGTTGAAAAACAATGTCATATTCCACCATGGCAGTCCGATTCTTTACTATGCCCAAACCTTTAGGGGAGACTCTGGCTGAGAACGAGAACTCGAGAAACCCCAAATCTCCAAACGGGATTTCTGAGAACAAGGAAATGTCCCGAAGCGCCATGGCCGCAGCCGATCCTACCAACTCCACCCCCAAGTCCCACCCTCCGGAAAAGGTCCAAAATGGCATAACCTTCGCAAACCAAGACTCCCTCCCCAAACTCCCGATCCCAGATCTTGAGAGCACCTGCAATCGCTACCTGGAGTGTTTGGCTCCTTTACAGTCCGCCAGGGAGCAGGAGGAGACAAAGGCCTCTGTAAATGAGTTTCTTAAGACGGACGGCCCGGAATTGCAAAATAAGCTGAAGAACTACGCTACTTCGAAGTCGAGTTATATCGAGCAGTTTTGTGGGTTTATTTTCTACATTTCTGCATTTACTCTTGGCCGTTACTTGTGTGGTCGCTCCGTAGCAATTTTACTGACATGCTTGTTAGGGTATGATTCTTATTTGAATTATGATAATCGTGAGTTACGTCGCGGAACATGTTCCTTCTCCTTCCTAGCGGCATGGTGGCGCATCGAAAGTATGTGGCTAACATCTCGATAGCTGTTGTTCTCAATCTCAATCCGTTTTTCCTCTTAGAGGATGATCCCACTCCTTCCAGGAACAACCAAGTTACTCGCGCGGCGTCCTTAGTAGTGTCCGCATTATCATTCGTTCGGGCTGTTCGAAGAGAGGAGCTTGCTCCGGATACAGTTCGTGGGAAACCGCTTTGCATGTTTCAATATTCGAGATTGTTTGGCACAGCAAGAGTGCCAACCGAGAACGGGTGCATCATTGGTCAAGATTCGGCTGCTAAGCATATGGTGGTTCTTTGTCGGGGTCAGTTTTACTGGTTCGACGTTCTTGACGACAATAACGACCTGCTTATGAGCGAAAGGGATATATCGCTCAATCTTCAAGTAATTATCGAAGATGCAGAGCAGACACCAATCCAGGAGGCCGCTAAAGGGGCACTTGGTGTGCTCAGTACGGAGAACCGGAAAGTCTGGTCGGGTTTGAGAGATATCTTGACCAAAGATCGGAAGTCTAACAACGCTGAGTGTCTGAATATCGTCGATACCGCGCTATTTGTTTTGTGCTTGGATTCCACGGAGCCGTCTAATACAGCTGAGCTTTGCGCCAATATGCTTTGCGGGACCAATGAAGTGGTCAGGGGTGTACAGATTGGAACGTGCACGAACCGATGGTATGACAAGCTTCAAATCATTGTCTGCAAGAACGGTAGTGCCGGTATCAACTTTGAGCATACTGGCGTAGACGGCCATACTGTACTTCGATTCGCCAGTGATGTTTACACGGACACGATCCTTCGGTTTGCCAGGACCATTAACGGCCAGGCACCTAGCTTGTGGGCAACCACCAGCCCTCCCCCATCAAAACGGAGTCCTGAGAGTTTTGCATTGAATGTGAGCACAACCCCACACAAACTTGAGTGGGACATGGGTCCAGAACTCAGCATTGCCCTTCGATTTGCCGAATCGCACCTCGCGGATCTGTTACATCAGCATGAATTCCAAGTCCTCGATTTTAAAGGCTACGGAAAGAACTTCATCACATCGATGGGCATCTCGCCTGATGCATTTGTTCAAATGGCTTTCCAAGCCGCTTACTATGGTCTCTACGGCCGGGTAGAGAATACCTACGAACCAGCGATGACTAAGTTCTTCCTCCACGGGCGCACGGAAGCCGTCAGAACCGTCTCCCACGAATCCGTGGAGTTCGTGCGAACATTCTGGGACGAGCGTCCCGCAGCGGAAAAAGTAGCAGCCCTCCGAAAAGCCACAGAAAAACACACCGCAACTACCAAGATCTGTTCGCAAGGCAAAGGCCAAGACCGGCATCTCTACGCGCTCTACTGTCTTTGGCAGCGCTCTTTGGATGATGGACTTGGGATAATCAGCAGCGGGCCTCCAAGCACAAACGGTTACTCGAGCCCCGCCGAGAACGGTTCATCCGTCGATTCCTCCCCAGCCCCAGCGCACGGTTCTACAGCCGTCTCCCGCCCTTCCTCGCCCTCCGACGACGGCATATCTTGTAGCTACTCCACCAGCAGCTCACGCAACATCCGCCTTCAACATCTCGCCCACACCCCAGCTCTCTTCAATGACGCTGGCTGGGATAAAATCAATACCACAATCCTTTCGACCTCAAACTGCGGCAATCCGTCATTGCGCCACTTTGGCTTCGGTCCCACCTCTGGCGACGGCTTCGGCATCGGCTACATCATCAAGGACGACTCGATCTCCATCTGCGCGTCGTCCAAGCATCGACAGACAACCCGCTTCATCCAGTCGCTCGAGGCGTATCTGTATGAGATTCGCAAGCTGCTGCGCGCGACGCAGCGCAAACCCGTGGGGCCGAGTAGTGTGCGCGAGAGGCACATGGATGCAGAGTCTCCCACTGCGCCGGTTGTGGTGGCACCTGGAGAACGCGTGAAGGGGAAGGGGCGGCTGGTGAGGGTTGATCCGCAGCTTGTGGGCGGGGCGGGGACGGTTGAGACCCCGACGACGGATAGTGGCGATGTAGAAGACGATGGGATGGGTGGATGTAAGTTATAAATTATGATTACTACTCCCGGTTGTCTTTCCCTCGACTACTACGCTGTCTGCGTTGTAGCCCGTGGTAGATGACATACTAACTGGTCCTCTTTTCATACAGATGGGTTCTTCGATGCGGGGATGTTGCTGCATGCGCTGAAGGGTTTACAGGCGGATCGAGATCGGGATAAGCCTCCGAAGCGTAAGTTGGTTGGGAAAGTGTTGAAATTGAATGAGTATTGAATGAATGTTTGGTTATGAGTGTTTGATGTTTCTTCTACATATACCTATACCTATATACAGATTTATTTATACGGCCTTTTGTTATTTATTCTTATTATTTTTTTTTTTTTTTTTTTTTTTTGGCTTGCTTGACACTATGTATGTATGACAATGCGGGTACCCAAGGGTTTCGTATAGCTGTTTTTGCATTTGGATTAGTTATATCCCTTTATTGTTATTTGCTGTATAGCTATTGTACCAGTTGCCTTACGCTAGGATTAGAATACCTCTATGTTTCAATCGTTTTGAAACTTGTGATTTGAGTGTGATGGTGATGATAATAATGGCAATGACGCTTATTGCAACCGATTTACTCATGCGATTCCATTGTTTGTTTAACTTGTTTTATTTTATTTTACTCCATTCTATTTAAAGTAGATCATCACATCGCACGGTTTATCAATGGGATTACAGATTCGTATTGTTGCTCATAATTTTAAAAAAATTTCTTTCTCACTCGTAGTTTTCAACCCGCATGTAAAAAGCCAAACATTCTGCTGATTATTGATGATAGTTAAAAAGAGTAGTTAACTAGTCAACTAAAACAATGTTTTCTTCGCTGGCACCCTCTGTTTTCCTCGTTCTCCACAAGTTCTTCTCCTGCCCCAATTTATTTTTTTTTTTTTTCCCCTTCATGCACGGAATGGACTGGATCACAACAAGAACAGCAGGATGCTTGGCTCGCGACGGAATTTTTTGGGGTTGAATAGTAATTGGCCTGGTTCTGCTAGGGCGGGTGTTAGACTGGGTGGTGATAATAAAATAGTTCGTTCTCAGGCATTGGGCATTGCATTGGGCATTGGGGCGTTTTGCCTTGCGCTTGGGTGGGGACGGGGGGATGGGGGCTTTAAGGGATTGAGAACTGGCCTGGATGGAGGGTTGGCTGCGGGAAGTCAATTGTATGTAACTCTTTGAGTTGTTCTGGGATGGCATCGGGGTAATGGAGGGCGGGTAGATGAGTGGTTTCTTCTTTGGGTTTTTTTTTTTTTTCTCCCCGTTTCCTGGTCGATTTTGGTTTTTTTTTTTAATTTCCCTTCTTACTTTGACGCTGTGAGCCGTTGTCAAGAGGATCGAGAGTTGGGAGATGTCAGAGCAATTACGTCATACACTGCGCATCAACAGATAGTCCGGGCCGAGGTTGGTGTCCTCGGAACAAGGATAATCCGGGCTGATAGGCTGGCGGCGGCGAGAGATTTTCTGCCTGCGTGAGTCCATGGGCATCTTCAACGTCAACCTTCGGACCAGGATAGAGAGATAGTTCAGACCTGCCGCTTGCGACTGGCAGTGGAGATCTGTCACCCTGGCACTCGACTGCTCCACCACGATTCTTACCCTCGTCCTATTCCTCTCCTCTGCCTGATCCCAGGTTCTGCAGGCGTTTACCGCCGCTGTCACACCGCTATCCCGGGTTGGGGCTAGTGTGGGTGTCTCTGCTGTCTGCTGCACTGCCTGCGCTGCCCTTCCTGCTGCTGCGGTGACAAGACATCCAGTTCGCTCCTGGCTGGCAATCGATCGATGGGTCATCTTCCCTCTCCACTCGTTCCCCTCCCATCGACCACCTACCATCGCTGATACTGTTCCTCCTCCACGCGGGCTTCTCTACCTCTCCTCTTTTCTCTCCTCTCCCTCCTCTCCTCTGTCCTCCTTCCCCCTTACTCGATTCTCTTCGCTATTGTCCCCCAATTCCCTCCCCTTTTTATCCACCTCCCACCCCCTTCCCCGCTTTCTCAAAAGGGGTTTGCTGGGGTGAAATCTATTATATACCAAACTCGCGAAACCGGAAAGCGATATAATTAGCCCTGGGGGAACAGAATCGAAAACGTATTGGCAAACCATGGCGGCGGAACTTTCCGCTGGGACTATCGTCGCCATGTCTCCCCCACCGGTCCTCGACAATCCCGGCGATAACAACAACAAAAATAATACTACTGCGTCCATGACCCCACCTGCTAGCGCAGATGGCGAGAAGACGTCCTCCTCCCTCGACCACAACAATACCTCGTCCTCGTCCCCCGCTGCTTCTTCCGCTACATCGTCGACGTCGGAACTGTCAGATATGGATATCGACTCCAATTCCAATTCAAAGACAAATGTCAATTCAAATGCCCCCGTAGCGCCTGAGTCGACAGCAACCCCAGCGGCAGATGAAATTCGTCCCGATCATTATTATGGCGGCGGGAAGATTCCGGTTTTTAAACCTGTTAGTAATCTCTCCGCTCTCTTATTTTTTTCCCGCGTATCGATAAGCGGACAAGGCTGGCTGGGTTGATTGGATATACATCTGTTCTTTTCTTTCAGTCTGCGCCAGCATTTTTGCCCTCGAACATCGATGCTACGACGAATGGATTTTATTGTAACATATGTGAGCTAACAGAATATGATGGATACTGTATAGACAATGGACCAATTCCGCGATTTCGCTTCCTTTGTACAGAAGGTCGATAGCTACGGCATGACGTCCGGTATTATCAAAATCATACCGCCAAAGGAATGGTGAGTCGTGCTTTCTCTCTTTCCTTCCTATAGGCTTTCGCCTTTTTTTATCGTCTCATCTCCTCTCTTCTTGGTGTGCTGGGTCTCCCTATGTTTATTGAAGATGAGATGTATCTAATGGGAGCTTCCCCGCAAATCCGGTGATTGGCTATGGGCCACTGCATGTCTCCGCATCTTGTCCGGATGTGGTTTTCCGCTCCCGTTGCCAATTAAATTGGTCCTGTAACCCTCCAATCCATCCGGTTTTCTTTGTTATTTCGCTTGCCCTACCTTTCCCATTGCGAAATCTGTCCGCGAGACAGTCGACTAAATGCCACTTTTTACATAGGACCGATGCACTCCCGTCCCTCGAAGAACCTATCAAGACCATTCGGGTCAAGAACCCAATCATGCAGGAATTCCACGGTTCACATGGAACCTTCACGCAGGCGAATATCGAAAAACAGCGCTCCTATAACCTACCACAATGGAAATCACTCTGTGAGGAGAGCAGCCACCAACCACCAGCCCGACGGGGTGAGCGTCGACGGAATCAGGAAAAGGTGAATCGGGGCGGTGCGCTCAAGTCACAATCTAGGTCAAACTCGCAACGACGGAAGCCTGGTCCCAAACCCAAGCGTGTGGAAGTGGATAAGCCTGTGGAGGACTCTTCAGAGGCCCATCTGGATAAATCAAAGCCGGAAAGCCCACCCACACCTGTGTCCCCAGAATCGAAGCCCGTGGAAACCAAAACAGAAATCCTTAGTGATGGCGAATCACTACCCGCCCCGAAACCTAAAGGAAGACAGCCCAAATCTGTTTCTGCCCGGAGAAAATACAATCGCGGCGATGCAGCCGATCACATCGATGAAGAAGCTTTCAAAGATTTTGACTACCGTCTTTCTGGCACTGAGGAATTCACCCCTGAACGATGCGAGGAGCTGGAAACCGCTTATTGGAAATCCTTAATGTACAACAATCCTATGTACGGTGCGGATATGCCTGGGTCCCTGTTCGATGATAGCGTAACGTCATGGAACGTTGCCAAATTACCGAATCTACTTGATGTGCTTGGCCAGAAAGTTCCTGGAGTTAATACCGCTTATCTATATCTGGGTATGTGGAAGGCAACCTTCGCCTGGCACTTGGAGGATGTGGATTTGTATAGTATAAACTATATCCACTTTGGCGCCCCAAAACAGTGGTATAGTATTTCCCAGGAGGATCTGGGAAAGTTCGAAGCGGCTATGAAGAGTGAGCCTCCAACCCTGCCCTTAGTTCTTTTCGCGGATTGGTTTTTTATGGAATTCCTGCATCTTGCCAATTACAAATTATCTCTTGCTAATGAAGGCAACAAATTATTGTGTAGGTGTCTGGCCAACGGATGCGAAAAACTGCGACCAATTCCTTCGACATAAAACTTACCTTATCTCTCCGTCTCTTCTAAAGTCGCAATTTGGTATCTCCGTGAACAAGATGGTCCATTATGAGGGGGAGTTTGTCATCACCTATCCTTATGGATACCATTCGGGATTCAATTTGGGATACAATTGTGCTGAATCTGTGAACTTTGCGACCGAAAGCTGGCTGGACTATGCTCGTGTCGCGAAGAAATGCAATTGTGAAGCTGATAGTGTTTGGATCGATATCGGTGAAATCGAACGCAAACTGCGGGGCGAATCTACACCGGAATACTACGATGAAATCGGTAGTTATCTGGACGAGATGGACATGGACGGGGTTTCAGATCTGCTCACGCCTCCCCGTAGCGTCCCGGAAAAATCCGGGACTCGACTCAAGAAACGGAAGCGCGAGGGCCACGAATCGAAAGCTAAACGAGCCAAGCTACATGTGTCTGGTCCGAAGAAGATCCGTTGTGTCCTCTGTCCGAACACCATGGATTACGAGGAACTTCTTCCCACGGAAGATGGCAAATCTCATGCCCACCGGAGGTGTGCAACTTATATCGAAGAGACGACAATCCTTAGGGACGATTCTGGCGCTGACGTTGTGTGCGACGTCGATAAAGTTCCCAAGGCCCGCATGGGGTTGAAATGCCTGTTCTGTCGCGAAATCAACGGCGCCTGCTTCCAGTGCATGCACGGAAAATGTACTAGAGCCTACCACCCTACTTGTGCTTTGCTTGCTGGTGTACAAGTGGAGTTTGGAGAGGTTGCCGTCATGGCTGATGACGGTCAGGAATATTCTGTGCCCGGCGTGGATTTGAAATGCAAGTATCATCGGCCGAAGAAGTATGCTTACATGCAGGGGGAGACGTTGGATTCGGATCCGAAGTGGATTCAGACGGCGAGGAACATTCAGACAGGGGAGTTGGTACAGTTTCAGGCTGATAAAGAGATCAATGGCGCTATTGTGCTTGAGAATCGGCCAGCTGAGAGGTCCGTGCTGGTCAAAATTCTGCCGAGAGGGTATGTGTGGAACATGTTTTCCCCTGCTCATTTTAAGATGATGATCGCGATAGGCGATGGGTTTATCGTGCTACTGCTGACCTTTTTTCTTCATTTTATCAGTAATGTGATTGAGTTGCCGTACAGATTTTTGTTGATTGTGAAAAAATCATCGTTCCCCCCGCTGCCGGCCGGGATTAAACCTCTGCCATCCCACCTTGCGCGAAAACCAGATGCCAAGAAAGATTTGGCGTCGTCCGTCCCATCTCCCGGGACTCCATTTGGTGATGCGCGGTTTGTCTATCAATGGGGCGAGTTTATCTCTGCAAAGCCTCCGCACAATTCTTCCAGCACCCCAGTTGATCTATCGAAGCCCGAGCAAATATGGTATTATTTAGGGAAATCATCGACGGAGTGTCGTGCTCAGTACACCGAAAACCCGGATCGGTCGTTGCACAATCCCCGGTCACATTTTTTGGAGAGCGTGAAATCACTAAATACCCCCGTCGCAACAACTCACAATCCCCCCCTCATATGCCCGCCATTACCCCTCCAGCCCGTTTACAAGGCACCCAACCGCAACACAACGCCCCACAGTAACGTCAGCTTCAGTTTCTCAACCCACACAAACCACAACGGCCAAACCACAACCCGTAAAATCGCCTGCTGTCGCTACTGCTACTCCTTCTACTACCGCCAACATCACCCATAATATAATAAAGTCTCAACCAGTTAAATCGTCACAAATCATATCCCAGTCGCCCATCTCCCAACCAGCCAACCCTCAACTGCCAATTGAAAAGCCACAACTACCCGAGCCACATAATAATAACCATAAAATGTCAGTATGGGCCGGTGACATCACATCCCAGTTCACCATGGCCAGACGTCTTGTGGCTTCGATTACGGACCACGCCAACCTTCGTGCTGGATATACCATTGTCAATTCCGACTTTGTTGTCCAGACACTCTTGGGACACGCTGGTTCGGTGCTACCCAAGAATGGGATGGAAAAGCTCAAGACGGCCATGTCGGAGTCTATGGTTAAGCCTAAAAGCAGCGATCATCATATTAATAATAATAACACTCATAATAACGACACTGATTGTGCCCCCTTGCAACCGTTAAATATGAAGGCTGATGAAGTAGATCATCTGCTACGAATGCTGCGATTTGCTCTTTTGAATCTAACCCCAAAGGTGACAACGGTGGTTGAAAAAAAGCCTCCGGAGGCAAAAACGTTGCAGGATGTGACCGCTAAAGAACCCTGTGGCCCGTGGTCCAAAATTGAGGGGAAATATGCTTACCTCGACATGCAGCGGCGCCAGTCGTCTAGCGTGTACCAATCGCCATATGCCCCCGGGTTTGGTTTTTCTGGCTATGCCAGGCGGGAATACAATTTGATTGGTGAGGTGTTTGCCGAGCCGAAACCATCGCTGGCTATTGAGTATTTCGACGGTCTTTCGCAGGAGGATAAGGAAAAGGTTATTGAGGCTTGTGGGGTGGACGTTACAGTACCGAGAAGGAAGATACGCATGCAGGTACCCACCGTTGAGGAACATTTGACGCTTGAAACTGGCAGCAGCAACCATAGTAATCACCATGTCGGGGTGATGGGTGTTGGTGTTTCAAGATTCGGACAGCAACCGTCCTCGCTGTCCTCATCATCGTCATTCCCCGGCGCGTCGTCCCTAGATGCTATGACCATGGATGATCCACACCATCACCACCACCTCCACGGCCTCCATAATCATAACCAGAATCAAAACCATCTCTCCGTCTTCGACATGCACATGTCCATGACCATGCCCCTCCCCGCATCTGCTGACTCCCCAGCCTCCGCTTCTGGCTGCTCAACCTTCGGTCGTCCCCCACTCCGCTACCAGTCCCCACACGACTTCTCTCTCCACATCGATCACGAATCCTCCATCCTCCCCCGGCACCTCCACGACCACGACCTCTTCGGTGACCAGCAGGCGAACCAGCGCTTCTGGCAGCGTAGCGTCGGGCCATGGGTTGATGGCGATTGTGAAAATAGCGATGCAGGTGGAGGTGGGAAATCACAGGATGGGCGGGAGAGAGATGATGAGCATAGACCATTTTTCGGACCGCATGAGAGGCCGACGATTGGTGGTGGCGGCAGTGTTGGTAGTGCTGGGGTTGGTTGTGGGAGTGTGGGAAATGATTATGCGTCGTCAGATCTGGATATGGGAAGGGGCCCAGGCTCGCTTCATAGTATGGATATGGTTGGGTTTGGCTTCGATGTACCAGACGAGGGAGGTAGTCCTTGAATAGGGGGAACGGTTTTTGTTATTAACCCCCCTCCCCATACTTCCCATCCTGCGGGCAGGTCTTCGTTCAGGTGTTTTAAAGACATTCTGGCGTCCTATACATCACGACGATTTCGTGTACGATGGTGTTATCATTCGCCAACGTCGCTTCATCTATGACCTTTGTCACCGGATCCACCATGCCCTCCACCGCTCCGCCTTCGCAATGAAAAACGAGAGAGAGGGCAACGGAATAAAATGAATTCATTGCCTATTTTGCTTGCATTGCTTGGTTGCTTGGCTGTTTGTGTTTTTTTTCTTAAATTCTCGCTTTGCGGTGCTGCTCATATTGTGATGGCCTATGACTGACACTGGCTACCAAATCTTCGTCTCTCTCATACCTACCCTCCAACACTTCGCATTTTGTATCCTGCACTCTGCCTCTGCACCAAAGCTGATTGTTTATTGTTTGCCCTTTTTGCTTCTTGTTAAGAGCAAAACCCACCAGGGAAACAACGACAAGAAAAATTGAACAAACACCCACAATGTATAGATGATCCCACCTTGCCTTTTTTTTTTTTTTTTTTTTTTTTTTTTGACCAAACTAAATATCAAAAGAAAAGGCAAAGGAAGAGCAAAAGTTCATGATGATAGATTGATACCCTCTCCACCAATCTGCATCTCAGTCAATGTTTATGTGCTTTTTGCGAGATGGCAGCGAGCCTGATGGCATGCCACGCCACGCCAACCCACGCCATTCATATGCGGCAAAGGAGGATGAAGGACAACCGACAAATATCCAATCCAACAATTCCATAAACACACATAGAGATGTGAAAATGACTTCTGGCCTTGTGCTTTTAATGATGATCTTGGTGTTTTGAGTTGTTTATGTTTGTTTTGTTTTATTTTCTACCAGTTTCATTTGCTGGTGATATGGCGATTGGGGAAGGATTGGGTGATAGAGAAAAAACGAACAAGGGTGGAGAGGCAGAAGTGGAAATATTAAATATCCAACCCGCAACCCTCTCTTAACCGCAAACGCTACCAAAAATTCAACATTTACTTAACATCACGCCAACGCCTAACCCCTTCTCAACATAATTCCCTTCGCCCTTTTCTTACTAGGTGTCTGTACGTACGATATTTCCCCAGATCCCCTGAGCTTCTCCAATGAATTTCCATTTCGTGCCCGCTGTTTCTAAGATCCTAGTTTCCACTGGGGAGAGCAAAAAATACCCATTTTCCCTTCTTGCCCTGGCTTCCTATTTTTCATTATCTCTCTCTCCCTTTTTTATTCTCATTTTCCAAAAATTGGAAAACATGTTTTAAATGTGGTACTTGAGTACTTGATATCCCCAGGCTATTTGAATCCCCCTTTTTTTTGCCCTTTTTGGTGGTTGGCTGCGTTTCATGAAAGATGGTTCGGTTTCAATAGAGTTGGTAGGTCGGTCGGTGGCTCTCCAGAGGTGTTGGGAATCAGCGACTAAAATAGGGAAAAACGAAGTGAAAAGGAGAAAAAAAAAAGTTCTTGATTTGAGAATGAAGACGGGTTTCGAATAAAACGGCGGGAGGGCTTGCTTTTCTGACAGGTTCTGGTACCTACCAGCTGCTCCAAACTAGGCCAGAGGGTTATTTTTGGCCTTGTTGTTTTATTTTATTTTCCATTTATATCATATCATATATACTATTATATGCCTTAGCTATATATTTTTTATATAACAAAAATCAAAGCAAAACAAGGGCGCCTGTTTCTCTAAGGCATCATTTCAAATTTAAGCATTTAAGGTATCCTTTTTTTAAGAATCGTTGAAACTATAAATATACACATACGTTCTAAAAACATTTTCCCAATTTCATATCCTAGACGCCAGGCCGCAGAATATCAAATTCGCAATGATTTGACTGGCTCCGAGAACCGGGCAAGCGAAACGGAGTGTGGAATGATGTCGTGAAGACGCATTTCACCCGTCAACAAGGCGAAGATCATGCAGAAGGTGAATGGTTGGGCGCAGGAGGATTCGAGGCTTTGGAGCTGGAGCCAGCCTCCGGAGAGAACAAGTAGGTCCACGGCTCAGCGCGCGCGACGGTTTGGAATTTGCCAGCGGAACTAAGGAGGGAGCTGGATAGGTTAGGCTAGGCCGGAAGTTTCGAAAAGGGTATTCCGTTTTTGATTTTCCTGCAATGCTTGCTGTTTTGTTGTTCCCGTTTCCGGTTTCCCTTTGAGAAGTTCAAATGATGCGAATCCGAGTAATTTTGCTGTAAGCGTACAACGGGCCGAAAATCGGATAGGAATCGATTCTCATTTGTTCATGTGTGTTTTTGAGAGAATTGGTGCGCCTGGGGAGAATATATGTAGTTTGTATGTATGAAATGAGAATGAGATGTTGTTGTATAAAGGTGCTCGAGCATACACGCTTTCAAGCAAGCGGTGATCATGCACAGGAAATATAACAAGGCCTCTGAACAAGCAGCCGGCCGAATTTTTTCGTATCATTCATCGATTTTACTATCACTTCTAACCCGAGAGTCTCAGAGTCAAGGATCAGACACTGCAGTTGAGCGAACTGGCAGCAAAAATGAGCGCCTCACCAGTCTGTCAACGGCGGCCGTTCTTCGGGCTTCTGCCACCAAAAAGAGAACAGCCACAGCATCAATCGTCATCGATCTTGCTTCTTTGATCTGCTTTGGAATCGGCCCATGTTAGTTGGGTTCCTGAGTTCCTGAGCAAGCCTCTTCCCGCCCCCGGATCAACACGCCTCCGCATGGCGTCTGGGCAGGAGGTGTAAATAGCTGACTAGTTTTGTCGATGCTCAACGACCGCAACTTGATATCTTTAGCCGAAGACTGAATTCGCAATATCATTCATCATTATTGCTTCGAGACACCGTTGCAATGCGGGCGTATCGAACCCTCAGCTGAAAAGCCTGAATAGGCGCATCACGAGCGGCCCACCAGCCATCCATTTGCCCAAGTCCTCAGTGGAGAACGCAAACTTGGCCTCTGCAGTATGGTAATAGGGTTCCAAAAATTTTTGCCCCACCCCCATAATTTTATACTTCGAGCCGAGTTTGAGCATGATGCGAGTGCTAGGACCAGTAAGTTTTATAAAGAATTGGCCAGGTTAGGTGTTGAGCCTGGGGTTTCGCGCCGCGATGGCTTCATCAAATCCTTGTGAGGATCAGTTCAACCCTTGACCTGCTCGGCCGACTTTCTTCGACTGGGAGTCAGGAGTATGGGACGGGGTTTGCATGGATGTCCGCGGTGTGTGAGAGTTTGTTTTAGTGCTGGGCTTAGCACTCCCTCCCAGTGGAACTATCTGGCGCACCCGGAAGCTTGCTATCAAGTCGCCACGATATAAAGGACCAGGAGATTGTGCGCGCCGACTCTCTCAATCTGCAGCTACAAATGTTTCCCCACCTGTCCACTACTTGATCTATTCCCAAACAAGCAGACATGTTCGACTTCTCCCATCTGTACTAGTATTTCCAGCTGTCGCTGATTAATTCAACAAGTGACCCGTCGTTTCACAGGCATGGAAAACTGACGCGTGCGGGGAAGGTATACCGAGATCCTTCAAGTGTGTCTCCACAGTCCTCTGGGGAAGATAGCATTCAAAACCAGGCCATTTCCCCTGCAGTGAGGGAGGGATTCCTGCTCATCGTGAATGCAGAGGATCTCCTGCGACATTATCTTGCCCTTTGGTTCTCTATACTCCGGTGGCTACCATTAGCCTCTTACCGATATGGAGGATGGACCAGCCGGTCATGGAGAGTCTTTTCGACGGGGCTCGGCAGATGCGAAGGCAAATGCTGCGCTGGAGAAAATGGGCTACAAAGGGGAGCTGCCGCGACATCTGGGCATGATGAGTGTGTTGGGATTGTATGTTTTAATCGCTTTATCCCTTTTTATTTGCTGAGTTTCTTGAATGGGCCCAGATCTATGGCATTATTTGTTGTGCTGGACAACATCAGCTAATAAAGGGGAATGGAACTACTTGAGCAGGTCCTTTGCTATCATGGCCGCTCCTTTCGGTCTAAGTACAACACTCTATGTCACCCTGACAGATGGACTCAGCGTCACAATCCTCTGGGGCTGGGTGCTGGTCACGCTCATCTCCATCGCAATCGCGGCGTCTTTGGCTGAAATTTGCTCAGTTTATCCTACGGCCGGCGGAGTATACTATTGGAGCGCAATGTTGTCTACAAAAGAATGGGCGCCGTTGATGTCATTTATCGATGGTTGGCTGACCCTGGTGGGCAACTGGACTGTCACGCTCAGCATCAATTTTTCAGGAGGCCAGTTGATTCTCAGCGCAATTTCGCTGTGGAGAGAGGATTTTGTTCCCAATCAATGGCAGACGATCTTGATGTTCTGGGCTGTGATGATGGTTTGTGCTTTGGTAAATGTATTTGGGGCGAAGTATCTTGACATTATCAACAAAGTCTGTATATACTGGACGGCAGCAAGTGTTGTGATCATTATGGTTACTTTATTGTCCCTGGCGAAACAAAGGAACCATGCCAGTTTCGTGTTTGGACACTTTGACGCTTCGACGAGTGGCTGGTAAGCGCTTGAGCGTTCCGACGCATCCCCCCCTCCCCATGTCATCTTGAACTTTCCTATATCGCAAGATTAAAACGTTCCTTCTCAGTCACTAATCCCCACCAATAGGCCGAGCGGCTGGGCTTTCTTCGTCGGCTTACTCCAAGCTGCATACACCCTGACCGGCTATGGGATGGTAGCCGCAATGTGCGAAGAGACCCAAAACCCGCACCGCGAGGTGCCTAAAGCCATCGTGCTATCTGTTGTAGCAGCTGGTGTCACCGGCCTATCATACATACTCCCAGTCCTCTTTGTGCTCCCACCCGTCGAGCTGCTGCGAGCAGTCGCCAACGGCCAACCAATCGGCCTCCTCTTCAAGACCGTGACCGGCTCCGCTGCTGGTGGCTTTGGCCTGCTCTTTCTCATCCTGGGCATCCAACTCTTTGCCGGAATTGGCGCCCTAACTGCTGCGAGCCGCTGCACGTACGCATTTGCGCGCGATGGCGCCATACCTGGCTCCAGACTGTGGCGCAGAGTTAGTAGGCGTTTCGACGTGCCGCTCTGGGGTCTGATATTGTCTACCCTTGTGGATTGCCTGCTGGGCCTGATATATTTTGGCTCCAGCGCGGCATTTAACTCTTTCACGGGTGTCGCAACCATTTGTCTCTCGGCCTCATATGGCGTGCCGATTCTCGTCTCCGTCGTCCGCGGGCGGCGGAATGTGAGAAACGCACCCTTTTCGTTGGGAAAGTTCGGCTACACTATCAATATGATAGCAGTATCGTGGATTACGCTGGCCATTGCGCTGTTTTGCATGCCAATCTCCTTGCCTGTGACGCCGTCGACCATGAATTATGCGAGCGTGGTGTTTGCTGGGTTTGGGACGATCAGTGTTGTTTGGTATTTTGTGCGGGCGCGCAAGGCATTTACGGGCCCGCCTATTATATTGGAGGATGAGGACGCGAGGAAGAGCGCGGATATAGTTGTGGGGAGGTTTTCCTCGCATATTGAGGAGGGATCTGGGTCTGAAGGGAGGGACCAGCCGTTTCTGAAGACGGAAACAATGAATTGAGTTCTGTTAGATGCTTTTGATGCTTTGATTCTGCTTGTTTGTAGGCTTTTGACTGTTGGTTAGACGACTTGAAAGAGCGATGTTATTGTAGTATTATCTTTGGGTTTCTATGTTTTAATCCAACTTGTTCCAGGTTCAGATTCTATCGTTGTGTCATTTACGCGTTCTATACCATCTAATTGTCCTGCACGCTTTATGTATGATATATGATGATGGATATAAACTATGCCTCAAGCAACCGTCTCAAGCCGCATTCGGGCATTTATCTTGGGTCCATTGCGCCACACACGACCACGCTCCAATTTTAAGTCGAGTTCCGAATTGACACCTGCAGAGGAGCTGGATCGTTCCACGACCGGTATCGTGCTACCACGAAGTTTTATATCCCGACCGACGGGGCGTTTCCAGAAAAGGGTTGCCTCTGTGTTCCGTATGAGCGTCTGTCCAGAAGTTAACTTACTAGCACCTGTGAGTTTAACCTAGACAAGGATCGACCGGGATAGCTTGGAAATTTCCAGGTCTGCCATGCATGTTTCTAGTTTCTTTTGCATAGAATTCCCCCTTTGGGAAACTCGAGTCCCATTATTGTGCCCTTTGCCTACGGCGATTTTCGGTCCCTCAATCGCTTGCTTTCGAGCTTGAGCGGCTTGATCGGACCTCGGATCGCTTCAAGCTCATAGTTCAGAGCTTGTTCGTTTTGTCCGAGCAGCCAAGCTAGTCGGTGACACCAAACAATAATGGTGTTAGCAAACCTCCTCTCAACAAGTTCGGGGGGAGTTCAACAGCTAGTGAACTGTGAGTCTGGCCATCTGCCTGGTTGCTCAGCCACCACAGCTAATCCGCATGCTTCTTGCACGGCATTCTGCGGTTGGTGCATGGCGCTCAGCAGTTCGTGGTTCTGTTCTTCCCTCTTCCCTGCATAATGTTCGAGTATGTGGCTCGATGGAAAAAGTCTATTTGGAGATACCTAGGCAAGCTGTCGCTTGTTACTTGTCAAAGGATCCGCTGCGTGCGGGGGAGGATGGAGCTGCGCCTTTGTTCCCCCAGTGTGTGATACCGGCGGCTCCCGCGTGTGTTGTCCGTGTTGTCTCTCGCTGCCTGCCGCTGCGTGTGTTGGTGTTGGTGTTGTTTCTTCGCTCTTTGCTGTGAGGGCTTTTGTGCAGGAACAATGTTTCTCTAGTTCAATTCTTCTCTTTCCCACAATCTCCAGTCTTCAGCGCAGCTCTAGAGGCTAGAGAGAAACACTACATTGCTTCCTCTGTTTCTGGTCTCATCCCTCGTTTCCCCTGCTCCGTACGCCCTCTGTTGGATATCTACGATTTGGTCCGCTAGAGGTTAAGCATAATGTCTTCCATTAGACAGCGAGCTGCCCAGTTTGCTGGAATGTTCAGCAGTCCAAAGTCTCCCGATGAGCTTCCCTGGGACGCTGATAATACAAAACTTCCTCTCCGCAAGGACCTGCCAAAAATTCCAGATGCTCCTGAGGGTGCAGCTTGGGTTTGGGGCAAAAATGACAACGTGCGTGGAGTGCATTTCTTTGATGGAACACTCATGTCTTCATATCTGCCAGATGCTATCTCGGAGGACTGACATGTATTTTGCCAAACAGATTGGTAGATTGAATCTGCTTACTCCATCCCGGGTCAAGGCTGCAGCCGACGAGATCAAGACAGGGGAGATTGTTCCTCTCAAGTATGCAATTGCCCGTTTTCGAATCAGATTCTTTTTTCAATTTTTCGAACTGAAAGAATTGACGTACCATAGCCTTCCGTTGAACGTTCCAGAACAGCCAGGATTTGGTCGCGAGAAATTCGTTCACTCGATAAAGACCCTGATTCCAGGAATTGCTTATGACGATAATTATCAGCTCAACACGCAGAGTGGAACCCAGTGGGATGGCTTCAGACACGTATGTGTGTTCTGTTATTAATTGGAAGAATGTATATGTTTTTCTCACGTTTCACGACTAACATAGATACCACCCACAGTTTGCTCACATCTCATCCCAAACATTCTACAACGGGGTAAGCAAAAATCCAAAAAGAAAGGTCTATCATCGAGTTCAAACAAAGCCATTCCTCCTAACATAACCTCTCCAGACCAAACCAGATGACATTTTGGGCCCTAGCGCCAACCACAAGTGCAGTATTCACCACTGGGCCGAACGTGGCATCGCTGGCCGCGGTGTCCTCCTCGACTACCGCTCGTATGCCACGGCCAACGGCATCGATTACGACCCATACTCTCCGCACGCCATCACCTTCGAAGAGCTTCAGAAATGCGGCAAAGCCCAGGGCATTGATATTCGCCCCGAATCACAAGGCGGGGACATCAAAGTCGGCGATCTCCTCTTGATCCGTTCAGGGTTTGTGGAAGCTTACTACAAACGCAGCCCCGAGGAGCGCACAAGGCTCGCCCTGCGCGGACATGGTTCGGGCGATGACAATACTGAGTCAGGTGAGGAGGAGGAGGAGGAGGAGTATGCGGGAGTGGCGCAAGAGGAGGCCGTGCTTGACTGGTTGCATGACTGTTATTTTGCGGCCGTGGCGGGAGATGCGCCTGCGTTCGAGCGCTGGCCCACAACTGCCGAGTACTATCTACACGAACACATTCTAGCGCTGTGGGGAATGCCGCTGGGTGAGATGTGGAATTTGGAGGCGCTGGCGAAGGTGTGTCGTGACAAGGGGAGGTATTATTTCTTCGTGACTAGTGCCCCTGCAAATGTGAAAGGTATGTCAATTTCCATTTCCCCGTCCCCCTTTTCCTTTTTATGTGTATTGAACCACGTGCTATTTGATGGCGTTTTTCTTCTGGTTGCATGCCTCTCGACTAATGCTCTTTTTCATTAGGTGGCGTGAGTTCCCACGCAAACGTAACCGCGATCTTCTAAATTGATATAGGAGAGTGTAATAATGGAAAGAGGAACAACGAAGGTCCAGTGATGTAAGCATGGCGATGCGGAGTTGAATTCATGTTTCCCCAATAAGGGTGGTGATCGGTTTTATTTTCCCATACGAACTACGTTAGTTGCGACATGCATATCGGTTAATTTTATGCAAGGGGCGTATTTCCAATTTTCCAGTCTGTATTTGCATTTGCATCTGGCCCGGTGGTTGAGATTTGCAGTCTGCGTCCATACATGTTGTGAATATTGATTGATTGTGGCCTCCTCTCGTTCTTTTTGTTTCTATCAACGCAAAATTTGAAAATAGCAACATCGCAATTGATTCTGATCAATCCGGGCTTTTCAAAGTGTATGTTATTTAGTAATTCTTATTATTCTTGTAACTACATGAAAGATTCCCCAAAAACAAACACGCTTATTCTATGATAATAACAACATTTGTTGCTAGAGAAGTTATCTTCATCGCGTTTCTCTAGCCTAGTAGTAACTCTTCCCATTTGAAAATTTCATCAGCGCCTAATATATCCCCATTTGCATCACACCAATATGAGATTGATGAAAATTCCATATTATCAACTAAGATAGATAGATCTGTCTAAATACCTGTGAGATAGAGGAGCATGCCATTATATATATCTTATAAGCTAGTCCTTCTTCAGGGACGGTCCTTCGGGAGCCGCGATTTAAATACAGCACCATCATATCAATATGCCAAATGCCTCCCTTTACATTTGCAAGGTGAAAAAAAAAAAGCTGTCACACCCGCCTCTATATGGTATTTCTGCCCGGAACAGCTACTCTTGAGATACAAGATTAATCAATTATTAATCAATTAAGAATCGCTGCCGAAAATTAGATGAAGTGAAGCTCGGATATTGCGTATGTTTACTTCACCCTCCTTCACATCAACCTCCAAATCGGGAGCTTCATGGAGTTGGATAGTCTGAATAGTACTAGTACTGTAGAACAGACGCAAAAGGTCTTTGCTAATATCCTCACACTACTGTCCGATTACTGCGGCTTGAATATAAGCAAATCAGGGAATGCGAGCTGTCCCTTTGAATTCCAACTATCCTGGTGGAGCTTTCCCCATCCAGTTTGTTCAAGAGCACTTGAAGATGGCGGTCTGGATTTTTCCATCATATAATCGCTCAATTTTGGATACTCAAGGGAGATAGGTTGAGCTTGAAGTTCCTTAGTTTCAAGGAGGGTTAACTAACAGAAAATTGTCGTAGTGAGAGTTACAGAAAAAAAAAAGGTATCTATCTTCGGTTTCCAAGGTCACCATTATATCAATTCTTTGTCGGAAACCGATAAGGACCAGAAAAGAAAAAAACAGTAGCTTAGTTTATGCTTGCATCTCGGCACCCGTCCTCACCGTCTACCACCCTCGCCAACTGAACCACACATCTTGCACTCTATCCCTTTCAGCGCCTTCCAGGCTCGAATCCACCACCAACACATAGCTAAACCCAGCTATACAAATACAGCAGTGATTGGGCCAAATCCGAATTTTCTCTCCGATTTTCAGCGGCCGAACCTTATCTCGTGAGCCATGCCACGCAAGAATCCCATGTTCCTGGCTAATCCGATCCATAATCCACCCCTTTCGATCTCCTTCGGGATCATACCATCCGGTTTCCGCCGTCCTTATTCCCTCACCACCTTCCAGCCAGGGCGTGACGACTCCCCAGCCAGGATAATTTCGACACGCTTCTCGACCGAGACATAGGCTCCCGCATGCGGCAAGTGCTTCCGGCTTTTCTCTGTGGGGGTATAGACTTCCGACCTCTGCCAGGACGGTCAAGGCTATGTCGTTGAAAGAGAGATGTGACGAGGTTGGCCGAGCGTGTGCTGCTAGCTGTTGCATATCCAGCGTTACATAGGCGCCGGCATGTAGTTCGATGTCGTAGGATTCCTTCGAGCGATCAAATAACTCCTTGACCCGTTTAATCGTAGGGTCAACTGTATCAGGGGAGGTGAGATTCTGAGCCGCTGTGGTGGTTGGGGTCGCGCCAACAGAGATTAGAAAGCGGCGCTCTGAATATTTGCCCACTGTCGAGGCATAGGCGGCAGCGATCCCACATCGTTCGACCTCCTGCGCCAGATAATCCATGGCTTCATTCGTGCTATCCGAACTATAACTGTGGCCTAAATGGCTGTAAAACCCGCGTAGTGATATTCCGATAGAGTCATCATGCTCGGCTGCATGGACTGCTGCAACGAGGTCTTTAAATTGCTGGGACTCCGGCAGAATACCGGCTCTATTATTGCCAGTATCAAGCTTGATAAAGACACCAAGGGTGTCCGATGTGGTCTCTCGGTATCGAGAAAGGAAGGGGATAATATCTGGATTATCCACAAGCACGGATATACTCGCAGTTCCTAGCGATTTACCCAGCGCCGTAAGCCGTTTGAAGCTCGACGGTTGCACAGGCAAGCCATAAATGAGCTATTAGGCAGACATTAATACTTGATTGTTGAAATTCTATATAAAATCATGGAACAGTGTCTTACGTCTATAGACCTCCCATTGGCTTTGCATTCTTCGAGGTACGGCTGTAGCTGCTCAGCCTCTGCGAGAGTCGAAACTACCAATCGAACCGGATTGCTCTGCTCCCCTACTTGGAACTTCGTGAGCTCTGTTGTCTAGGAGTAAATATTAGCTACCCACATTCACAAATGTAATATGTAATGTAATCCTGCGTAAAAGCCAAAGTCCAACATGGGACGTAGAAAGAAAGTACTAAGTGAATAGAAGAATGATCAGAACTCCCGGTACCTTGTGAGTCTTAACATGAGAGCGGAAAAAGACCCCCAAGGCATCTGCTGCATCGAGCATCAGTTGGCAATTCTTGCGTGCAACAGCCACGTCTATAATCGCAGCTGGGCCGTCAACATCGCGAAGCATCCGCCCAACATACTGGGCCTTGAGGCCCTCGCGCGAAGCATTGGGGTAATTGGTCACACCGGACATTGTGAGGAGTTATTGTCGATGTCTTGTTTTGTGTGTTATGTATAGCCTACAAGAGGGGTGAACCGGTATTCTACTGGGAGGCTGGTGGGACCTGGTCCTGGCAGTTATGTTTTTCAGATGTTTTTCAGAGGGATTTCGACTGAAGCCCAGGTCCAGCACGTCCAACAAATGCCCCGCACCGGGAGTTTTGCAATCAGAGCTTCCTCCTTCTGGGAACGATCAAGGACCAAGGAAGCTCCCACATTTCTGCTCCAAACCAAATCAACGTCGCATGCATATCCTATCGTCATATCGCCGTCTCGCTAAGATTGTATGTGACAGGGACTCGCAGGCAAACCCCCACGCTCTCTCCCCTGCGTGGGATGGAGGCCAGATATCCCACTTCGCCCAAACAATTTTCCACATCACATCGACTCTTGAGCGGATGCTTCAAGTTCTTAAGAAAGGGACTGTTTTTCACCCGCCATTGCTCTGGATAGCCGTTTGCAATTCATAAGCCGATCATTCATTCTCCCGTGGTTCGTTCAAGCAAATATGGCATCCGCAAAGCAGGTTGTCCTGACCGACAAGGCCCCCGCGCCTATCCCGGTGTTGTCCCAGGGGATCGTTTACAACGGAATTGTATACTGCTCGGGCCAGGTGGGGATGGATCCGGCCACTGGCAAACTGGTTGAGGGAACAGTTCAGGATCGAACAGTATGCTGGTTGCTCTCTACTATTTAAACAGAAAGAAAAAGCAAAGAAAACATGGCCACTCGCAACAGCGACGTGCGCGAGGTTAGTTCCCGCTAACAGTGATCTTGCAGGCCCAAATATTCCGCAACCTGAGCGCTGTATTGGAGAAAGCCGGCTCAAGCTTGGAGAAGGCTATCAAGGTCAACGTCTTCCTTGCCAATATGGACGACTTTGCGGCCATGAATGAAATATATGGCCAGTTCCTGAGCCAAGAGCCTAAGCCGGTAAGTGTCCTCGTCTTGTTGTGAGTCTCGAGGCCACTATTTTGTGGTTTTACTGATGAAACTGTCCAGGTGCGAACCTGCGTTGCTGTGAAAGCACTCCCCTTGGGTACGGACGTTGAAATAGAGTGTTCTGCCTTCATTTGAACTGCGATGCTTTCCTTTCGTCGAGAAGTCTTTGCTCCTTTCAAGCCATCTAGCTACACCGAAGAAAAAGAGGGAAAAAAGAAAGGAAATATCAAAAAGAAATATGAGATCACACGACCACATGTTTGATTGGGCATAGTTACCAACATATCTGCACTCTGCACTCTGTACCTAGCTAGCTTTTTCGAGTATTTTTTGTATAAAATTCGTTCTATCATCTCTCCGTTAGGAGGGGTTCGAGGGCACTCTCCAGTCTTCAAGCGCATTCAAACGCTGGAGGGACCTATTAACTAGCTTCAATCCCCCAAAATTGCAAACATATGAATCAATCAATCAATCAGCTTTCACGGATAACAAACAGAAAGCGAAGAATTCGCCGAGAGGCTAAATACTTCTTCTGAAGGAGTTTGTTTTCATCTTTCGCATCTCCCCATGGATGGGTTTGGCACCGTCAATCAAGTTTTCACCTGAATATCACCACAGCAGGATGCAACAGGTCATGCATCGCTCTCCCCGCCGCCTCATGATGCAGCATCCCACCGCTTTGCCCAAGGGATATTCATGCTCTGAGGCTGCACCATTTCAAAGACTAGTGTGAACCCAACACCTCCGCCACCCCCATTTCCCCGCAATTACCGCCATTGCAGCAAGACAATTCAGCACTGTCGCCCAACTTGCTGGGTCTCTCGCGTGATGGTCCATACGAAGTCTCTCACTAACCGGGGAGGTTCAGCCACAAAATGGTCCTTGGAACTCCCCTCCCGTCGATGTGGGCTCTGGCTTCCCACCAGCAAGCATCCTTTTACGGCGTGGGGGTCACCTCTGCTTGCAGTCGTGAAATTGGTCAACTGCCGGGCTTTTTCCCTATTTACATAATTTTGGGTCATCATGAGGTGGATTTTGGGGGGCTCAATCGAGCTGAGTGGCCCGGTTTCATTCTCCAAAATTCATCAACCATTGAACCCCTGAGGAATAATGGCTCGTGATGAATGACCCCCCCCTCGATCAATCCATCTTTTCACTCCGCCTGTTTTTTCGGGCAGATCTTCTCTGGAATTTCTGCTGTTAGCTCCTGCTTTCCCGTTTTCCTTCAGAACAACCAGAATTAGCTGCGGGCTTATCAACTTTCAGCCTTCCCGCATTCTCGTTGTATCCTCGTCGTCACATAAAGCACCCCTCCACCCGAAAGAGTACTTTCAAAGCTCAAAACCCAAGCTCGACCTCTTCTTTAAGAAAGGAAGAAAAGACATCACAAAACGATTGAAAAGCCCTTTCCACCTTGATTACCAACATGTCTCCAATGTCCACAGCCCATAAGGACGTCAGCGAAAATGGCGGCAGCGACCGACCCCGCCGCCCGCTAAAACCAGGCGTATATGTTCCAACTATATGCTTTTTTGAAAGAGGAACAGAGAATCTCGATACCCAGACAATCAGCAAACATGCCGTGTGGTTAGCACAAGCTGGCGTGACCGGCCTGGCCGTCCACGGCTCGAACGGCGAAGCAGTACATCTATCAAACGAAGAACGCATTGCGGCCATTGAAACCACTCGCAAGGCGCTAGATAGCTCCGGGTTTCCCAACATGCCCCTCATCGTTGGCTGCAGTGCACAGTCTACTCGGGAAACTATCAAGCTTTGTCACCAGGCATATGCAGCCGGTGCTGACTACGCCCTCGTCCTTGCTGCATCTTACTACAAAGCACTCCTTTTATCAGATTCGATTCTTCAGTTCTTCCGCGATGTAGCTGATGCATCTCCGCTCCCGATTGTCATATATAACTATCCCGCTGCCGTTTCAGGTCTAGATCTGGACTCAGACACGATCATCGCATTGAGCAAACACCCAAATATTGTGGGCTGTAAGTTTACCTGCGGAAACACGGGGAAATTAACCCGCGTCGCCGCTGCCCAGGACAGCAAAGCCTCAGCCCCAGTTCCGTTCCTGTGCCTTGGTGGTTCGGGAGACTTTACGATACAAACTCTCATCAGTGGTGGATCAGGGATTATTGGTGGGATCGCCAATATTGCGCCCAAGACTTGCGTGCGGGTAATGGATCTATATTATCAGGGAAAGCTCAAGGAGGCACGTAGTGCTCAGGAAATTTTGGCCCGTGGCGATTGGGCGGCTATTCAGGGGGGTGTGGTAGGGATTAAATCTGCCATGGAGTCACACTTGGGATACGGGGGATTCGCTCGCAAGCCCCTGCCCAGGCCGACTGATGCGATGGCAGCAGCCTATACAAAGGAGTTTAGCGAGCTCATTGAGTATGAGCGTTCGTTATAAACGGTCTCCTTCTCTGTTGCTTTGTAGCTATTTTTTTTATTTTATTTTATTTTATTTATTTATTTTTTTTTTTTTGAACTTGAAGTTTTAATAAATTTATCATGGTAAAGCGAGGTAGCATAACTCACAAGGCGGCATAAAATAAGATTCGCTTTTGTCATTGGAAGCTTTCTCTTTTGAAGATTGTAAATTTCAATATCGTTCGTTAGCTTCAGCCAATGCTTGGTTTCATCCATAGTGCCCTGAATGAATCAATGGGTGTCAACCAAGCATGGCCCGCCATCCCATCGGTCCTGCTTGACTCACTCAGAATTCGTCCCCTTCTCCGAGCAATGGCCAGGGGCATAAGGCTTCTCGTCAACTTCCCCTCCGCTTGTCGCTCGCTCATTTTCGAAGTATGGAGCAATGGGGCCCAAATTGACTTCAGGCAGGAGTTCCCCAAGTCGAAAAATAACGGGCACCCCCACGCATCCCACACATCCCACTTACCCAACGGCATCCTTTCAGGAGAGAAGCCACAAATGCTCTGCTCCTGGATAACTGAACGCGTATCGGGGTGACCCAACGGATTCATACGGACTCGGAAGTATGAAGTTTCGCCAACTATGTCCAGCAAGGGATCTAGGAGGTGGAGGACCGGACGCGCCGGCAACTGTGACACGGAATTTTGGTTATTTGTGGGGCAGAAACTTGCACCACTGTTGTGAGGATTATTGGCCAGTCCAATTTTTGTATGATTTATCCTATCCAGGGAAAAAAAAATACCGTTACTGAGACACTTCGCCCAGTCTTTATGGTACAGTACATGTTCAGTGCGACGTGTGAGAACTTTCGACGATCTCCTAGAAGTTTTCAAGCTATCACTGGGCCCCCTTTTTTGGTGCTGATAAAACTTTCTTTAGCTTCCTAGCTGCAGTGTTTTCAAAAAGATAAGCAAGGCGAAATCAAAGTGTCATAAACGTTTTTCGAGACTTCGTGAAGGTTGAAGCTGACAGGCTGTACAATTTCCATGCAGTTCCTCTGGAGCGTCCAACAAGCCATGACTGATCTTCATGGAAGTGGGGCATCTAGGCAGGCTTCTAAGGCGAGCGACACAGTATCGGTCTGAGCCAGCTTGATGAACGGGTCGTGCTCCTCCAATCAATGCATTGATACTAGTATAGAAAAATAGCAATGTAACCGCATACTTGCCAACTTTGAACTCATGAAAGGAGAACCGGTGCGATACGACGTCAGGAATGCATTGGGTGAAGAGAATCAAAGCAGGTTATTTTTTAGACTATTCCCTGGCTTGAGGCATCAATTCCTCGCCACAGCTTCCAGATGCCGCAGCCAGTTCGGAATTTCTCCGTATCATGTTGTCATTGAATATTGGAGCTTAAAATATTGGACTGAGCAGCGCTGCCTCCTCCTCCTCCAGCCGCGTTGAAAAATCATCGCAAGAAAAATACGAATAAAGTAGGAAAGTACTATTCAAGGAGAAAGTGTGCTAAAGCTCTTAGTTCGATTGACATCTAATTGGAAAATTTTTTGTTTATATGACATAGGATGATGATACTGGTCCACATACCAAGTTGGGAATTTAGCCCTACCTCGGGATAATCAAAAGCGAGTTCAGGAGGCCAATCCTCGACAGCGCAACGAGAAAGTGAGCGAACGGCATCTTGCAAAAAGCAATTCACGTTCTTCGAAAAGGCACATACCCCCCACATCCTATCTCGCATCCCACCCATCGTTTTCCGTGGGACCGATCCAATCCTCCGGTAATTGGGGTGAAGATGACATTTCTCTCCGAGTCTCCAGAAACGTGCCCCCACACTTGGGAGTATGGACGTTGAATTCCAACTTTGGGGGTCTCTGCCGATTTGGGCTGAACATCCTGATGCTGCAGCAGGGCAGTTATTCGCGGTGGCGCTTGTGAATCAGCTAGGCCCCGCTTTGGCGGCTAGGAGATGTTCGACACCTGCAGATTGAGATTCACTCCCAAAGATATGACATTTGGGGGCAGCAGAGGATTCCACAACAACTCCTATCAGCGGCCCGAGGTTGGAACAATTGGCTTTAATACACTGAGACAATCACGTCGTAGCCTCCCACCGACGACGCAAAAATATTCCAAATAACTCCGCGAGCAAAAAAAAGATATTTGCGAGAAAATTCGAAAGCGAAACAGAAGAAATCATCCTCGCGCCACCATGCCACCGCCATACCCGCTGCACGAGTCCGTCGCTTCAAAAATACATCCGGAATATGTGTCCTTCTACAACAAACACATCATTAATCAGGAGCAGGTACATCTCCAACCCGTTGCCGCATCGCGCACATCTGGGGTCCTCATACCAGGCGCGGGGCCATTGTTACCTGTGGGTAAGCAAGAAGATATCTCTATTAAACGGAAGGAGAGTGATGGCCTAGATGTGAATTTGCGATGCTTCACTCCAATCGCGGAAAAAGCGCCGGCGGGCGGGTGGCCAGTGCTTATTTATTTTCACGGGGGCGGGTGGGTGCTCGGGAATATCGATACGGAGAATGTTGTCTGTACGAATATTTGCTCCAGGGCTGAGTGTGTGGTTATTACCGTTGATTACAGGTTCGTTTATTTGTTTCATTCCAACTTTCATTTCTATCCCGAGAGATAGTTAGTATTGATTTACTAATCCAACTCACCAGACTCGCGCCGGAAAACCCATTCCCAGCGGCGGTACACGATTGCTGGGAGGCCGTCCTTTGGGCCTTTTCAGAAGGCCGCACGCGTCTCAATCTTGACATCTCGCGCATCGGTGTGGGAGGCTCGAGTGCAGGCGGCAACCTTGCAGCCGTCATGACACATCGATGTGCGGCGCGGAATTTTTCGCCTCTAAAAGTACAGCTACTCAGTGTCCCGGTAATGGACAACACAGCTGATGTCAGAAACAACATCTCCTACTGTGACAATGAACACATCCCTGCTCTCCCTGCTGCGAAAATGCTTTGGTATAGACGACACTATCTGCCCCGAGAATCAGACTGGGCAAACCCTGAAGCCAGTCCATTGTTTTACGCGGACGAGTCACCCACTTGGTCTGGTGTACCTCCCGCAATCATGATGGTGGGAGAGCTTGATGTGTTACGGAGCGAAGGAGAAAATTACGCGGAGAAATTGAGAAAATCCGGGATTCAGGTTGACTTGCATGTTATGGAGGGGATGCCCCATCCGTTCCTTGCAATGGATGGAGTCCTGCAGGCCGGCAGAGACGCTATCACCTATATGGTTGAGGGCTGTAAAAAGTTCCTATAACTATTGCCCAATTATTTTCTCTCATCCCACAAGTACGAAGACATTGCATTGCACTCTTGTTTCTCTCTCCACCCATACTTAGTTATTTATATCCGAACCAAGCCAACTGTTCTGTTAAGGTTTGGGGGAGCTTGTTTTTGGAGCGTCTAGGACTGATGAGGCTGGCGAACTAAGGACATTGGCGTGGTTATTGCTTTTTCCAGCATGGCCACTCCGTTGCATATCCTGTACCTGATGGCCAGCGGTAGAATCTATAACATCTCCAGATCTCGAGAATTAGAAACCAAAACGACAAAATCAAGACTTTCCCTGGAATTTGCTTCGCTGGTCCTTTCCCATACCGTACGTCGAAGCGGTGTAGATAGTAATCAGTAGCTGACACTCACTCCCCAGCCATAAGATGAGGATTGACGAGGGATCCTTGTCCACCTAACAAAATGAAACATGATTTGCATACATATCATGAGGTTGTTTTTTTTTTTTTTTTCCCTCTCAATTAGGTAGCATCAAATGAATGCAGAATGCTTGCCATTCAATTCGAGACGGCCATATATACTATTCATAGCCAACACCGCAGCTCAACAGCGCACACTTACTTGCCTATAACGATTATAGTAAAAATAGTGGTAATTTTCCATGTCCTTAGAAAGATCAAGTTAATTAATTGTTCCACAGACAGCCTAAGAATCCGCAGAGTGGTAGAAAGCTGTGGTAGATCGGCAGTGTAGTTAGTTGCGCTTTGTACAGTAACTTACATGTTATATAATTACTAGTATTCATTGATAGCCACTGCTCCATCGTAAGTCTGCGGATACTTGTATTTGTTTTATTTTTATTTGTTTATTTTGCTTTTTTTAATGTTTACTTCCTGTAACTCGCTGCAGCTGCTTGCATCGTTTAAGGAGCAACCATGAGGATTAGTTTGGATAGCCGGAGACAAGGTTTAGAAAGGTATCTTCGCCCATTGATGTTGTTCTTGCAAGGTCATGATTCACGAACGAATGCAAGCAAACGCCTTATTCAGGCCTCTTTCTCGTAACGTTACGTGATGATGTTGGGCCATCTCGTTTCATTCTTCTCCGCCCGAGCATTCTTGGCCGCCAGGGAACAATCCACCTCGGCGCCTCCAGACACCAGGCGAATGAATCCCTAGGCGAATACGCCGAAAATGGGGAGGGGAGTCGCAGTCTCCTAGTCTCCTAGTCTCCTAGTCTGCTTGTCCCGCCGTCTCAGAAAACCGCTAGAAGCCCTGCGT
This sequence comes from Histoplasma ohiense, assembly GCA_017607445.1. Taxonomy (NCBI): domain Eukaryota; kingdom Fungi; phylum Ascomycota; class Eurotiomycetes; order Onygenales; family Ajellomycetaceae; genus Histoplasma; species Histoplasma ohiense. The sequence goes on along the minus strand of JAEVHH010000003.1, from coordinate 4,828,617 downwards.
GCCAATCACACCGTTAGCTGGAGACATCGGCTTCTGGGTATCTTGTTGCAATAATAACTCGTCGCCGAGCAGCTGTTCTCTACGGAGGTCTCACCCCCAGAGCATCATGGCTGCTAGTTAGTTGTTTGTGCCCTCGGCTGCGGGGAAATCCAAGAATCGCTGCGTACAAGTGCAATCTAGGCGCTTGACGGCCTCGAGGACAACAGCTAACCCCCACGCCCGCCGTGATAGCTCTATCAACTAGCTTTAGTCTTCAGGGTCCGAAATCAAACTGTATCTCACGGAGGAATAGTTTCCGCCCGTCAGCCATGTCGCCAACCATCTAATGGCGGGGGAAACAGACTTGCTGGCTTATCCCCCTCGTGTGCTTCTGTCTGACACCATTGGACGGCCTGGGATGGTGTATCTCCTCTCCTCGACCTTTGTATCGGTGAACAGGATCTTGGAAGATCTTAACTAGGGCGAATTCATTAAAGATCACGTATATAAAGTCCCCAGTTTTTCCTCCCTTTTCGCCCCTCGTGGCCCTTGTATGTGTGAGTGGGTGTTTGTGACCGGTCCCTCCATTTATCTCCTTGCGAAGCAGAGGTGTTGATTCCTCCGGCATTGCTCCTCCCCGTCTTTCTCTTAGTCCACCACTGGTATATATTCAAAAAGCTTACCGTTCATCTGCCATTAAGAAAGCCCATCCGGGATCTTACCGGCATGGCTTCGGAGAAACCAACACCGGTGGTCAGCGATGATATTTCAAAAAATGAGCTGACTTACGAGTCTGCGGGCAACCTAGAGAGGAACTCATTACAGGGTGAAGGGAAATTTGACGATAATGTTGCTCGCATCACGGACCACAAAGCAGAGCGAGCGCTATGCAGGAAATTTGATGTCCGCTTGATGCCAGTTTTGGCTATAATGTGTAAGTGAACACAGACACCAGGATCCCCATCCGGATATGCAGCATCCACGAACCGATCAGAGCTGACGGCAGTTTTCTAGATTTATTCAATGCACTGGATAAAGGCAACGTGGGTAATGCCCAGACAGATGGGTTGAGTAAAGGTAAGGGAATGCATTATCTGCCACTTTGTGGGCTCCCTTGCACCAGGTCTAACGGCAAGGGGGAATAGATCTCAACTTCAAAGACGGCCAATACAACCTTCTCCTCTCCATTTTTTTCGTTCCCTATGTGCTTTTCGCGCCACCAGTGTCTATGCTGGGCAAAAAATACAACCCTGCCCGCGTTTTACCTATTCTTATGTTCGTTTTTGGCTCAATGACTCTTCTCTCCGCCGCCACTAAGAACTTCGGCGGCATGTTCGCCCTGCGCTGGTTCCTTGGGATGGCGGAATCCGGTTTCTTCCCGCTGGTAATCTACTATCTCACAACTTTCTATCGACGTGGCGAGCTTGCCCGCCGCCTCGCCATTTTCTACGCGGCGTCCAACATTGCCAATGCTTTCTCGGGCCTTCTCTCCTTCGCTGTCTTCAGAATTGAAAATACCTCGCTGGAAGGCTGGCGCTATCTCTTCCTTATTGAAGGCGCCGCTAGCGTCGCCTTTGCAGTCTTCGCATACTGGTACCTGCCCCTGAGCGCCGCCCAAGCGAAATTCCTCACCGAGCAGGAGAAAGCCTTGGCCTTCCACCGCATCCAAGTAGATTCCAGTTCCGTCGTCGACGAGAAATTCAACTTCCGCGACGCAATCCTCGTCTTCAAGCAACCGATCTCATATGCTTTCCTCGGCGTCGAGATGTGTCTCGGCATTCCCATTCAATCTGTCGCCCTATTCATGCCCCAAATCATTCAACGCCTGGGTTACACCACTGTGAAAACGAACCTGTACACCGTCGCACCCAATTGCACGGGCGCCGTGATGCTTCTTATCCTCGCGTTTTCGTCCGACTGGGCCCGCATCCGCTTCCCTTTCATTGTCCTTGGCTTCGTCCTTACATTCACTGGCTTTATCATCTATGCTGCAATCGATGACGTGAACGCCCAGCTGAAGCTAGCGTATTACGCCTGCTTCATGATGACATGGGGTACCTCTGCCCCTTCCGTGCTCCTCAGTACATGGTACAACAACAACATCGCGCACGAAGGCCGCCGCATAATGCTTACCTCTGTCGGAGTCCCGCTGGCCAACGTGATGGGAATCGTCAGTAGCAACATCTTCCGAGCCAAGGACAAGCCCAAGTATGAGCCTGCGTTGATCACAACCGCATCATTCGGGGCCGCGGGTGCGACCCTCGTGGCCTGCCTGGGGCTTTATATGTTGTGGGATAACAAACGCCGAGATCGTCGAGCGGGAGTCACCATCAAAGCGAGGGATGTGTCGACGAAGAACCTAAGGGATGGCCCGTCATCGGAGGAATTTCGATGGTATTTGTGATTGCCGGCATGATAAACTTTATTTGTTTATTTATATTTCCTCCACTTTATTATATCCGTTGGTCTGATGGGTTGTTTTATACTTTTATTTTTACTCGGCCTGAATTCCGGTAGGTAGGTGCTAGTTTCTGTAGCTGGTGAATTCTACCGAAAAATCAAATCAATCAGCCGGACGCCCGGTTGGGTATTTGGAGAGGGGTTGTTGATGTCTTGATGTCTTCACGAAGATTTCCAGTATTTCATCGAGTTAATATTCGACCTATCAATCCTATAATTTTTTTTTTTTTTTTTTTTTGGACTTGCTTCCACCATAATAATTGCCTATAGGAGAAGGAATCTCCCCATTGGAGAGCCAAAGCAGTGTTTTGAGTAAAACATACGAACAAAATTCTCATCGATCATTGAACCTATGATTCAAATTATCCCACAAAATACCAAAACAACCAGCGATGGATGGATCTTTGAGTGAAAAGGAATCAAATCAGAACAACAATGCTCAAAATCCGCACCACTCAGTTTAAACAGAAAAGAACATTGGAGACGTAGGAGAAATGAGAAGGAAAACATAAACGGAAACGCAATGTGGAAACTGAGATGTTCTCTCATCTTCTGAAGATGTGTAAATCCAAGTGCAGGTTACCCAGGCATCTCGCAACCTTTCCCCCAAAAAAACATCAGACCGAGAATAATTTCTCCAAAACTTCCAAATCAAACAAGATTTAAAATAAAACCCCAAATGCAAAATAAAGCAATCGAGAACATTCACATAAATCGCCGCGTACAATATAGGTAGGTAGGTATCAGAAAACAAAGCAAAAAGTACAGTGCAAAACCCTTCCAAAACCCCAATCACCCCATCCCATGGCAAGAAAAAGTCCCAGAAGTCCCAGAAACCCAGAACCCAAAAGCATAACTCCGTCCTAATCCATCATACAGCCATCCTCTGTACTTCTAGCTCTCTCCCAGTTTCTACTATATTGCCTCCGTCGCCTAACAACGCATTTGCTCAGTTCCACTCCCCAAGGAAACCCAGAAAATTTCCACCAAGAAAAAGAAAAAAGCAAGGAAAAAAAAAAAAAAAAAAAAAAAAGACGAATATTCACAAAAAGTCTTCCGGCCAGTCGAACTCCTGCGGTTTCTGTTGCTGTTTCTTGCACACCTGCTCCTCTTGTTGTACCTCTAGCTGCCCCCGGCTCCGTACACTGGCCCCAGACATAGCGATGAAATTGGCTGGTAGCGGTGGGACGGGCGGGATGTCATCATCACCGTCGTCGACCTGGTGGTCATTTCGCATGGCAGCTCCGCTGCCGCTGCGCCGTGGTTGGGGGCACTTTATGCTGCTGCCAGCTGTGCTGTTTGTGGGTATATTGGAAGTATGGTCGCGGATGTGGTTTTGGCTTGGAAAAGTCGTCGGGGACCGGCGACGGCGGGGCGGGTGGTTGGGTTTGGGGATGGGTTGTGCGTTGGAGGGAGGCTGGTTGTCGTCAGTAAGACCTTGTTTTCGGCCTGGTTGGTTCCGTTTCGAAACCGATGAGGAATCGAAGGGCGGGGGGCGTGCATAATCTTCTTCTGGATATGGAACTGCGTCGTTATTACGATGTTCCTCCCGATGAATGTCTAGTGCCCCGGTCGACATGCTTGCGTGTCGAGAGCTCGTCGCGGGCGCTAGGTTCTTCTCACGCCTTGTTTTCCTAAGTTTATGGGACGGAGTACTTGCATCCTCTGCATTTAGAGGTCGAGGGCCATTTGGGGTTGCACCCGCAAACACCGCCTTATTCGGAGGCTTCTCCACGCCTTGACCGAGCAAAATCCTCTCGGATGGTAGTGAGGGCAGTGCGCCCGGGACGAATTTCTTCCTCCGTCCCACTTTAACCCCTTCACGATGGGGAGGAGGCACGGGTGGCACGGAATCTATCTCGTCAACTTTCTCGGTTTCATCCATATTCGCACTGCCGTTCGCGCTTGTACTTGTATTTTCAGTCGTGCTCTCGTGGTCAATATCCCATTCTCCAGATGCCAGACGCAACTGCCTCTTCGCCCGCTCCAGCTGGCTCTCCAAATTACTAACCTTCTTCCTCAACTTACGCTGCTTCTCCAGATGTCTACGGGAAACCTTTTCTCGAAGAACCCTGGAATTCCCATCCTCGTTGTCATCATTATTGTGGTTATTATCCTCACCGGCAGCATCTGTCCGCTTCGGGGTCAACGGAAGACTGATATTTGAAGCCGCTTTCCGCAAATCCAGGAACGATGCGCGAAACGCGGATTTTGATGGGCTGAGGAGGTTATCCTTGCTGAAGGTAGAAGAGATGGAACGAATGGGCTTATGCTGCTGCTGAGGCGTCCCTCCGGCAAGATAGGGATGTTTTGATATTTTTTTAACGCTGTTCTTTTCCGGGGTGGGATGTGCTCTGTAGCTTGCAGAAGTGCTCTTCACTGTGCCCTGATACCCGGCGGCCTTAAGTTCTGCATAAGCTTTCTCAGCTTGCGCCTGGCGCTCTGCAAGGATATCCTTATGCGCTGTTGCACGCGTCGATGCCGATGTAGTCGACGTCTTCGTCCCATCCTGGGATCCATTCCATATTTCAGAGACATTGTTCCACACACCAAAGGGGTTAAAGGCAGACGCTATAACTTGTCCAAACCTGGACAGCCCAGATTGCTTCGCGCTTGGAGCATCCGTGGGAACAGAGCTCATTGAGGTTGCAGTTGATGAAGTGTACGAATGGCCACATCCTGGAGGCTTCCCGGGTGAACTAACGCTTCCCGAAGCACCATCTTCATCGTCGCCAGTCATATATCGATCAACAGCCTCGTCTATATCCTCTCCGATATAGATACTAGGCGGCTTTTGACTAACACGATCATTCATACTTCCTTCAAGGAATCTAGATTTGCGTGCCCCCTCTGCGTTAGCGGCGGCGGCAGGAGCAGTAGCAGAAACGGAACGATAAACATTGTGCGACTTGACGTAAGACGGCCTCCTTCTCGAGCGCAGGCGAGAATTTACCGACTCCTTCTTCCCGCCAGCATGAGCCTGGCTAGGGCTAACGTTGACCTCTCTCCTCTTCAAGAACCACTCATTCGAGCGAATGCGCTTTGGCGACGACTTGGATATGTTGTTCCCATACTGGGGTGAAGGGAATTCAAGGGGGTTGGCGCCATCATTGTTTTCGGCAGCACGCAGTGCAGCAAGCAGCGAGTCCTTTGGGGGATCATCACGATCGTAGTCGTAGTCATATCCGGGACACTGGTCATTATTTGCGTTGAACAGTTTGCGTTTTGCAGATGAATTTCGTCCCACAGAGCCACTAGCAGCGTCCGGACTAGTAGCTTCACAAGCACTTCCTAGCTGGCGTTCAACATGGCGGTGAGTGGGAGTGGAATAATGATGGTGTTGATCAGTCTGGACGGGAGCGCCGTTAGCTGCAATTATTCCGTACCCACCACCAATGAAAAGAATAGGAAAGAAAAATACAATACAATACAGGAATAACACAAACTCTCCACACAAGTAAAAGAAAGAGAGGAAGCAAGAAAAATAATATTCAACGTGAAAAATGAACAACACTCCCGCCGAAGCTTTCCCAGGATTGAGTTTTGGACGAACTGTGGGCTGGAACAAAGAAAAAAAAAAAACAAGTTCGAAAAAGAGTTCGAAATCGGCCCAAAGAGGCTTGAAGCCACCAACGCCTTCGAAGGTTCTTCCGGTGGCAGGCACATGGTTCATCCCAAACCATGGAAGCGCCAGAGAAAACAAATGGAATCAATGAAGAGAGATCACAGCAACCAACCTACCTGTTCATTCCCGTGCCTCCCTCCCTGCGGTGCAATCATCTGCGGGATCTGCCCATGCTTCAGCTCTGTATAAGTGTTTATCTTCGAGGGACGGCTCTGGTGAGTCTTTTCCTTGCCCATAGCCGTGCGGATTCAATAGCACGCAGGTACAGAGAGTGTTGTGCAACTGGCCAGAAAAAAAGGTTGATCGATCAATGCCTTTGTGTTTTCGGAGAGCAAACAGTTCTCATGTACCCTTCCTTGCCCCCGGCTCCAGCAGGTTCACCGCTGAACCAGAGGTCCGCCACCAGATGGGGTGCGACGGCTAGCTGCTCTGTACGACTGTTGTCTTCGGGTTGTTGAGTCGCAAACTTGCGGTCAGCGAAAGGAGAAAAATAGGATTTTGGCAAATATATTCAAGAGGAAGGGAAGGGAAGAGGGAAATTGAGAAGGAATTTAAAAAAAAAAGAGAAAAAAAAAAAAAAAACCTGCTAGATTAGAACTCTAGATGTGCCTCGCATGCTAAGACAACAACAACAACAACAACAACAGACCACGCAGCTGCTGGCCAGGAAACAGAGAGGAATGTGCTTTGAACAACTCAAACAACCAATTCATCCAGGATAATAATAAGAAGAGATGAAGAGGGAAAGGAGAGGAGGGCCAATTCTCACCCCGCAAACAGCTTTCATCCAGCACAACTGACCGTGGCCGGCATAAAGGAAAATTCTTGTCAAAAGCGCGTTTTGTGTTGCGGATGTGTGTCTGCATGCCTCTTGAGCAGTCACTAACCAAAAAAACAAAACGAAGCCGGGCCTAATGAGGTAACGATTCAACGCAAGTTAACTATTCCCGCAACAATTGGTGGGCGCCTCAGGGCAGCTAGTTGGCGACTAAGCACTTTTAGCGGCCTTCTTGGTTGTTGTCTTTTCCAATCGTCGAGTCCTGGAGGCCACTGAGAGGCCAAAAACTAAAAATAACCATCAAGGCGATCATTCTCTCCTGTGCGCGGAGTAGGGAAACAAAAACCAGGTCAATTGTGCCAGCTGGGGCTTATCTTTTGTATTACATATTCTTCTAGCCTAAGTGAGGACAAGCATCTATATCTAATCCATATATCTACACAGACTCACCGAGATAGGATCACCCACTTGTCATCGCTCGGTTGACAACAACAACCATGATCATTGACAATTATCAAGCCATGAGCAGGACAGTCCTAGATATCGGGACTCTCTAGACTCCGTGATTGTACAGTACTACATGTTCCTACTTGGGGCCAACTTGGACGACGAAAAAAAAAAAAAAAAAAAAAAAGTCAGAGAAGCTGAATCAAGTATACATCAAAATTTCAATCTCATTTCACTTTAATGATAACATATGTTATAGCTAAAAAAGAGTATAAAGAAATATCATCGTCCTAAATTTCCCCCCTCCTCTCCTCTCCTCTCCTCTGTTCTGTTCTCGTCCCATAGGTTTCCTGCCTCATTCTGTCTGGTCCACTACAATAACAATTTAAGCCCTCTATGCCATAGACAGAAAGGCATGCGTTGGCTGATTGGCTGATTGGCTGATTGGCTGATTGGCTGATTTGAGAACTGGAAGATGAAGTGCTCACAATAACAATATGGAACAGGCGAGGAGGACGATAACGAACATTTGGGGTGAATAATAATAGTTAGATGTAGATATAAAAGATAGTGATCGTATGCAACTATATGTGCCGGGGGGTAAGATGGGAGCGGGAAGAGACTGGCAAACTGACAATGTGAGAAACAAGAAAGAGGGAAAACACGATATGGTTGACAAAAAAAAAAAAAAAAAAAAAAAAAAAAGGCGATATGAGCATTTACATCCTCGATTTGCATGGAGGACGCGAAGAACGAAATTAACAACACCATGAAGATTATGGATGAGACAAAAAAAGGTAAAAAGATAAAAGAAAACACAATGTACCTGCCGCCCGCTCCCTTTCCCCTTTCCCCTTTCCCCTTTCCGTCCCTTATTGTCAAGGGACTTTTTCTTTCACTTCTCGACTCAACCAAAATCAAAAAGGCCACCACTTTACTTACATGTGTGTGAACTGAGTAAAAAAAAAATCGAATCCTCTGCCTGTCCACGGCTACCATATCTTGGCAATACATTGGAATAAATGGGACAGACATGATAACAATGGTAGTGTGTTTTGCGGTACATGGCCTGCTCCCTCCTGTTTTTGCTCTTCTTTTCCTTTTCTGACTTCCTCTCCACTCCTTCCCTGATACATATATATAGACTTTGAAAATGCAACTTCGAAACATAGCTAAATTGCTAGTCATTATGAGTTGGGCGTGTTGTGTTTGGGGTCCTAGGATTGCGTACATCTGCTAGTAGATATAAATATGGACGTGTGTAACAGCGATAGAATATTGTCCACTACAAGCGAGCAAGGGGGTGGGGGGGATAAAAACTAAGATAAGGCGGAAGAAACAAAAGAAAAAGGGTCGACAGCGCTGATAGTAGGAATAACAGAAAAGGGGATAATGAAAGAAGGATTAAGACAGACGAGTGAAAGGAAGAAAAAGAAAAATACATCGAAAAGAAAGGGGGAAAGGAAAGAGGTGTTAAGTCGGGAGTTATATGGTAGGTACAGAAAAGGAAATTGTAGACCGAAATATGGAGGAAGCTGATAGTTGTTTGGGGGTATGAAAAGAACTTGTTAAAGAAGCGACAAAAGACACGCAGAGCCAAGCTGGGATTGATTTCGTGGGTGGAAAGGGTTGAGTGATCGACCAATCTGTTTTGCTGGGAACTCAGCTCCATAGATCGATAAAACATACTAGTACCGAGCCAAAAAAAAAAAAAAAGAAAAAGAAAAAAAAAAGAAGAAAAAAAGCCGTGATGGGGGATATAACGGTGGGTTTGGCAGAGAGGATATATATAGTAATGGGTTTGAGAAGCCCCGGTTCATTGGAGGTGGGCGCGGAGCCGAAGCCGGAGAATCAAATTGTACCACCAACAACAATGAATGACGGCTCGTAGGAGGCAAGCAGGTGCCCCGAGTGCCTAAAAAAAGGGGGGCCGGGCCGGGGAGCATTACGGTCCCAACATTCCACAACACCCTTACCCATATGTAACCAAGTTTTCCTGCATTTTTTTCTTGTTTCGGCGCGCTGGTATCCCATGAAGCCAAAGGAAAACCCCCTTTCCCACCTTTTCCCCCCTTCCAACCTTTCAAAGCCAAAAAATTCAATCTCAACCCTCCTACTCAGCAACAGCACACACCTCCGGCCGCCTGGGTAACAAATCCACATCGCGCGGAATATTGACCTCCTTCCCCTTCGAATGCACCGACACCCGTTGTTTCGCCACCAAACGCCCATCAGCCCGGCGATACGTCATGATCTCATCGTCAGAGCCGCCAGACGTCTCACCAATCTCACCTTTCGCCGCTTCATCACCAGATACGACGGGCCGCTGGCCGTTGCGGAGCGGCTTGAGGTCGTGGTCCGAGGAATCGCGGCTGCGTTTGGTCGCACCAGACTTCTCGTCGAGGATATAGCCACGGCGCGTACGAATGGCGTTCAGGATGGCGTCGTCGGCTTCGTTGGAGGAGTCGACTTCGACGGAGAGGCGGGAGGGAGTCGGGGGGAAGAATGTAGATGGACTTGGTTTTGTGGGAGTTCTCTGGTGAGGAGGATGGGGTGCTATTGCTGCTGGAGGTGGGGGGCGGGGGTGTGGGTTGTTGATATTGTTGGGTCGGGTGGAGCTGAGATGGTGGAGCGTACAGTTTTGGATCTGACATGCGCTGTTCATAGGGCATTGGCGGGTAAGAGGGATGATCGACTGATGGGTTCATGGGCAAAGAGGACTTCGATTGGTCGTATATGTCAGAGTGAGGACTGGGAGGAGGGTACTGAGTATACTTTTGTCTGTGAGGGTCGTACTCCGGACCTGCAGATAATTGTCGGGTATGTGTATATCCAAGATGTGGCGAAGTGTAGGCAGGTGGCGGAGCCGGGTGTGCAGTCGGTGGTGGTGGAGGGGCGTGATATTGTGGAGGAGCAGCGCCGAAGGACAGATGTGACTGTGGAGTTGCGGCAAGATTGGGAGAGGGTTGCTGATGAGATGGATGATGGTAGCCGTAGTCCGGGCTCGGCTGGACCTGTGGTGGTCCTGTAGGGTATCTGTAAGGGTCATCCATGGACGCATTGCTCGCTGAGCGTGGACGTTCGACAGGAGTACCGGGATAAGGATCCGGGGTTATACGTCTGTCGTCGTAGGCACCGTAATCCTTGTTGGGCTTGGGCTCGCGACGACGCATACGAACATCGCGGCGGATCCGGACACGGCAACCTTGTTCTGCTACGATGCGGCTCAACGAGGTACTCTCGGCCAAGCCTGGGAACTTCTTCGCGCTGTAAACGGTGAATGGAACGGACTTGACAACCAAGCGGAAATGGAGGAACTGATGTGGTGAACGAGGCTTTGACGGTGTCAACGGTGCCATGTGGTTCTGCGAGTGCGGTACTAGTCCACCTTTATCGGCATGCTTGGGCTCCTTCATTTCCTCATACAAGTTGAAGTTTAACCGGTACAAGCCCTCGTGGCGGACAGAAAGATCAGGAAAGATGAAATATCCTGCCTGTGTTGGTCGATCCAGATACGCAATGCCAGCAACGGGCACACCTGTCAGGACAGGACATGAGGGGGTCTGAGTCTGGACCCTGCCATGGGCAATTGGGCGCGCCCACTCCAGAGTTGCAAACAAGAAAAAGTTGGCGTTGTAGCTGAAGGTGATATCCGTTTTGTGCTGATCATTTAGATCTGATTCGAACACACGTAATTCGACCACAGGAGGGGGATCAACAGGTCGACGGTCCGCAGAGGCTGAGATTTAGAATGTGAGCATTGGAATCACCATTGCATGCATATGTTTGACCGCAACTCACATTTTGCTCCAGCACCACATGCTCTGGCGCGCTCAGGCTGCTGGATGACTTTCAGGTTGTAGGTGAGTTTTTTACCCTCCTGGGTGATGCGAGACATGGTATGCTCAGTCTCATTCGGAGGGTGCAGGATTGACGACGCTTTTGTAGCCATGACGGGCAATGATCAGGAGTTGCTAAGTAACAATGCACTAGATATGTAGAACCTGGTCAGGTCACGGACTGGTACGCAAACAATGCCCTTTGTATGTTAGACAACAACAATTAAAAATAAAAAATCAATCAAGGGGCGTTATCGACAAAAAACAAATGTAGATCCGATAGTATGGTATCCCAAACCCAAGAACTCGGGTTTCGAAACACAGGGAAAGGATATCAACCACGACACCACATGCACTAGAGAAATGGAGGAGAGTTCAACAACAAACAAAGTAATCGACTGTTCCAATGCGCTATCAACTGGCAGAGAGAGAACTGGACCTGAGCGTCACAGATGCCGATGCCAGTTTCGGGAACAAGGAGAGGATCAGGAGCGAGAGAAACAGCGCATGGGGAAAGACGCAAGGTGTGAACTTGGGGAGCCCAAGCACAGAAAGAAGAGAAGGGTGAACGAACGGGAGAAGAGGATGGAGTAGATTTTGTCGATATCGTTAATTCTCGGACATGGTCTTGCTGAAAGATAACTATCAAGATGCAATCAGAGGGCCATTTGCATCAGCGCGCAACACAGCTGAGGGTGATATCAGATTATGGCTGCTGTTGTAGAATGCAATGATATACTGGACAGTCGTGGGAGGAGGGAGTCAGTCGTAGTTAGTTTCTGTATGGCCGGTGTTGGGCTTTCACGAGATAGATTTTCCGATGAGACGAAGTTGCAACATCAACAGCAGGAGCAAGACAAAGAAACGAGAACGAGACTGGACTTAAGGGCAGAAGGAGGCGAAGGGGTCCCCTGCAACAAGAACAGCGAACGGGCGAACAAACCAGTGAGGGCGAACTCACCTCACTAGTCAAAGCGCCGGCGGTAAGTTTTACAAGTTTACATGAAAGTTCTCGGGGATCAGCCTCTCAAGCCAGAGGCCCAGAGCTAGCAACCCCCTAGCGCAGACGGCGGAGCAAGAGCCGTGGTGGGGATGGCGATGACAATTGGAGAAGCTGGAGGGCTGGGCATTATAATTTCTGCGATTCGCCTCCAAATCTTGCGCCGTACAGATGGAATACACCTAGTATAACTTTACTCTGCACGGGAGATGAGAGGAGACCATGAGCGGATGGGCCCGCGCGCCCCGGGGGGTGGGGGGGTGGATTGGAAGCTGATATTTAGAAACAATAATAATTCCTCAAACAGGGTATCCGAAAATAGCGAGTCGGATCTTGTTCTCTTTCAAACCTGCCGTTATTGACGTTGTAGTAGCAGCAGCAGGAGCAGCAAGCAGCAGTTGTTGTTGTTGTTGTTGTTGTTTGTTGCTATCATCCGTTCCATATATATCGCCCATGACAAGGAGATGGCAGACTGGAGCAGACTGCGGTGCGTATCAACCGGGTACGGGGAAAAGCATAAAATAAATTACAGACAGGTCGAAAATGTGAGACGTCCTCTCCCATCAACCACGTTTCCAAGATATCTGGCCAGTGGCCAGTGGCCTTCCAGCAGGCTGACTCCTGGGATCCTGGGTTCGGCTGCTCGGGGCCACACTTCCTGTGCTCGTCCCAGGGCCCCGGGTCCAAGATGTCGTGACACAGGCCAGCCGAGAATGGCCACATCAAGTGTCGAATCTGGGTTTGGCTGGGTTTGGTTTGGAAAAGCGAGCCTGGCTTCCACTGCTGGGCCGGATGGGGACTAGGGTTAGGGTCAGGGCCTGTTGGGGAGGGCCAGACGAGATCGGATGAGATAGCTGACAATTTCAAGATGCGCTGTTGATTGTTGACTTCCAGTTCGTGCTGCTGCGTTCTGTGTCCTGTGTCCTGTGTCCTGCGTTGTAACCCACTCACTCCCTCTCTTTCAAACGGGGTCGAGTTCCTTTCAACCCACGCTCAACCGACGCTCAACCGTCGCCCATCTGTCCCGTCCAACCGTGCAGCGCCGAAACCCAACCAACACCCCCCAACCAGCTCAGCGTTAGCAGCAGGAGGTGTCCTTGTCGGTGTTCACTATGCCCTTTCTGTCCCGCTGGTCGCCGAATCCTTGAGCGCACTTTGCTACGTGTAATATTTTCTTTACGATATGAAGGTGAGAAATTTACGACAAACAAATGAAAAAAGGGACTCGGATTCTGGCTTTTCTCTCCCCTTGGAACAATACCTTCTCAGTCCCTCCATATCTCCCAGCCTGTCCAGGACTTTGACAGGCGTCATTCAAAACCCGAACAAAAGCGATGGATGCGTTCCATACTCTGGTTGCTTTGTGATTATTGGCCAGAGACGCAAAAGCATGGTTAAGATGGAAAAAGGAAAGAAAGAAAGAGAGAGAAAACCGGAAAATCGAAGAAAACCCAAAAATGGAAGGAATCCACTCCAGAGGAAATAAATAAATCCCCTTGTGATTCAACGGAACCAATGTTGAAAACTCCAAGATTTGATTGAGTGCTTTCAACGGCTCTGATGTTTGATGTGCCAACTAACTAATTAATGCTCGGGCTGTTTGAGACCAGGAGTAGTGAGATACCAAGCGCAAAATTGAACTCGCATCCAGCAGTAATTCAGTAACTCGATATCCCAGTTGAGCCGTTGTCGAAACTCCCTCCCATCCACCCCCTTCGTCACTAAACTGTATGCCGGAACACACCACCCGCCCAGGCCGGTCCCTTCATAGCGTCCACCATCCCGCACTTCTGCTCTCCTGATTCGTCCTCGCCCGCATCCTGGCTCTCCTAGCGCCGTCTCAAAATTCAAGCGAGCCCTAGTGCGGGTCATGACGACTCATAGTGTTGTATCATCCACCAGCCGAGCAGAGCCTGGCAACCCAGCACCCAAGCCACTTACGAGCTCGAAAAATTTGCTGTGTCCAGTCGAAGACTCATCACGGCGTGGCGTGCTGCTAATCAACGACACAAGCTTACAAACTTTGCAGCATCCCTAGCCAGTCACAGTCTCCAGGACCCCCTCACATGCTTCTGCTCCCACCAGCCCCCTCCACCAGCTCCCCTTGCTCAATACCCAGCAATACGTAGCAATAATACGCACTTAAACCCTTTTGCTAACCCAACCCGTGGTGATTTGCCAGCCGGCCGTTAACTGGGCGCTGTTAGCAAGCCAGCAGGGTTTATCCCCCTCGTTTCGGCCGGGGACCCCGGCTTGTAGGAAGCGAGAAAGAAGTAGTGGGCGGGGAGAGTGCCTAGCCCTTACGCCGTAGCTTGGGAGTTCCCATTCAGAGGACGGAGGAGACACGGCGGAGTTCAACTTTCTGAGATCTATGTCTGTCAATCAAAGAAGAAAAGGAGAGACACACATCAACAGCAATGTTCGGTTTATTTTTAGGCCCTCCCTCCTGCTTCTTTCTTTCGAGGATGGATTTTTCCCTCCTTTGTTCTTTTTCGTTGTTTTGCTTTTTTAGTTCCTTGACATGTTCTGCTCCCCATCCACATATTATTTAAGTTTCAGGTTTCCCAATCATTCCGATCTTTCCTTCCGCAGGGTCTCCTATGACGGTATCTTATCATCATTAACTAGTAACTCGTTCTCATCCTTATGGTTATCACATGTATTTACGTAGCGTGCTACATCTGTATTCTAATCTCCAATCCTTTCTGCAGTGGGTGGCTTCACTGGCTTGTTCAATCACCACAGACACCACTGACACCACTGACCCGGGACAAATTGATCGTCGATTTACGGTGCTTGGTCAACGAACGGCCAGCACTCTCAAGGGGATAGCATTACTCAATATGTCCCATCCTGTACCCCGTAGTGAAAAAGCAGTATGTTCTTTCCTTATCATTCTCTCGGTGCCAAGGGGAGGGGGAGGGAGAGGTGAGGGGCGACTTCTGCGGAAATTTACTGTCCTATCTTCTCCCGCCATACTGCGGAGTTCGAAGGGTGACCTCAGCGCACCCTGCACCATGCATCGTGCCTGTCTGCTGCAAGCTTGAGGCCAGGGGCATGCGCCTCTGTCTGTATTGTGCATATATATAGGGTTCTCCTATCAAAACTTTTTTGGTGTTTGGTGTTGGCCGGTATGGAGAGTGTCGTTCCTACGCACTCTCTTTTTCTCTCTCTTTTTAAACTCCCTAATGCTCCTCCTGGATATCATTTCATGAATATCATTGATAAAGTTGGTTTACTGCCAGGATAGCTGATTGAAACCAATCTTTTCAATCAAGTAGCCTGCTTCTTCTCAGTTCTCCAATCTTTTTTTTAGAAAAAAGGAGAAGGGGCCAACTTTGACCCCCATAAGTGCAGAGGTTGCTCGCATTGGATGAAAATGACAAAGGGGCTTTCAGCCCGAGTCACACATAAAACTTATGGAATTTGTTCAAGTAAAGATCCTTTGGTTCTGCTGGTGATGTTATCAACGCCCTTGAAGGCTCTACTGATCTGCTCACTCACTATTTATCCAATTAACCCCCGCGCTCCTAATAACTATGAGCTCAACTCGACTCCTGTTATCAAAAACAAAATCAGCGGGCCCACAGAAAAAGCGCAAGAAACCCTCCCACATCTCGCCACTCAAGACCCCAAGAAGCAAACCACTTCGTCAAGGGGAAGAAACCGATGAAAGTTGGTCTTTCTCCGCCAAAATAGCGCACTCCTCCACTTTGCCCCACTGGGACCGCTCCACGCCATTCTCAACCGTCTAAACCGTCTAGATTTTCTAAAAATCTAGAGGCGAGGGGGTTCATCTACGCACAAACAACCAACGAGCAAGCCTCATCAGGCTGCCGGGAAACGATATAATCATCATCAAAGTCAGGAAGTCACCCCGTTTGTCGACACGCCTCAGGTACAAAACCTACAGGCTTCAGACCATTTCAAGCCATGGAATGAATGCTTGTAATTTGAGCAAGCTCAACGTAAATAAGATTTGCTCCTAGTTCAGTTTTTTTTTTTACGCATTTATCTCTTGACCCGTTTATTCATCGTTATTTTAGTTATATTTTAATTTTTAATTTTTAAAGCAAGACAAAAGGATTATATAAGAACTAAGAATGTCAAGCTTGAATCTAGGGATTCCAAAGATCCTCAATATATCATCGCTGGTTTATTCCATCAACAATTGAGCGGTTTATGGGGCGGGCAGATAAAAACCCTAACATTACCAGTACCACGCTCAATGCCCAAGGGCTTGAAACTAAAATTTTTTGAAGATGCCAGGGGAAATTGAAACTTCCAGGTTCAGCCTGAGGAGTTTTTTAATTCACCAAACAAGTTGGCCTTGGCTGGGGATTTTTGTTGTTCGTTTGTTTATATCCATCCATGGGATGTTAATTGGATTTTGTGGCCCGCAGCTGGACCTCGAAACTATATATCAATCTACGGATGTCTTCCGGATCATGGTACTGCGCCCCGGCCAGCTACGTCAGCACTGGCAGAAGGCGAATTTGCCTGTTCCCTTTTCCGTTGGATCGGGTTTGGGGACATCTCGTACTTTGGTATCAGGTTTCATTACACGTTAACATATTTGACGGATCGTTTGGTGGTGTTTGAATCTCGACCTTCTGTGGCGGAAAAGTCTTCCGTCCCCGCCAAACAAGCTGTGTTGTTTACATAGCATGACTATTTGAACATATTCGGTTCGTTCCCTTCAGTCATTTTAACCACGGCCGGGGATGTAGATATATACTACCCCTCAGTCTACATTGACGCGGCCGAATTACAGATGATATGCTTGCTTATGCGCACGCGGGCCTCAGCACCTTTGAACTTCCACGGTATACCTTCTGTATACCTCTTACATGCATCCATGGATGGCCACCACTGGTAAGTTGATTTCGGTAAAAATTCGGAAGGAAAAACTTTCAGATCAGTTGGGGGGGAAGGGGAGGGGCGAGATGACTTTTATCTGCATAGATCCTGCGCAAATTAATCACTGTCAGGTGATTTGGACGGGCAAAAAGTTTTGGTCAAAAGGGTATTTTGGGCTGGGATTGATGTGGTAATATTTTGTGATGTGCTCTGAGTAGTTATGTTTATTTAGGATTTTCCCGTGTGTATGGGACATGGGTGGTAGATACAATCGAAGGTACGTGAATCCGTGGATCTTTTCCTTTGGCAAGCTGCACAGCCAGTGTATGGTGCAGCTGCACCTAAGTTTGTTTAAAAGTTAAACGAACTTCGTTGACCTCGCACAGGCAATGATCCTCGATGCGAACGAACCTTTGCTGAAGTTGCCTAGGTACTGGAAAGTGTATGATTTAAGTTAGATCTTGTTTTCCAGGTGCGGATGCGGATTTTCCTCATTGCTCTTTTGAAATCTCTCAAACTCCTCCCAGCAATTACTCTTTTAAGATCCTCTGGGATCAATTGCCACATAAAGAGAACTTCCGGCTCAGAACTTGATCCTGTTCTCCCCGGTATAGGTGTTTGTATAGGTGTTTGTCCGTATACACAGTGAACTTATGCAACCGCACCGCTGCGCTGTTTTTTGTTTTTCTCCACTCTGCCCAGGCTGGCGGGTGAGGACAGGCTACACTAATAAATTTGGAGTCATTGAGCAGGGCTAAGAGAAAAGGAAATCATACATCATATTGATTATTAAGGAAGAAAAATCAAAACAGAGGGGCCGAATGACAACAGTGCAGTGTTTATCCGTCACAGACCGAGCTGGATATTGAAGGTACGTGGCAAGCGAAAGACCTACCACTCCGGAGCCTAGCTGGGGTTGCGGTGATTGGAAATTATCTGATGGGTTCGTTTGCTTCAGTACAGAATATGGGGGTGAATTTTCTTGAGGACCTTCCTCTCGTTCCGACGCAGAAGTGATACCAAGCTTCTTTGGGGTCAGTTAATGGTTATCAGGGAAAAAATTTGTTCCATTTTATCATCATTGATGTCCAGATATAGCTGACTTGTGGATTGTTTCCGGTTTGCCGTGTCCAATTCTGGAAATTGGGTCTCTTTTGGGAGGTGGGGAGCGTGGCCTGGATTGAAACGTACCCAACCTCGGTCAATCTTTGGCAATTAAACCAAGGCATTCGGTTTAAGGTTGGGTTCCATTTTCGGGAGCCATGTGGTCCGTATTCGTTTCCTAACGAGTAACTTGACAAGGTAGGGGCTTTCCCCCTTTCAGTTTCAAGAGGTAGAGGTTTAGGGGCGAAGGCATTCAACGCCGAATCAGTTCGGAGCAAGGAGTTCGGCATGTTGCTGCCAGCGTAACCACGGTTCTTCCAGCGGGGCCTCTGTTGCTTCTTTATATATATCACTCTTATCCATGGATGCGGTCGTCTCGATTTTGGAGCTCAAAATATTCGCGTCACTGCTGTAACTGTAAGCTTGCTCGCATATGGTTTAAAATGACTGCGCACGATGAAAGTTCGCTCACCCTGAAAAACATGTTCAACCCGTTTTTAAAACCACCACTTCAAAAATCTACTTTGTGCGCGGATATCCTCTCGAGAATTTACAGGTCCCTGGATTTTGGGGTGTCGCAAGACAAACGCATGTTGCAAAAGTTTGTTGTTTTACGATGACGTGCTGTGTCATGATGAAGCCGGAAAAGCAGTTGGAGCTAGCGCAGCGGCCGCCAAGCCACGGGAAGCTAATCATCGAAATTCAGTGGGCCGAATAGGGCTCTGCCGAATCGAAGACGATGATTCCATTTGGCACTGATTCCGAATATCGTTGGAGTCCTTCCGTACTGTGCGGCCGTTTTCATCATCATTATTGGGGTTATAGGTTCCATCTTAGATAGCGCCGTCGTTGATGATTTGGAATGCACCCACGCTATCCCGGGGAATGTATTACTAATTCCTGGGGCATGGTAAGTAACTACGGTGCAAAACCATGTTCCACAATTTAAGCATGCCCGTGTGCTGCATCGCGTTTAGGCGTTTGCAAAATTCCGAGAAAGGAAGCCCAGAAATAAACTCCTGTGTATCGAGTACCGGGCGGGTAGATAGTATTTGTTATCATGGGTTAATCTCCGTAACAAAATTGTACAGTACCTACTTTGTCTGCCAGTTATTTCAGGATTCTAGATATTAATAGGGTCGGTGAGTAGGCTCGAATGATTGAGCCCTGTGAGAAGGTGGAGGAGAATAACCTTTTCCCAAATCGAGGACAGCTCTGGGGTTTCTCAGATTCTCTCTCTCCTCAATTCTTTCTATCCAGCTAACTTTTCTAACTTCTAACTTTAATCTGTTCCTGAGTTTGAACTGAGCCCCCCCTCGGGTATGTGTGGTTTATGAGCAGAATAGCTACGATGCCGTCGTATGGCGTGATTTGTATATTCGCATGGGGTGCCTGTGGTTTGAACGTCGTAGACCACGATCAAATGTAACCCTGCAGGACTGAGCACAATTCAACAGAGCCGATTCAACACAGAGTGAGGACAGCCGAAAAAATGAGCTAATCTCGGTTGGGAACCCAGCTCCCAAGGTATGTACTGTACGTACAGTACATGTACAGTAGTACCATGCGCAAGAAAATACCACAGCATTCATAGATTATTGCTACCTAGGTTATACCTGGTTCGCTGTCTACTCTCTCGTTCACCTCGAGATGCTAGGCATGGACCAGCCAAGATTCCAAGGAATGAAAGTGTGTTGAACATACAGCGCTGCTAATCAGGGTCCAATTCTAAACTTCTTTAAGACCTCCTAGGGCCACTTTCTGCACCGTTTACTCCGTAGTTAGTTATCTGATATATATAAGTTAGTTATAGAAAATTATTAAATTCGCTAGAGTCACCAATAGCGGAGCAGTTAACTCAGAAATGCATACCAGTATCTCTACCTAAATAGTCCACTCTGGGGGATCGTATGATGTTGTACCATGTAGCAGTAGCTTCTACGTAGTAGACGAAGAGCCCGATGGCAACAACTACCGATTCTTTTTTCAACAATGGGGACTTCAAAAGCTTGGAACAGGTCCTTGCGCAGACTAGAAATTTATACGGATACATCAGCTGCTAAGACCACTAAACAGTTGGGGTCGGTTTAGAGGCTTGAGGCCTAAAGCTTGGCTGTCAAGGTTAGGCATCAGGCCCCATAACTTCCACCGTGAGGACTCTGGTATTGAGATTTCCATTTGAATTTCTTGCGTATTGCAAGGACTGGCTCAAGCCTCTGATCCAACCTTTTTTGCTATGCACTCAAAATGCAGGAAGCAGATTTGCGCCACGGTTGCTTTTTCTTTTCCCTTCCTTCTCCTCTTTCTCTGTTGTGATGCTCAAAATGTAGGCATCGAGCCATCAGCGGGCGGGTGTCCTGAAGGACACTATTTCAACACTGCTAAACAGTGGAACGGCCCTCCGCTTCAATGCCACTGATTATTCTTCGCGCAATGGCTGGCCCATATAAACCCTTCAATCTTCCAGTTCTTCCAATCCGCGTCCCGCTTAATCTGTACAGTTTGTGAGAATTGCGGCGCACTGCCCTCAGATGGATCACATTATCAGCTGCCTGAAATTCTGGATATACTTATTAAAGGGGCATCTGCGGTGTACAAAACACTTTCCCCTCTGATGCTATTCCGTACGGGATCGTGAGTGCATGCATCTCGGCATTTAGAAATATATATTATCATGTTTCAATTTCAATTGTATGCCGCCTCTGCAGATTAGAGACCAAGTTATATTCCATCCCTGGCAAATGGTGGGGATGCCACTTTGTGGCTTGTCCCCAGAGTTATGGTTTGATCCGTGGTACGGAAAATGCAATTCACGCAAATGAGGACCAAACAGTCGCGCTGGACAAGTGCAAGTGCCCCCAATTTCATGATACTCTCCCATCATGGCGCCTTTGTCTTTTCCCCTTTCTCTCTTTGTTTTATCGCGATCTCATCTCCTCATGGCATGGCGGAGGCAGCGCCTCAAACTTGTTTTGTGAACAGGTGTTCCGCAATGAAGATGCAAAGCAATTTTGCAGCCGCAGAAATCGCAGCCTCTCTCAAACCTTGGTCCGGTTCGAAATCTGCTGGGTCATACCCAAGCCTTTGCGACGATCCGGGCCACAGAAATGTTTTTAGCAGCTCTAAGTCTCCTCGATGCCAAGGCTTCATACAATGGTAGGAGATCCAATCGCGGTCCGCTTTCTGCGCCAAAACACAGAGGAGACCAATGGATCTCCCGTTGCTGAGGAGGATATATATGTGTGTGCTTCCCGCGCGAATTGCCGTTTTGGTTGAAAATGGTCTGTCAATGGTCTGTCAATGGTCTGTCAATGGTCTGTCACTCATTACTATTATTGTTGCTGAACACTCAGGGATTTTCAATCGGCGCCAGCGAATCTGGCTGGGGGGGTAAACACCGTTCATTTTTCAGACTCTCCAGCCCACGAGAAGAACCCGCGGGGTTCGCGCGACTGTGTTGTGTTCCATGCCATGCGGAAGAGCCCCTGCTGAGGCCATAATATCGTTGGATTATACAGTCTGTACAGTCTGTATACCTGCTGGAGGCTACACCATTCTGTAGTCTACGGGGTCCACGGCATCCACGGTGTCCGCGGTCGCCCAGCAACAGATGCCATTTCCAGATAAATACCACGAGCTCTCTCTCTCTCTATATACATATTGCATTTGCCGAACCTCTTGAAGTGTGAAACCAATTCCTTTTCATCTCTGACGCAGATTTGAACAGAAGAGTCGGATCTTGTGCGTATATTTCGCCGGGCTAGTCAAAGTATGGCGGGACAAGAGGCTAGGAGGTAAGCGACGATGCACTCGACAGCCCCCTTTTTTTTGTCGTACCTAAGCCATTCCCCTATCTACAATGAAATTATTCCGCATCGCAGATGTAGACAAAACATCAAGCACATCCTAACTTTGAATGGCAATGTAGTGAGGTCCGCCAGCGCAAAAAGGAATCTAATACCATCCACCCAGAAAACACAACAGCAATAGCCAAGCAGACATCAACGGATGATGAGGCCGAGTTTGAGTTCGGGGGTGTGTTGGGTGCGTGTGTTATAATGATTGGATCCCCATTGATCATGTACTATATGTACATCGGGGCGACGTTTTACGACGGCAAATTCCCCACTCGAGAAGAGGGCCAAAGCTTCTCAGAGTTCCTCGTGCACCTAGTGGATCTGGCATACACTCATGCTTTCCCGCATCGGAAAGCCTGGATAATATATTGGACAATGATGGTGCTCGAAGGCGCTGGTTATCTTCTGCTCCCCGGCGTATATGGCAAGGGAAAGCGACTCGCCCACTTGGGCGGCAAGCAGCTTGACTACTACTGCTCAGCTCTATGGGCATGGTACCTGACAATTGCCGTGGCTGTGGGATTGCATGTATCCGGTGTCTTTAAGTTATATACACTCATCGACGAATTCGGACCCTTGATGAGCGTGGCGATCTGCTCTGGGCTTCTGTGCTCCTTTGTAGCGTATTTCTCGGCCATTGCGAGAGGTGTACAACATCGCATGACTGGGTCCGCTATCTATGACTTCTTTATGGGCGCGGAGCTTAATCCGCGTATGTTTGGATTGTTGGATATCAAGATGTTCCTCGAAGTCCGTATCCCGTGGTATTTGCTCTTCCATTTTACACTGGGAGCGGCTTTTAGACAGTTTGAACAGCTCGGTTATGTTTCTGGAGAGGTCTGCTTCCTCCTCATGGCCCATTTCCTTTACGCCAATGCATGCGCAAAGGGAGAAGAACTCATCATCACCAGCTGGTATGCTTTCACCCGCGGTTTTCTATGTAATTATAGCTCCTCCAGACTGCTAACATCTAGTCAGGGACATGTACTATGAGAAACTTGGCTTCCTCCTTATCTTCTGGAATATGGCCGGTGTACCAATGACATACTGCCACTGCACCCTATACCTGGATAGGAACCATCCGTCGACTTATCATTGGAGCCCTTGGGCGTTGGCATTCCTTTACGTTTCGTATATCTTTGCTTATTGGGTATGGGATACAAGTAATAGTCAGAAGAATATGTTCCGGGCGCAGGAACATGGTTTCATGGTGGATCGCAAAACATTCCCACAGCTCCCCTGGAAAGTCGCCAAAAACCCGGAATGTATCCGCACCGAAACAGGAGATTCTATTTTGTGCAGTGGATGGTGTAAGTGTCTTTCTCCCTTCCCCCACCCTTTTTGCACGAGCGGATTCAACTCACTCGCGAATTCCTCAACAGTCGGACTGGCGCGCAAGGTGCATTACACATGTGACTTTTATTTCGCCGGTTGCTGGGGCTTAATCACCGGGTTTAAATCGCCTTTCCCCTGGTTCTATCCAGTATTTTTTACCGTGATGATAATCCATCGGGCTCGAAGGGATATCCATCGCTGCCGGATAAAATATGGTGCAGCTTGGGAAGAGTATGAACGCAGAGTTCCATATCTATTCATTCCAGTAAGTAACCCAAAGCTCTGTTGTGCATTACCCTAGGCTAATTCCACGGGAAGTATGTCATCTGAATGGCTTTTTGCCGTGTCCTGAAAAGAATATGGGTGATGGTGTCCCATGATCTTTACTTAACTTTCCCATATAGAAGCCACGCACAGGAGAACCGAAGGCAATTTCAAGATTGCTTCTTGACCTCGGTTGCCTGGCTCATTTTTCATATTCTGTATTAAACGTTAATTAAAGAATTCTATATAAAGTTGCACACATACCATTGATGACTTTGAAAGGTCCCAAAAAGAAAATAGCAAAATATATTAATGCATCGGACGTGAAGCTATATATCGTTGTCCACAGAAATTGAACCCAGGGTTCTTTAGGATGTTCATACGCTTGAAATCGTAGATTTTGCATCCTGGTCTAATACTAGTCCGTGGGGCGTGATTTCATCCCAGGGTTTGCTTGCAGCCACACCTTTTGAGCGGGGCATGGAGCCTTCAAATCTTGAGTGGTTACGTGAAGTTTAGGCGGAGAATATCTGTCCCGGGCCTGTTCGTTCCCAGGAAATCATTCAAGAAACCAGAAATATCAGCACTGTCCATATTAAAATCGTACATATCTTCTGTCCATGAGATATCTGGGAAGGTAATCTGGGTCTGTCCATCAGCCATAAAAGGGAGTACAAGTGAGCCATCGGCGTGGTGTTCCAGGCCGTTCAGGGTTCGTTGGGAATTGATCAAGGCATCGGCAATGGTGAGAAACGCTTTGCATATTTCGTAGAGATGTTGGGAGCCGCGGGAAAGATCCTTGACCAGTTCGAGTGAGCCGACTGTTTCCTGGAGTAAGGCAAGTTCCTCCAAGTCTCCGGTGGCAATTGCGTGTGTGAAGAGGATGACGAATGGTGTGAAGGAAGGGTAGAGAAGAATCCTGGATATATTGATAGGTTAGTTTTAGTATCTTGTGTACCCGGAAACTTTGAGATGGAAATGCTGACCAGGTTACATATTCAGCTTTCTTGTGGCTTTTGCGTTCACGGAAGTAAGGAAAGCATTTCAAGTGACTCTGTAAACCTAGTTTGGCTGCCTCCAGGCATTTGGAACTTATAGCCATGGCATTCGGAGACATCTGGGCACGGTAGATGACGGTCAAAACTGAATAGGTGATAAATTCAGCACAAGCCGCTATTCCTTGTAATGACTCTGCATAATAGCCACCGCTGACATCGATCTATAAACGTTGTTGTCAGCAGGGAGACACGGAAGACCGACGATTTAACGTAAGCTAGCATACCTCAAGGAGTTCATTCCGCACTTCAATCAACTCGGTAGATAACTGTTCCATGACACGCATCTTTTCTTCCGGTGGCGAGCGCGATGCCGAAACGGAATATAGTTTGTCATATACTCGACCCTGGATAGCTGAAAACTTGATGATCACATGAGTCATGAGATCCCAGGGGTGTTGATGAGGGTCAGTTGACGGCATGAAAATTCCGCAATCGATATCATGGTCTTGAAAATGTGATGTGCGGCCAAGGTTAAGAGAGAGGTTTTTGTCAACCATATACAGTCTCCAGAAAATATGTCGCTTCTCCTCACTAACTGGGAAGGGATCACTTTTCAATTCCGAATTGCTATGGTATCCCATACTTTGACACATGTCAAATGCCACTGACAGATAGGTCCAGCACAGCGGAAGGTTTGTTTCTTCTTGACACTTAATCACCTTTTGGCGAGCGAAAAATTAGCTGGGGCCAGCTAGGGAGTGAATGGAAGCCCTTACCCCAATTAGCAGCGCCTGGACCTTTTCAAGGGTTGGGTTGACAAATATATCGTAGGATTTCAAGCCCTGCACAAAGTTTTTCTCACACATGTCTGCATATATGGCACAATCGGGCTGAGGAAGTGAAGTGTCCCCAATGTGAATATAGTCCCGAATGATGAAGTAGAGCAAACCGTGCAAAAGGGTAATGGAGCCTGCTGTGATGGGTTCGGAAGGGAAGTAAATTTTCTGACATAGTTTTTCGATCTGGAGGTAATCTCTCCAAGAATTGTGCACAAGAAAGAAGGGAGGTTGCTCTAAATGTCACGTCAGCGCAACCGAAATCCTCTTGGGCGGAAACTATTCTTCTATCAAACCTTTGATCCTCTTGATGAGAGAAATCACGAAAGACACCGGAGGTAGATTCAAATTGGATGTTGCAGGGCTTGCAACTTCTGTCGTTTCAGAAGAACGCGGAGCTGGGTGATGCTTATCGAGGCTGCTGTTTAGGGACAGGAGGGCTCTATAGACGTTCTCGTCAAGTTTACTCCCGGGGACTCTTGCAACGGAAAGATCCGCTGCCTTTTTGGCTAGTAGAGTCGCACTACCAAAGGACGATTGCCCTTCAAATGCAGCCGTCGCTACCTCCAGAGATGACTGGGTTGATAAAGAGGGTGAATGATGGCCCAACGAAGCCACGGAAGCAGTGGCGGCGGAACGATGCGACAACTCATGAATGCTTTTTTCGACCGCAGAAAGGCGGTCTTCGATCAACTTCAAGTTTCTCTCACTGACTGGGTTAATACCCGAGCCACTTAAAGTAGTAGTTGGATGGCTGACGTACTGATTGGAGGGAGGAACAGGAGGTCGCTCTGTGAGCCTCGAAGAAGCGGCATGGCAAGTGATCCCGAGTGTGCCGCAGCTAGAACATGGAATGGCCTTGTCACATTTGATCTGGACAAAGATGTTAGACCAGCTCCATTAGTGGGCTCCATCGACTAGAATTTCTCGATGTTATATGATTCCGGCGTTAGACGCGCAGAAGACACAGAGATATCGCACCTTTCTCAGCCGACAATTTTCGCACTGAATAGAAGTTGTTAATAATCGCACAGGAGATTTAGTTTTAGGTAAGGAAAAGGTCAACATTACTGCACGGGCACGGAACGAGCGAGAAGCAGAATTCGCTCCGTGTGGCATTTCAAAAAAATTATGAAGTCGGAAGGACTCGAGAGCTTCGCTTGAGATTGAGAACAGATAGTTATGTATACTTTTATAAGCAAAAAAAAAAAAAAAAAAAAAAAAAAAAGAAGCACACAATAAATATAAAAACAGGAAGGCTAAACACGCTGCTGCACAATTTTATGCATAAATATACCGTCTATATAGAAATTATTGTAGCCATGTGCGATTAAGATGTTGAATTATCGCTGCTGAACCTTTCGTTATATATTTTCTGATCTCACGTGAATTAGTCATGATTTATTTAATGGCTGTCCATCGCTGCACCAATTATCTTCCTTCTTTAATGGTCCGACTTGGAGGCGTCAGGGGAGTCCTGAGATAGAGAAAATACGCCGTACTGCAGCACACCTCTGTGTAACGAGCCACAGGGGTTCGTTCCACTTTGTGGATACATTAAACCTTATTTTGTAGGTTTCTACGGACACAAGGGAGGGAGCTCCCCGTTTATTCAAACAAGTATCGCAAAATCAAGAGCATGCATCCTCGTTGAGCTCGTTACTAACAGTCGATATATCTTGACAAACTTCTAGAATCCTCCCACCTGGTACATCAGACAAAGGTATACGTATCAGTTTTCGAAGAGGGGAAAATAAAGCTACGCTTATTTCCCTCCCTTTTTCTGCGACTTATCGACTATCTCTATCCATTGAGATTTCACCCCCCGGTTAGCCAGCGCTGCTTCAACAAGTTTACGGTGATCGCCCTGAACCAACACGCTCATCACTCCATTTGCCGCTCCCACGGCCTGTGAAACGCTCGTACTACTCGAGCATTTCTTCTGCAACTCATCCGCCAACAACTGCGGTGCGGCACCGAACGGTTCTAAACCCGTTATCTTGGTAACTACCTTTGAGCCTGTGCGACGCTCAATGGTCACGGTAACCTTGGGGCCGGGACCTGCTTTTGGCTTTACGTCGCGGAGGGTCTGGCCGGGCTTTAGCATGGCGTGATAAGGGGCGCAGAGCGAAGGGTCTTCAAGTAGGCGTCGGAGGATCGCGTCGCGTTGGATGGTGCCGCGTTTGAGAATTGCGAGATCGTCGGGGGAAGAGGACAGGATGGTGTTACTGATGAATGGATTTAGAGATACAATACGTGGATTTGTGGTGTATATGATGGGAGGGTCTTGGGCAGTGAGATAATCATTTAGGCGTTTTGACACATCTGAGCTTGTGTAGTAGTTATTCACATCTTTGTTTGATAGCGGCGGAAATAAGGTGGGTGTAAGTTTCCCGCTTGGTCGGTACAGTGTTTTCACCGTGAATGACTGGCCCACAGCGAGATCTTTGTCATCTCCTCCTAACGAAACGGATTTGGCAGCTTTGTCCGAGCTATTCTTTTTGGGAAGCTCATATGGAACGAAATTGGCAAGTTGGGCGGCCTCAAAATCGGCGTCCAAGATTATTGTCTCACCGCCGTTGCGGTCTTTAGCCTTGACCAAGCCTTCTTTGTCAAGATGCTTGATGAATTTCTTCACGTTCTTCCAAGATGTTTTTTTGATATTATAAAATTGCGATTGTTGTGCTGAGTGTATTGGTAGGAATGGCGTTATCAGATTGGATATCAAAAAGGATGCTTGGATGGGAAATGACATTCCATGGTCAGGTGTGGACGGGTTGTCCATTTTATGTTGGTAAAGGCAGTAGAGGAAAGCGTTGTGAAAAGCCATATCGATTTCTGGATGTCAATTAGAGATTTCTGTGACTGGATTCCATAGTAGAAAGTCAAGGAAGAAAATCATACCTTTGGTGGTAGGTTCCTGTAATTGCTGCTCTGGGATCGGGTCGTCTTCGTTCACTTCATCCGCATCCAGCGAGACACCGCCCTCTTCCTCGCCCTCGCCCTCGATATCAACCTCACCCTTCCCATCTTCCATTGTCAATTCTTCCAACACCTTCTCCACTCCATCACCATCATCCATCCAGCCATCAATACGCTCCGGCGACTGCTGACCGGGTTTTCCTATTGAACCCCAATTCCACAGCTCATCCCCTTCCCAGGTCACCCCTCTAACAGCATGTCCCTTCACCCCCCGAACCTGCTCCAACGCAGCCACATCGATTTCGCATACACC